>CM060965.1:177428532-178028532 GCA_030765045.1 Tenodera sinensis | reverse complement strand
AATATTTCAGAAATAATCACCTGCTCAAAAATGATTTCAAATAGAATTAGTGCTTTAATAAGATCTGTATTCTTTATGCTTTTGTCTAGTTTTACCTACTTCGTCGACTGCAAATAAATATTAAATAATCAGTGTACTTAGTCGTAAAAAATAAAACCTTAAAGGACTATTTGCTTCCCTGCTATTACAATTCATAATTGTTATTTTGATAATCTTTATCAGTCTTTCAAGTCTTTCTCCACTTTCACTTTCTCTTATATCTTGCCTATTACAATCCTATTTATGCTGAACAACCATGCAACTATGACTCAACGGAATTAACTAGAAGCTTCTGGACAGTGCTGTGTTATAGCGCTGGTGGATCACACGCACACAGCCACTAGTTGCCCTGTAGTCTTGGACCTTACCTTTGTGTTTTACCGCCATTATTACGGTAACGTGCACACGCAGCCGCTCGCCGTATCCAACCTCAACCGGCTCCCTCTCGTCCGTATATTATCGAACGACCCAATGTCACACTATATTAATAAATGTAGAATTGAGATATTTCACATGCGTGCACCTTCAGGAGTGAGGTATCGTTGGAAAAAGACAAAATTCTATCTAACGCTTTGTTCACAATACACGATTTAATGCAACTGTTCACTTCCTATATGCGCCACAACAATGAAAATACACAGTATTTTTTTTTTTTACACTGAACACTTGCTACGATTAATGAAGGCAGAATAAAGGGCGCTGTGATGCCAGCGTAGCAGAACGGAACTGGACAAATTTACATTTAGAAACTTTTTTTCTTAACGCTCACATTGTCGACAAACAGTATGAAAAAGTTACATTAAAATAATCCCGAAGCTGTTTTTCAACCGTATTCTTGTTATAATTGATAGATATTTTTCCTTCAGGAAAATTTATGTATCTGGAGTTTTCTTCGGACCTTGCTTGACAGTATCGCGGACCCCCACGGGTACGCGTACCCCAGGTTGAATATCACTGTTCTAGAGTGACATTTTAAGTAGCTTTGTTATTACTTTGGGTACCATATAGTGCTTCAGCACAGGCACTAAATAATTCTCACATATAAAAAGCACCATTATATCTGTACATTACTCATAAGTACGCAATGCCTGAAAAGTGATATTAGTGAAGGTACATAGATTTCAGCCTTCAAAAGCACCGGTATGCTATTTGCTAATGGCTTATATAAAATTCGCAAAGAGAAAGTCACATCTCTGAAAAAAAAGACAACCTTGTGTTTAAAGTGCTGAACTCCCCCCGCCCCCCCCCCCCTCTCTCTCTCTAATGTAGAACCAATTGGACTCGTGTAATAGCTTACACAAAGGGTAGCTGACACTCTAGAAATAAAGAACTATACATTATTTAAGCGGACCCAATGTGAAGATTCAACATTTTTGAAAATATAAACTTTTAGAGTATTAGGTATATAAGATAGGACGTGTTGCACTCACATGACTTTCTCTACTCTTGTACTAACTATTCTTACAAACTCTTATTCCTATATCTACATCTTAGTTGAGATAAATATTTGCTTATTTGCTTATACGAGCAAGGGGAATATGGAAATACAGTAGACTTTGAGCGATAGTCAAATCTTTCTAAGTCGCTCGCTCTATGAAGGGCCTGAATTTCGTTCTCTTTGCGCGCCTAAGACATAAAGAAACGAATAAAATTTTCCATTTCAGAAAAGTAATTATTGCAAAATTCAGAGAAGAAATATCTCCGAAACGATTCACTCCACAAAAATGCATTTGGACACAATGTGTTTTTTAAAGAGATTTTAATCTCATAGGCTTTACAAGCTACGCAGAGGTCATGAAGCGTAAACAGGACTACATAGGCTATAGCCACAAATGTCAATATACATTTTATTTACCATAAAAATATCTGAATCAAATGGCATTTTAATCAAAATCGTTACAGCTATTTTTGAGAAACTCAAAGTTTCGAAAAATGTTCTATGTAAAGCGTAGTTTAGGGTGGAAGAATTTTTTTGCAAAATCTTCGCGTCCCATCCTTAAAAGATACTAAAATTTAACACCAACTTTGATTTCTAACCAACTTTTCGTTTTTGTATTATTCTGTTCATAGGCAGACAGCACACACACATGACCTTTTTCTAAAAATGCTTATACCTTAGGTGAATGAGGCATAGAGAAAGTAAAATCATATCTGTAGAAAGAGAAAAACAAATGAGAATAAAATAGTGTTCGGCTATTGTGACAGATTCCAAGTATGCATTTCTTTCACAAATGAAACTCGCTCACTTCATTTGCTAATTAAAGCAGAGAAGAGCGGAGTGATTCTAAGGAGCATTGAAAAAGCTATCTACTAATGTAAGTGGTGGGGAATGGTGTAATGTGGAGTGGAGTAGCGTAATTTCCAATTAGTACAGCAGCGAGGGAAGGTTGTGGCATTTGGTGAAGGTAACAATGAAACTCTTTGAGCATTCATCCCTTTGTGTGGCGTTACATCAACTCAGCTTTTCTACTACGATCAAGTCATTTTCTTCCTGCATTTGTAAATTAATTCATGGAAGATACGTGAAAATCCATCCAGGTACTAAATGTTACTGTCTAATTCCTATCAATATATCTACATCGGAGGTAGTTTGAGCAAACAATTCCATTTTATTACCGAAAACAAAGCTTACATTTCTAGGATGCTGAGTTGTGTAAACAATAAAATCAACATTTCCTGCAGCCATCTCTTCATTGTCTGATTCATCTGTCTTTGTTTTGCACCCTAGAGTCCCAGTTTCAAACTGGGAAAAAGTAAAAAGTAAACGACACGATCACTGATCGTGCAAAGATTCAGCTTAGAGGAAATACTAACCAGATGGTTAAAAGGTTTCAGTAACCCTTATCTTAACATACTCTGGAGAACCAATCAGCCCTGTCCCTGCTACTAGATTAGACCGTCTGTAGCTTTCGCCTATACGATAGATAGCCCGCTTTACATCCAAAGCGGAGAAGTTGCCTGCACCTGAGGAACTTCTTAACGTAGGAAGCAAGAAGAGAAAACACGCCAGGGAAGTATAGAAGTAACTTGAAAAACAATGATTACATATTAGGAAATCTGTCTGTGACTTAAGGGGACTCGGACCTCGGAAATCTGAAAAATTTTAGTATATAAAATACTGCATTTAATTATGTTTAATTTGGTATATAATATATTAAAGTATTTGTTTATAGCCCTTCTAAAATATTTTTGTGGGCGTAGTCACCTACTTAGAACCGCTTTGCCCATGCACTCTGGATACATGGTGTAAATTCAACCAGTACAAATGAAATGATGAAGTTTACAACGACAAGCATAGCTTACCACGTGTAGTAATAGAAGAAATTAAAACTTGAGTTGGAGGAAGATCCAGATAATCCATCTTATGGTACAGAAATGCATTGATATATTACATTTTCCTTACGGGTCATTTCCCTTAAGTTTTTTGATCATTAAATGTACCTTTTCTATTAATTACAGAGGCTTGAAACTTTCACGAGCTATTTTTTCCATCACACATATTATTTTAACACGGTATTTTTGTAATTTAGAAATTGTAATGAGAGTTATGATGGAAAATGATAATTTTTACAGTAAAAAAATTTAACTATTTAAATCTCTTACAAAATGCGAAATCCTCATGTTAAAATACTAAAGACCCATTCCATAACCTCTAAAAGTGATTGCTCTAGTTATAATAGTTTCTTAGAAAAAGGTACATCAAAGCTGCCCAGTTTCAGATCGATAAAATAGAACAGAACGGTCCCCTTAAGCTTGCTCTATTCCATTATTTAGCCTATTCCCATTGTAGTATACGGAAATATGTTATGCGTGCGTTTATGTCTTCATTTACCACAGCATTATGGGTCTGGGTACATAGAACATAAACGTGGCATAAACTAGAAGCAAATCGAGTACCTGTAAGTTTGACGTTTTACACTAGATGTCACTAGCACAAACATTATGACATCTAAAATGGTTTATCCTTGTATATTTCACCTTGTTTCTTCTTTTAGGTGATAAAAGTCTCCCGTTCATGGCTTTAAATATGACTTCTCTCATGCCATGCTGTTTTAATGCTCTGCTACTTCATAACTTATAAATACATAGAGGGTAAAGATGAACTAGTGATTGTGCAAAGCTATGTCTGGGCAATAGGTCGCCTGCATAATCTGAAGCACAAAATTTAATTTTGAGACTGTACGTTTTCTTTCTTCTTACTCTAATGAAAGATAATTATATGCACGTCTCTTCGTTTACATCAACGTAAGTTTAGAATTATTGCATTGTTGTTTATCCCTTATAGTTACTGTAACCTTAATTAAATTTCTGTGGTGGAGTGAACTATTGCTCACAATATGTATAAATATGAACTCTTGAGAGACTCAAGCTCATATTAAGACAGTTAATTGCAAAGTACTTGCCATTATTTCAATTAAAGAAGATAGTAAGGATTATTCTCTGACCCAGGTAAAAGTTGAAGTTTCTACATTCAGTGCTGGTAACTTAACCTACTTGCATGTTTTGCCTATTTTACTGAAAGTATGGACATAAATTAATTAACTCTTGATATACAGGGTGACTGCAATAGTTCATGTGTTTTCAAACTACTATATTTTCTGAAGCACGGAAAACTCGTTTAAAAACTTTTGTGTGAATGCTTGTAAGTAAGAAACTATCAGAAACTGAAACAAAACAAACTATTGCTCATGCCTACCTGATTTCCATACAACAGCTTCTATAAAAACACCGACTGTGCACATCTCTTACCTGTAAAGAAACAAAATATAACAGAAATTATACAAGATATCGTTTTCATATAATTATAAAATATGGTTTATATATCTAGGTACATAACAAAACAATTGATTATACTAGAAATTAACTGATCTACATTAATGGTGTAGGAAAGGCTTGGAAGAGTAGAACCAGACTGAAATTTTTCTCAGGGCTGACGAACGTTACTCCTCAGGTGTGAAGAGAACAGTCGCTCCCTCAATAATTATAGTAACACGCTTTAGTTAGAACCGGTTTTCGCCCTTCCTGGTCACGAAGAGAGCGGAAGTAGGGCAATGTGTTCACGTTCGTCAACCCTGCTTCTACCGCTGAGTTACTCACCATTTTGAGATCTACTTGTAGTTTAGCGGGAAGAACTGAGTGTCGTGGCTGCATGATGTGATGGTAACTCAGTGGTTAGAGCAATTGACTCATAAATAATGGCACGATTAATGGTCAATTAATCTAGAGATTTTGACCATCACGAGTTGCACTTATTAAGACTATTTGACGAATTATGGGATGATATACCTTAGAAATTGTATGTAGCAGACACAAATACATCATTCATTGGCACGATCTATTAGATTATCATATTTATCCTCCAATCTTTTAAGATGTTGGTAATGTCAAAAATTGGACAGTTCCTGTTTTATTCGGTGTCCGAGGTTTTTCCTCTTCGAATTATTTCATCTATATCAGCATTAGATGCTTCACCGAAGCGAGAGTCAGCCCTTTTTGACATTTAAACCAAGAGGCTCTGCTATGTCAAACATACCCACCGATGTCATACTTATTAAAATTACTGTCACTTGAGAAGGATCCTGAAGAAACGTGCAAGTTTGGTGCGTAAGTTAGGACAGGAAGGAAGTACAAAGCAAGCGTACCTTATTCCCGAGACATCCTGACATCCTTAAACTTTTTGGTGACGAAAGGCAGTTTGTTTACTTGGTGCACGAGTTTACCTGTGTTACTAACAAGGTTTGTAACGAAGTCTTCACGCCGAAACCTGCCTTAAAATTCACGCGGAAGAAGTCGCTTGAGACAACAAAACTGACTTCCACTTTCGACAGCAAGCTCTCAAAATCCAGTAGTAATATTTTAACTAAATACAGTGCATTTATCGCTATGTGATACGTGTATTTAAATAACGTTTTAAACAGGTAGCGCGTTCATTTAACTCACCACCTTTTTTATTCCAAAGTTTCTTTGCTTTCTAAGATGATAAAATCACGGGGTAAATTTTGTTTTGCTACCATTGGCTACACTGTAGCGTTATGATGCTTCTTTGTCTTTCTCTAATGGCTGCTGTAGTAAACAAAAGTGTTGTTTTGGGTTATTTTTTATTTTTCTAATTGCAATATACTTTTGTTTTGGTTTCTCACGAGTTAAGTACAATGTAAATGAATTCCTCGAGTGTTAACTATAGAAGCAAGATCTTTCTGAAGCAGTTTAGAGTAACCTGAGCGTGTCACTGGTTCTTATTACAGAGTGTAATGGTGTAATTTCGAAGCAAATTAGCATTTAGAGAATATTTCCGCTCCAGAAACTAAAAAACTTAGGTAACCTCTTCCACGTTCTCTCATTTTCGTAAAAGAGGAACGAACATTCATGAAATCCATTACTGGAATGAGACAGGCATCTGTGAAAGCAGCGGGTAGATAGATTACATCCCTGTTTTATTAACGAGAGCTTGTATTTTACGTCTCGGAACATTCCTGCACGAATGATGCTATCTGATGTTTAAGTATGAAACACGACATTTCTTCCAGGCGTTATATGTGCCTTTTCCGCTCTTAGTTTAGTTATTACTTGGTGAAAGTGTGGAGAAAAGACAACTTTATGACCTATGTACCTGTGCATTAAGTGCATAAGTGTGTTTGTCGGTGCCAGCCACGACCATTGCAACGGAAGGAGATATCTAGCGCTTGTTTTAGGATCTTACACATCCAAGTAACTCTTGCATTCGTACATAAAACTTAGCAGGCCACGCATCCCTTCCAGTTATTGCAAGGAAGTTATCTCCTGCTTCCTAGAACGAAAATTATTTCACTTTATGTGAAATGAGTAATTCTGCAAGCAGTTCCGGGTCTGCCTGGATATAGTTATAACCAATGACACGTCGACGTGAAAGGAAAGTGTTGATTATTTATGACGTCTGAGTAAGTCGTTACTCAACTGTTGCCTGATTCACACTATGCTGTATAAATCAGAAGCTTCACGTGGTCAGTCTATGACAAGTTCGCCAAGTTTAGAAATTGTGCAAATTCACAGAAATGTAATTATATTTTTATACCACCCAGGAAAGGCGTTAGTCCTATAGGTATTAGAAGGAAAACTTGCATTTGAAAGTACAAACCGTATTATAATACAACATAATAGACAAACAAGCTATTTCAATGCGAACTTTAACTCCGGTATAAATATAGGGCGAGTTTATAGAAGGATAAACATTTTTATATTTTTAATATAATATTGTAATACGTTTACTGAAAAGCTCTACACGTTTTTGTGATTCTAAGAACAAAGTTAAAGCTTTTCTTATAACAGAAAATCATTTAATTGAATAAATACTGCTTATTTCAAGAAAACTATATAATATTTTCCATAATAGGCATTAAGAATTTGGAGATGAATCTAAACAAAACTAAAACGTGGCTTTTCTAGGAGGCCAGGTGTATCTACCCTACCCCACCTTTCCCTGTGCCGCTCCTGTAGCACCGTATTGCAACTGCCAAGCACTTCATTGGTTAGCAGTCACCCTCACCCCTCGCGGGACCCCGTAAAAGTTGATGATATTGTCTAACAGTGCATTTTGCTATAGTTTTAAGATAGAAGAGTTAAAAGGAACATTTTATTTTGTGAGTAGGTACGATTCCGAAACGAGGCCGCAGGCTGAGGAGTTGAGAAAATCTACTAACAAAGTATCATACACTATTTTTAGACAGTCTTGAATATTTATAGATACATTATAGATTATATATAAATATATGGTATTGTTTTTGCCTTTCTCATGGTCATGATAGTCTCCGGGTTGCGATGTTCATTTGCCTTGCGTAGCATCAGTGTTGGCAATATGACTTTTACAAAACCATAATATTCTACATACGGGAGACAATGGAAATAATAAAACAACGAAAATAACGTAACAAAATTTAATTAATTAATATTATTAACGGCTTCAGCGCAGTGCATATTCAAATTCAAATGACCCCGCCATTTTAAACAAGCATTGTATAACTCAGATTCACTGGAATGAGGCGATGGTCATATTCCACAAGAAAACAAAGTTGGCATTATGGGAGTGTTAAGAGCTTTTGAGCTCTAAGCGAAAGAATTTTCTACTTTTAACACAGTCGTTCACTACTAAAAGGCCCACTTTTACTATCAACTGTCTAAAACACTCGTTTTGTGTATCCTAGCCTTTGACATAGCGCTCCCGGAGGTGAGAGGAAAACTTGGAAAGGTGTATCTAGGAGTTACAACAACAGAGGGCAAGTTCCTGACAGTTTACAGGATAAAAGTACCCGATGGCAGCTCGTAGAGCCTGGTCCCCTCTTCCTGTACATATATTCTTCTTCTGCCTAACAAGGATTAGACCAGTCGGCCTGTTCCGGCCTCAACCCATCTTTGCCTTGATCTTTCCGGGTTTCTTCGGCCAATTTTTTTATAATTTAAACTATTTCTTGATATTCTTGAGCAGATCATCCTTTGTAGTTATTCTTCCTAATTTCCTCTATGACCTAACAATGATCTTAAAAATTCCATTTCAGTAGCTTTAATGCGGCTAAAATCGTTGTTTTATTATCTAGGATTCATTATAATTTCTATAGTTTTTAAGAAACCTATGTATAAGTGTGGGTACAAACGGAACAATAAATAAAAGAATATATGTGCATAATAATATAATAATGTGTTACAAAAAAGGGAGAGGTCGAATGACCTTAATCGGAGTTCTGTTGTTCATGATGAGGATGAACATAAGAAAAACGAAACTGGATGCTCCGAGCTCTTATGGGATACCTTTGAGTAGAATATCTTGAGGCTCTTCCTTAGAGTCATACGTATGGTAAATTATACGTGCCACAGAAAAAAAGAAAGAGAAACACATTCGTTTAAACCAGGCGGGGGGGGGGGGGGGGGAGGTGACGCAGGAAGGCGACGCAGTATGTACCATTAAGGACACATGTTCTACAACAGCTGCACTGGAAGTGTGCGACGTCACTCGATTCATTCACATTGAAGAGTTCAGAGCTTAGGAAATGATGCTGCTATGGCACTTTAAAGAAGAACTCTGACATGACGTTTTGAATTGTGACGTAAGTGAATTTTATGTATCTCTTTATTTGTAAGCATTTGAGCCATGATAGTAAACTTTGGTACACAAATAGATCTAGGAGGGGGTTCGACACTGAAGCTAGGCTTATTGTATCTATGCACCCAAGGGGGGCACCCCGGAGAGGAAGGATGAGGCGTGAGGCGACAACGAGCGGCCGGATCCAGACTAACGGTACATACATTGACAGACGTCCCTAAGGTTTTCTAAGTTTGAAGACACTTCGAAATCTTTAGGTCTTCCGGGAGCAACTGAGGGGGATCTTGGTGCGAAATTAACCCCCCCCCCCCCTCTATATAGACCTAAGTATTGATTCTTTTTGGTGGATTTTTAAGTGTAATATTTGCTTCTCGCAGAAGTTCCTCTAGATCTGAGGTTTTAAGAACAGAAACTGTCAAAATTCAACGTCTCTTTTTTACTTTCTTTACTGGTAAATAGAGGAAGTATTGTATTCCACCCAAAAATTCTGTGTCTGTCAGTCTATGGACAGCATAACTCAAAAACGAAAAGTCTGTTAAAAACCAAAGTTTGTATTTAAGTTTAATGTCTTTCAAGAATGCGACACCAAGATTACGAAGAAAATAGCTCCACGCTAAAGTACCCTTTACATAAAAAAGTTTTCGAAAATTTTCATTTTCTTGAAAATGACTAACGATTTTGATTAAAATGACATATATTTGAGATATTTTTATGACAAATGAAACGTATAGTTTGAATTTTCTGGCTGTAGCCCTGTTTACTCTGGATAGCTTTTGAATAACTGGTTATCTGTAAGAGATAGACAAAATCTTACTATACAAATAATTTTTTTTAGAGTGAACCATTTTGGAGATATTCCTTGTTATTTGTCTCAGTTTCGGAAAAAAAAAGAACTTTCGTCAAATGCAACATCGTTGTTCATGTTTTTATATTAGTCGCGCAAAGAGAACGGAATCTCGAAGCTTTAAAACACTTGACTGTCACTCAAAGCCTACTGTATTCCAATATTTTCCTTGTACCTACAAAGAAATAAACAATAAGATAATTTGTACTGATGTTTATCTCAACTAACACGAAGAAGATATAGGAATAAGAGTTTGTAAGAATGGTTAGTACTATAGTAGAGGAAGTTATGCGAGTGCAAGACATCAGATTTTTTTAAAAGTCTACCTCGCATGTTTATTTAAATATTAGTTGCTTATTATCCAAATTTATAAAAGTAATCCACACGATGATATTCGCGTCAAAAATTCGATTTTGAGGTAAATTAGTTTACAAAAATGTGTCAGATTTTTTTTTTTTTTTGATAAAAAAGGAATTGCTGTGGTAAATATTTACTTTTTAAACTATCCAAAATTCTTCACTTTTCAAAATTTATAATTTATTTCTGAACTGAGAGGATTGTTCTAACCGAATTAGTACAAAATTGCACATGTGAACGATTTTGAATAGGGAAAAAGTACTGGAAAGGGTTTAAAATTGTAAGCTTTTGAGAGAATCAGAATTTTCGAAAGGTGAACATTTAAATGTATGTGAAAAGTGATAAGTTGGTGCGAAATTCTGCTAGTATAAAATTCTATACATTGTACTATAATGAGGGTTAGATACAAAAGTGATTCTGTAATAATCATTTGCAAAAATTCTATTATTTTTGTGTGGTTTGTGCAAGAACACGGGAAAAGAGAGGATGAGGCGAAGTGAAACTGGAAGCACGGACGAGAACGGAGCCTGACTTAGCCCCGAGAGACGCACAGCAGTCCCTAATAGTTCCAGATATTGACACCTGGCGCCCGAAGCATTTCCGACGAAGCGACCCTTGCGGCCAAAGTGGCAACTTCCTACACAACCAGAGAAGTATGTTTTCAATGAGCATGCAGCTGTGCCATCTACCTGCCAAAGTCGGAACAAACTGCTGGGATCGAACCCGTGACCTCACGAATGCCGACCACAGACGTTACCGCCTGAACCATCCCGCTCGGTTCCTACTCTACGTAGCAAAGAAAGTAATACATTAATCATGGTGATAGCTCTTGAATAAATGACTGAGTCTACGTTGATAAAAACGCAGTTGATCCAGGTTCAGCTTTGCGGCGCATGAAATATGGATGCTCTTCTTCATAGGTTGGTAGTTAACTTCTGGTGCAACGCATTCATGAATTTTCATAAACGTAGTTATACTAGAAGCTTTGCAGCCATTACTGTATTTCTAGCAAACAGAATAATACTTTATTGTTCCTGGAAGCTTGCGTGTAATTTTAACACTGCAAATGACATGGTTATAATATCGTTAACATCTGCGAGCTGTAGCGTGACTTGTGCAAATCCAAACAACCTGCTTATGAAACAAGTTTTGTAATTTCGTATTTTACAGTCCCCAAGTTTGAGCAAACATTCAAAATTAATAAAACTAACTTCACAATTTACAACCACAATTATGCTTCATTTTAAATAAGATTATTTTTACAGTTTCAGAGTTTACTTTTTGGGACATCAGTATTGTTCCCAGTGCGATAGTCAAATGTTTGAGATTCTGTTGTCTTTGCACACTTAACATATAAAAAAATGAACAACAATGATCCATTTCACGAAAGTTCTAAGTTTTCCGAAACTCACACACATAACAAGGAATATCTCCGAAATGGTTCACCCTACAAGAAAATTTATTGAGACATAAATTGTGTATTTTAGTAAGATCTACATTTTTTGTATAGCAATATTTGGTCTATCTCTAACGGTTTACCAGTCAACTATAAAACCCACTGAGTATGTCTTAAAAATTAATTCAGTTATCTTAAATGGGTCATGTGTTAACATTGGAGATATGGGGCATTTCGGCTCCAGTCAAGGCTTCCTGAGGCGCAGACTGATGAAGCTGGCGGTAGGCATATTATAACGTTATATAATACGAAAGAAATTAACAAATGAAGCTCGCTCACGAGAATGTGAACGCTTTAAATAGCTGAAACAGTTGCAGATGGTAATCTGTGCTAAGCTGGGTGCTACTTTTTGTCTCTCGCTCGGAACAGACCGGATCTTCGCCCCAAAAGTTAACGCTAGGTTCCCGACCATGTGTTACAGGTTCGTTAAGCAGATAAGAGGTGGGGAACATGTTTGAACCTCCCCTCCCTCCTCCAGTTTTAATGCTGTTTTCCTGCCGAGCCATTACTTAATCGGTTTAGCTGAGACGGGCAGCCCCATGGGCAGACCGAGCTGAATAATTTAATTCTGGTAATTGCGTCTGTCGCCTTCATATTCTGCCCGACTCACAACTTGACTTTTAGTGTTAATATTTTTCTCACCCTATGTGCATAAACTTCCACTTAAACTCCAGCTACTGCGTTTAATTTTACTAATCTTATTTGGGTTTAAAATTGGTTTTTCTATCTTATCCTTAAAAGGGATACTTTTACCACATTTTAGAAAAAAGTTCGTTCGTGTGTGTGTGTGTGTTTGGGTCTGTCAGTCTGTGGACAGCGTAAATCAAAAACGAAAAGTAGGTTAAAAACCAAAGTTGGTATTTAAGTTTAATGTCTTTCAAGGATGCAACACGAATATTTTGCAGAAAATAGCCCCACCCTAAATTACCCTTTACATGGAAAAAGTTTCGAAAATGTTTATTTTCTTGAAAATTGCACTAACAATTTGCATTAAATTGCCATATGCTTGAGATATTTTGATGACAAATGAAATGTATAATTTGTATTTTCTGGCTATAGCCGCTGTAGTGTCTACTCTGGACGACTTTTGCATAACTGGTAAACCGTTAGGGATAGACCAAATCGTACTATACAAAACATAAAAATCTTGCTAAAATACACAATTTATGCCTGATTTTTTTTTTTTTTTCTGTGGAGTGAACCATTTCGTAGATATTCCTTGTTATGTGTGCGAGTTTGCGAAAACTTAAATCTTTCGTGAAATGGAACATCGTTGTTCATTTTTTTACATCTTAAGCGTGCAAAGAGAACGGGATCTCAAAGATTTAAAAGATTTGACTATCGCTCAAAGTCTACTGTATTCTAATATTCCCCTTGTACCTACAAGGAAATAAGCAATAAGATAATTTGTACAAGGGAATAACATTTTGTAGGAATGGTTAGTACAAGAGTATCTGCATCATGAGTTAGATTACCTTTCTGGCCTAAAACTGCCCTTCTGTATATGTCACACCCTCCCCTTTTCTGTCTAGTGGACTCTTTCCTCAGATTCATAGCTTCACCACTTGTTTTCAGTGAATTTAGTTGTTTTTGACCTCATTGTGGCCAATATTTGTTGAAATACTACCGAAAATTAAACAGAAAAGGGGCGTTTGAATGTAAACATTTGAAAATAGCGGAATATAAAAACTTTTGCTGCCAACTATGACTAAAGGTTTGGGGAAAATTGACATGCATAAACCTAATGATTTTGTTTTCAGTCTCAGAGTGTTTGTGGCTCTTGGAAGGTAATTATTTGCATGTGTTGGTTGCAATTATACATGATTAACAAAATAAGTTACCATCTACGTAACTAGAAGGAGCGCGTTCATACAGACTGAGTACGTGGAAGGGAAGATCAGAAGATGCAGTTTTATTAAGGTGTGGGAAGGAACCGTGCTGTTCATTGTTGAACAAGGCGAGCGAGCGAGTTTCTTGGAAAGCCGTGCTCTACACTGAACACCTTGGCTAACCTCAAGCTGAGCCGTTTTCTGGCAAGCATCCATGTTACGGTTAACCTCGGCTCTTTTAAATTAACCCTACCCTACCTTCCCACAGCTTCGTGCGGGATTCTCCCTCCCTCCCTCCCTCTCTCTCAGATAATCTTCTGAAACAGATGTTACTTGCAGGCAATATTCCGCATGATTAAAATGTAAATAAAACACCAACTTCTCGCCTGCTTTTCTTTTATTTTAACTCCCAGCTTAGCGATGGAGATGGCAAAAACTTGACTACAGCGTACGCACTCGCACCCTTTCTTTACTAACTGGGTTACGAGTTTAATGTTGCTTTTGTTTCTTTGGCAATATCGCTGCATATGAAATGCGTTCAAAGAGGTCGCCTTGGTCACGAGAGATGTCTTTCGCTATACAGAGTATCCCATAAAGGCATGCATAAATAAAACAATCTGATGTTGCACACTCATATTACCTTCGCTACTCACTTTCAGACTCAGGGAAGGATGAGGAATAATCCTGGCTGGAGAAAAATTCCTACCCCCTTGCCGGGAATCGAACCCGGGACCCATTGCACAGCAGGCAGGTGCTCTACTAACGGGGCCAACCAAATGCACGTGGTGTTCCCAAGCGGTCACCCATCCAAGTAGTGACCACGCCCAATGCTGCTTAACTTCGGTGATCGGACAAGAACCAGTGTTTTCAGCATAGTATGGCCAAAAGTTATTGGAACGTAAATTGTGTGTTTTAGCAAGATCTACATTTTTGTATAGTACGATTTGGTCTATCTCTTACGGTTTACCAGTTATGCAAAAGCCATCCAGAGTAAACAGGACTACAGGGGCTATAGCTAGAAAATGTAAGATATATATTTCGTTTGCCATAACAATATCTCAAACATATGACACTTCAATCAAAATCGCTAGAGCCATTTTCAAGAAAAAGCAAAATTTACGAAAAGTGTTCAATGTTTAAGATAGCTTAGGGTAGAGGAATTTTCTTCACAGTTTTAGTGTCGCATCCTTGAAAGACATTAAACTTAAATACCAACATTGGTTTTTAAGTGACTTTCTCCACGAACGCATGCACGCATACACACGCACACCTGTTTCTTAAAATGGCTTTTACTGGATTCAGGGGGCCTCAAAACATATTTCCTCTGAAATCTCGACATCGAATTTTTGGAGTGGAATACAATACTCCCTCTACTTACTGTTCGTAGTAGAGAAAGTAAAAACAGAATTTCTAATTTTCTGTTGCATACATCCCTAAGAAGGAGTGCAAACAGAATGAAAATCTGGCCTATGTATTTCGCATGGTCATTAAATAGGTTTATCGTCCTTTTCCCGATAGTTACACAATCACAGCCTTTGGGATTCTTAAGGACGTACTTTATTTTGTCAGAAATATGGAAAGAGAAAAGCACAAGGGGGAAGAATATTTGAATAAAGTTTTTAATGTTCTGCTCTGAACTTAGAGTTTCTAAAAGTTTCTGGTGCTGGAATATTGCATGTGACTTCTGAGGCGCCTGCATGAAGAGAATGAAATGAACTCTTGTTGAAGCCAGTCCAGACTTAACTTGCGTGAGTAATATAATTTGAGGGTTGCTTTCCAGGGGTGAAAGCTAATGACAGTAACTACCTCCGCCCCCATCCCTCCACCCTCCCTCTTGTGCATTATGTGCCTCCAGGACGAAGCCCTAATGATAGTGCTCAAGATGCGAGTATGTTTATGAAACGAACATCTTAATTGGAGCACTAGAATTTCACATGAATAAGCTCCACCATATGTCTCCATAACTAACATTATAAATTAGGTTTAATATTTTATGTTCGACGATGCTATAATATAGAGCTTATAAGATACCTAATTATATCCACTGCTAACCACCAATCAAAAGATGCAGATGTAACAATAATTCCCGTCCTCGCACATTCCCAAGCAGCTGAACGCGAAAATATCAATTCCCTATACGAAATAAAGCTACTCTGTCAGTATAATAATTAACCCATTAACGCCCAGCGATCTATTTATAGACCGCTACAAATATTAATCTTTATTTAGCTTACATGACTTCTCAACACTTATTTTGACCATGTATGTGATCATTGATGTTATCTGATTATGTGAACACGTTATTCTGTTTTGGGCTAAATGACGGGAAAATTTGTGTTTTACATTATACATACACTAATATTCTAGTCAAGGTGATAGCGCATAGATCTGCGTTACGTGCTTTCGCGTGCCGACGTACTAAACTAAACAGACGTGATCGAGTATGCTGATGCATGCACAGGACTGAATAAGGGTCAGTGATGGACAAGACCCCTCGCAAACCAAACTGCGTTTACGAGGTTAATAACAATCAGGCTACAATAAAATATTGTTTGAGATACTACATTCCATTATCTCGTTTTTCTCTGCAGTTTTTCCCCTCTATTTTTAATCTGTACAAACTTGACCTGGCATGCAGGAAGCAGAAGCACAAGATATATGACGTGTAAAGAAATGTTACTACTAAATAAATTTTGTTTGGAGAGACACACGACTGTGGATTCCAGAGATAATGCGACTGAGCTAGATTACGAAAAGACGATTATTTATTTTGTATGACTTGGTATTTTAGCAGAAATGCGGTATTAAATTGCGAGTAGTCACGCAATTCCTTTGTTGCCGCACAAAGCTAGGTTACAATAGGCAAGAAATTTGCCTTCTTCCACGAAACTGACTTTTAACTCAACTGTTGGACTTCTGCCCTCAGTGGCGCGTATGTATTCTTCGTGGTGTGGGGATATGGTTGCTCTTTCTGTTCCCGGCCGCTTCCTCTCTGCGTATATTACGCTGAGGGACATTGCACCATCCCTCGCTGAGAATGAGGAGGCGCCGCTTTTTGAAGGTATGCTCTTTGTAGCAGAACCCGAGGTCCTGCGCTAATCTGGCGAACTGCGTGGGCTCCCCGTCCATGTTTGCCTGTACGTTTTGGTAGTTGACGATCTCACCCTTGAGTTCGTCGATATCTCTTTGTAGTTTCTCCATTCGACTGCTTTTTGCTTCTCCTCCATCATCTGGTCTTCGGTTTGCTGACTGCTGGAAGCTGCGGACAATGGGGCTGAGGCAGGCGGAGCGAGGTTGGTTGCAGCCGGGGCTGCCGAGTCTATAAACATGGCTAATGCCTCCAAAACTGCCCTTAAACAAATCCAAACTCTGCACAACCTTTCCCTTCGAAAGATTCTATCCCCCCACTCCGAACCACTAACCAAACCCTCCACTCAGAACCCAATCATCCCAGAGGCAATAGCAAAAAGAGCAAAGACATCATGGGCACGCATTAGGAGCCACGAAAACTACGTGATCGCCAACATTGGCAAAGGTGAGTCGAAACACCGCAAACATGCAAGAATAAAAATGTCGGACGACATTGAATTGGATCCAGCATTTTAAGGGGTCCGGGGATACAAGCCGTGTTGTTACTGCCATGACGAGTCAATTGAGGGAGCGTCAAGGCGGTCAGGACCTTCTAGATACCGGACCTGACACTGGGATTCCAGATGGCGATGATTTTCTTGAAAATGGCTCTAACGATTTTGATTAAAATGTCATATGTTTGAGATATTTTGATGACAAATGAAATGCATATCTTGAATTTTCTGGCTATAGCCCCTGTAGTCGTATTTACTCTGGACGACTTTTGCATAACTAGTAAACCGTTAGAGATAGACCAAATCATACTATACAAAAAATGTAGATCTTGCTAAAATACACAATGTATGTCTCAATAAATTTTCTTGTAGGGTGAACCATTTCGGAGATAATCCTTTTTATGTGGGTTTGGGAATACTTTCGTGAAATGGAACATTGTTGTTCATTTTGTTATATGTTAAGTGTGCAAAGAAAACAGAATCTCAAAGCTTTAAAACATTTGACTATCGCACAAAGCCTACTGTATTCTAATATTCCTCTTGCACCTACAAGGAAATAAGCAATAAGATAATTTGTACAAATGTTTATCTCAACTAACACGAAGAAGATATAGGAATAAAAGTTTGTAAGAATGGTTAGTACAAGAGTAGAGAAAGTCATGTGAGTGCAGCGCATCAGACTTTTAACTTGAAAATATTAGTTACGCAATGTATTAAATAAGCATAACTGTATTTTTGTCAAGCAAGGCCTAGTGAAGTTTAATGAATTATTATAAATAAATATCTTTATTGTTAAATCTCTTTTGAACTATACAAAACTTTAAAGATGTCATTAAATTGCTACCACACAGTTTATGTGTTTTACTTGGTGTTTTCTGGTCTAGAATTTTCTATTATTTCATCTACTTCACGTGAAGATTCCCCAAAATTGTTTCATGGCTGCTATCATTCTTTCACAGTAATCTTACGATTGTTTGGCCAAAGAAGGAGATATGTTTAATTGCTAACTTTAACTTTAGAATCGGCAGGTGAATTTATGTTGGCAACACTGATAGGAAGGTGTAAATAATCAAGTAGCCGTTGATTATCGAGCCATTAGATAAATAATCAAATAAACTTGCCCTGGTGTTATTTCTGTTCTCGCCGTAAAGAGGATGTTCATGGATCTGCAGTTAAATCAGCACAATGCTGAAGAATTTGGTAAAACTGCAGAACATTAGCCAACTTAGAATACCTAATTTACATGCTCCTGGATAATAGATTCACATCCCTTGTTCTTTCATGTTTTCTATGGTTTCTCTTTACTTTCCTTCTAAAGCCTATAAGAACAAATGCTGCTTAGCATAACATAACCTCTTTTTCGGAGTTACTGCGCATAATACAAATATACTATTCTAGTTCGTTATTTATCAAGAATAAAAAGTCAGAAATGAAGCGAATCAGCGATCTCGTTCACTTCGCAGACTTCCTGACTCACTGTATAGATCTTCCGGTGCACTCAAACAATAGAATGACACGGTCCGCTAGCAACTACAGCATGTTCCAAAACATTCCTAACGATTCTGTCCACAGAATTCCGTCTAAGTTCGCTTTTTCTTTGAATATACATTCAGATCTCTGGACATATTTGCACTTTCCGCAGTAAGACAAGGTAATTCGATGGA
The DNA here is from genome assembly GCA_030765045.1 of Tenodera sinensis. NCBI lineage: Eukaryota > Metazoa > Arthropoda > Insecta > Mantodea > Mantidae > Tenodera > Tenodera sinensis. The sequence goes on along the minus strand of CM060965.1, from coordinate 178,009,689 downwards.
AAGGAAAATACTGCAGTGGAACGAAGGCATTTGTTTCATCCGCTTATTACATGTGGGCTGTTAAGGGAGCACTTACTGAATTTAACAGCACTAAAGCATTCTACATGGAGTTTTATCTTGGGTTCCTGAGGGAGGGACCTGTAATCATATAACATAGTGCAAATAACGAATTGGAATTAGTTGTACAAACACTAGAGGAAAGAGCTGCAATATTTACACATGTGAAACATGCATTAAATTAACTTGACCGTTTCTCTTTAGCAATAAACTTGTTTCAGCTTTCACATTAGTTTTGGGTTGCACTGGGATGGTTTTATTCTCTATTTTGGCAGATTTAAACGTGGAAGGAATACGAAAGTGTACCCTTTTTCGCATTAACAATAAAGGCAACAAACATATTAAAACGATTTTCCATTATAATTCCCAATTTTGTGATATTGATCAATAAATCAATATTATTTTAGCGAATTTTAGCGATGAGTGCAAATGCTCGCTTTTCCTTTACGTATTAAATTCATATATCCTTCTCTTATCGTCCTTTAACATACAATTTATAAAATTATTTGTGACTGAAATAGAAGTACAACACATTACATTCACACGAATTTCTCTAGACACTTTTCTTTTATGAAACACAATCACATTTATTTCTCTACTCTCTTCCACAATTGTATAGATGAAATTTCGCAATTACGAGGCAATATGCATTATATAAACAGAGAAACGTCTAGGATTATTTCAGATACTTCTCTTTTTGTGATTTACGCAACTTGACGGTGAGCACAAACATCTGGCAACTGGAAAATAGCTATTTCAACCAGGTTGTACAAAAATATAAGTTGCAATTTCTCTACCATTCGATATAAACGACGAAGATTCTAGAGAAAATATTACCTCACGTAAAGGAAACAATAGCATTATTCATTGAAACATTTAAGCACAAACAATAATACAATATTATTCATAATAATATGAATCGAGATAAACGTTTACAGAGTTCGTCATAGGTACAAGAGGGACAGACGAAATCGAATTGACAGTCGAATGTGAAAAAGCGACTCACTGCACGCTGGGTTTGAAATTGTATACTCTTTATGCGACATCGCGAGAATGTGACAGTTCAAAAACGCGTTAAAAAATTCAAACCAGTGACCTTATCTCCGAAAAGGCCGGCGTTACAAACAGGAAGGTTATTTGCAATAAATTGTGTTTTAAACATATCTAAACTTTTCCTGGAACAACTTTCTGTCTCTTTTATGGTTTATACAAGGCAATTTAAATGAAATTGAGTAGAGTAACTTATTTCTCACATAGTAGTTATGGGACATCACACAGGGTTTCGAAATAATTAACCCCTTTAAAGTATTAAAGGAGTACCCCGAGCAGTTCCTTCAGACGTGAAGTAACCCAGCAACGTTGTGTTCAAGTTGGTCAAGGAATTGAACCGCTTTTTGGATGTAAACAGGTCGGGCGCTTGCAGGGTGATGAGATGTTTCGAGAGCTAACGAGTCTGACTGGTCTACACTCGCACAGTAAAAATGAAAGGACAAGGCATGGTATTTGTTTACGTTCACGAGACGCACCGCTGCGCTGTTTGTGTATTCATCTGCAGTGCTGCTAGCTTGTTTTTGAGAAAACTAAAATACTCCGTAGGAAATAGAGTGGAATTTACTTGAAGATACTGTCAAGTACCTTAAGTCTCTCTCTCTCTCTCTCTCTCTCTCTCTCTCTCTCTCTCTCTCTCTCTCTCTCTCTCACTTGGTCAGAAGTGGCTATTTATCAAGATATTTATTTCTATTGTATATAAACATATTGCAAGGATTTAATTCATTTTAAGGGATTATATAGGCATCAAATTCTACATCAGTAAAATCTGAATATTCATAAATTCAGTATTATTGGTGATCAATAGTTTTTAATGTTAAAATGGGATTTGAACTTTCATCCCAAACATGCACATCTACTGTTTCATCATACTACCACACTAAGAAGATTGGAAAATAATCCTGGTTAAAGAAAATGTCCTATCCGCCTGCCGGGAGTCGAGCCGAGGACTTCGGAATTTGGAAGCTAACATGCTAACCATCAGAAGTAATCAAAAAGGAGCCGCGATACATAGTCACCTATTCAAGTAGTGACTTCAGTGATGAAACGAAAACCAGTTTTTTTCACCAGGTTACATGGAGACTTCTTCAGAGGGCTTCCAGTGAAATTTCGATATTGAATTTTTGGGTGTTTTTCTGAGAATTATAAGACTTTTATTGTTTTATAGATATACAAAGTAATTAATTTCATTATTAATTTTTAGTTAAACACATTTAAAGATATAAATGTCATATTATTTCAACAGACCATAGATCACAAGTCCAAAAAGTTGCAAAAATAGTAAAACGATTTTTGCTGGTATAATAGTAATAGTAATAATAAAGTTAAATGTTGAATAGTATTAGTGTATATAATATTACTGTGTGTGTATTGATTTAATTGATATAGAACCAAAGTATAAATTGCACCATGCTAGTCAAGGACGAACCAAGGTCCACAAGGATAATGACTGCAGCACTATTCGACATTAGCATAGAAGAAAACACTAATAATTACATGTTTATAATTTGCGATTGTAACCCAAAAGCTGCATCTGTTAAGTAATTGTTGTCCTGGAAGCCGTAATGTGTGTCAAAGACATTGTCAGTGCAGCGACGTAACATAAATATGCAAAGAACCGCTGTTTGAATTTGAAGGACTTGCTGTTGCACAGAGAGGGGAGTTGTCACTGTGACGAGGCAGTCACTGGGCCACGGTTCCTCCTGTCACGGCCTATACCTCCACATCCTGCCTCCACGTCACACCTTACGTCCGTCAAATTACGCTACACTTGCCTTTTTTCGTTCCGCTATTCTCTCTGGATATTTACATTTGCAGAGTAAGGGAGCGCGGGGTCTAATCCCCTTCATATCAAAAGTAGGCACATTCGCTGCAACAAAAATCTGAAGTCTGCAGATTACTTCGGATTATGCAGGACAAAGGAATGAGTTACACTCTGAAATGCGGTTTGTTTTATACAAAGCACAAATCCTCGACGAGAAAGAACATATTTTATTTAATTTCTAATTGTGCTAGATAACGAAGGACTGTGTTGAGTTCGGATTGGTACTTCCTACATCAAGAATACGGAACCAAACTGCTAGCGAAATCCGCAGGCTATTTATCAGCCTTTACTAACACTCAGCACGTCCTCTCTCCTGTAATAAAAGAATTGCTGAACTATTTTCCTGCGATATGATTACGCAAATACCACACACTTCATTAGCAGTTAATTTTAATTAAATCGCGGTCAAAACATGGTAACGCTGAATGTACTACAGAGATATAAATAAAATGAGGTTTGTGTATGCTACAAAATGCACGCTAATTATTTCCCCTCTTAATTGCAATTACGTCAATTAAACTAATGTCATCTGAGCTATTTGGAGTGAAGAGAAAGCGTAATTAAGACATTCGCTCACGTGTTCGTCAACTGCTGCGTGATTAACTCTATTAACTCCGTATAGGCGTGCACCAGCCATGCCTTAGAAAGCCTGGAGGGTACTCAGCGTTTCTCGAGACAAATTGTACTAATTAAAATAAATGTAGGAAATAACCCTACACTTGTCGAACTTCTCTGATATTAACTGTCAATGTATCCGGACAAAGAGCGCCTTTATTTGCGAAAACTGGTGGTGCTTGGACAAACTCATCTTTTACATCGATATTCAGCGAATTCTACAAGTTTAAGAAGCTTGTGCAGTTCATTAAACGTAGGTTTAAGTGGATAAAATATAATAATAACAGGAGTGTTTAAAACGTGGTTTTAAAATTTAAATGGCTCAGGTTTTGCAATTTACAATTTCCAAACAAATTATGGTGATCGCAAGCCATAAATATGGCTAACACGTGAACAATTTTAAGAATATTGTAAAAGCTTAGTGGTTCTACAAGCACTGCCATCTATATCACATGAATCACCCAGAGTTGTTGAAAACCAAACTTCAATAAAACACCGACATAAAGCGCGGAAGATTGTAAGCTTTCAATGAATTCCACCCCATTTTGGAATACAAGGCAATGAGAGAACAGACTTTTAGGGGAATATTAGAATACAGTAGACTTTCAGCGATAGTGAAATCTTTTAAAACTTTCAGATTCTGTTCTCTTTGTTGGCCAAGAGATATAAAATTGAATAGCGATCTTGCATTTGTGAAAAGTTTAAATACTGCAAAACTCACACAACAACGAATATCTCCGAAATGGTTCACTCCACCTAAAAGTGCATATAGACATAAATTATGTGTTTTTACGAGGTCTACGGTCAAAGAAAAACTGTCTGAACTCTGGATGTGAAACCTCGTCAACGTTAAATGTATCTAAATGATAGCCCATCATGTGAACAACTATATTCTGATGAATTTAAGAACTGGACTAGATGTAAATAAATTTCGTTTGTATTCTTCCGCCGTGTAAACCCTCATTGGTTGGTTTCGCGTGGTTATTATTTCATGTTTACTATGTAAATCAACAAACAAATGCATTTACGCAGTACCTAGACTGATCTAATTATAAAAATTTTAATAAAAGGTTAGTATAAAAAATAAGAATGCGTACGATTTTCTGTAGAGTCGCTGCAGCAGCAATGAGGAACGCTGCAGATGAAATAATGAAAAAAGCTTCGCGTTACAGAGCTAATGGAAATAGCAGCGTAAAGTATTGGAAATACCCCACGAAATAAATTGCTTAAAATACCTGAGGGGAATGAATAACACGGAGAGGAAATGTGGAAGGTAGTGTTTTGGAAAAGCAGATTAAAACCAGAACTTATTCTGATAGTACGCATTAGTTAATGCCCTGGCTAACAAACTCATATGCAACCTACAAACGACTAACTCTCGCGGATTAGGGGAGAAGTTACAGTGAACATTTTCATTGTATAAATAGACAACTTCCCACCGAAACTGTATTTAGTAAATTACACCATAACCTTCAATTTGCGAAGTATAGGCTAAGCTCGTATTGACCTCGGAGATTTGAACCCAGGACGCCGGCTTACTTACACTAGCACCCCTTTAAATGTTCACCTATTATTGTAAATATGTTTCTATAGTGCAATACACATGGAAAAGGCATGCTTCAGTTTAGTACTTCTTTCTGCCCTAGAATGCCAATAAAATAAAAGCTTATAGCTGTAATAAAACACAAATAATGAAACACAATTTACATTTTCTGACATGTGCAATAACCCATGTTTTATGTCCGGTATCATATGCCCCAGTGGCAGTAGTAGCTTGACAAATTTTCTGCCTGTGCTTTACCTCCATTAGTGACATTCTCAATGGCGCGGTAAATTTTATGGTCCAGATTCCTAATGTGTTTTATACATTTACCATTTTCTTACATAAACGTAGCAATGCGCAAACAAAATTGTGCGGTACACCTAACTTCAACCAAATAATAACAGGGTTACCATTACTTTTGCCAGGAATAATAGTCGAATGAAATTGATTTATGGACTTCTTTGTACAACGCGTTGAACAAACAGCGATTTCCTTACGTTAAGCTGAAACAACTTGCTCTAACATTTTCCTCTATACTGCATGATGCCGTAAATAAAAAATCTGATGTGTTGTACTCACATGACTTTCCCTACTCTTGTACTAACCATTCTTACAAACTCTTATTCCTATATCTTCTTCGTGTTAGTTGAGATAAACATTTGTACAAATTATCTTATTGCTTATTTGAATACAACAGGATTTGAGCAATAGTCAAATCTTTTAAAGTTTTTGAGATTCCGTTCTCTTTGCACGCTTAACATATAAAAAAATGAACACCTATATTCCATTTCACGAAAATTTAAGTTTTTCGAAACTCACACAAATAATAAGCAATATCTCCGAAATGGTTCACCCTACAAGAGAATTTATTGAGACATAAATTGTCTATTTTAGCAAGATCTACATGTTTTGTTTAGTATGATTTGAGCTATCTCTAACGGTTTACCAGTTATGCAAAAGTCGCCCAGAGTAAATACGACTACAGGGGCTATAGCCAGAAAATTCAAGATATGCATTTAATTTGTCATAAAAATATCTCAAACATATGAGATTTTAATCAAAATCGTTAGAGCCATTTTCAAGATCATCAAAATTTTCGAAAAACTTTCCATGTAAAGGGTAGTGTAGGGTGGGCCTATTTTCTTCAAAATCTTCGTGTCGCATCCTTGAAAAGCATTAAACTTAAATACCAACTTTGGTTTTTAACCGATTTTTGGTTTTTGAGTTATGCTGCCCACAGACCGAAAGATAGACACACAGACCTTTTTCCAAAAATCTGATGTGTTGCACTCACATGACTTTCTCTACTCTTATACTAACCATTCTTACAAACTCTTATTGCTATATCTTCCTCGTGTTAGTCAAGATAAACATTTGTACAAATTATCTTATTGCTTATTTCCTTGTAGGTGCAAGGGGAATATGGGAATACAGTAGGCTTTTGCGATAGTCAAATCTTTTAAAGTCTTGAGATTCCGTTCTCTTTGCACGCTTAACATATACAAAAATGAACACCTATATTCCATTTCACGAAAGATTAAGTTTTTCGAAACTGACACAAATAAAAAGAATATCTCCGAAATGGTTCACCCTACAAGAAAATTTATTGAGACATAAATTGTCTATTTTAGCAAGATCTACATGTTTTGTTTAGTATGATTTGAGCTATCTCTAACGGTTTACCAGTTATGCAAAAGTCATCCAGAGTAAATACGACTACAGGGGCTATAGCCAGAAAATTCAAGATACACATTTAATTTGTCATAAAAATATCTCAAACATATGACATTTTAATCAAAATCGTTACAGCCATTTTCGAGGAAATAAAAAAATTCGAAAAACTTCTCAGGTAAAGGGTAGCTTAGGGAGGAGAAATGTTCTTAAAAATCTTCACGTCGTATCCTTAAAATATGACAAACGTTAAGTACCAACTTTGGTTTTTAACCGACTTTTCGTTCTTGAGTGTCCACTAACACACACACGGAGCTTTTTGTAAAAATGTTTTCTTTGGTTTCAGGGGGCCTGAGAAATATCTCCGGTGAAATCTGATATCGAATTTTTAGGTGGAATGCAATATTTTGACTACATAGTATACGTAGTAGAAAGGGTAAAAGAAAAGAAAACAGGAAACTGTACCGCGGTTATAATTTTATATATTTTATTACCTGGATAAGGGTGCTTCAAAACAGGTTTGGTCTCTGACGTAATGAAACCAAAGAGCTAAAAATAAATTAATGTAGAAATTGAACAGAAAGAAGCACGAAATAAGGAAACACAATCATGTATGCATTTCGTTCTCATTTTCTGAGGTAATTAGAATATTTATAATTGGATGCTTGTACCTGGAGCTTTATAATAAGATTTCCAACAATCCTACACAAAAGATATCTCGTACCAATGCCTCATTGTAGACTGCTAGCTCGTTATATTAACAGTGTACTATAGGTGATGAGGGCTGCCTCCTGGTGGGTGGAAAAAAAACCTCCAGTTTCTGCTTCGGTTCTTGTTGAAAGGATTTCACATCTGCTCGTATTGTTATTCCTAATGCAACAAAGCAAGGCCTGTATTTTGAAACTGAAAGGAAGCGTGTTCAGTTATTGGTGCTGCTTTCAACATGGCCGCTAACTTCAGTTCTCCATTTCGACATGAAGTTTTAACAAGGATGGTGGATTGATTTTAGCATGAGGGCTGAAAATCAACATGAATCCTGGAGCATATTAAAGAAAATATCAGTTCTCACAGTAAACACATTTAACGACACTGCTAACTACCAATCAAAAGATCTGCAAGTAGCAATCAATACTTCGCCATCTGAGCACATTCCGACGTAACTGAAAGCAAAACTACAGATTCTCATATATGAAATAAAGCTACTGTATTTAACTATCGATTCTTGCATATCTCGTTCACTTGCCTTAACTTAGCAGTAGAAATCGTTGCCCTAACTCACGTCCGCCACTGAGGTACCTTGTGATAACATCATGCAAGAAATCACAACGGAGCTGAAGACCGATAGCTTTTGTCTGAGCGAGGTCCTCTTTGCGAACGTCACAATGCGATTCTACGATGGCCTTTCGGTGTGAAAACATTAAGATTGGAATCGGCTTCCTCTTCTGCTGTACCAGACTTGCTGACGTTCGCTCATTTCAATACGGATTTTGTCTCAAACCAACAGTTTTACAACTGAAAGTCATACCTTTTGCCTTTTATTCTTCCCATAATCTATCTTTCAAATCTCTCCCCCAAAACTCCTTCCCTCCATGTATTTCTTGCGTGTTCACAGCATACTCAAAATAGACATTTTTCATGCAAATACGAGTATAATAAACTTATGGTATTTAATAAAAACATTTAGAGGAAATTGAGAAATCGTAACAAATTAATGTTACCACTGCGCTTTCGATGTAAATATTTTAACCACACGTTGAGGTGACTGTTTGCAACAATATAATGTTGGTTACAAATGCTGGGGGGGGGGGGGGGACGAACATTGTGGAATAACAATTAAATCTGATAATGAACTCCGTTGGTTGACAATGTGTTGCTGGTTCTTGTAGAGGTTTGCTGGATAGTTCAAGTTCCGAGTCTTAATCTCAGGTTATGCGTAGGTTTTATGAAAGATGACACTGGATATAAACTTAAACACCTTTAAGAATGTATTCCGTTGTACACTAGTCTCTCTTTCTGTGTGTGTGTGTGTGTGTGTGTGTGTGTGTGTGTGTGTGTGTGTGTGTGTGTGTGTGTGTGTGTGTGTGTGTGTGTGTGTGTGTGTGTGTGTGTGTGTGTGTGTGTGTGTGTGTGTGTGTGTGTGTGTGTGTGTGTGTGTGTGTGTGTGTGTGTGTGTGTGTGTGTGTGTGTGTGTGTGTGTGTGTGTGTGTGTGTGTGTGTGTGTGTGTGTGTGTGTGTGTGTGTGTGTGTGTGTGTGTGTGTGTGTGTGTGTGTGTGTGTGTGTGTGTGTGTGTGTGTGTGTGTGTGTGTGTGTGTGTGTGTGTGTGTGTGTGTGTGTGTGTGTGTGTGTGTGTGTGTGTGTGTGTGTGTGTGTGTGTGTGTGTGTGTGTGTGTGTGTGTGTGTGTGTGTGTGTGTGTGTGTGTGTGTGTGTGTGTGTGTGTGTGTGTGTGTGTGTGTGTGTGTGTGTGTGTGTGTGTGTGTGTGTGTGTGTGTGTGTGTGTGTGTGTGTGTGTGTGTGTGTGTGTGTGTGTGTGTGTGTGTGTGTGTGTGTGTGTGTGTGTGTGTGTGTGTGTGTGTGTGTGTGTGTGTGTGTGTGTGTGTGTGTGTGTGTGTGTGTGTGTGTGTGTGTGTGTGTGTGTGTGTGTGTGTGTGTGTGTGTGTGTGTGTGTGTGTGTGTGTGTGTGTGTGTGTGTGTGTGTGTGTGTGTGTGTGTGTGTGTGTGTGTGTGTGTGTGTGTGTGTGTGTGTGTGTGTGTGTGTGTGTGTGTGTGTGTGTGTGTGTGTGTGTGTGTGTGTGTGTGTGTGTGTGTGTGTGTGTGTGTGTGTGTGTGTGTGTGTGTGTGTGTGTGTGTGTGTGTGTGTGTGTGTGTGTGTGTGTGTGTGTGTGTGTGTGTGTGTGTGTGTGTGTGTGTGTGTGTGTGTGTGTGTGTGTGTGTGTGTGTGTGTGTGTGTGTGTGTGTGTGTGTGTGTGTGTGTGTGTGTGTGTGTGTGTGTGTGTGTGTGTGTGTGTGTGTGTGTGTGTGTGTGTGTGTGTGTGTGTGTGTGTGTGTGTGTGTGTGTGTGTGTGTGTGTGTGTGTGTGTGTGTGTGTGTGTGTGTGTGTGTGTGTGTGTGTGTGTGTGTGTGTGTGTGTGTGTGTGTGTGTGTGTGTGTGTGTGTGTGTGTGTCTGTGACATGACACACGAACAGAGCGCCTTTTTGTGAGAGATCAAACGCTTAGTATTAAAAATATCCGTTGAATTACTGTTCCGCACTATTCTCACTTTTATTCTTACCCCTATTTTTAATAGTTTTCCTTTTTTATATTTAATTGTATTATTTTAAAATCATCACAGTATTATTGTTATTTATTCCAATTAAATGCTTTATTTTCTTTGATTTCTTTATTATTATTATTTTTAAATTAATTAGGATATATAACCAGACCGGGCCATAATGGGGGGAGAAAATCACAGTTGGTGTTTGGGGTATACCAATAAAATGTTTGTTCTACACATACACACACACACACACACACACACACACACACACACACACACACACACACACACACACACACACACACACACACACAGAAGCCGTTTAAAATAAACTCCTAAAACACAGTGTTAAAAGCAAACATAATCGTTTGAAGTAAGGTGTACTTATACAGGATACAGGTTTGCAATATTTCTCCACTAAACTGCGAGCGAGTTGAACGTTTGCATTGCCCTATATCGCGACGCTCACACTGCAATTATCCCTCGCCAAGTTCAGGTAATAAAGTCCAGTTAATAATTAATTGCAACTCGCACAGGCCATTGATCTGCATTAACACGCACTCGCGCTCTCGTAATTGCACTTATGTGCAAAAAAATAGCCTCTATGATTGGATGGGGCGCAGGACACTCGTAATCAGCAATTATTTTAGTGTTTTTCACATTCTTTGCTTCACTTTACAGCTACATAATAAATTTCCTTGCAACGGCACAGGTTTCCCTACTTGGGCAATTAATGTAGGTTCACTGAAAACTCTCTCGCACAACGCACTAATTCCTTGCCTCTTTAACAACAAACAAGTGCGCGAAAACGGCTATTTGGATTGCGTTAATGACTCTCCTAATCTCAGACACAAGCGCGAAGGCTTACAAAGTACAGTTTGTGTTCTGTTCATCCTTTTAAAGGCAATGCATGTTTACAGAATGTAACTCACCAAGGAGCAATCGCAAAGCTCTGGAAGGTATCAATATACTTAACCCGGCTATTCTCCTAGATCTACACTTCCAACATATGGGTCAATTCCACGTCAAATCGAACACCCGTAAAACACGACTTTTTCGTAGGAGGTTCAAAATTTTTTTATGAACAATAGGCATAAAATAAGGAGACCCGTATTTTTTTATTTCCGTATTTTTAAATTATTAGCTTAGTTATGGCTATTAGAAACTAAGCAATTTCTGCGCGCACCGTAATATAAAATCACTTGTTACTCTAAGGCCATACAGAGTTGGGGTTTGGCGCACTGGAAAGGTTAAATATAACACTTTTAACAGCTTTCGATCAATCATTATTACGCATAAATTTTGGATTGTTTTTTATGGTATATTTTGTAACACCAAAAATAGAATTTAAATCGATGTGTTAAAAATCTAATAAAAATACACACGTATTCCCTGACATTTTATCTATAAAATAAGGTGTCGAAAACTATGGAGCTTGCATTAGTGCATTTGCTAAAATTTTTTTTCTGGAGGCCTGCAAGCGCACACGGACGAGTAACTAGCCAGGTGACTGCAGACAGCATGCGAATTGCCGCGTCAGCTATGCTAGTCAGATAACTTCTTCTTACTAAGGCAGTACAGTCCATACAGAAAAAATGTCTCCACAATCTTTCTGATACTCCTGTGGTATGTGATACGTACTTCTGAGCTTTTGAATTTTTCTGAAAAAATCTTCTGATGTAAGCAGTTCTTTGCTTTTAGCTTCTTCCTTCATGTACGTCCATACATTTGAAATAATTTCTCTACTCTGACTGCGTAATGTTTTGGTCCCTAATTTAGAAGTTACGGGTGGCATAATTAATTTACGCTATGATCAATGTCTCACAAATTCACTATATTCACTCTTTATCGCAAAGATCTATGTCTCCAACTGCACGCTGCACTAAAAAGCACCTGTGAATTAGCAAGGACTGTCTCAAATAAAGCTGACATCACTACCTTCCCCCTCCCTCCCCATGTGCATGGTTTCATTCACAGAATTATACAATATGAGCTGATGAAACAGACAAAAGCTATGGATTCGCCAACAGGACTTCCAGTCAAGGTCAGGGGCCAAGAACGATGGGTCCAGCTGTGCTTTAAAATTACATTCCTTCATTCCTTTGTCAAAAATTGAAGCTTTAGTGAAATAGTCGAGTTTATGTTATTATCTACCTTTAAAACTTTAATCGTATAAAATATAATATTAATAATAATTAATAAAATTTTCTAATAAATACCTCACGAAGTACTGCAATTTATCTTTAATTTGAGCCAACGATGAAGTAATTTGCTTTATTACAATCAGAGGTATGATTGATCGAAGAGTGAGGAGCGCGCGATTTTTGGGGCATTTCATAAATTAATATCTGCCAAAATAATTTTTTTATACAAAACAAAGAAACACAGGTCAAATATATTTTGTTCCAAAACACACACAAAAAAAAAAAAAAAAAAAAAAAAAATTCAAGAAAATATGAGAGATCAAGGACATTTTTTGCCATATTTTGTTCGATTTGACGTGGAATAACTCATGTCACTTATTACCAAAGACATAATAGAGATACTATTTGAATTCTTAGCCAATAGTGTTATCTGCACTTATCCCGTTACTTTGGCACGTGTATTTCGCATTTACAAAGCACACAAGATTTAATCTGAGTCAAGGGTGTTATAAAGAATGATTTGCGTCTGTTTTATAAGCTAAGGTTATGATTTCCGTGGCTAGTGGTTTGCATGTTACTAAGCCATTTCTTCTACATTTGCAGTGTGTGTGTGTGCAACACCAGATCTAAAAAAAGACTTGTAAACTCCACCACGTTAATTATACTTATTTCGTGCAATTGCTTCGCTAGCTTGGATATTTCTTTTGGCGACATATCCGTTGTATTTATGTAATAAATCTTGAGATAGTTATACGTAAAAAATCTGATGTGTTGCACTCACATGACTTTCTCTACTCTTGTACTAACCATTCGTACAAACTCTTATTACTATATCTTCTTCGTGTTAGTTAAGATAAACATTTGTACAATTTATCTTATTGCTTATTTCCTTGTAGGTGCAAGGGGAATGTTACAATACAGTAGGCTTTGTGCGATACTCAAAAAATGAGCAGCGATGATCCATTTCACGAAAGTTCTAAGTTGTCCGAAACTCACACAGATAACAAGGAATATCTCCGAAATGGTTCACTCTACAAGAAAATTTATTGAGACATAAATTGTGTGTTTTAGCAAGATCTACATTTTTTGTATAGTACAATTTGGTCCATCTCTAACGGTTTACCAGTTATGCAAAAGTCGTCCAGAGTAAATACGACTACAGGGGCTATAGCCAGAAAATTCAAGATATACATTTCATTTGTCATCAAAATATCTCAAACATATGACATTTTCATCAAAGTCGTTAGAGCCATTTTCAAGAAAATCAAAATTTTCTAAAAATGTTCCATGTAAAGTGTAGTTTAGGGTGGGGCTATTTTCTTCAAAATCTTCGTGTCGCATCCTTGAAAGACATTAAACTTAAATACCAAATTTGGTTTTTAACTGACTTCTCGTTTTTGAGTTATGCTGTCCACAGACACACAGACAGTTATGGAATACTCATCAAGACTAAACATTAACTATAGCATAAAAGCTCGCACAGGTATAATAAACTACATAGAACAAGATTGGAAATTAAAGGCATTAAATGCATATAATTGCGTCCCACTATCACAAATGGGAGTAAAATTCTCTGGACAGAAAATCCATTGTTAAGCCCCTTGTCCGGATCCATGGCAATATCATAATTACACTTCAGTGTCCGAAATTGTATTTGGAGCCTAAATTTCATTACTGAACAGATTCTAAAATAATTTCACAATAATTCCGAGAATTAAACAAAATTCTAAATCAGATTATATCAGGAGCACGTCAAATTATACGATTTATTCATAATCCTATTGCAATTATTGTTAGACATATATTTGTGGTAATATTCCAAATCCAAATCTATTGTAAATTAATAATAGGCTTTGAAAAGTAGAATCAGAACTCATGCGTTGCACTCACATAAGTTTCTCTACACTTGTGCTAACCATTCTTACAAACTCTTATTCCTATATCTTCTTCGTGCATTTCATTTGTCATAAAAATATCTCAAATATATGGCATTTAAATCAAAATCGTTAGAGCAATTTTCAAGAAAATCAAAACTTTTCTAAAAATGTTCCATGTAAAGGGTAGTTTAGGGTGGGGCTATTTTCTTCAAAATCTTCCTGTTGCATCCTTGAAAGACATTAAACTTAAATACCAACTTTGGTTTTGAACCGACTTTTCGTTTTTGAGTTATGCTGTCCACAGACACACACACACACACACACACACACACACACACACACACACACACACACACACACACACACACACACACACACACACACACACACACACACACACAATTTGGTTTTACATAATATATTAGATCATAAATACTTAAATTCGAGCGCCTGTTACACAATCGTATCTTTTATAACGCTGCTTGATCTTCTACTTTCTATTCTTTTGAACGCCAGCACTCGTTTTATTAGGGAGATTGTTATATTATATTGTTTTGCTGTTTTATTCAGACCGGCAGTCGACTTTGAAGATTTTCTTCTGAATAAGAAGTAACCATATGGTTATCTGCGATCATTAAAGCTGACGCGTGAGTCTTCTTATTGCAATTATTTGAATGAAAGGGTGTACTATTAATCTATTGACTAGCAATTTCAGCAATATACAATTTTCTATGTACCTGAAACAGAAGTGCAACGTATTGCAGATATAAATTTAGGTATCTCCTTAGGCTCTCTCTTTAAATTATTTATTTTCTTCCCTTTCGTTTATAAAGCTTCCATTCTGGACCCAGAAGTCAACGGTACAAGCGAAAGGGACCGGAGAAAGCAATTAAAACTTTGTCAATTAACGAAAAATAAACCAGCAGCACCAAAGACCACGATTTGAAAATTATACCCGTACATATGCTCTGTGGAAGTAAGGAATCCTTGCCAGTGGAATGTTAAATACATCTCTGCATAGGTTATGGGTATTTCAGCTTTACTGCTGGTGTTAACTGAACTGGATTATATTACTTTGTTTAGACACTGTTGGCTGCGAAATATCGACCAGCTCTGTTGATGAAATTCATTAAAGATACAACACACAGGCAAATAGCAAGCACTCTATTACAGAAGGTTGTTTAAAGCACTAGGTTGAAAGCGATCCGAAATAATCGCAATAAATATACCTGTCTCTGGTCCGGGAACTTTCAAACACATACAACAACAAGCTGCAGGGGAAAGTGAGAGAGATTATCCGGGCTAGCTGAATTGCTGCAGCTATTTGGGTGGCGTATTTGAAACCACAATATGTCAGTAACCATTGCTATAGACTTTAAGGAAAACATGAAGTAAATTGTATATACATATTTAATTTCTCAGTTTCATTCTACACTTTCCAACTGTCTTGTGTTGTTAGAGATTAGAAAAGAAAATAGTCAATCGGTACCTCACCGATTTTATAAATAAATTGTCCAACTACATACATTTAAAACGCGCTATAATAATGAGCAATGAACGCCAAACCTCCACAAAAATGGAATCAGGAAAACAGTCATCTGTTCAAAGGCCCACAGCATAAACAACATTTAAAATGCCTGCAAGGCTAATTGCCACAGTAAATAAAAGTTGTCCATTGGTAGTGGATTTATTCCCGCAAACATTTCTATTGGTCGTTCTCCCGCAACCAGAACATGGGCACCTCTATGCACGTTTTAGACGTAAGATTCAAATACACCAATAAAGATATGTGTTGCACTCACATGACTTTCTCTACTCTTGTGCCAACCATTCTTACAAACTCTTATTCCTATATCTTCTTCGTGTTAGTTAAGATAAACATTTGTACAAGTTATCTTATTGCTTATTTCCTTGTAGGTACAAGGAGAATGCAAGGAGAAATGCTTTGTGCGATAGTCAAATCTTTTAAACAATTGAGATTCCGTTCTCTTTGCACGCTTAACATATAAAAAAATGAACAACGATGTAGCATTTGATAAAAGTATGTTTTCCGAAACTGACACAAATAACAAGGAATATCTCCGAAATGGTTCAGCCTACAAAAAAAAAATTATTTGGACATAAATTGTACGTTTTAGCGAGATCTACATTTTGTGTACAGTAAGATTTTGTCTGTCCCTAACGGTTTTCGAGTTATGCAAAAGTCATCCAGAGTAAACAGCAGTAGGTTATAGGTATAAAATTCAAAATAAAAAAGTCATTTGTAATAAACATATCTTAAACATATGTAATTTTAATCAAAATCGTTCGAAAATCAATGTTTTCTTAAAATTTCCACTGGAAGGGTAGTTTAGGGCGAAGGAATTTTCTTCAAAATGTTCATGTCGTATCCTTGAAACACAAACATAAGTACCAACTTCTTCTCTACGCGCGAACAATTGCTACACCTCACTCGTTTCCCTTAAAAGAGCCAATGAAGATAAACTAAGTGAAGCCGGAGTAAAGCAAGATATTTAGTATTAGAGAATTTCAACCTCCCTCCCATCGATATTGCAAATGTCATAGGTTTGAAGAGGAAACATTTTGTCAGCGATGGACGCTAATCAAGGTAGGTAATGTATTTATGCCGGAAATGGAAAACAAGAGCTTTAAAGTGTTGTAACCAAAAGCATCATTTCCGAGGGCAATCACAACAATTGATTGTTCAATTTGGAGTTGGGGAGGCTTATAGAGGTGAACCATTATATGAGAGATTTGCTGTAATTATGTAACTACGTTCTTGAGATATAAAATATACTGTTAATAGCAAAATTCATTAAGCAATGGTCAAATAAAGAAGTTGGACATTATGTATCTTCCAAAAGTTCGAAATCATGAGGGAAATGCACGTTCTGAGCTCCCATGAATCTAAAAAAAAATATGATTTTTATAAAAGGTCCATGTACGATTGTCTTGCAGTGTTGTCCAACCTTCTCTCTTTTGAGAACCTTACGAGGTGAGGGGCATAGCCCCACTCCACTCCTCCAGTCGGAGGGACACACAGTCAGTATGCACTGAGGGACACAAACAGTGATTCCAAGGAAGTTTCTAATTCATACCTTCAATTTTTTGGGAATATCCTTAGAGGACCTCTTCATTCTTGATAACTTTTGCATAAATGGTAAACAGTAAGAGACAGACAAAAGCTTACTAAATAAAAAATGTAGACCTCTTTAAAAAACAAAAATTAAGTAAAATACTTTTTTCTTTTGAGTGAACCATTTACGAGGCATTTTTCTTATTTGTTGAATTTGCCAGTTATACCAGGTGAGTCAGCCGCGCCTTAATTCTTTGGAAGGTAGGCCACCCATCTAACGGCAGGTGCGCCTTAGTCCAGTTTTGCGCTTACTAAAATGTATTGCTTGACGTTCTTAAAGAGAGGAATGCGCAAAGTTGAGAGCAATAATGGTTTAAGGGACAGAACGTACTCCTCGCTAAAGTACACCTCAAAAACATACGACTCGTTTACTGAGAGCGAATTCCGGTTTCCAGCCGATTTTACAAACTTTTTATTAGAGTATACATAGCAACGTAATTCAGTAAACGCCTCGGAAAGAATGGACCTATCATATGAGTACACTAACAACGTCAGCTAAAAAGAAAATGGTGGATTCTTGTACTTAGAGCAGGGATTGGCTGCCAAAAATTAGGAAAAATTTAGACACGCCTCATCTATCATGGACCCGTACATCAAAACGGACACATTATTATTAAATAACAGTTTATTTGCATTTTTGCGTGAACTACGCCTCGTGCATCTCAATTAATATGCATAACAGCTTATGGCAGTTAAGTAATAATATTAAAACGCCCAGTAAGTGATTAAAACTGCCTTAAAAGGCTAAATCAAGCCCGAAAACTTGCGAGGTGGCAATGGCATAGTGCTATTGGACGTGGTACGTGTTTTCAGGAAGTCTCGAAATAGCTGAATAGGATTGTGATGGGTCCTCTGTGCTTAACCCACAATGACACAGGTTCGAATCTCAGTGTTGAAAAATTAGTACATGCAGGTAATTCGAACCACCTTCACAACAGACAGATTACTTCGGAGTCTTGCGCTCGTTCCAACTGAGCTACCTAGTGACGTGTGAGCTAAACATTCCGTTTAAGATGTAATATTCGCTGGTTCCAGTGAACATTCGCAGAAGTGCAAACGTCAGCTGTCTAATTACCAATATATTAAAAAGCGATGTGATAACATCTATATTAGTACTAATTTCATCGAGTGTTTAACATCCATGTTAAATACGCGGGTAGAACCTAGTAATGGGGTCGATGTTTTCATGTTGGGATATAAAATGCGGATTGCATAAAACTCGAGAATAAGGGTCAGCTGACTCACCTGGTATTGTTGACGTATCGTGTCTGCGTCACATTTAGGAGGCTCCCAGTTTGAATCTCGCTGGGTATGTTACCCGGCAAGTTTTTTTCCCAAGGTTTTTCTTCGGCCTGAGCAGATGAATGTCGGGTAACTTTAAGGTCTATGGACCCCAGACTCATTTGAACATAATTTCACTAATATCATTAATTCATCGTCCAATTGCTGTTGAGGGCGTTAATATAAAAACAGTATAAAGCTGTTCCAGTTCAGTGTGATTCGTTTTGTGGCATAGGTATGGAATTCTCTCTCTCGTTAAGAGACTTTAACAAGCTTTTAATAGTCCGTTTCGGTTTTTACTCTTTTAGTACGGTATTAAATAATGCAAAGTCACATTTTATTGACAGTCCATCGGTATAAATATTTAATGAGGGTGATAAAAGCCTTGTTTAGAGGGCGGAATGAATTTCCTGCATTATGGATGAACGTGGCTATGAAATAATTATACTTCCTAACAATGAGGGTTTACGATCATATCGACTTTATAGGTAACGCACATTTACGATGATGAAACTACCGGAAGCTTGAAGTAAAACAAACCAAAGCTTCCAAATTCCGTTCTCTTTGCACGTCTAGTATATAAAAAATAAATCACGATCTTCCATTTGACGAAAGTTTGTTTTCCAAAACTCGCACAAATAACAAGGAATATCTCCGAAATGTTGCACTTTACGGAAAAATTTATTTGGATATAAACGGTGTGTTTTAGCAATATATGCATTTATTTTTTATTTATTTAGGTCGCATTAATATCTTAGGTCATGAGCGACCATGTTAATAAAAATATTAGTTTCTTTAACAACAGAAAAAGTAAATTAACATAGTAAATAATGAAGATTAATTACAAACTTTAGAATTAAAATAAGAAACAATGGTTTTACAAGAAATTATATTACATAAATACAGTAGAGAAGGATATATTGACTTTGAAAACCTAAAAAAATATAATACATTACAAGACTCACAATGACAGTGGTAATTTAGTGGCGTGTATAAGTTTTATAGTGTTAAAAACAGCTGTAGAGTTATTTCTTGTTTAGTAAGATTTGGTCTAATTTTACTTTTACCAGTTATGAAAAGTAATCCAGAGTAAACAGGATTACATAGGCTATAGCCTGAAAATTCAAAATATACGTTTCATTTCCCATAATAATATCCCAAACGTATGGAATTTTAAACACAATTGTTAGAGCCATTTTTGAGTAAATCAAAATTTTCGAAAAAGTTTCCATGCGAAGGGTAATTTAGGGTGGAACAGTTTTCCACAAAATCTTCATGTCGAGTCTTGCATTAAACTTAAATGGCAACTTTGGTTTTTAACCGAATACACACACACACACGCACACACATACACACACACCACACACACACACACACACACATACACACACAGACACACACACACACGCACGCGCGCGCGGCCGCGGACCTTTTCTTAAAGACGCTTTTGTTTTTAATTCGGAGGTTCTCAAAACATTTGCGGCGAAAGCAAATCTACTTACTGTATGCAGTAGAGAAAGTAAAAATATGACACAGATATGCAGTAAAGGTATACGTTTGCATATTGAAGACCAACCGATATAGTAAATTTTAGTTATTAAAACCTGAAGCTTTCATTAAAAGAAATGAACCATGATTTTTAACCACAGCTGTCTGAAGTCTTGCAAGGTGCGCCCCAGTGTCACCATACAGAACTAACAATACGCTGTAAATAACCTCCTGATTCCAGTATCTCACGAACGCCTGCCGCATTCCCTGTTTGTAGAAATGGGTTTTTCCTGCAGTGCAGCACACTCTGCCATATTCATAAACAATCTAAAATATGAGTCTATAACAGATAACTGTGGGACTCGTGTTTGGCTGAGCCAGCTAATGCTAATTGGTAACCAGGTTAGGTTAGGTATTGGCACGCCCACGTAAATTTTGTTTGCTGGAATAATTTACTAGTTTCAGCCGACGCGCGAAGTGGAAATGCAAACTCAAATTCACACCTAACTTACTTTGCTTTAAATATGCAACAGAGGGAGGTATGTGTAGTGCTTTGTTCAAGTTTGCAAAGCCATATTACGCTAATAGATTTACGGAAATCGATTCCCCAGGGCAAGATAAACTACAAGAGCGCCCTAACTAATAAATGAACTTCGCATACTCACGTGACAGGGCTGAACTTACTGCAACAAACAAACCATCGACTTGCTAGTCCATATCAACATCTGCTTCGGGGAAAAGAAAACAGCATTTGGACTAGGGGAGTAGGTTTAGCTTACATTTTTCAAAAATCAATGGTTTAAGACACTTATATTCAAGCTGGGGTACGCAGGCTCTTCCTAAGGGGGACGTAAAACATGCGCCTATTTCCCTTATACCCTCTCGTCCATCGGAAAACATTTGGATCCGGCTCTACCTGTACCTGATTATCTCTCAGGCGCAAGGTACACTGACAAGCACTATACACCATCGTTACTTTCTCTATTGGTAAATAGGGGAAATATTGTATTCCACCCAAAAATTCGATATCCAGATTTCACCGGAAATATATATTTTGAGACCCGTGTGTGTGTCTGTCAGTCTGTGGACAGCATAACTCAAAAACAAAAAGTCGGTTAAAAACCAAAGTTGGTATTTAAGTTTATTGTCTTTCAAGGATGCGACACGAAGATTTTGAAGAAAATAGCCCCAGCCTAAACTACCCTTTATATGGAAAATTTTTAAAAAAATTTTATTTTCTTGAATGTGACTCTAAAGATTTTTATTAAAATGTCATAAGTTTGAGATATTCTTATGCAAAATCAAATATATATTTTGAATTTTCTGGCTATAGCCCCTGTAATCGTATTTAGTCTGGACGACTTTTGCATAACTGGTAAACCGTTAGAGATAGACCAAATCATACTATACAAAAAATATAGATCTTGCTAAAATACACAATTTATGTCTCAATAAATTTTCTTGTAGGGTGAACCATTTCGGAGATATTTCCAATTATGTGTGTGAGTTTCGGAAAACTTAAAATTTTCGAAAGATGGAACATCGTTGTAGGTACATTTTTTTATATGTTAAGTGTGCAAAGAGAACGGAATCTCAAAGCTTTAAAACATTTGACTATCACACAAAGTCTACTGTATTCTAACATTCCCCTTGCACCTACAAGGAAATAAGCAATAAGATAATTTGTACAAATGTTTATCTTAACTAACACGAAGAAGATATAGGAATAAGAGTTTGTAAGAATGGTTAGTACAAGAGTAGAGAAAGTCATGTGAGTGCAACACATCAGATTTTTATATTTTTATTCCAGCTTCGCATATGTAGATATAGAAGAGCGCTCCTTGTTGAAAAGATTAATATGTATATAATTTTCTACCGTATTTCTTTCTGATCGCCTTTCTAAATTTGAAACTTAATTCTGTGTGAATCCGAGGTCCAGCAATTTATAAATCTAAAATGCAACAAATATATATAACACAATGGGCGGCATAAAATGTGCAACTCGGAGTGTGCGGTATAAAATATCCCACTCAATTCAATTTATAAATAAGAGATACGAAATATCACAGCATTAATCTTTAGAAACACACAAAGTGTTTAAAACATTTATGTAAAGTGACGTAGGAATGATTTTTAAAATGCAAAGTGGCACTTTGGAATATTGCAACAGACCTCCCCCGGGAAGAGATCCGAGGACAGGGGGATGAAGTGAGGAGGCACTCGGGAGAAGGTAGGGGAGGTTATCTAGGGTGAATAAATAATGCTAGCCCTGAGTCATTTTATTAGAGCCAGCGGATTCGGGTGGTCGAAGATCCGGGCCAGTCCTGACTTACCTTGGTCAAGGCAGACGGCGTGGCGGCGATTTAGACCAACAGACGCGCGTCGTATGTCGAAGAAACAACTGATCAGCGATAAGGGGGTGTCAATCGCCCACGTTAATAAAGCCCCTGTCTGCTTTGTCAACATTCTGATGTTATGAATACTTAACAATTACTGATGTAACCCTACCGTGGTGTTTGCAACCGGTATGGCCATTAGAATATTTTATAAATACATTCTAACTGGAACCTTCTGCGTATGCGATTCAAGGGAGCTCAAAACATGTATTTCCATTGAAATGTCCATTATTAACTTTTGAGTGGAATGCAATACTTCCTCTAGGTTCGGTATTTAGCGTTAGTATGGTACTTTGGGGTTATATCCTATCTTCACTCTGCGTATTTTGCGGAATGTCCACTTCTGTTGTTTTATTTACATAGCCTCAGGTTGGATATAACGTGCTTTTGTCAGTGGGAACGGCAAAGGTCTCCAAAATTAATCAACCTGATGTGTCGGTTTTGACCCTGTTGTCTAACGCAGCACAGGCTTCTCTGTTCTAATTTCCTGGGCTCTTTATTCCAACGTAAAGCTCTGACGCAAGGTTATCCCGCACATCAAAGGCCAATCACTTTCATGCGTGCGTCTATCACAAAAGTCTTGCACGCACTACATGCATTACACGCTTGTATTAAACTGTGTTTACACTTCTTGCATTTTCTTGCTTTTGTTTGTTCCATATTTCAAATACAGTTTACTAGAACGGTTTCTGCATAAACCGTGAGAAACATTTGTTCATGTACACATAACGCCCAAGAGATAACCTTAATCAGTAATCAAAACAAGCGATACAAAATGGCGTAGAAACGAAATACATGTTTACGCTTTCGACCGTATTGGTTAAAAGAGAAAGAGGAGAGTGAGGGCATTCAGTTTATCTTGACGATCTCTTTTTGATAGGCACACCTTATAGAGGGACGTGCCTTTGAAGGAGTGAAAACTTAAGGGGAACACTATGAGCGCCTAGGTTAGCCAAATGTATAATGTCTATGTGTCAGATTTTCAGGAGGTGCAAATTAAAGCTTGAATGGTATTCATTAAGTACGTAACAAGGCAGAAGTTTATAACAAAAAAGAACTGTATTGTCGCTCTGATATCAATGCTTCTTGCTGTTTCGATTGGTTGCAATAACACCAGAAAAAGCAAGGCATCAACCTACCCCCATTTTCACCTAATTACTGTATTCTCAAGCCACCACTCTGCAATACGTCAGGTGAAGAACACGCCTCGAAAGACCCTAGGAATTGTCTAAGTGACTTGCATATGTGTAAGAGGTAGGCAAAATCTTACTTCAGAAAAGTAGCGTTTTATTAGTTGGTCCATAGAATCGTTATGAAACTACAGTGGCCACGCAGAATACAGTAGCCCTGTGCCTTAACAAATACCTTTGGTATGTAGGAATGAGATACGCGTGGTGCATCGCTCCAGGGCTTCTAAGATAGACCGTGCGCGCATGCGTGTTTATATGTTTCTCGTTGCCTTCAGGATACAGCTGTTCCCAACATCCGGGATAAGATGTTTATGACATCCGTTTGTTAATCTCTGTTAGTACCTACTCGTTTGAAGATATATCACACAGCTCGACGAATTCTGAGTCGGTGCAGCTACGAATAGTGAAATATACGGGCAAGATTAATGTCCAACGTAGACACAATATCTGTTCATTTCCCACCTCTCTAACCCGAGAAAATACCGACCCACTGGCATACTCTCCAATCCATTTCGTACTAGATTTTTGACCTAAAAATGTTAAAAACTTGCAAACTTCGAAATCTTCAAAAATTTAACGCTGTTTTAATAAATATTATATTGAAAATCTACTCGATTACAAGCCAAGACAAGGTCTTGCTACTTAAATAGTAAATAATTTAAAAAACAACAGCAGTTACCGTATTAAAACAGCAAGTTATTCTGTGACTTGTAAGATTTGTATAATTTGGTGTTTTTTATAACCATGATATTGTTAATACTACAGTTTTTTACCCTAATTATAATTTCGTTTAATCTTTCTGAAATGAGCTTAATATCTACTACGGAAGTAGAAGAAGTTTAGTATTCTACCCAAAAATTTCATGAGATTTCACCGGAACTATGTTTTCAACTATGTTTAAGTTGCAGTCTTCCAAGAAACATTTTCAAAAAATTTTCTCCCACCCCAAATTGTAAAAAACTTTCGATTTTCTTGAAAACCGCCCCAACTAAATTACTATACTATTATTATATTTGTGTTGGACATTTTAAAGACAGATTATGTATCTTAAATTTTCCGGGAGTACGAGCTCAATTTCTTTTCACTCGGAATGATCGACTTTCACAAGACAAAAAAAATGTAAATCTCATTAAAGCACTAGTTTATATTTCTTGCGGAGTTAACCATTTCCGAAAATTCTTGTTCTTTGTTTGAATGTTTAACTGTATGTGCTTTTCTGAAATGAGAATAGGATGCTCAAAGCCATAACATAGCAACCACTGCGTCCAATTACCATTGTATCTACAAGAAAATATGCAATAAAATCATTAGTGCTATGCTTGAATCCACTAACATAGAAAACCACAGTTTTGTAAGGTTAGGTTTTTGATGAATGAATAAGAAAGGTCACGTGAACGATCTATACAAGAAACCTAAGCGATAAAAGAGTGACAAACTACTGTGTACTTGCAAATATTGAGGGAGCGGTTCAACTTTGTTGAAAGACACTTATGGGGGAAGAGTTTGTCGAAGAAAATTATTCGAGCACTGCGGGGAATACATACAGGTACAAGGAAATTGAGTTCTGCGTGTAATGTGACGTCAATATGGCATCGAAGAAAGTGATAGGAGTAAGACAGGGTTATATTTACTTACCGATACTTTTAAATTTGTATGAAGATTATAGTATACCCAAAGTACCTCTATTTTACTTGTTGGAGTTCTAAAAAATAAGCATTTTTCTCTGTATCTCTCGGCAGCTAAAAGGTTTTTATTGACTTCTACTTTGGGATGTGAAATTAAATGGTAAGTTATCGGCGTGGGTAATGTTACAAAAGAAATAACGCAAATGAGGTTTTACGTGGAACGAAAGCGTAAGGCGTTTAAGACTCTCTGAAGCAGAAAGGTTCTTCTCACTTAATAGGTGATTCATCTTAAGAGAATGAATGGGATTATTCCCTTCTTCGCTGCTGATAAAAATAGGAATAAAGTGAGGGATGGGCAATGCAGATTTTATTAAAGATCCGTGCTGACTTACAGTTCAAGAAGTCACAGAAATTGTATAATAAAAAATCTGATGAGCTGCACTCACATGAGTTTCTCTACTCTTGTACTAACCATTCTTACAAACTCTTATTCCTATATCTTCTTCGTGTTAGTTGAGATAAACATTTGTACAAATTATCTTATTGCTTATTTCCTTGTAGCTGCAAGGAGAATGCAAGGAGAAATGCTTTGTGCGATAGTCAAATCTTTTAAACATTTGAGATTCCGTTCTCTTTGTACACTTAAAAAAAATGAACAGCGGTGTTCCATTTCACCAAATTTTAAGTTTTCGGAAACTATATAGGAATATCTGCGAAATTATTCACTCTTCAAAAAATTTATTAAGAGGTAAATTGTGTATTTTACCAAGATCTACATTTCTTGTACAGTAACACTTTCTCTATCTCTTACGGTTTACGAGTTATTCAAAACTCATTCAGACTAAACAGAACTATATAGCCTACATCCAGAAAATTCAATATATACATTTCATTTGTCATAAAAATATCTTATACATATGTGATTTTAATCAAAATCGTTAGAGCTATTTTTAAGAAAATCAAAATTTTCGAAAACTTTTCCATGTAAAGGGTAGTTTAGGGTGGAGCAATTTTCTTCAAAATATTCGTGTCGCATCCTTAAGACACACTAAACTTAGATACCAACTTTGGGTTTTAACCGACTTTTCGTTTTTGAGTTATGCTGTCCACAGACACACACACAGACAGATTTTTTTCTATAAATTCTTTTCTTGGGTTCAGGGAGCCTCAAAACATATATTTCCGGTGAAATCTCGACATCGAATTTTTGGATGGAATACAATACTTCCTCTACTTAGCAGCAGACACGTAAAAATATTTTTCTTCGAATTACGTGTATTTCTTCCAGTGAAATCTGGATGTGGAATTTTTCGTTAGAATTCAGTACCTTTTCTAGCGACCGTGTACGTGACGGAAAAAGTAAATATATACGGATTGCGATAAAACATTGAACTCCCGCAGAGTTCAGGTGGGATTATGTATGGCAGCTCCACTTGAAATGAGACTGATGTGCAAGTCCCCTTGTGAGTTTAAGTCTGTCGCGGTTCACAAAGCCTTTAAGGGACCTAATAGCAGTATTGCAGGTAGGGATTGTGTTCCTAAATCCACAAGAGCTCTTCAAAATGTATACTTGGACCGACATGAAGTTACCAGGCTTCTCCATTAGACCAATGGGTGCTTCAGAAGCTCTCGTCGAAGTTCTAATGCTGTGTACTGGAATTAGAAAAGCATTTGTGGACGTAACAGAGTCATATTTGGAATATCTGACATGTTAAACTGATATGACCTTCTCTACTCTACACGTTTAGTTACTTTTGCGCAATACGCGCGTACTTTTAATGTAATATAAATGCTAAGCTGCGATAAAAACTCCTAGAGTCCTATCGTGGAACAAAATACCGCAAAGTCTAAAACGCGATCGCAGCGCTGCTTGATGGATACAATTGTTGCTGTTAGTTCTCGTCACTACCGCAAGATGGATGCTTCTAGTCCTCTCAAAGTCAAAACAACAAAACGTAATTGTCTTGACACTAAAGATTTTTTTTTCAAATATACCTTATCGACTTTTGCCTAATGCATTGAAGTCCACAACTCAAATGACTGATTTATACGTGCTGATCTGTTAACTGTAGTATTCTTTAATACCACTCGTGTGCATATGATGATTGTTTTGATGAAATGGTTTTAAATTTCACGTACCTTATGGCAGTTTCGTCAGGCTGTCCATATGAATAATAGCAAACAGTGCATCACTCACCTGGAAAACAAAAACACAGCGTAAACAGTTGCGTCATATAAATCACTGGAGTTATTATTCACAGGTTTTGAAACTTGCATTTACATGAATTATTTATGTGATTATCCGTAATGATTAAAACAATGCTACGTACTTGCACCTAAAATAATTTGAACTGCAATCAATTATTCATATTTTGGGCATATATTTGTGTGCACACAAGTTGGATTTTACTGCTGGATAACTTTGCCCATTAATCTGCTGGTTCGTGCGTCCTTGGGACTGTTATTTCCAGAAATTCATATAAATATTAAGGTGGCATATTTAATTCAAGCATAAAGTTACAAGTCAATGAAAAATAAAGCTGTTCTAATTGTAATCTAAAAATTATACGTTCTTGACCAGAGCAGCATTATTATTATAATTACTATTGTTCTTTGTTATCCTATTGTTTGTTTCAACGATCCCACATGGTCTCTTAAGACCTTTGAGACGACGCCATTGCACCAAGCGATAGTTGGACCCACGTTTTAGCTGGAGGCACCTAGCGGACGGTATTCTTGGTACCTCCGACGCCAAATATTAAGGTGTTTCACAACCTTGCCAATGTCAGTGCCGGAACGTAACCAATGTTTGGTGGGTATTGAGTCGAGTCCAACCCAATCGAAGAGACTGATTCAGGTCTTTAGCCTGACGCACTTAAAAAATACGGCTATAGGGGTATGCAACGATCGCATCAGGGCAACTGAAGATATATTTAGAGATGAAGACTTGGATAGAGTGGATTTCAAACCGCCTATCTGTGCATGACGCACCATTCCAAAGAATCGATATTGTCTCTGTATCAGATAGGAAGCAGGCCATCACTCGTGCACAAATACGAATCTCAGACACAGAATTCCATTTTTCTTTATAGTGGGAAGGTCGTCGAAGTTGTGTCGATGCGAAGATCGTCAAGTCAGCACGCGTGAACGATTACAGCCAGCGCCTCCTACCAAGGGAGCAACTTGGCACCTCACTCCGCAACTGAAGAGCCTCTTTGTCAGCAGAAATCTTTACTCAGCTTCCATCCACCAGGTCCTTAATTCTTTTCTTATTTTTAATGTCTGTCTAACAGGAGAGCTGCTGTGGAAACTGGTGCATTGTTCTCGTTTTCAGACCACTACAAATATCACGTGCATCGTCCAAGATGCTAGCAGCTGCACTGTTGCCAAATTATGTCTATGCCATCAGAACATCTATGATATGCTGGTATATTAGTTATGGCTACAGTCATGTCGCATTCTTGTACTTCAATACCAAGTTTGGTACTTAAAGTTTCGTTTTTGACCTATACATCTCCCTCCCTCCCCGTCTCTTTTCCCTCTCTTCCCTCCCGTACACCCTCCCCCTTCTCCCTCCCCCATTCTTTCCCTCCTCCTGCCCCCTCTCTCTGCACTATCTCTATCTTCCACTCCCAATCTCCACATCTCCTCTCAGTCTCATTCCCTCTCCCAATCTACCCTTTCGTTTCCCATATCCTCCATCCTCTGTCCCTATCACCCTTAAAATCCCCCGTTTACTGCCTCCCTCCTTTCCAAACTCACCCTTTATCCCCTCACTGTAACTACTTAACCTTCCACCTCCCCCTCACCCTCACCCTCACCACCGCCACCCCCCAAAATCACCCACACACACCCACACACACCTCTTTACAAAAGTTGTATCCTTCATGGGATCTCAAAGCGTGAATTTCCAGCGAAACTCGGTATGGAATTTTTACATGAAATGGAATATTTTCTGTACCCATTATATACGTGCTAGAGAAAGTCCAAATAACAAAGGTAACAAAAGCTAAATTGCCACAACGAGCTATCTGCCTCTCGTACTTAAAATTGAATTAAAACGCACCGTAGAGATTATTTTATTTTTTATTCCTAACTGAATCTTTCCCTTTTTTCGTAATTCAGTTTCTTGAGGCCTGCAATATCATTCCCTCTTTCGAAGAAAGGCAATATTTGCTCTAGTCCCTCTAAAAGTTAATTTCCGAACTGTGGAGAAGACTGCTCCATTGTCGAGTTTAGCTTCTGCTTTGTCCCAGAGCTAGCTATATAAAATAGATTTTTTGCTCTTCAAGTGAAGCAATGACACTCATTTTAATAACCTGCAAATTTTCTGTGTTCCTGTAGTTCACGCAGTAGATAAGATAGTCCAAAAGGAGGACTAATCTTGTGGTCATCGTAAAAGTAGGTAGTTCCTCTCCTTCGATCACTCTTTCTCGCTCCTTTTCTCAGTTAACTTTCCTCACTCTCACTCGCTCTCCCGCTCTCACACTCGCTCTCCCTCTCACAGTCGCTCTCCCCCTCTCACTCGCTCTCCCTGTCTCACAGGCTCTCCCGCTCTCACACTCGCTCTCCCTCTCACAGTCGCTCTCCCGCTCTCACAGTCGCTCTCCCTCTCACAGTCGCTCTCCCCCTCTCACTCGCTCTCCCTCTCTCACTGGCTCTCCCGCTCTCACACTCGCTCTCCCTCTCACAGTCGCTCTCCCCCTCTCACTCGCTCTCCCTGTCTCAGGCTCTCCCGCTCTCACACTCGCTCTCCCTCTCACAGTCACTCTCCCGCTCACTCGCTCTCCCTCTCTCACTGGCTCTCCCGCTCTCACACTCGCTCTCCCTCTCACAGTCACTCTCCCGCTCTCACTCGCTCTCCCTCTCTCACTGGCTCTCCCGCTCTCACACTCGCTCTCCCTCTCACAGTCACTCTCCCCCTCTCACTCGCTCTCCCTCTCTCACTGGCTCTCCCGCTCTCACACTCGCTCTCCCTCTCACAGTCACTCTCCCCCTCTCACTCGCTCTCCCTCTCTCACACTCGCTCTCCCTCTCACAGTCGCTCTCGCCCTCTCACTCGCTCTCCCGCTCTCACACTCGCTCTCACTCTCACACTCTTCCGCTTCTTCTCAGACTCTCCCTCTCTCGCTCTTCCTTCACTATCTCCCTTCATCTGTTATGAACAATTTACAGCATCTAATAATTGTAACAAATAAAATGTATTTATATCGATTTAATATTGACTTTAGA
Organism: Tenodera sinensis; assembly: GCA_030765045.1. Taxonomy (NCBI): domain Eukaryota; kingdom Metazoa; phylum Arthropoda; class Insecta; order Mantodea; family Mantidae; genus Tenodera; species Tenodera sinensis. The sequence goes on along the minus strand of CM060965.1, from coordinate 177,979,306 downwards.
AGCCTGCGTATCGGAAGAATATCTTTACCGGGAAACATACATTTTGAATATCTCTAATAGGTACGCGTGTATATTATTATGCTGACGTCCTATTGTCCTATAGGAGAATCGGCTACTTTTAGTGCACCTCAGTATATTTACAATAACAAGAAGAGGTTTGTATTTAACCGAAAATTGGATTACAAGAGTTCATCGAAAATAGCTTTTTTTTTTTTTTTTTTTTTTTTTTTTTTTTTTTTTTGACTCCCTTAGTTAAAAATTAAAATTCCTGTCTTTGAACAAATAATCCAAAAGCGAATTGTTGGTTGTCTATCTAAGTTCAGCATCTTCCAAATGCGAACAAAGATTTCATAAAGTCCCCCCATCGGAATAGTAAACAAAACATTTGCTTCTTCAGTCCAACTCTGTTGATAATGTGTGCAATAATGTTAAATTCTCATTTATGATTCAAGATATAAATATAAAAATGTTAATTGTTCAACAAATTCTCCCTATATTTATAATGGAATAAAAATTTGCATCAAAATAGTTCTAAACATATTTGTCTATTAACTTATATTATAGAACAGCTACTGTTTTCTAATACCTATGCAATAAGCCGCCTTTCTTACGTGGAATTAAAATTTAATACATTTCTGTGAATTTGCACAGTATTAGAAACTTGTTGAACTGTCACCAAATGGTCCTAGACCAATAATCTGACCACGTGTAGCTTCTGATGTTTACGGCGTGCGAAGCAAACTGCAGTTGTAACTTAATGAGTAACGATTTAGTGAGCCATCAGAAATAATTAATATGTGCAGCCAGTAGGATGAATACTGCTGTCATTGGAGAGGGGTGAAGAGAGGGAAACCTATGAAGTCTCGTCAAAAATCATGATACCCTGCATTTCACTAAATTGCCATATAGAATCATTTGGCTAGAAAGAGCTAAATTTGAAAGGATTACGTGTTATGTGGAAAATTATTATGGATTTTGTTCAAAATGCTGCTATCCTAGACTGCTAGTTTTAGGCTTGTTACAATTTAGGCTCCATAATAATTATTTTTCAAAATATTCTGTGTTGTCCTTTGGTCACAGTGGATGACAATTTTGGCTTTTTAACATTCTCTTTACTGCAGCCGTGTCTGGATTCAAACTAGCAACCTCATTACACTAGTACAAAAGAAAGCATCATATAAGCCTCATAAAATAGGGTATTCCCGTGGGGATAGTTTATCTCTTTTCCCCTAAGGCATTTTTGATGTAACGACTCAATAGCCCCTTTGTGCAAGCAGAATTTTTGTTTTAACGCACATGGGAAAACCATAAATCCAGGCCTTCACGAATGCACGAACACTGGTGTTAAATTTTTCTCTCCATAGCTGCAGGCCGGGCGGGCACTATTTAAAAAGAATTTTCCCCGGAGTAATTTACCATGCATATTACCTTTTGGGAGAATAACGCAGTCATACAGTGGATTGCTGATGGAGTTTTAAAAACGGGTTTGGGCATATTTTTTCCTCCAGCTTTTTTAACCTTTTCCAGCGAAATGCTTAAAATAACAAAGAGGAATATTCGGTGTGTTCCCCTTTAGCTAAAAACCAATAACTGAAAGCTCTTACAGTTTTCCCTGGTATCTAAAACGTATGTTCATTCCTTTCAGGTTGTGGGTGCATACCTGTAATTACCGGATGCACAGTGCTGCGCTCTGGAGGCGAAGGGAGACGACAAGAAGAGAAGGGCAAGGAAGGGAGAATAAAGCAGAAAAAGAGAAGTAAATAGAAGATGATAGGTAAAGAGGAATGAGAAAGAGAAAAGGAGTGAGTGTGGGAGTAAGTGAGTGAGGGAGTGAGTAAGTGTGTGAGTGAATGAGTAAGGGAGTGAGTGGGTGGGTGGGTGAGTGAGTGAGTGAGTGAGTGAGTGAGTGGGTGGGTGGGTGAGTGAGTGAGTGAGTGGGTGAAGTCATTTGGGCCCGAAAATGTAAAGGAGAAAAGCAAGACAAAGGGAAAAGAAACAAAAGAATAGAGAACTGAAAAAGAAAAGAACAGAAATAGAAGAGAAGAAAAAGAGGAGGATGGATAGAGAAGAGAAACAGAATGACAGACAGAGTGGAGAAGACAGAATAAACAAGGACAGAAAAGAAGATAAAAGAGAAAATATAAAAGAGTAGAGAATCGAAGAGAAAATAGACTGTAAGAGAAAAGGAGATAAAAGATAAAAAATAGAATATATGACAAAATCAAAAAGAGAAAATAAAAGAGGAAGAGAAGAGCTAAATGTCTTGCAATGTTTTGAAATTAAAATAACCTTTCTTCCAAAGCATTATTTCTTCAAAGTGGAAAATCTTATTTTACCTTCACATATTTCAACCGGAATATTGGAATAAATCTCCATCTTCAGGCTGTCATTTAAAAGTAAACACATTTTACTTCTCATTGGTACATTTAATCACTAAAACAGGCATCTCTATTTGTGTCTATTTATAGCTAGAAGTCACTTCCAGATATATTCTGAGAACTATACGTAAAAGGCTTATTTTCTTGCTTATTTTCCTCATCCAAATTTGTATCAATATATACATACAATATACATTATACGAAAAATGATAAAAGTAAAGGAGATTGACAAAAAAGCTAAATAAATAACTCACCCTTATCAAAGTACTATACCAGGTGAGTCAGCTGCCCCTTATTCTCGAGTTTTATGCAATCCGCATTTTATACCCCAACATGAAAACATCGACCCCATTACCAGGTTCTACCCGCGTATTTAACATGGATGTTAAACACTCGATGAAATTAGTACTAATATAGATATTATCACATCGCTTTTTAATATATTCGTAATTAGACAGCTGACGTTTGCACTTCTGCAAATGTTCACTGGAACCAGAATTTTTTTTTTTTTTTTTTTTTTACCGTGCAATCCTCACAATTTACAAACTATTATTCTGAAAACTGTTGTTATATTTATTTTTATTGTTTTATTTATGTTTTATGACATTGTTTGATGTTTCTTTATTGGTTAACTACAATTATGTAGTTGTTTAAGCACACCTATAGGTAGGTGCAATTGAAATAAGGATCATTCATACACATTTGAACACAGAAAGCAAGGAAATTAGATTGTCAGAGTTTAACATGGAAGTTAAACTCAATTTTGCACACAATGAATTATTGTGCTATTAAAATGCAGACAACCAAAAACGATTTAAATTATAATGTCCTAAACCCTCAGGGACTTCATAATTAGAGTATTGTGAATTCGGTTTCCATGTTTTGATGAACATTAAAAAAAAAAAAAAAAAAAAAATATTTACAATGCTGAGCCTCGAACCTGTGTCATTGGGGGTTAAGCGCAGAGGACCCGTCACAATCCTATTCAGCTATTTCGAGACTTCCTGAAAGCACGTAACACGTCCAATTGTAGGACTTGTATGCCTGGCGCTATGCCATTGCCACCTCGCAAGTTTGCGCGCTTGATTTAGCCTTTAAAGACGGTTTTGATCATTTACTGGGCGTTTTAGTATTATTAATTAAATGGCAAAAGCTGTTATGCATATTGAGATGCACGAGGCGTAGTTCACGCAAAAATGCAAATAAACTGTTATTTAATAATATGTCCGTTTTGACTGTACGCGTCCATGATGGATGAGGCGTGTCTAAATTTTTCCTAATTTTTGGCAGCCAATCCCTGCTCTAAGTACAAGAATCCGCCATTTTCTTTTCAGCTGACGTTGTTAGTGTACTCATATGATAGGTCCATTTTTTCCGAGGCGTTTACTGAATCACGTTGCTATGTATACTCTAATAAAAAGTTTGTAAAATCCCCTGGAAACCGGAATTCGCTCTCAGTAAACCAGTCGTATGTTTTTGAGGTGTACTTTAGCGAGGAGTACGTTCTGGTCCTTAAACCACTGTTGCTCTCAATTTTGCGCATTCCTCTCTTTAAGAATGTCAAGCAATACATTTTAGTAAGCGCAAAACTGGACTAAGGCGCACATGCCGTTAGATGGGTGGCCTACCTTCCAAAAAAATAAGGCGCGGCTGACTCACCTGGTATTTTATCAGTAAGGACAATGGGATGTGATCTAACCTTGAAAAACCTGGAACCATCAATTTAAAAATGTTATGCAGGTGGAGTTTGAACTTGTCCAGTTGCCTGAATAGCCTGAGGGTGCTCCGACACTGAATAATAAACAGAGACATGCTTTGCTATAATTGCAACCATGAACACGATGTCAGCGTACGTGAAATGTTCTTTGGAACTGTGTCAACTATGAAAGAGAGAACCTTTTGACAACTGTGGTGATGGCTAGCGTGTTTCAGTAAACAGTTGACAAACTGCTACACTTGCATTATTAGTACTGCGGTTGGTGCAGTCTACCTTCGTTGTAATGACAGGGTGGATGGCAGATTTCTTACTTTCTGTACCAGGTACACTGCCGCTCTCCAGCCATTTGTGCGCAGGTGCAGAGTGACAATAATTTTGCTAGCACATTAAGTTGCATTCACTTATTTGTTGTGAATCACTTTGCCAAGATTATTACATGATTTACGGAATCATACAGTTCAACATTGTGGGTATTTTCAAAATTTAAGCAATTTTATATTTCATAGAGTTAAGAAAAATGTATTTAATTCCAGGATATGGACCACAAGCTGCAGGCATTAAATATTGAAAATCAGTCAGCAGTGAATACCCTTCGAAATGTACATAGTAAGTAGAGAAAGCATTGTGACAAATTTCAAAATCCAGTAATGTTTTTCTTGTCCGTTTATTTCTCTTCTAAATCTGAGGAAGAAAAACTGTCGTTTGTTTTATCGTTAACACAGACACTGTTCACACAGACAACTCTGACGATTTCAACTAAAAATTGTTCCAACAATGCCTATATACACAGATACACACAGCCGCCACCCCCCCCCCCCCACCCACACACTTAAAACTAATCATTAACAGCTATCTCGATCAATATACATATAACGACTCCCAAAAACTTCTGCCTCTCGTCGCCGCATTCGCTTATATAGGCAAGAATGACGTAGGACGGATATTTCTTGAAATCCAAATTTTTGTAACCTAGCCCGGCACGTGAACGGTTTCTAGAAATGCCTGGAATCACTTTGTTCTGCCAAGCTTAGAGTGGTCTTGTTCTGAGCGATCTATTTGTGTCGGGGGCGTATTTACAAGTAGTTGCGTGAGACAGCAAACAAGGAGCTTGTGTGAGGCGGATACGACAGGCATTTGCAGTCATAAGCATGACTATTGAAAGGTAGTAAACCATTTTACACATTAAGTTAGCAGTTATCAAAATACCCGCAGTTACACACGCGAAGCGAATAGTAATTCAGTGCGTCCGACGAGAAAAGTGGTTCTCCGAGTGAGTTTGTGAACAGTGTGATGAAGAGCAACACGTGCTATTACTGTATGGGATTGAAGTTGATTGTGCTGGCATTAAATTTTTCACTATTACATATTGCAGGTGTTATCAACAGTGTATTCTTGTTATTGCGCGATTAATGTGTTTGGATAGTTAATGCATTAACAGTTGAAATAGCTGTTAAATCTTTATCAAACCTGTTAATTAAGATAATTAAAGATAATGAAGAGTATAAATATTTGGGTATTAATGGATGAAAAACATGAAAATGAGATAAGAATTAGGATCAATACAGGAAGGAACAATTATTGAATCCAGTAACTCTTTGCAATTAACAGCATTATTGCTCTCTCTCTCAGTATAAAAAATGAACTAGTCCTGAACTTCTCTTAAAATCAATGAAATCCTTAATTGGCTGTAAGAGTCATGCCTTATACAGGAAAGTTTCTGTTTACAGTAATTGATAGCTTGAAGAGTGGGGGAGAAAAAATATATTTGAACTTCATTTTGCAAAAGGTCGACTTTTTTCCCTTTTCAAATCACCGATTCAATTCATCGTGAAAAGTGACACATAATTCACACCTACAACGAGCAGCCTAGGGCTCACAACTGGTTTCACCACGTGGTTGTGTGTTTGTTAATAGCTACTGCAAGTAATGAGGGGAGGGGTGGTTTTCTTTCAAGCAGAATTCCAGAGATGTGAAGAGTTACGGTTTAATATCAATATTTTTAATCTTTCGCAAAGTTGCGCGATTGCCAAGCGTATGTTTAAGAATTAATTCCAATTAGAAGAACTGATCGAGGTGCACTCAGCCTCGTTAGGTCCCTTAGGGACCTATATTTGAAGCATAATTGTTCTTTCCCTGTACTGGCCTTGTCATTTTGTCAACGTTGTCCAACCGATTCTAATATTACTACCTCCAAAGCTAAAACATGCTTTCAAAAGTTCATTTATTTTTAGTAAGGTTGCATTGTAGATGCGGGGAGTCCTTTGTCACAGAGGTAGCCCTGGAACTGCATGCACAAATGTCACTAGAACAGCCCCCTTTTGAAAGCAAGACGAATGGTGGCCCGAGAATCGATTAACGTCCCAAAGATATATGCTGCTTCTTTTTCCTCACCTAGCTTAGCTCTTTGAACACAGTGTTGTTTTAAAAGCTCTTTAATTTTCCGCTTTCTGCATTCTCACTAAGCTATTTATAATCATTCTTCTGTGTGCTAAGTTTCCTATGAAAAGCTTAATTGTTGCGTTAACTGAATGAAAATGCTCAACACCTTTTTCAGCTTTTTCCCTTATAAAACGCTTCTTTCTTCGTAGAGAGACAAGAATGGGGCTATTATGCAGATCAGCAGTGTAAAGCGTGTTCACCTAGCCTATTAAATAATGAAAGGGGGAAAGCACCAAAGGAGGTGACTAATTAATGATACTAAGGCACCTGGAACAAGGAAACAATGACTCAACAGAAAGTACTTCAACAGTTATACTTCTTCTATACAACTAGCTAATTCCGAGTATAATTACTCGCACTTTCCTTACTACATATTACATACCAAGATTTAACGGGAAATACATGGCTTGAAACTCCCTGAATAATAATAATAATAATAATAATAATAATAATAATAATAATAATAATAATAATAATAATAATAATAATAATAATAATAATAATAATAATAATTATTATTATTATTATTATTATTATAATAAGAGAAAATGAAACAAAATTTATAAAATCCATGTTGGTGTTTTTTGGCATAAATAAATAAAAATTGCCATCCAAAAGTTACGTAAACCCGACTCATACAATACTTACTATTGTAAGTCGCCCTTGGGGTATTTATCTTCGATGTGAGATTCCCTTGTGGAAAGTACGAATCGGTTGGGGAATATTTTATGCTGGCAAGTTGGCCATGGTAGCTTAGTGGTTAGAGCAGCCGCTCGATAAGCGGAAGATCCGTGGTTCAACTCCTGGTTATGACATTCAATTTTTCAGTCCTGATTCCACTTAAGGGACACTGGGAGTTAAACTTGAAAGTTCCACATTTCTTGATAGATTTTTCTGAAATTTTTACTGTGTATTTATATGAGAATAGGAGGTACACCAAATTTCATTAAAGTTGGATAATTCGTTTATGATATACAAGTTATTTTATGAATTTAATAGGCACATTTTCAAAATAGAGCTCGCGTCTATTGACTTTTCAAAATTCATTTATATTGACAGAACTGATACTACAAAACATGGGTAACAATTGTATGAAGAGATATTTCAAATACGTTTGCTAATTATGCTGTACGTATTTTTTTAATAACAAAGAAAATTTAATCTTAAAAATTATTGATTTTTTTCATACAAAAAATGTTTTTGGAATTCATGTTAAAGATAACATAATATTGAAGCATAGTTTTGTTTAGCTGCTATTTATGAATACTTTTGGAAATTTTTATTGAATTTGAAGCAAAACTCAGGTGGACGTTCTTTTGGAATGTGCAAAAATGTAGTTTTGAGAAAAACAGGCTTTTATATAGGAGCATCCTGTGTACGTTAAGGGAAGAGCGCTATTTGAAAGGGACGTAATGACCACATGGAGTGGGGGATATGAAAAATGTTAGCTGATCCAAATGCACCGGTGTTCCAGGAACATTTTAAGGTAAAAAAAAACAATTTTCGACTTTTTGACAATTTTGACCAAAATTTCACTCCCAGTGTCCCTTAAACATTGCCCACACACTTTGCAAAAAGTATAGTAAGGTGTTATGTTGGATATTATAGTCAGGCAATTGCATAGGCGCGTTCGTTCGAAACCTACAAAGTTTAAATAAACGTGGGGGTCTGCCAAACCCATAGTGACCACTGGAGGGTTAATGAAGAGGTGCAGTTGAGGTCCACTAAAGTGTAGCTACCAGGCGCACACTTATAGCCACGTTCGGACGTGAAAGAATCTAAAACACTATGTTGTTTACTTTTGTTACGAATATTAACCTCTTGAAACTACAGCTGCATGGTAAGGGTATTCTAGAAGGTAGAGACGAGTATGCGAGGGTGGGGTGGTGGTAGTAAATGCGCGTTAATTGGAGGGAAAGAGGGGAAGAGAATAACGATTATCGCCTGTTTCAATGCTTAATCGGCTGTGAATCGAATTAATCTGGGAAACCAACCGCGCCGCGCCGGACCGGACCACCATCGTGCGAAGAAGTGCTGCTACATTGGCAGAAGTACACAGCAATGTAAATTTGCTAGGAAGGGGTGACCAATGTGTTACCCTGACTCAATCATTGATCTTTACGTCAACCTTTCACACGGCTGGGCTTTTAAAGCACTTTCTTCCCTCTTCTGTACAGCACACTGTTTAACCATTTCGCCTAATATCCCGAGAATACTCGTAGGTCGAACAATTTCTAACCCGAGTTATCTCGTATACATTACAATCTTAATTCTCTGTGGCTTTATTCCGACTGTTCTAGTACAGAAGATATTAATTTTGCGCGCACCGCTAGATGGAACGACTAGGTTCATTCTTCGAGATATTTATTTTATTTATGTATTTGTTCTACAACAGAGCAAAGCTCCAATTACGGTAACTACATGTAATTTATTTATACAAGCTTGACTAAAAACAAAACAAGAATACACGGAGACTGCAAAGAAACTAAAAATAAACTACATATTAAGCTGTTATTGAAAACAAGACACTGCAAACTTACACTGATCAAGCGAATAACTGATGCAATAAATATGATGTATGTTTAAGCTTTGGAGTTGACGTACGGCAGTAATTATTCTCAAAATATACAAGGTGTTACTGATATGAGTGTGCAAAATTTAACACTGTCTTCTAGACGTTATGCTGAAACGTAAGTTAATCTACCATTTCCTCTATGTTGCATGGTTCTATAAATAAAGAAATAAATAAAATCTGTCGAAGAAGGAAAGAAAAACTTTTAGGAAAATCTTGGCTCAATTCAAACTGAAGGAGAGTTTAGACTTACGAAAAGTGAAGAGTTATGTAAAAATAGAATACGAAAAGATGTCAGATGCAATCAGGAAAATAATAAGATGGCTCGGTTATTTATGACGATGGATATCAATAGACGTACAAAACAAGTAGCTATTGTATTCCACCCAAAAATTCGATGTCGAGATTTCACCGGAAATACATGTTTTGAGATTCCATGAATCCAAAATACCCATGTTTAGAAAAAATATCGTGTGTGTGTGTGTGTGTGTGTGTGTGTGTGTGTGTGTGTGTGTGTGTCTGTGGACACCATAACTCAAAAACGAAAAGTCGGTTCAAAACCAAATTTGGTATTTAAGGTAAAGTCTTTCAAGGATGCGACACGAAGATTTTGAAGAAAATTGCTCTATACTAAACTACCCTTTACATAGAAACCTTTTGGAAAATTTCGATCTTCTTGAAAATGGCTCTAAGGATTTTGAATAAACTGTCATATTTAAGATATTTTTATGGCAAATTAAATGTATATCTTGAATTTTCTGGCTATAGCCTATGTAGTCCTGTTTACTCTGGATGACTTTTGAATATTTCGTAAACCGTAAGAGGTAAACGAAATCTTACTATACAAAAAATGTAGATCTTGCTAAAACACACAATTTATGTCCAAATAATTTTATTGTAGAGTGGACCACTTCTGAGATATTCCTTGTTATTTGTGATAACTTTGGTGAAATGGAACATCGTTGTTCATTTTTTTATATGTTAGTGTGCAAAGAGAACGGGATCTCAAAGCTTTAAAATATTTGACTATCGCTCAAAGCCTACTGTATTCTAATATTCCCCTTGTACCTACAAGGAAATAAGGAATAAGATAATTTGTACAAATGTTTATCTCGACTGGTACGAAGAAGATAAAGGAATAAGAGTTTCTAAGAATGGTTAGTACAAAAGTAGAGAAAGTCATGTGAGTGTAACACTCAACGGTCTTCAAGTATTATGCTATAAAATTTGCATCCTTGCAGCAAAATAGAGGAAGAGGAAAAGTTTTATTTTGAGAGGAGCGTGTTCCACAACGACATTAATGAATTATGATGAGAAAAAAGATATCTTTTTTACCCCTTCGTGCGTACGTAAGCCCTCGGCTGGTTGGTGAGAAGAGCATAGAAATAAAAATTCACTTTCAATGTATTTCTGCCCCAACTCACGAGTGCCTTAAGCGTTTCATCTCTCAACGAGTGTGTTATTGCAAAATGTTCAAGTATCACCAATGTGGAAAAGTAGACCACGGTGCGTGTTTCTCTGTTGTTTTCATTCTTCACCTCAGGTAAGTTCGTTGGCAAGTTTTTGCGTATGCTTCACTTTGTGATAAAATATTGCATTGCTCTTAGATTAAAATTACCTGGTCCCCCGGGCCAGTTCCCTGTTTATCAGAAAAACTGTAATTTCCTTAAAAAAAAAAAAAAAAAAAAAAAAAAAAAAAAAAAAAAAAAAAAAAAAACGCGAAAAGCCGGGTGCATACGACACAAGGCAACAGCTACCCAAACGGACTATTCTTGTTGGAACAAGAGTTTCAAGGAGAGACAAAATCAGAAACACATTTATAAGGTAAAAAACGAAAGTGAGAAGCTTTTTGGTAGAAGAAACTAAAACAGGACAATTAAGATGGTTTGGACACGTGAAAAGTATGGGTGAGGACAGACTACCAAAGAAGATACATGAATGGACTCCAGTGGGACGCAGGGAGAGGGGAACACCCACATTTACATTGAAACAAGGATCCTGGGCAGACAGAAGAGTGGAGCAATTATATGTAGTTCCTAAATGAGTACAGGAAAATGTCCAAGACACACACACACACACATTAACGCACTTTGACACACACACACTCGGACACACTTTGACGCACAGACACACGCTGACACACACGCACACACAAACGCTGACACACACACACACACTAAATCAGCAAAACTAGATTGGGGACTGAAACACCAGACTTTAAAGACTATGTACAATGGTGCAATTTTACCATTACTATCTTATGCAGCTCCAGAAGCCATTGACAGGAAATATAATGCAAATAAGTTTACAAGAGTACAAAGACAAATAAATATCAAAATCGCTAAAGCATTGAGGACCACATCTACCGAAGCACTATCCATTATAACGGGACTTACACCTATTACAATTAAACTTGAGGAAATCGCTAATGAATATACAATATTGAACCAAAACTCTGAGAACAAATTAGACAAACCTGTAGAATATAGGAAATGGTGTCATGCAGCCAACATACCAATAATAAAAGAAATAAATCAGAATAAAACGTATACACTGGAAATTCATACAAATGGCAGTAAAACAGCAGAAGGAGTTGGTTGTGGAGTAGCAATTTATCATCAGAACAAACTGGAATACCAGTTAGGGTAGGTTTAATAGTGCCTATAATTCAGACTAATCATCAGAAGGTTGCAACTATTTTAATCAACTTTAATAACTACGTCAAGTAGTTTTCTATTTACTGTACTGTTCCCCTTCGCAGATCCAACTTGTATCTGTGCTATGTATCCTTGTAGGCAATCCTGAAGGAAAAAAGTTCGTAAGGTGTACGCACTCCAAGAAAGGTTTTATTCGTGGACGCGACCAACTTGCAAGTAAACAGGTGGCAATTGATAATGCTTCTAGTGTTGATATGTATTAGGTTAGGTTTTGCCCGCTGCATATAGCACACATGAGCCCCGAAGTGTCTGTGACCTTTACACCACTGCGCTAGACTAGTGCTTTAAAACTGCCCTACGTCGTCCTTCTCTATTACACAGTCAGCGCTCTAGGAGCTGTCATTGTAACTCGCCCGCTCGTACCGAGCGTTCGCGCTCAAAGAGCGCTGTTTGTGCACCCATGTTATAGATGAATATTTATATGATTGTCCTCTATGGGATCGCCCGACAAGACCGTCTCGCCCGACAAGACCGTCTCTCCAGACAAGACCGTCTCTCCAGACAAGACCGTCTCTCCAGACAAGACCGTCTCGCCAGACAAGACCGTCCCTCCAGACAAGACCGTCTCGCCCGACAAGACCGTCTCACCAGACAAGACTGTCTCGGCACAAAAGAGTCTCGCCAGACAAGTCTTCAGTCTCATCAGACAGTCTAAATAAGACAGTCGCGCTAAACAGTTACGTCAAACACTCTCATGTTATAGATGAATATTTATATGATTGTCCTCTATGGGATCGCCCGACAAGACCGTCTCGCCAGACAAGACCGTCTCTCCAAACAAGACCGTCTCTCCAGACAAGACCGTCTCGCCAGACAACACCGTCTCGCCAGACAACACCGTCTCGCCAGACAACACCGTCTCGCCAGACAACACCGTCTCGCCAAACAAGACCGTCTCGCCAGACAAGACCGTCTCACCAGACAAGACTGTCTCGGCACAAAAGAGTCTCGCCAGACAAGTCTTCAGTCTCATCAGACAGTCTAAATAAGACAGTCGCGCTAAACAGTTACGTCAAACACTCGTCATACAGTCTCTTGGGACAATCTCGTCGCACAGTCGTCTCGGCACACAGTGGCGCAAGACAGTTACGTGAGACAGTCCCGTCGATCAGTCTCGTTGGACAGTCTCGTCAAACAGTCCCGTCGTACAGTCTCGTCATAGTCTCGACACAGTCCCGTTGGACAGTCTCGTAAAATTTCGTCACAGTGTCGCCAGACAATCTCGTCATACAGTTTCTTCAGACAGTCTCGTCAGGCAGTCTGATGGTCTCGTCAGACCGTCTCGTCGGGCGGTCTCGTCGGACCGTCTCGTCGGACCGTCTCGTCGGACCGTCTCGTCGGACCGTCTCGTCAGACCGTCTCCTCAGACCGTCTCCTCAGACCGTCTCCTCAGACCGTCTCCTCAGACCGTCTCGTCAGACCGTCTCGTCAGACCGTCTCGTCAGACCGTCTCCTCAGACCGTCTCCTCAGACCGTCTCCTCAGACCGTCTCCTCAGACCGTCTCGTCAGACGGTCTGGTAAGACGGTCTCGTCGGACAGTCTCGTTGAAGAGTCTCGTCGCAGGACAGTTACGTCAAACACTCTTGTCATACAGTCTCTTGAGACAGTCTCGTCAGTCAGTCTCACCAGACAATCTTGTCGGACAGTCTCGTCTCGCCCCACAGTGGCGCAAGACAGTCACACCGGACAGTCTTGTCAGACAGTCTCGTCAGACAGTCTCGTCAGGCACACTCGTCAGGCACACTCGTCAGGCACACTCGTCAGGCACACTCGTCAGATACACTCGTCAGTCTCGCCAAAACGGTACCGCCACACAGTAGCGCAAGACAGTCACGTCAGACAGTCTCGTACAGTCTCGTCAGCCAATCTCGTCGGACATACTCGTAAGGCGGTCTCGTAAGACGGTGTCGCAGGCGGTCTCGTCAGACAGTCTCGCCAAAACGATACCGTGAGACAGACACGTAAGACAGTTACGTCAGACAGTCCCGTCATACAGTGTCGTCAGACAGTCTCGTACAGTCTCGTCAACCAATCTCGTCGGACATACTCATCGGACAGTTTCGTCATACAGCATCGACAGACAGTTTCGTCATACAGCATCGACAGACAGTCTCGTAAGATAGTTACGTAAGACAGTTACGTAAGAGAGTCTCGTCATACAGCATTGACTGAGTCTCGTAAGACTGTCTCGTAAGATAAGTCTCGTAATACAGCATCGACAAACGGTCTCGTCGGACAGTCTCTTCGGACAGTCTCGTCGGACAGTCTCGTCGGACAGTCTCGTCAGGCACACTCGTCAGGCACACTCGTCAGTCTCACCAAAACGGTACCGTGAGACAGTCACGTAAGACAGTTTCTACAGTCACACCACACAAGACCGTCTCGCACTAGACTACTGCTTTAAAACTGCCCTACGTCATCCTCCTCTATCACACAGTCAGCGCTCTAAGAGCTGTTACCGAGCGTTCGCGCTCAAAGAGCGCTGTTTGTGCACCCATGTCTAAAACATTGGGAAAGTCAATGGAAAGAAACAACTAAATGTCAGGAAACAAAGCAATACTTTCCTACTGTAGCAGACAGAATGAAGTTAAGGATAAATCTAACGGCAAACCTTACAACACTACTGACAGGACACGGAAGACTTAAAGCATACTACTATAGGTTCCACATCACAGATGACCCAAGTTGTTCCTGCAATGGAGGAGAGCAAACAACAGACCATATAATTTATGACTGCAAAAATCTAGAGGAAAAAAGAAGAACATTCAGAAGAAAAATAATTCAAAGAAGAGGAAAATGGCCACCAACTAAAGCAGAAATTGTTAAGTTATTTTAAAGAATATGTTGAGTATGCAAATTCAATTGATCTAAGGAAAAATAATTGAATTGTATAAATCTATATAATTATTAATGTTAATTCATATTTGATTATTAGTTTACTTTGTGAACACAAATAAGTTACCGAAGCAAATCCAGCATGTAGTATTACATATTGTAATGGAACATGTAGAACAAAGAATCTGAGAAAAAAAAAGCACGCACACTCACTCGGACACACACACGTATGTACAAGCTGAAGCTTTCCCGGCCATACTATCGGAGCTTAAAGGCCATGGTGTAATGGTTTTTGTAAGTTCGACATTTCGCCAAGAACTACGCTTAGTAGCTTCTCAGGTGATTCGCTGACCTGGCCAGGGAATGAGCTCTAGTGTGTGATAGTTTTTTTTGTTTTTTATTGTTCCAAAAATAGCGGTGTGTAGTGGTGGTGGTGTCGACGACAAGAAGAGTACGAATAACCATGTAGGTGTGTATGTCAGTAATATTCATTAAAACCATGTATCTAAAATGTAGGAAAGAATTCCAAGGCTTGTAACGTCCCGGGAAATGTCCTTTTGGTGGACATGTGGGAATCACGGAATAATATATTGCAAGAATGCCAATAGGAGCTGGAAAAGCAAGGAGAGACGTCTCGAAAAAAAGCTAAGATGCGCGTCGAAGCGCCCCTCAGAAACACGATTCCTCAGATATGCATGTTTCCTCAGATACACAAACTGAGTGTTATGAATTTATCGTTTTGAACATTTTAAGTGCAGAGGAGCAATAATCGGGAATATCAGTAACATGAGGAAGCGGAAATACGCGAGGGTATATATTTGCTAAACGGAAAATCCAACTGTAAATAACAATGTTACTGTGGCAAGGAAACTAAAAGTTCACAGGATAGTACAAACATAACTTCACTGTTAATTATTTCACAACCGCTCTAATCCCCCAAGAGGTAAGAGTCGTAGCCGAGGCAAACCTCGCGAACAATAAAAATTCTGCCGCACATTTCACCACAAATGCGACCCAAATGTTTGTGTCTAAAACGGGAGAAATATAAAAGCTGTGATATGCTCTACTCACAATTGTAAAGACAGAAAAAATGATTGAATATTTCTAAGTCGCACGCCGTGTTGCAGCGCGGTTTGCACAAGTCGATATTTCCTGGTGCAGCTCCATTTGTTAATAGTTCCTGTACATCGTCTGTCAGACACAGTTTATTTGTGTGTCTTCTTAAATGTCTATCATGAATTTCTTTGCTTTATTAGTGTATCTTAACCCCTTATTTATGTGTTGTATTACTTTCTCTAATGGTAAGTAGGGGAAGTATTGTAATCCACGCAAAAATTCGGTGTCGAGATTTCACTGGAAATGTTTTGAGACCCCCTTGAATAAAAAAAAGCATTTTTAGAAAAGGGTTCATGTCTGTCTGTGTTTGTGTCAGTTTGTCACTCTGTGGACGGCATAACTCAAAAACGAAAAGTCGGTTAAAAACCAAGGTTGGTATTTTCGTTTAATCTCTTTCAAGGATATAACACGAAGATTTTCAAGAAAATTGCCCCACCCTAAACTACCCTTTACGTGGAACATTTTTCGAAAATTTTGATTTACTTGAAAATGGCTCTAACGATTTTGATTAAAATGCCATACGTTTAAAATACTTGTACGAAAAATGAAATTAATATTTTGTATTTTCTGGCTATAGCCTGTGTAGACCTGTTTACTCTGGATGACTTTTGAGTAACTCGTAAACCGTAAGAGGTAGACAAAATCTTACTATACAAGAACTATAGATCTTGCTGAAACACACAATTTATGTCTAGATAGATTTTTTGTACAGTGAACCATTTCGGAGATATTCCTTCTTATTTGTATCAGTTTTGAACAACTTAAAACTTTCATGAAATGGAACATCGTTGTTCATTTTTTTAATATTAAAGAGAACGAGATCTCAAAGCTTTAAAATATTTGACTATGGCTCAAAGCCTGCTGTATTCCAATCTTCCCTTGTACCTACAAGGAAATAAGCAAAAAGATAGTTTCTGAAAATGTTTATCTCAAGCAACACGAAGAAGATATAGGAATAAGAGTTTGTAAGAATGGTTAGTACAAGAGTAGAGAAAGTCATGTGAGTGCAACACATCAAATCTTTTAATTATGTCAACACACTTCTTCAAAAACGTATCAGTCCTGCTGTTTGAAGTCGAGTTTTATCTACAGCTTTGAGGATCCACACCGCTGTTTATTATTAGATATCAATATTACTGTTATTGTTCTTGTTACTTGTACGATACCTGGTTTATATTAAACGTATATTTCCCAAGACTTGCACGTCATTTTTCATGACGTTCTTCTACTCGGGGTTTAGGAATTGCAGCTCCCTCAAGAGCCGAGCGCTCTGGTTTTGTGCTTTCTAGTAGCAAGACATTGAAACGATGCAAGAAACAAACGACGAACAAGAGCGTCTGCTAATGCAAACGATGCGCGCGCGCGCCACTCGCCTGGATAATAAATTCAGAATGTGAATAGCTTACTACCCCACCCCCACCCCCACCCCCACCTACTCCAGATGAAGATATCAGGCACGCCCGAGTTGGGGCAAATTGCAGTGTAGCCCTCCAGTGGGCGTTGCCATGGATAACATCCAACTATTTTTTCGGTAGGTATTATCACTTGTATATATTTCGTGTACTAATCTCTCATATTTCAGGCTGTCAGTTCTGCACGTGAATGGGGAAAAGCAAGACGGCTAATTGTTTCTAATTATACGCACCCTCGTCCTGTTATGCGTTATTGAGGAAGAATAAACACAAGCTGAAACGCCGTCAATTTATGTGCCTTCTAAATTAACCCTATTTTTGACTTGAAAGAATCCAACTACTAAATTCATATGACTTTTCCTGCTCATCGTCAGATAAAGACGTGCATTTTATCATCACATCAAATTGCTTAAACATCAACGGATATAAACGGAGTGTCTTGAAGTTTGATTGGTGAATTAAGTCTTTGATAATACATATATTGGTCGGCAATATCTCTTAAAAAGGCTTCTTAACATATCAGATAGATGGGATTAGTTTGGCGTTCGGTGTACCTGATTTTATTATCTGTGGATAGATGGCAGAGTATTCCTGTTACCATCTGTTTTTATGTTTGCTATTGTTTTACGATGTAAAGTGGAAGATCAAGTAGTGGTACTAAATGTCCAGTCAGCATTTATCTGGTGATCGAAAGAAATCACGAGCAAAGTCCATTCAGATCAGCAGGCCCAGTGAATACAAAGCCTCTTGACTGCACAATTATAACTTGTGTGAATGTTTGAGTGTATGTATTAGTAAATCTGTCAACCCAAAAGAGGGTCACTGTATGGGTTTTCTTAAAACCCAATGTATATTTGTTGTAAATATCAAAAAAATTGTAATCCAATGATAAATTAAGTCTGTACGCTGGGCCCCATGTACCAGCACCAGACAAAATTCTTTTAATAAAATAATCTAATCTAATCTACTCGAACACCCGATGAGGAACATAGACCTATGCTACCTCCTAGCAACCCACAATCCCCATTCTTCACCAGGCCATCCTACAACATCCTAATCCCGTCATACAGTGGTTAAGCCCTACAAGGGCAGGTACACGAATGACACACCTCGGGCTGTTCTCAGCCTGCCATCTGGTAGTCTAGTCTAGTCTAGTCTTCTACTCGAACCCCCAATCAAGAAATTCATTCCATTTGCAATATAAAGAAGACAATGGAAATTTATGAGCAGTAAATTCTCAGGTATATTACAGGAGTTTCTTTAGGAGTTAGTTTCTTATTTATTTCACTAATTTCGATATCAATTCACAGCTCGAAGACCCACTTCAATGCCGGAGCTTTCTAAAGATGGCGATGAACGACCCATCGACCAAGCAGCCCTCCAGGGTCCACGGGACCATCTATCCTACACCGCGAAACCTAGTGGCACGCCAGAAATACAAGGAGACAATGAAAGGGCAATGTTGGAAAGAAAACCGTGGTAGATCAGAAACCAAGCCAGAATTCACTCACTGCCTTCTCGCTCTGTGTGCTGGTATTAAATAGTCCAGCGATACGTTCCAATATACGCTGCCACATAATGGTGAAAGTGATACTTATAAATATAAGAATAACATGTTATATTATTATTTTACTCTTCAAGCACTTATTAGAAAAATGATTCACACGTGGAAAGCTTAATGCGAGGTTTATATTTTACCATTCTCGTTTTCCATCTTAAACATCAGCTTTCGTCAGAGTTTACGAACTTTTATTTTTAATAATTGTACTTTGACACATAATTTATTGACAGGAAAAAAAATATTCATTAAAAATGATACATAATGAAATAATCGTTAAATAAAATACGTGTATTTTTCATATAGTATGTTATATTATACATAAGGTGAATCAGTGTAAGATGCAAGAAGCCAGGGTTAACAGACTCCACAGAAAAATAACTCCTTTGCAATTCATTCTAATCCATGGAATGACAAATCATTAGTAAACGTAACCAGGTAGTGACATTAGTCATAAGGGTTATCAGCCCCGTTCCTGATCTAAGTTTGAATCCTTCATGACCGTTTTGTTTTAGTTGTTGTGTTATCTATTTTTTTTTTTTCACCAGGAAAATGTGTGAACTGAGTTTTCTCTCTCCGTGACAGCCAAAATGTCAACCCGTAATACAGATCTCATAGGACACCTATTTACAGAGTCACGCAGGTAAATAGACGCACCACCTTAAAAGTGACTGCTGGCTTTGTGACGGCATTAACGGGTGAGACTGTACACATATGAAAATAATGCATTCCTTAATCCAGTTTATAAACTTAAGTGCCACTACTAAATAATACACATAAATCACTTTAATGATTTTACCAACAAGTGATAAAGCAGCACAAACCTTCTTGAAACTAACTAGAGGAAATTGGTTTATTTAAGTTATTCGACTGCAGTCGGCGAACTATCTGCTTTCTAATTACTATTTCTGTCGATATCAACAATGCACGAGTATTAATGACTTCTACTATCCGCATTGTAGCGATAAATATGCTTACCAACATGAGAAAGGGTGTTGAAATTTCCAAATATTTTTGGTATTTTTACAGAAATGCTGCTTGTTTCACGTTTCTCGTAATAGTCAAATCTTTCTTCTGTTTAAAATAATCATATCTATTATTTCCTAATATTTGACATGCAAGTAAATGAATAACTTACTGAAGGTTGGGTGGGTAGGTGGATGAGATTTTTTATTTTAAAATAAAAGATAAATCGCACCGAAGTATCCAAAAAGTACCGAGCGAATTTTCTGAAGTATCTTCGATGTCATTACCATACACCTATCGTGAACATCGAGATATCGAGATATCGTATCGAATCGAGATATCGTGAGCATCGAGATATCGAATCGAGAAGTATCGAATCGATGTATCGTATCGAATCGAGATATCGTGAGCATCGAGATATCGAATCGAGAAGTATCGAATCGATGTATCGTATCGAATCGAGATATCATGAGTATCGAGAGATATCGTGAGCATCGAGATATCGTATCGAATCGAGATATCGTGAGCATCGAGGACCCATCCCTGGTTATTTCTTATAGAATTTGCAACTTTCTGGTCCAATTTTTTCGATATAGTATTTAAATTCATATTTTGTTTGTGAAATACTCCAGACCTCTTGCTCCACTCGAGAGTTTCTCAGTTAGGTCAGACGTCTTATTGCTTGTGACAATTTTCTTTGACGCAGTGAAATTTCTGTTTAAGTGAACGCATCTGTTGCAGGAAGCGCAGGTATGGGCTACGTTATTAAAGTCGATGCTTTTGCACGAGTCGCAGCACCAGGCATCTACTGTATTCCGACGAAAGATAGCAGAGAAACAATCGCAGCTTTTCTGAGTAACTTTAGAGGCAGGGAAAGCAGGTAATTAATCTGAAGCGTGGTTACACAGTTCGAGATGGAGAATCTATCTTAGGAACTATATCTACGCACAATTCGCGAAATGGTTGTAAAACTTCCAGTACCAGAAATGGCATTTCGCAGTTGCGGATGCTGCTATTAGCTTCAACTTAACGAAATGTAATTGGGGGTAGCTGCAATACGGAAAGGATCTGTGTTGCACTCACATGACTTTCTCTACTATCGCATAATTCTTATTCCTATATCTTCTTCACGTTAATTGAGATATAAACATTTGTACAAATTATCTTATTGCTTATGTCCTTGTAGGTACAAGGGGAATATTAGAATACAGTAGGCTTTGTGCGATGGTCAAATGTTTTAAAGCTTTGAAATTCCGTTCTCTTTGCACACTTAACATATAAAAATTAGATGGAAGTACAAGTTTTCCAAAGCTCACACAAATAACAAGGAATATCTTCCAAATGGTTCACTCTACAACAAAAATTATTTCGATATAAATTGTGTGGTTTAGCAAAATCTACATTCTTTTTGTAAGTAAGATATACTCTGTGTTACGGTTTACTAGTTGTGCAAAACTCATCCAGGGTAAATAGGAGTACATTGGTTATAGCCAGAAAATTCAAGATATACATTTCATTTGTCATAAAAATATCTCAAACATATGACAGGGGACGAAGCCCCTGAGACACCCCTCTCGGTAGAATGAAGCGGTTATAACAATACTGTTAACATTTGTCCTTAAACTACCCTTTACACACTTTTGTTTCCTCTAATGCCAGTAAGTATTTATTACCTCCAAGGCTCATGAATGGTTGAGAAGGGGAGGTTTGCGTTTTCATTTCTAGGCATATAAATTATTTTTCTGTGCAGGATTAAAAGCTGGTTTTAGTAATGAAAACACTAAAGAACGCGTACATCTTATGTAGGAAGAAGTTTTAAAAAGAACTTTGCAAAGAGAAAGAGTGGAACGAAAACTGTGAAACATGTCGCATAAAAACCTCTTTGCCTCAGTCTTCTCAGGGGAGGTTTTAAGGACTTTAATTCTTGAAGGAGACGTATGACTAAATTTAAGCAATCCTTTTGACGTTTATTTCAGGAAGGTGCCCCCTTGAGAGATTCATCTTTCTGCACAGACAGACAGACACACACACACACACACACACACACACACACACACACACACACACACACACACACACACACACACACACACACACACAAGCAAGTATGGGATGGATGTTAAAGAGCTTGCTCTTCCAAGTATTTAGATTTCCTTGCCATCTGTACACGCCACTCTCTTAATTACACAGTACGCCTCGCTAAAGTTTTGCTAGGTACATTTGCCAGGTGTAGACTTAGGAATTTTGTATAATACTAATTAGTTACTTTTACTTTTTCTACTAGGTACCCATTGTAAGTATAATTCTAGACATTGAATTTCTGGGTGCAACACACTGATTCCCCTTCATTCTATACGTAATACAGAAAGCGAAAACTAAAAATCCAAACCTGAATTATCCTTTTCAGGATATAGGAAGTACAATTTTTACAATCTCTACTACGTTTAGTAAACTAGAGTAAGTATCGCATTCCACCCAAAAATTCCATGTCGAGAAATACCGGAAATACATGCTTTGACGTCCTCTAAATAAAAAAAGAAGAAAAGGAAAAAAAAAAAGCATTTTTAGCAAAAGGTCCGTGTGTGTGTCTGTGGACTGCATAACTCAAAGTCGGTTGAAAACCAAAGTTGGTATTTAAGTTAGTTTTTCAAGGATGCGACAAAATTTGAAGAAAATTGTTTCACCTTACACTATCCTTTACATGAAAAATTTTGATATTCTTGAAAATTGCTAATGATTGTGATTGTGTTTGAGATATTTTATGACAAATTAAATGTATATCTTGAATTTTCTGCCTATAGTCCATGTAGTTCTATTTACTCTGGGTGACTTTTGCATAACTGGTAAACCGCAAGAATTAGACCAAATCTTACAACAAAAACTGTAGATCTTGCTAAAATATCCAATTAATGTCCAACTAAACTTTTTGTAGAGTGAACCATTTCGGAGATATTCTTCGTTTGTGTAAGTTTTGGAGATCTGTCAAATGGAACATCGCTATTCATTTTTTTTACTTTGTCTACAAGTGAAGTATTGTATTCCACGCAAAAATTCGATGTCGAGATTGCACCGAAAATACATGTTTTGAGACCCCCGGAACCCAAAAAACATCGTTAATTCTTGTAAGCTTTACTCAAACTAATTGCAGGAGTGATTTCTTTCTCGTTGAAGTTTATTAGATTTTATCTGGTGCTGGGATAAGGTTTCTCATTCAAATAGCAAGTTCAATTTGCATCGTTAGATAAGAGTTTTAGGGTGGTTAACTGTCCAGGAGATTATTTCTGGGTGAACCGGGAGATTCCCATCAGCTATACAACACTCAGGGAGCCCCAGGGGGGTCTAAATGCGATATTAAGTCTGGAGGCTAGTGTAATTTAGACTCTTCCTTCTCCGTTCTCATACGCACAGAGGAAGTTGTATCTTAAGCAGAGCGCATAATTCAATGACTCCCCCCCTCCCCCCCTCACAACTCTGCACCAAATTCACCGTAATATTGGAGTAAAGTATTGCTTGTCTTCGCTTCTAGGTTCAACATTTACAAATTAAAATGTCTGATGGCTTTAAAGAGTGAGTAGGAACAACTTAAGGGCTACAAAATTAGTGATATATATGCAATAATTAATTTTTCTGTGAATAAATTTGCTTTTCAAGGCTAAAAATATAATACTGTGAGAAAATCACCATCTCCAGTTATTTTTCTCTCACTTTATAGTATATATTGTATTGGAACAAAAATTACGATGTTGAGATTTCACCGGAAATACATGTTTTGAGACACCCTGAATCCAAAAAAAAAAAAAGCATTTTTAGCAAAAGATCCGTGTGTGTGTGTGTCTGTGTGTCAGTCTGTCAGTCTGTGGACAGCATAACTCAAAAACGAAAAGTCGGTTAAAAACCAAAGTTGGTATTTAAGTTTAATGTCTTTCAAGGATGTGACACGAAGATTTTAAAGAAAATAACCCCACCCTAAACTACCCTTTACATAAAAAATTTTCGAAAATTTTGATTTTCTTGAAAATGGCTCTAACGATTTTTATTAAAATCGTCATATGTTTGAGATATTTTAATGACAAATGAAATGTATATCTTGAATTTTCTGGCTATAGGCCCTGTAGTCGTATCTACTCTGGACGACATTTGCATAACTGGTAACCCGTTAGAGATAGACCAAATCATACTATACAAAAAACGTAGATCTTGCTAAAATACGCAATTTATGTCTCAATAAATTTTCTTGTAGGATGAACCATTTCGGAGATATTCCTTGTTATGTGGGTGAGTTTCGGAAAACTTAGAACTTTCGTGAAATGGGTCATCGCTATTCATTTTTTTATATGTTACGTGTGCAAAGAGAACGGAATCTCAAATATTTAAAAGATTTGACTATCACACTAAGCCTATTGTATTCTAATATTCCCCTTGCACCTACAAGGAAATAAGCAATAAGATAATTTGTACAAATGTTTATCTCAACTAACACGAAGAAGATATAGGACCATTCGTAAGAATGGTTAGTACACGAGTAGAGAAAGTCATGTGAGTGCAACACATGACATTTGCATTACTCTCATTTGATACAGAGACCTCGGTGAGCGAGGTACAAGGTAAAACACTAGCGCAAAAAGCGCCGTGAATATAGACAGGGTCTAAAAGGAGAACGCTATGAAGAACAGAAGCTTAAAGGAAATCCTGCAAGAGCGAAGGAAGTTTCAAACCCGGCAAGACTTAAAGAGGGAAGGGACACGCCAAGATGAAAAACAGAATCTGCAATGCACTGAATCATGAACAAGATGCATGGAAACATACCTACAAGAGAATTTACAAGTATTTAGGAATACGTTCGGGGAAGTTTTCATGGAAAAGCTCACCTGATAAAAAATTATATTGCCTGACCCAGTAGCTCAGTCGGTAGAACACCTGCATGTTGTGCAGGGGGTCCCGGGTTCGATTCATGGCAGCAATTTTTTCCGGCCAAACCTGCTGCTTATTGTTTTAAAAAAATACCGGAAGGCCAAAAGCCCGCTGTTGACACAGACAACAGAAACCTCCAACATTACTGTTTTTTAAAATAAATTCAGTGATAAAAATTGATCATTTAAGAACTGGAACACTCAGGGTTGAGACAAATTAACTATAAAAGCCCTATAAGGGTATTACTTAAATCCACTCTGCGACCGGGGGTTGTACAGGAAAATAAACAGGTTACACAGGGATAGTAACCACAAATATCCGGCTTGCTCTCACAGCTGTTACCGTAATAACCTTCCAAAATGCACTTTTAACTCTCTTCCACCGCAGTGGCTCCAAACTTTACTTACTGGAGCAGGAAACTTCTGGTTTTTTTCTTTTTTGTTTCCCCTCTTAGAAGGAAACTGAACATTCGTGGTTAAAAACTCTCAGCGAGTTTCCCTTCATCATACACGCAGCTACCTTTTTCATTTAGCGTTGTCATCTACTCGGGTTACTTTGTGTATTTTTAGAAAGTCATAATAAGTTGAATAAGTACTGTGTGGCTCAAAATTAACGTGCCTGCTTTCTAGTTTGTTTCCCTTTATAATATTAATTCAAATTATCCATCATAAATGTGAAATTTCTGGCATGTCAAAATTCTGTCATAATATTTGGGATGAGTTAACACTATTCAGAGACTAAAAGTAACATTATCTGAGATGTTTACATTAATACGACCTTTGCCGCCAGCCAGTTTGAATGTATGACGTCATTCAGCTAGTTCCTTGTCTCAAAGAAGAGGTGTGGAGTGAATCTGAGACTGCATGCGTTTCCGACTACGTAAAACGGTTATGTACTACGGTGGTGCAAAGCTATTTTTCACACGGACATTTTCTGTGTTCTTTGTACGCGATATCGAAGTGACCGCCGATCACAGAATTTGTATGGTTGAATGGATCACCAGAACGATACGAATACCAAATCAAAATATTACGAAAGCAAACCAATGATACAAAAAATGGAAATAGTTAACCTCAAACAATTAAATACAACACCCAAAAAATACACAGGTGCCTTAGTAGCTCTGCGAGGGTTCCTGGATTTGACCTCCGTCTGGGGAATTTTTATCTAGCCAACATGATTCCCTATGCTTCCTCTTCAGTCTGGGTGATTTTTGGATAATTGGTAATGCGTTAGAGACCGACAAAATCTTACTAAACAAAAATGTTCATCTAGATAAAACATTTTATTTCCAATACATTTACTTTCTCCACTAGGTATAGTAAGTAGAGGAAATATTGTATTCCACTAAAAAATTCGATGTCGATATTTTACCGTAAATATGTTTTGAGGCCCCCTGAATCCAAAAAGAAACATTTTTGGAGAAAGGTCCGTGTGTGTTTGTGCCTGTGTGTCAGTCTGTGGACAGCATAACTCAAAAACGAAAATTCGGTTAAAAACCAAAATTGGTATTTAAATTTGTCTTTCAAGGATGCGACACAAAGATTTTGTAGAAAATTGCTAACCATGAACTATCCTTTACATGGAATGTATTTCGAAGAATTTGATTTTCTCGAAAATGGCTAATGATTTTGATTAAAATGCCACATATGTAAGATATTTTTATGGCAAAAGGAATGTATATCTTGAATTTTCTGGCTATAGCCCCTGTAGTCGTATTTAATCTGGACGACTTATGCATAACTCGTAAACCGTTAGAGATAGACAAAATCTTACTGTACAAAAAATGTATATCTTCCTAAAATACACAATTTATGTCTCAATAAATTTTCTTGTAGGTTGAACCATTTCGGAGATATTCCTTGTTATGTGTGTGAGTTTCGGAAAACTTGGAACTTTCGTGAAATGGATCATCGTTGTTCATTTTTTATATGTTAAGTGTGCAAAGACAACAGAATCTCAAAGCTATAAAACATTTGACTATCGCACTAAGCCTAATGTATTCTAATATTCTCCTTGTACCTACAAGGAAATAAGCAATAAGATAATTTGTACAAATGTTTATTTTAACACGAAGAAGATATGGGAATAAGAGTTTGTAAGAATGGTGACTAGAAGAGTAGAGAAAGTCATGTGAGTGCAACACATCAGATTTTTTAAAAACACCTTCACAGTCGTAGAAGGAAGATAGTTCGCGTGCATTTACTAGAAATACTGCAGTAGTTCGTGGTTGATCTCTGGCGTTTCTAAAAGCAAATTTGCATTTCCCCATTCAAATTCAATCTCTAACGAATGCTGGTGTTCATTTATGCGCGGATGAAATGTTTTGTTAAGCAAATTACCATTATTTTTCATTGGAACCAACAGCGGTATGCAGTTGGTGTGCTTTCCCACAAGATATATCGCACAGTTTTTACCTGGAAAATGGCGTAGGTAAGCTGAGCAGGTGCACAACGAATCTGGATGTGACAAGGTAGATGTGAATCTCTGGAGTGAAGCTGACATCTGCCCAAACGAGAATTTGTAACCAAGAGACATGACGTCTGCATTATACCAAGGTCTGCTTTCCATGCAAAAACACTCGAAAGAAGAAACCGCGGCCCGCCCGCCCGGTCTATTCGCTGTTTGTGTCAGCCCGGCAAGGGATAAACTTATGCGTTGCCTTTCTAGTTGGAATATACAATTTCTGTTGAACGTTTGAAAGTTGTATACATCAATCTTTCAAATTACTTTCGGAGATATAAAATGTCCCTACTTTTTACTGCTTTCAATAATTATTCTACTCCGTGCAATTGTTACTTTCTCTACTGGTAAGTAGAGAAAGTATTGTATTCCACCCAAAAATTCGATATCGAGATTTCAGTGAAAATATGTTTAGGGACCCTAAAAAGTAGTAAATAGAAAAATACAGTAAGCATTGAGAGATAGTCAAATATTTTAAAGCTGGGCACTAGCTTTGAGATTCCGTTCCCTTTGCTGACAAAAAAAAATCCATTTTGGGAAAGTATAATTATTGTAAAACTCGCACAAATAACGAGTAATGTCTACAAAATGGTTCACCCTAAAAAAGATTACAAAAAACGGGACTGCATAGGCTATAGCCAGAAAATTCAAAATGCACATTTCATTTTCCATAAAAATATCTTAAACATACGGCATTTTAATCAAAATCGTTAGCCATTTTCGAAAAATTCAAAACTTTCGAAAAATTTTCAATGTAAACGGTAGTTTAGGGTAGAGAAATTTTCTTCATAATCTTTGTGTCACACTCTTGAGAGATATTAATCTTAAATAACAATTTTGGTATGCTGTTCAGAGAGACACAAACACATGGAACTTCTTGTAAAAATGTGTGTTTTTTTTTTATTTATTCAGGGAGCCTCAAAATATATTTCCGGTAGAATCTGGACAGCAAAATTTTGGATGGAATACAGTAGTTCCTTCCAATGTTTATTATACGTAGCAGAGAAAGTAAAAATGCTTCGAGAGAAAGTAATTTTTCTGTAAAAACTAAGATTTTATAAGTTTTGTCGGCAGCATATATACGGAAGGTGGCAGCGTCTACAACTGATTTTGAGATCATAGCTAAAAGGCACCTAAAATTTCATATCAGTATTTAAAACTCATTTTCTACAAGGTAAATTTTGTAAACTTTAATTTTGACAGTTTAAAACCTACTGGAGGGGTTTTACGAACTACTGTGTGCATAAAGTAAATAACGGACCAGAATTATGCGCCTTAGTTTGATAGTTTTTGCCCCAATAAAGTATTATTTTTAAATAATCTAGGAAAATTGCTTTGCTAATTTGAAAATAAGCTTATAGTATGTTTATGCGGATGGCAGCACAGTTCCGGTCATGACCCTAAAACAAAGGTTATGCTTTTAAACAAAAACAACAGAATTAAAATATACTTTAAAACATGCAATACATTAAGAATAAACCTGCTTGCAACATGGAATCGTTTGTCAGCATTTATAAATGGTATAAATTATTCAATCTGTCATATATAATTGAACTCCTAATCGCATTGTCCCTTTTACATACGTAAGTATGCAATTTAGTCGCTGCCCTGTGTGGCACATAACTTCAAATAAACTGCAAATTTTTAATGCACAATTACTTCGTACACAACTGTATGTCGTTTAATTCCTTTAATTTAATTCGTACACACTGGAGGTAGTTTTGTTTAGAAAGGTTTCTATATCTTCCGAATTTTATTTTCCTCCATTGTTTTACATTAATCACTTCATTTCGCAGTTTATCCCGTTAGATTTCTTTCAGGGTTAGAAACGTCACCGAGAGTCGCGGCAGCAGCACGTCAGGAGGAACAAAATGCGCTATAAATTTCTTCCCCCTCATTTGAAGGCGAGCCACAGGTTTCCGGGACCCTCTGCCCTATCCTGACAACGTTTCTGCCGCCCTAAGGATCCATTCACCTCATCCATCCTACCAGGAGGTAACCCCAGAGGCTAACACCCTATAAATAATCACAGCAGTTTTAAAATACTTGGCTGCCTTTGCTGCAGCAGACATTACGAAAACATCGTGTTAAGACTTCTTTACGTGGTAGTGACATAAAATAGTTCTCTGCAGCAAGCGAATGCACAGTTCTAAAGCTGCCCGAATTCACTGTGGACCGATTTAGCCTTTACTTATTTATTTATGCCAACAAACTTACTGTTGGTGTTTTTAAACACACAAGCCGTGTGTCGGCAAAGTTTAAGAGGTAGAACTGGAACTTAAAAATTCAATGCCACAACTGGGATTTGAACCACAGACCTTCCGCTCGCCGGGCGGACGCTCTAACCACTGAGCTATTGTGACAAACTGCCAGAATGGCATTAAATTCTCAAGTTAGTTCGTATTTCTCCTGGTAAACCACAAAGGCAGTCTCACATCAGAGACAATTACCGCAATGGTGACTTACTATTGCAAGTACTTTATATCCCAGGATTAAATAACCTTCACATGGTAATTATTATTTATTTATGCCAACAAACTTACTGTTGGTGTTTTTACCAGGAGAAATACGAACTAACTTGAGAATTTAATGCCATTCTGGCAGTTTGTCACAATAGCTCAGTGGTTAGAGCGTCCGCCCGGCAAGCGGAAGGTCTGTGGTTCAAATCCCAGTTGTGGCATTGAATTTTTAAGTTCCAGTTCTACCTCTTAGCCTTTACTTATTCAGCATCAGAACTTGAGGTAATCTGCAGCTCCCAAATTACATTTCTCTTTACAGCAGGCAGTTCACAATGGTCCAAATGAGCAAACTGAGGCACTAAAAATCATACATCATCACTTTATAGCCATCATTTGTTTATTATGATTCCAGAAAGTAGTCTAACCTTTGAAATCCGTGACTTAAGTACTTAAGAGCTCTAAGTCACCATTCGGGTATGTTATCTAATTTGAATTGATACAGAAATTAGAGTAATGATTCAATAAAAACATCTGATGTGTTGCACTCACATTGCCTTCTCTACTATTGTACTAACCATTCTTACAAACTCTTATTCCTATATCTTCTTCGTATTAAGATTAACGTTTGCAGAAATTATCTTATTGCTTTTTTCCTTAGGTACAAGGGGAACATGGGAATACAGTAGGCTTTGAGTGATAAGTCATATCTTTTAAAAGCTTTCAAATTCCGTTCTCTTTGCACGGTTAACAAAAAATAAGTAACAATGTTCCATTTGACAGAAGTGCAAGTTTTCCAAACAAAATAATTATTGAGACATAAATTGTGTTTTAGCAAGATCTACATTTTTTGTACAGTAAACTTTTGTGTACCTCTTACGGTTTAACAGTTATGCAAAAGTCATCCAGAGTAAATATGACAACAGGGGCTATAACCAGAAAATTCAGGGTATACATTTCATTTGTCATAAAAATATCTTCATCATTTTAATTAACATTGTTAAAGCAATTTTCAAGGAAATAAAAATTTTTCATGTAAGGGGTAGTTTAGGGTGAAGCAATTTTTTTCAAAATCTTCGTGTCGCATCCTGAAAGACATTAAACTTAAATACCAACTTTGCTTTTTAACTGACTTTTTGTTTTTGAGTTATGCTGTTCCCATGCTGACAGACACGTGCGCGCGCACACACACACACACACACACACACACACACACACACGCACGCACGCACGCACGCACACACATACACACACACAGTCGTTTTTCTAAAACCGTTCCTTTTTTTCATTCAGGGGGCCTAAAAACATAATTTCCGGTGAAATCTGGACATGGAATTTTTGAGTGGAATACAATACTTACTGTACGTAGGAGTGAAAGTAAAAATATTGATGGAACGGTACACAAGAAACAAAAAAAGTCATGGATGCATTTTTAATAATGGTAGCGGATGAAGCAGTAAAAAGTTTAGTTTCCGGTTACTCTTTCAAATACAAACAATCTCGTCAACTATTGAAGCAGCACGCACTGGATTTGGTAAATCCGATTCGCCATCTCTCCTCGTTCCATAAATATTAAGTGGAATCAAATTGTCTAGGGAAACCACGTCGTTTTCCAGCTCACCGCTAGAGGCGTACCAAACATCCCGTTCACTGGCTCAAACGCTTAAAAAAGTAATGCGTAACGCCACGCAATTAAGAGCATTAAATAAATAACAGGCTAGAAACAGCACACCCTGATTGTGGGAGGTTGTGATCCGTGATACCCCAGGGGTGTCCAAGCTTCTCTCTTTGGAGAACCTTACGCAGTGAAAGGCAATGCCCATCTATGAGCGGGACACAACAGATTTTAAACAGCAATATTAAAAACTATTTTCTTTTCTTCATCAGAGTGCTTCGGTCAGTACACGAGCGTTTGTGTTACTTATTTCGGCAGCACAATAGCCTTCTCATTTGTTATAGTACTATAACTTTGTTTTACTTTGCAATTTATTTTACTAAGCCCCAATAAAATGAAACAAAAGTCTTAATATTAATGGCCTCGTTAAAGAAACAAATAAATTGGCGCTGTCTTTGCAATTAATGTGGGAAGTATGTGTAGGAGTAAGTTCATTAGAATCTTAGTTCGCAGATATAATGGGTTATAAGGCACAGTAATTATTTCCCCAGAGGCGCGAAATAAAACATGCAAAAATATTCCATAATGTCTACTTTTGCGAAAATTAACACACATTACAGCAGAAAAGGTTCATCGACGGTAATCTCACTAGACTTTTGGGCTTATGTAGAGACAATCAGAAGTCCGGTGTGATATAAGTACCTACTTCAGGATTAAAGGAAGGTATATAAAGATTATTAGAAATAGATACAATACTAACTTAGTAAATTAATTCATTCAAACTCAACGATATCTAGCCTTTGCAAAAGAGGGTAGTTTGTTGATTTATAATTGCATATTTAATATAACAGTACCTTACTATTGTATACAGCACTGTCATCTCATGTGACTTAATGGCATTGTTACCTGAAACAAAAGAAACTTGAGTGAAACACTGATCAAACACTGCAGCAGAGATTTGTCAGAGAAACAGAGAGAAATTCACGCCTTACAAACTAACGTCATAATAAAGGCACGGGTGTTTATGAAACGTCATAGTTCTCCTTTGTGGCTTTTGTTCCATGGAAAATATAAGTAAAGCACGACTATCTAAGGTGATTAAAATTATGCAATTGCAATGATCCATAGGAATTACATTTGGCGTTTTAGTGGTTTTTATTTTCTCTACTTCATTGCATGTGTGTGGCAGTGACCTTTCTTTCTGTTTATTTTTTATGTTGTGCATAATTATGTTGTCCAGCATTTTCGGGATTCTTTAATCAAACGAATGTCGCATACTGCACCGTTGAATTAACAAGAAGGTAATTTTGGTAAACAGCAGCGTTTGAAGTGTTCCTCTTTAAGTCAGGAGTCAGCGGAGATACGCGTTCGACCTGCTCAGTTCAGGTTAGTAATGATGGGAGAATACGTTTGAAATAAACACGTACCACTATTCTCCGATTACGCTGGTTTATCAATTCCCTAGATGTTTATATTTACCATTGCATGCTTTACATGTAATATTTCTAGGAACGCATTTACTAAAGCTATTTCACGAATAAAATTAAATAATTCATTCAATAACTATCATAAAATCGTAAAATACATGTATTTGCAACACAATAGGACTGCTTTTTAAAAAAAAAAAAGTGAGAATCGTATAGTGCATTTCTCTTTGCTTTTATCTGTTCATAAGAATGAATCTAGCATATAGGTTATGGCTTTCTTTATAGAAAAAGGATATTAAGGTTAACTTGCTTCAATTCATTGGTCTATTAGAAACATTCAATTCCAAAAATATACTTCGCACTTTAAGGTACTGAATTAAACTTCCTTTTTTTTCCTGCAATTTTGAAGCAATTTTCTTTTCGCGTTCTTTGCCTCTTTCACCTTTTGAAACTTACGTAAAACAATTTTTTCTACAATAATGAATTAGTTACGTAGCATAGAAATGATTTTTTGATAAAACTAGTGATCCTTAAATACCATTCAGGGCCACTAATTTAGTAAATAAATTCTTCAACTGAAAACGTTCTACCACGTAAAAAAAACCTGACTCCGGTCTTATTAGTGAGCCATTATCAACTAAAACAAGATATTTATTTACTGTAAAAGCTGTGAATACTGAATATTTTTATTGTATCATTTTTATATATATTCTGACTTTAAATACCGACATGGGAGCCATATTTATCGTTAGCTATTAAACATTTGACTGTAGTGGTTTGCTCGCGTAGTTTGACAGCTGTAAGTGAAAACTTCTGGAAGTTAAAAGCTCCGTTCGTAATACCCTGGAGGTAGATAAGTATAAGAGTCCTTTAGATCGAGACTAACATCTTATTTCTCCTTTGGGGTCAATAGGAAAGAGTGCCCGAGCACCTGGCAGGGTCTCCTAGCAAATGTAGCTATCTAAATAGCAGCTGGCCCAGAAACCTTGTAATGGGGTTCTCTGTAACCTTAAGTTTATAGAATCATTAATTCTAGTCGAAGAGTAATTTAGTAAAAACAGACGGACTATCACCTAGAAATCACACCTTTCTCTACTCTTGTACTAACCATTCTTACAAACTCTTATTCCTATATCTTCTTCGTGTTAGTTGAGATAAACATTTGTACAAATTATCTTATTGCTTATTTCCTTGTAGGTACAACGATGTTCCGTTTGACGAAAGTTTAAGTTTCCCAAAACTCACACAAATAAGGAATATCTCCGAAATGGTTCACTCTACAAAAAGATTATTTCGATATTATGCAAGTCATCCAGAGTAAACAAGACTGCATAGGCTATAGCCAGAAGGTTCAAGATATACATTTCAGGTTATAGTAACTAGACTATGTAACGTTTATAATTTATACACAACATGTAAAAGAACATGTGATGGTGCATGCAGTTTAATAAAAAGGAAACACATTTTGGTGAAATTTTGATCGAATTTTGGATTGAAATGCGATACGTCCCCTAGTAAGCAGTAAGCAGTTAAGAGAAAATAATAAAGGCTATTTGTACTTAAGGGTTCTCAAAACACTTGTTTACTGGAAGTACGAGTAGAGAAAAAAATCTAACCTTTTGGGGCTTGAAAACACACATTTTCGTTGAAAATACTATGAAACTGTTAGATAAAGGAATAAAATGTTAAAATATTGGAATGTTCATGTTATCACAAGCTAAAAAGTTAAATATGGTTGGCGAACCGAGTTTGGGCGACAAATCGCAGTGTCTTCTCTACTGTTACTAGGTCGTTCTATAAAATAGAAGTGTTAAACCCAGCCCAATGGACTGGCATTCATGAGCGTATTTCGACAAATATACAATAGAGAAGTTAGAAATAGAACTAAGCATATAAGCTCCGGTAAAAACTAACCCATAAAGGGAAGAAAAGAAGCAATTACTATTCAACCACTACTAAAAATTAAGACTCGTTCATCCCCGTGGTTTCTAGTCGCATCTGGCCGAATTTTTGCGCCGCGTTGTTCACACTTTGTTGCCGTACACACGCGTGCGTTAACACAAACACACATATAGATACAATGTGTGAAGGAAGCGACGACCGCATTGTTATGAATGGCCTGGATAAATGAGACACACTTGGCGTTAATGGAAGAATAGATTAAACATTGAAGTGCATCTTTCTCTTGCTCCCTGCAAAACCGCACAGTTTCCGCGCTTGGTCCATTCTAGCAGATTCCGTTTTAAATAAATTAAACCGCGTGTTCCATTTCCGTGAAGTCTGTCCGTTAAAACTGGTGCACGTTGAGTTAAACAAGCTCTCTGTGGAAAACTGTGCCTCTGTCCTTCGCTACCTCCAAATGACTTCGGGCCTTTTGCTGTTTCCCCAGCATGTGCGTGCGTGCCGGCCGCTCTCTCTGTCTGTCTGCCTCGTAAATTCTCCCCCCTGTTCCTCCTCTTCCCCTAATTAGTCCAAGTGGAATCGAACCAGCTACTTCCACATAAAATCTCCACCGTAAAAGCACCATTAAATGGAGTAGTGTAAGTTTGTTATGTGAGAGAAGGCAATAACCCTGTGCTGGAGAATACCAGAATGGGATTTCAATTTGCTGTCGAGTTTTATACGATCCGAACCGAAAAACATTCACTTTGACTTTGAGCAAAAAGAGATAAACTCGCTCGCAGGCTCATACTTGATCTATTCGCTGGTCAGATTCATACTTTAGAAAGAAATTATGGCTTGCATAAATATTGTAATATATAAATAATTATTCCTGTTAAGGTTTTCTTTCCACTATTTCCGTCGATTATTAATAAATTTGTTATATCTTGAATTTGACATTTTTTCCGATTTCTGTACTGTGTATTTTACCTAATAAAGTTTTTCCTTGAATTGTACTTAATTTTTCATTTTTTTAGTGTTGTTTTATAAATGTGGACTTTACTGTCTACTATCACATACCTATTTTGCGAAATAATCTCTTATACATCCTGATATCTGCTCTAGCTTACCAGCCTGTGTTTTTTACTTCTCGATTTAAATTTTTGGTGCTTGTAATTTTAATACCTAATTAATTTAGGTCTTAAACTTGGTCAATAATTTTCCCTTCCATTCCTAATTTGCATCTCAGTGGTTCTTTCAATACTGTTAGACATTTAGTTTTTGTATTTATTTCCATATATCCGCATAACATATGTGAAATCTTGTCTTTCCTGTCTTATATCCCCAATATTTGGCAAATCTTCAATTAATTTATCCATTATAAATGAGCAGGAAATGAACAGGAGTTCATTTCTAAGAGGCGGAGGTTTCCATGAAATATATTTCCATTCATTTCTACAACACACCCACACAGCCTTCAAAACGCATTCATCGTGTGCAAGTTATACAGGAGAAATTACTTGGAAAGCACCAACGCCTCCTGGAATAAAATATAAACAAACTTCACCAAGCGTTTGGAATTTTCCCTCTACAAGAATATTTCAGGAACATTGAGAACGTTTTACAACGGACTGCTAATAGCTCCCGGAACTCGCATTTTCAGCATTGCTACCAGAAGTGTTCACAGAACCAGATTCAATAGAATATTTTTATATTACAAGACGTACTCTGCGATTAAGAAGTAAGTATCCTAGCATAACCTAGTTCCGAGCATGCACCTTTGTATATACCGGTACTACTTCCATTTGTCTCCTATAATTCTTGTACTGCTTTTATGGCTAAAACCATTCAAACAGCACGGGCAAAACGTAGTTTGTGAATGGATTCGTTGGTTTAAAGAGTTGTGTTCTAAAATGAACATACATAACACAAAAACACCAGTTGCAACAGACAAGCTCTCCAAGGTAATTAAAGGCAATCGATAATTTTAATATTTCACACATTCGCCCATACGTTCACTACAAATGCAACCAAACGCGCTTTGATTAGAGAGATAATTTTCAAGCAATTCTTTCGGATGCACATTAAAATTATAAAATCGTTATTTTAGTGAATGATGGCGTAAATTTCAATTTCTCCATTTCAATTTTTTTGCAGATACATCAACAAAGATAATCTACATATTTTAATATCATCGTTTCCACGTGACAGGGGTCACGTAGTATCTACCTATGCATCATTTTTGTATGAATGTGGATATTAGTAAAAATCTTGTGGCACATTATCGTTTATTGTAGCTTGGGTTCTCCAATCAATTCTTACAGTCTTATGTTTACTTTGTCTACTTCATATAGTAAATAATTAAAGTATTATCATTGACGAACATGAACCTATAACATATTTTCTTATATTTCATATATTAATAACAGATTAAGAAGGATTTGCAAAGGCCTTCGTATATGAAAATAAACATGTGAGTTATAAATGAGCACTGTGGAAAAACGTCTTGGATTTTAGTTGAGAATACCATAGAATAGAAAACAGTTGTGATTACTCCAGAGAATATAAATAGTTGCTGCACAACACAGAGTATAAAACAAAGCCACTTGCATTTTATTGCAAGGAATATGCGTAGACAGCCATGGTTTAATACTTTCAGAAATAGAAGATAGATTTTCAAATAAGCAGACTGCCTCTGAGTCTGTGGATTGACACGATCCCATGTTCAAAGGCCAAGAAATATATTTGTCGCACATCTCGCCGCGAGGAGGTTAGTTTAGCTCGGTTAAGAATAGGGCACTGCAATTTTTCGCATGGTTACCTATTTAAAAAGGACCCTGCCCCTCTATGTCCGCTGTGTGACAACCTTTCGTCAGTCCGCCACGTGCTGCTAGAGTGTTCCTCTCTAACGCACCTTCGAGACTCTCATCAGCTGCCTGCCAGACTTGCAGAGGTCTTAGCGGACGACAAAACAGCGGTTGATAGAGTTTTTAGCGGAGTGTAATATCAATTTAAGGATTTAAAATTTTAGATATTTCTTTTTATGCTTTTTGACATATTTATCACCCTGTTTTATATCTGTTTATTGCCACTGTTTTTACATATGTCTATATTTTTTGTTGCTAGTAATTTTAATTTTTATTCGACTTTATATCTGGCTATTGCTATGAATTTTTTAAGGGCGCTGATGACCTCGAAGTTGTGCGCCCTTAAACCAAACCAACGAAGCCAAGAAATATATAAATTTAATAAAACTAAACAGCCGATCCTGTGCAATACCGGGTGGAAGGTAAGGCATTACATTAATTTAAGCCAGCGGTAGATCATGGTATTTCGAACACAGTTTGTGTCTTACATTTTTGTCTTTGACCATTTCCTATGCAGCTATTTTAGTTTTGTCGAAATCAAGCTGGCAACACTGTCACTTTCCCTAGCTCAGTACATAAACAAACACCGTAATGGTGCGTCTTGAGAGCATCAACACATAACCTGTCTTGTCATTTTGTGTTTACTGTGCGAGTGTAGGCCAATCACAAGCATTACTCCCAAAACATTACACGAAGGCAAAAACGTCCAACCTGTTTACATTCACAAACCACCTCAATTCGCTGACCAACCTCAGCGCAACGTTGTCGACTTACCTCACGTTTGAAACAGCTGCTCGGAATATTCCTTCACGTCTTTTAAATGATTAATTATTTCGAAACCCTGTGTGATGTCCCATAATTACTACGGAAGCTGTGTCACAAATAAGTTACTCTACGCATCTTACAAGTAACAAACTGTTATCTTCGTACGTTCTTGTGGAATTACGCATCCAATTTGGATCAAAAAACATTTATTTTTTCGAAATCGGCTGATCAAATTTGTAATGCACATATTAGAAGGAACGTAATGACTTCGCTTCCGCACTGTATATTTTTTTTAAATTCTTATTTATCAAATGAGTCACGTGGATAATAAGTGAAACAGTATCAAAACTTTTGAATAATCTTTATTTTAATTCTACAGATCTATGGCGAATGTTTTCTTATAACAAAGGTTTATTTTGCATTTTATTTATATTTATGTTGTAAAAGTTCGTGTGCAGGGCCTGCTAACATTAAAAATCGCGAAACCAATGTGTTATATTTATTGAGAATATGATCGCAGAATATACATAAATTCCCAGTAAGGTAATTCGGTGACGTAGTAGTGCGGAATACTATTGTGTTGTGTATGCTAAGGACTTCAATACTATATAAAAGGTTTGTGGACTTTCTGGGACGAAACAGAAATTTATTCGACCATTCTGATCGAGGGTTTTTTTTTTTTTTTTTTTTTTTTTTTTTTAATTAGAAAAGTGTTGGCCTGGTGCCGGTACAATGGGCCCGGCTTACAGGCTATATTTAACATTTTTTTTTTACATTTGGCTTTCTTTATATATACACTTTTTTCGGTGTCTACAAAAAACCCATACGGTGACCATCTGTAGGTCAAGAAGAATAGTTTTCTTTTGTCTTTTGTCTGTTTCGTCTTTGGGTTATATATACATATGTACATATTTACAAATTATATACAGACACATACACGCACGCATTCACCCACACACACACACTCGTACACTCGTACACACACATCTTCACTGGGCACACCAGAAATATGCGTCCCAGTGCACTACACTATTTACACTATGTACACTGTCCCGCGGTGGCAGCTCCTGAATATTTTCCGAGGCGAGGGCCTCTGCCGGAACATGTATGTGGCTTAGGGACGAGGTTGCGTGGACGCGCATTAGTTGGCGAGCCGAGCCGCTTCTAGAACATTTTTATCCTAGTATGTTTGCGGTGCTTCGGCTCGCCTTTGCCGATGTTAGCGATCACGTCATTTTCGTGGTTCCTAATGCGC
This sequence comes from Tenodera sinensis, assembly GCA_030765045.1. Classification (NCBI taxonomy): domain Eukaryota; kingdom Metazoa; phylum Arthropoda; class Insecta; order Mantodea; family Mantidae; genus Tenodera; species Tenodera sinensis. Next base: position 177,939,955 of record CM060965.1, on the reverse strand, counting down.
GTCCATGCCGCCATTGCTCTTTTGTCTATTGCCTCCGGGATGAACGGGATATGAGTTTCGAGGTGAAGAGTTTGGGTGGTGGTGAGGAGTGGAGCAGAGAGGATTTTTCTGAGGGAGAGGTTTTGGAGGGTTTGGAGTTGTTTGAGGGCAGTTTTGGAGGCATTAGCCCAGGCCACACATGCATACAGGACCACCGAGAGAATAAATGACTTATATAATATCAGTTTTGGCTTCAGTCGCAACTGTTTACTGCGGAAGATGGGGGCGCACAACTTTAGCCGCTGTCTGCCTTTATTGGCGCTATTTTTTATGTGGGTGGACCAACACATTGTGCGGTCCAAGGTGACACCTAAGTATTTAACTTGCTGGCGGCAGTGCAATATTTGACCACCGACCGTTAGGTCCTTTGCCAAAGTGTGACGCCGCTTAGAGAAATGAATTAGCTGGCATTTGTCGGGGTTAATTTTGATTTTCCAGTCATGTTGCCATGAGAGGAAGTTGTTAACATAACGTTGCATTTCTGCAAGGCCGAAACGTGGGTTTCTATGGTGGTTGTATATTGCAGTGTCGTCAGCATACATGGCGACCTTGCATCTGGCGTCCACTGGGAAGTCATTAGTGAATAATATGTACAGAAAAGGGGACATGATTGCCCCTTGTGGGACGCCAGCCCGCATCACTCGCTCCCGTGAGGAGGAGCGGCCCACTTGGATGTAAAACTGCCGTTTTTCTAGAAAATTGTGCAGCAAGTATAGATAATTTTGAAGAGCCGGGAAATCGTGGTGCAGTTTGTAAATGAGGCCATTGTGCCAGCACCGGTCAAATGCGGCTTCTACGTCCAGAAATAGCGCCAACGTTGAAGCCCCATTGTTAAATTACTCTGTTACATCATCAGTTAGTCTGAGGAGCTGTAGTTCAGTGGAATGTCCTTTTCTAAAGCCAAATTGTGAATTTGAGAGTTCATGTGTTGCCGAGACTTGTTTTTGTAGTCGAGAAAGGATACATTTTTCGAGCAATTTACCAATAGTAGACAAAAGACTAATGGGGCGGTAGTTTTGCGGTTGGCTGGTGCTTTTCCCTTGCTTTGGGAGCATGATAACCTTAGCTCGTTTCCAAGTAGAGGGGAAATAGCCTTGCTGCAAACAGGCGTTAAATATCTTTGTTAGTTGTACCAGAGCTTTTCTCGGGAGATGCTTAAGTTCCTCATTAGTCACTTTGTCTGGGCCGGCAGCTTTCCCATTAGGCAATTTCCTAATGAGCTTGAAAACTTCCTGCGGTCTTATGATGGGTAGTTGTTGCTCTTGCTTCTGCGCCACCCAGGTTTGTACCCATGTCTGGACCTCCCGTTCTAAAACACGGTTGGTAACTGGGTTTTCACTGAATCTGTCTTGGAGACAGTCAGCGAAGACCTCGGGTTTCTCCTCTTCGGAGAAGTGCAGGCCGCCTTGAGTGTGCAGCGCCTCAGTTGCGGAGTTAACGCTCGTGGAAACTTTGAAAGCCTTTAGTAATTTCCACAAAGAAGAGTCCAAATGGGTGGTACTCAGCATTTTGTTTTCCCACTGTTCAATTTTGTTGATTTTAATTTGTTGCCGAATGACGTTGCGTAGCCATTTTGCTAGCACTTTATATTCAAGCTGACGGGTGTATCGCCACAGTTTTGTCAAGCGTAATCTCCGCGCAATGAGTTGCTCTACCTCGTGGTACGTGCAAAAACCGGGTGGTCTTGTGATGTATGTGGTAGCACTTCTCTTGGCTGTGTGTAGCGAGGCAGTAAAGTTTTCAATGGCGACATCTATGTCTGCCTCGCTATAGTATGATAGTCTGGATTGCGCCATCCCGTGCATTTCGATGGTGAACTTATTCCAGTCGGTCTCAGCCCTCTTTCGAGGGCCAGAGACACCGGCTGAAATACCACCCTGTATGTCCAAATGCACAGGAAGATGGTCGGAGTCCAGGCTGTGATACACAGTAAAGTTGTTTAACAGTGTCGCATTTTTTGTTAGTACGATGTCCAAAATCTCAGCGTCAAAGTGCCCTGATCGATGCCAAAAAGTGGGTTCTGGGGGAAGATGTACCTCAATGTCATCATTATCAGTTATAAATTCAACCAGGAGATTTCCCGCCGCGTTTGCCAGGCGTGAAAACCACCAGGGGTGCCGGGCATTGAAATCTCCTGCAATTATAACATGCTCCTCTAAAGCGAAGATTTGTTCGAGGTCTCGTATGAAATCTGGGGAGTTGGGGGGCTGATAAAGTGCTACCAGCATAACCGTTTTGCTATTAACACGTGTTTTAAGTGCCGTGCACTCTAACGCTGCCAGTGCAGGTAGCGTGACAGGAGCATGAGCAATTGAGTTTCTCAGCAAAATAGCAGTCCCTCCCCCCTGTCTGCCAATTCTGTCATTCCGGAAAATTTGGTAGCCCTGGAGCTTAAAAGCGTGCTCTTGTCTTAATTTTGTTTCACAGATAAATGCGACGTCAATTTTGTTACGCCGTAGGTAGTTTTCAAGTTCGTGTTGCTGCCTGTGGATGCCATCTGCATTCCACAGGAGTGCGTGGGTTAAAGTTGTACCTCCCCTTACATAGGCCATTTACTCTAGGAGGGTTGAGAGGAGGCATATGATGGTTTCTATTTTCTCCATAGTGCTTGTGCAGCTTCTGAACTTAATCAGGAAAGGCTACAGTTTTGCTAAGAGAGCTGGGAGGTTGAGCTCCCTGAACAGGTTTAGGATTTCCCTTAGACTGCCCAAGTCTCCGGTGGATGTTTGTGGGGTTTGAGGTAGTGGAGGGGGACCATTTGGTGGTGGCATGGAAACCTTTTTCCCTCCGGTGGCTCCAGCAAAGGAGACGCCTGGTTGAACCGGGGCCGGGTGTTCAATGTGTCGGGGCCCTGGTTGAGCACTTGGAGTGGTCCTGGCTATGGTTGCCAGTTGACGGCGATGGCGTTCTTTCTGAACGTCTCGCACCCCCTGTAACTGGCAGGATGCGCTTCCCCACAGTTTGCGCAGTGGGGTTGAACGTCCTGCTTTGTCTTTTGGGGGCAGTCAGCAAGGCGGTGGAGGCCACCGCAAAGGACACACCGGGAGGTCATCTGACACATTCTGTAAGTGTGCCCCAGCTGTTGGCAATTATAACACTGGGTGATGTTGGCATTAGTTTTCAAGACCTCCACGGTGACCATCATATGGCACACCTCTCGTTCTTGAAGAATGTTTTGGTTGGTGGTGGTCCTGTCGAGACTTACTTGAAACATTGGCAGAGGCCTGCCGCGGAAAATGAGCTGACGTACCTGGACGCCGGTGTACCCCTTCTGCTCCAGGTCCTCCTTGATGTAGTCTACCTCCATATCCACTGGGAGACGTTTGACTACACATCGCAGAGGCTAGTCGTTCCGGGGAGTGAAACTGAAGTTTTCTACTCCGGCATCCTTCAAGAGCTGCATGGTTCGGTTGGCGTCCTTCTTGTACTGGAGGAAGAGCTTGAGGCAGTCCCTCGTGGTTTGGAGTTTATAAGCTCCAGCTGGCAGGGAGTCCCGGAGAAGCCGGAGGACCTTAACTGTTTGGGTTTTGTCCGGGATTATTATCCTCGGTGGTTTCTGGAGCTCGGGATTTTGGGTGGGGTTCTGCGTAGGAGTGGGAGTAGCAGTGGAGGTAGAGGGTTGTGGTGCGTTTTGTTTACGTGTCGTTTTTGGCGATGGCGGTGGTCTAGTTGATCGTTGTGCTCCGGGTTGTGGTAGGTTTTGGAGTTTAGTAGTTGCGGGGGGTAGGTCCTCCGCCTCATCTTCGGACTCTGCATCCTGTGTCGCCAGGGGTGCATATTGGTTTTTTACTGCAACTTGTGGTGGCGTCCTTTGGTGGTTGATCCGCTTGGCGGGCTTCCGGTGGTGACTCGCTGTCGGAGTCACTGTCCTGGCTTCGGTTGAGTTGCCGCTTCTTTGAAACAGGGACGGTTTTCCAACCTTCCCCTAGCTTCACAAGGACCCTCTTCTTTTGGGCATGCTCCTTGTAGCAGAGTCCGAGGGCCTGGGCGACTTTTGGAAAGTGCTGGACTCCCCGTCCATCTCGCTGAGTTACTGAGATCAGCAACTTCTTTCTGGAGGTTGTAGAAAGCCTTGGCCTGTCGCTCCTCGGCGTTCGGCACTGCGACCAATGATGAGCAGGTGGGCGGATCGTTGGCAGCTATGGCTGGACCAGCTGAGGTTAGAAATACAGCCGGCAGAGCTGAAACAGATCCAAACCCTCCAAAACCTCTCCCTCCGAAAAATCCTCTCTGCTCCTCTCTTAACCACCAACCAAACCCTACACCTGGAAACCCAGATCCCCTCCATCCCTGAGGCAATAACCAAAAGAGCTTCCGCGGCATGGGCGCGCATCAGAAACCACCACAATTACGTCATTGCCAATATCGGCAAAGGTGAGCCGAAGCATCGAAAACATGCACGAATCAAAATGTTTTAGATGTCGCTTGGCTCACCGACTGATGTGCGTCCATGCAAACACGGGCCCCAGGCCGCACACAAGCTACCTCAGAGGCCTGCACCCCAGGGAACCAGTCAGGAGCTGCAACCTGCCCGCCCAGGAAAACCGCGGAATAGCGTCTGTAAATAGTGTTTTTATGTGCGTGTGTGTGTCTGTGTGTGCGTGAGGACATGTCTCACGATATGCCAGAGCGAATGCGGGAGTGCATGTGTGTAAATAAAGTGTATATATGTATATAAAGAAACAAAAAAACTAGAAACAAAAAAACTAGAAACAAAACCCAAAGACAATACAACAGGGAACTGTTCTCTGTGGCCCAAGGACGGCCACTGTATGGGTTTCCTGGAAAACCCGTTGTATATAAAATGTAAAAACAAAACAAAAATTGTAAATAAATGTAAATGTAAGTCTGTTAGCTGGGCCTGCTGTACCAGCACCAGACAAAATTGAAATAAACAAATCTGAATCTGAGTCCGCTCTCGGCGACCGGCATGGCAGGGGTGCTTGTGGCAGTCGCCATTCCCCCCTTCTTGTCTCTGCTCCCAGTCGCAAGGGCTTCTGGGAGCTTCCACTTGGCATGGGCACGTTACGCGATGCGCGCCAAAAACTAGCGCACACACGCTTGGCCCACGCTAGCTCGTAAAAATAAAATTACACTTCTTTTAGTGCTAAACACTGCCTCTGTAGAACACTGTAATTACTCTTAGTTGCACAGGGGGGGGGGGACTATATACACGGGACACTTATGTACACTTCACGACACATCACTCACTTCTCTCAGGAGAAGTTTGGAAAATCCCGTCTGGATGTACACAGAGTAATTGTTATTGAAGCACTCTTCACAGTCACAGTCACTTGTTATTTGAACACGCCTTTCCCGCGAGAAATGTGGCGGTTGTATCCCCAACAATGATCCCGCCAAACCGTTACACGTGCTTGTTTCTCGTGCGCGCTAACAAAGCACCTCCTGACTCACTCAAAGGAGAGACACTAGTCCTGACTCTGTAACCCAAGGCGTTTTCCGAGAGCTGTGACTGAGCTAACTGATCGAGGGTTCCTCTACTCATTCACTTATTTAATACTCGTACATTCACAAGTGTGAGATTCCACTTCTACAAAAGAAAGCCATGAAAACTGCTTGCCAGTTGTTATAATGCTAAATGTCGACCACTGTTTAAGTAGATGAAAATGTTAACGTGTAAAATTGCTACATATTACAATTGAACGAGTCCTCGCAAAAACTGGACTAAACATCAAAATTGAAAAAAATGCGTCATATGCTGCCATCTATTGGAGAAAATAAACTATCTTCTGGGAGCTGCGCTAACATTACAGCATTCTGTGCGACAAGATACAAAGTTTTCAATGTTAAGCTGTTTTTCTTTCCATCAAGTTTGTTAGCGCCAAATTTTGGTATTTTTGTGTTCACGCCAGATTAACAGATAGAGTTAATATAGTTAAAATGACATTTGTAGGCACTGAAACATTGTGAAAAATGTAACTAGAAAGTCAATGTCTGAAAATAAGCGAAAAGCGCTTATTAGTAAAAATGTATCATTTTAATATCATACTATTGGGGAATACGTCGTAGACAAAACTTTGTGTTGCACTCACATGACTTTCTCTACTCTTGTACTAACCATTCTTACAAACTCTTATTCATATATCTTCTTCGTGTTAGTTGAGATAAACATTTGTACAGATTATCTTATTGATTATTTCCTTGTAGGTACAAGGGGAAAGTTAGAATACAGAAGGCTTTGAGCGATAGTCACATCCTTTGAAGCTTTGCACACTACTATATAAAAAAATGAACAACGATGATCCATTTCACGAAAGTTTCAAGTTTTCCGAAACTCACACACATAACATGGAATATCTCCGAAATGGTTCAACCTACAAGAAAATTTATTGAGACATAAATTGTGTATTTTAGCAAGATCTACATTTTTTGTATAGTATGATTTGGTCTATCTCTAACGGTTTACCAGTTATGCAAAAGCCGTCCAGAGTAAATACGACTACAGGGGCTATAGCCAGAAAATTCAAGATATACATTTTATTTGTCATCAAAATATCTCAAACATATGACATTTTAATCAAAATCGTTTGAGCCATTTTCGGAAAATCAAACTTATCGAAAAATCTTCCATGTAAAGGATAGTTTAGGGTGGGGCTATTTTCTTCAAAATCTTCGTGTCGCATCCCTGAAAGACATTAAACTTAAATACCAAATTTTGTTTTTAACCGACGTTTCGTTTTTGAGCTAAGCTGTGCACTGTCTGACACAAAGGGACCTTTTTCTAAAAATGCCTTTTTTGGATTCAGGGGGCCTCTAAACGTATATTTCTCGTGAAATCCCGACATCGAATTGTTGGGTGGAATGCTAAACGAGTAGAGAAAGTAAAATGGTAACCGTGCAAGTTGGAGAATTGCTAGTTGAGCGAGAACATAACTCACGCTGCAGGCCGAACAATGCGCATCTCCTCGCTGCTGCCGCTGCGACTCTTGTCAAGGGTGAAGTAGATATGATACAGACTCGCATCTCTCTTGTTTCAGCAACACAATAGCCGCTCTAACGGCTCGTTTTAGCGATAACATCCCTCGCTTTTTATTTCCCTGCTTCTTGTTCAAGCGTCAGGTTAATCAATCAACCACACAACTGTTATTGTTTTATTATTATTTACTGAGCTACGTTTTAAAAACACTGCTTTCAAAAGGGCATACTATCAAACTATGTTTTTTACGCTTTCCGAAGTGGCATAAATATGGATCAATGGCAATAGCGGTGTTAATTTGCGCTGCAGGTATCACTTATCTACCATGTTTCAATGGAATATCGAAATCGATTCGATGATACATTCTATATTGAATATTGCGCTTAAGTGAATTGAATCTTAGATTAGGATCGATTCCGTGGAATCACCTACCGACTTGAAACTGTTGTGACGCCAGCCGCGGCACACAACAAAGGACGGCCGACTCAAGCTACCTCATACCATTGTTTGTGAACACGTGACAATGATTATAGCATGTCAAAGGGCTTTCGAGATTATTCGAGAGGCAGCCTGAGGTCGGCGTACTTGCAGAACTTCCAGAAATGGAAGTGTAACTCGAGAAAAGTCCGTGTTACGTCATTCTCGCTACACAAGAAGGCGAGGTAACGAATTTTAATAGTTACAGACGGAGTGTGCCGCGGCAGTCTGTTCTATATCTAAAGTAATTTTTACCTGTCTATACTTCCTCAATAAAATCAAAAGCTAACATTCCAGAAATTGAAACAAGAACCTTTTGTAGTAGAGGCAGGGGTAAGAGATAAGGGTAGGGGTAGGAACAATAAGTTCTAGTACATATTACCAACAGTTTTATTGTCAAACAGTTATACGTAATAAGCTTGCAAAACACAATAATGGCTGACCCCGAGTCTCAAGCGACCCCCATCTCTTATTTTCTGTTTTCAATATACAAACAGTCGAAGATTTTCAAGGTAGACTGGCGCTTTAGCCCACCTCTAGCGTAGGGGTAGCATGTGTACCTGACATTCAAGAGGTCCCGAGTTCGAATCTTGGTTACGGTAAGTAACTGTAATATGAGTTTCTCCGGGGTTTTCCCTGGAAGATCAATGTCAGTGTGTAAGTTCTTGGGCCACCGGGCTCATTTGAGCATCATTTCACCCATTACATGTATCGTCCTATATGACCCAGGACGTTAAAGGTCTTATAGCACAGCATATATGTATGTGGATGTATAATTTATTGGCAATTTTTTTTCAATGGGCGCTGCTATAAGCATATCATACAACAAAGGACATAAATACATATTTGAAATTGTGAGCGATATAAATAACTTTTAAAGCTGCAGCTATATAAAACACTATATAAAAATAATTATAAAACTGCAAATACGCATGAAAATGACGTTTATCTAAAATTAACATGTGTATATATAAATTCATTAATACACCTTTAATAGCACTGACGGGCTCTGGGGATAGTTATGTAAGCGTAGGTTAATTTAGTATAAATTAGTTTGTATTTAGTTCATTCGGCAATATGCACTACACGATATCTGGAAGCTAAACCTTTGCTATCTATTATTCACATTATATATTAATACCTGGGCGAAGCTTCGCTCGGCTTTTATTTTCCTCTTCTTTAATCGTGCTTTTTTTTTTGGGGGGGGGGGGAAGAAGATACTTATTTAAACTTGTAAACCAAAATATTAACTAAATATAAATTATCATTGTAATTGTTGGAACCGTTTCCGTGACGAGACCTTTAATATCCTGGCTTGTTTGCTGAAATTGGGCCATTAACAGAGAAATTAAGGCCAAAATAATGTTTAGAGTAATTGTGACTGTTACGCATAAAATCACCTGCTTTTTTTCCAGGAGTGACGCCTATTTAAATAAAGAAAATAAACAAAAGCCTGTCTGAATACAAGATTTGATCGAAATCGTTAGAGCCGTTTCCAAGTTGCGCGGAATATATTTATATACAAGAATTTCTCGTCTAAGTATAAAAGATTATTCAGTAACAGCAATCATTTCCTGTAAATGGACTGAAAAAACAGCATCATGACGCACAAATTCAAAATGACACCGAAATTGTCGTCCTGGAGCTTTATAATGAACATTGTTTTTATAATAAACCTTTACTGCAAAATTAGTAAAATTTTTATTACTTTAAAATTGCATTGTCTATATTACGAATAAAAATTGAAGTCATTGTTTTCGTAAAATAAAAGCATTAAAAACGTAATTAAGGTAACAGATTTACTCATAGAAGCGGAATTCTTTGAAACTGAGACACGATTCTTATTATGAAATATCGTTTTAAAGGAAGTAGTCGGGTGAATAAGAAACACACACAATTACCTTTACAAAGGAATGTGTGTAATCAAGGAAAATATTTTATAAAGTGAAGGGGATGAAGGGAATTCTTGCAGCAGACAATTATTCGCGTTCAAGTATTGTCAAAGAAAGAGGAAATTGAAATATCCCCCCCCCCCCGCTTCTTCTGCTCACAAAGCTTAAGGGGAGTAACCGGAGAAGAAGCGAAGGGGATTTTATAGAAAAGAATACAGCATCTTCAGATAATAAAGGGATATTACTTCGTGGAATTAATAACAGCTTAATTGTCAAAGCATATTTGTTGTTATTCCAATATTCTATTAAGTTAGGATGCAAACAATCTATTATACTGAACCCTGCACCTTGGCGTATTGTGCTGCTGTGTAGTCTTCAAGAATGTACGTGGGTTCGAGGCTAGCCTTGTGAAGAGGGATTTTTCGGTCAATGTTTTAGACCAGTGGCCAGATTCAGTTTACAGTTTTTCTTTATTCGGGAAAGCTTTGGCCTGATGCCGGTACAAAGGGCCCGGCTTAAGGCTACAATTAACATTCATTTATAATTATATATATTTACATTTTTTACAATTTGGGGGTTTATCAAAAACCCATTCGGTGACCATCATTAGGTCACCGAGAACAGCTTTTGATTGTAGGTTTGTCCTTTTTCACTGTCTGTTTCATTCACACACACACACGCACGCACGCACACACACACTTTCACTAGGCACACCAAAAATATGCACCCCAGCTTGCGCGCAGAGTTATTTACACTTCACTTTGTACACTATTTACAGTTTTCCGCTGTTTTCCTGCGCGGTCAGGTTGCAGCTCCTGTGCGTGCACTTGCATTCTCGGTTAAGGTGCGAATTTAACCAAAATAATTCGCTATCCCCCACAGAGACTGAAATTAAGAAACCTCTAGTTCAGCAAGTAGTAGTTGAAGTTTCCACGGACAAAACGATGTATGGAAATTAAACAAAAGCGTAAAAGTAAACTTAAAGTAGATGAACTAAGTCAAAGTTTAGTGTCATGGAACACTGGAGTGCGGACATTAGAAAATAATTACAGTTAATTAACAAGGACCGAAGTAATTGGAGGAGACGCAAAGACTTACAATGTAAGTGATTTTCCTATAAAGGGATCATTACGAGTTGAGAGGCTCTCACTTTAAGCACACACGTCATATTGCTAGCATTCTTGTTTTGTTTTAGTATTTGATGGTAGATGGCAGCAGATCATTTTAAGTGGGGAAATGTGGAGTGTTTGAGAGGTGGGGTTGAAGTCGTTAATTAGACGGTTCTCTGGGAGTTGTAAAGGGAGGTAAATTGTTTGTCAATTACGAGTAAAGCTAGTAATTGTGCTGGTGTAGTTACTTAACTGAATATCACTCTGAGATGGTGTGGCTGTCAGAAATTTATAACACAATCCCTTTTCGTAACACGGAAAAATTCAGCACTACAGCTTTGTAGTGTTTTAATACAAACATTCTCTGAATTAGAGTATTCCAGTTTTCAACTGACCATTAGGAGGCCTTGAGTTAAACCCCCGGAGTCGACCTATTATTAATTAATTTATTTATTATGTTATTCCTTTTTATAGAAATAAAATCACATAAATAATTCATAATAAGAGCTGGAATCAGGACTGAAAAATGCAATGCCATAGCCGGGATTTGAACCACGGATCTGCCGATGCCTTAACCACTAGGTTGCCATGGCCAACTTGCCACCACGACAATAAATTCCCCAGTTGATTCGTACTTTCCCCGGTGAGACCACAAATTCACAATAATTTATATTATCACCGAAAAGAATATAATAATATTTAAATATTGTATTACAACAATAGTTTAACATGAAATTGTAATGGATAAAAAAGTGTTTTGCTAACACAATAGGTTAAATATGTCTAATACTGCAATATGAAATTTATTGAAATTCTGACTATTGTAAATGTCTATAGATTAATTTGAAACAAAGCTGAAATTTCTTAAATTTTCAGGGCAGGACTGACCACTCCGAGGTTTCTTATCAAACTATTAAAAGATCTACAACGGAGGCTTCCTCAGAATGATTCTATGGTTGACCCCTTGTACTGAAACAATCTTTGTCTAATTTGTATGTGACATAACCTCTAATACAGTATTAAATCATAACCTCTAGCAATTCTGTAGCAGCTATTGGATTCGCCCTACCCATTTATTCCTTTTGCATGGCGTAAGTACAAATAACATTATGCCATTTGGACTAGAGTTCATTCAGAGTATTTGTTAAATGGTCTAGTTTCAATCTGTAAGCATTTTATGTGGTTAAATGCTACAGTGAAAATGCTAGGGTTAGCTATAAAATTGCAACGCTGGCAACACAGCACTCGCTCCTTTCAGTCAGGCTCGTCAACTAGTCAATTGGACTGTCTACCTGAAATAATTGGCCCGCGAGTTAAGAAACCCTCCAGTAGATGACTCAGCGGAGCGAGTGTTAATCGCAAGATAATTTCTTCAACATAGCATGTTTACAAGCAGCCACGTATTCGCTATTCGGGAGTTTATGGCCGTATGCTGCATGTTTATCTTAATTTGGTCCACAGTCAGCATGTTGGACATGTCTGGCGAGTGTTCATGAATTCGTACGACAGATGGCAGCAACTCTTGCATCAATACGTTAGACGTGCAAGGAAAAGGTTAAAGGGTTCACAACTTGGAGATTACGTGGGTTTTGGGTTTTGCTGCAGAGTTGAATAGCTTTTACAGAAACTCACAAAATACCCCAATTTCTCAATTTTGCAATCTCTGAGTTAGAAGTAGTATCGAAATAGTGGTGTAATTTAGAGCAACATAAAACGCCTAAATCACCAGAGTCTACCCTATACAGCACTTTGGTCTGTTTTGGAAAAGAAAATCAGATATCGTATGTTTCTAACACTTTAACGAAGGCGTTTCAAAAATAATGGGATTTAATTATGGCAAAGACAACACAAGAGCTAGTTGAATCAACATTAAAATCTCAAAACTACAAACCATGTAATAAAGAATCTGAAAATTCCTTGAAGGAAAAGAATTAATCCAATGGGAGACTGGAAAGGCAAAGAAATGTCTTAAATACTGAATGATGGCATAGAATTTATGCTAATGTTACTAATGTATGCAGGTTTAGCAGATGTTGCAATCAACTTGCTAGATAGTTAGCCAACTTTACCATTCAAAATATAATGTAGGCATTTTCTATATTAAAATGACAGTTATGTTAATGTTGTAAACCGAATTACATCTATTTGCGTTAAACCATTATAGACGCATACAATTACTCTTCATGTCGTAATTTACTAATGCCAAAACTTCAGTTGTTTGTGTTTCTGGCAGCAAATTGCATGCACTTGTGTTTGCTCATAGCGAGAAATTTGAATGTGTGGAAATGAATAGTATGGCGAAACTGAAAGAGATAAATCTTTCGGGTTTATTCTTAGACCAGAAGCTGTTTTCCATTCTTATTGTTTGCGAGTGAAACGGTATCTAGACAAATAATGCTGTTGTAATATTGATCATTTAAAACAAAAAATATCAATACATGAATTGCGAATATATACTGTACACTCACTGCGAAAAGTTACGAGCCGCCACTGCTGTGAGGTACAGTAAAAATATGAAATAGTAAAAGCTTAAAAAGAAGAAGAGTTTCATTTCAATAAGATTATTCAAAGCGACGATTTAAAGAATAACAGTATTTTTATGGACACCCTGTATGTTGGGATATAAAATGTGACCAAATATAAAATATGTATTACTGAACTTATTTGCGTAACGTCCCCTTTGTATTTCTCTAGGTATTTTAATGTAATTTCCGACGCGTATGATCACTTATTACACTCTAATTCACTCTCACTAGCATCCAAAGTATATAATGAGTCAATTTTGTGCAGAAATGTTAGCTCTGGAAATTGTAACGAAAACAGATTGCAAAGTGTGGCGCCGGTAATAATAGCAACTTGCAATTTTAGCTCCATAAGCCACACTATTTGGGGAAGAAAAACGTATTCAGAGCACCATAGTTGTTATTTATGGAATCTTTAATGCCTTATCATTAAGAACTGTCTATATGCCTTAGATACACGCCAAGCTTCACACACTGTCAGAAAGTAAGGGCTGGGCGCGTGTATGAAAACCCTTCTGTGCCCTGAGGAAACATCCGTTGAGAGATAGGGGCAACTTGGCGGGGTGTAGGCGCCCACGTAGGGCTGATAATGCACAAGTTGCAGTTACCACGACGTGAACATACATTCACGTTGTACACTGCATACAGGAATAATATATTGTGATACAAGTGTGCATTGGAGAAGGAGAAAGAGTTTGAGAATATGAAACTTAGCTAAGTACTTTCTCCCATAACTCTGCAGTGCTATTAACGCGTGTATAAATTAGTTTATTTCATATTTATATTGACGGAGCCATAGATCAAGATAAATGCAATTAAAGAAGCATCTTATATTAAGTTGTCTTAATTTTGGTTATCCTCTAAGATTCTGAAGCAATTTTATGAACATGTGTAGGGGTAAGGCCCCTAACTTTCTCTACTACGTGTAGTAAGTAGAGGAAATATTGCATTTCACCCAAAAATTCGACAAATATACTCTCTTTAGGTCGAGATGCAAAAGGGAAAGTTGTTTCCAAACGTAGTCATAGTCATTCATCCGATAGATTGCAGTGTTTATTTATTCGCATTACTATAGTATTTATTTAGTAAGCATCTCCCGAGAAAAGCCCTGGTGCAACTGACTAAAATATTTAACGCCTGTCTGCACCAAGGCTATTTCCCCTCTACCTGGAAACGAGCCACGGTAATTATGCTCCCAAAGCAAGGGAAAAGCACCAGGCAACCGCAAAACTACCGCCCCATTAGTCTTTTGTCTACTATTGGTAAATCGCTCGAAAAACTTACAACTTTTTCGACTTCAAAAACAAGTTTCGGAATCTCATGAACTTTCAAATTCACAGTTTGGCTTTCGAAAAGGACATTCTACTGATTTACAGCTTCTCAGACTAACTGATGACGTAACAGAGCAATTTAACAATGGGGCTTCAACGTTGGCGCTATTTCTGGACGTAGAAGCCGCATTTGACCGGTGCTGGCACAATGGCCTTATTTACAAACTGCACCACAATTTCCCGGCTCTTCAAAATTATCTATAGTTGCTGCATAATTTTTTAGAAAAACGGAAGTTTTACGTCCAAGTGGGCCGCTCCTCCTCACGGGAGCGAGTGATGCGGGCTGGCGTCCCACAAGGGGCAATCATGTCACCCTTTTTCTACATATTATTCACCAACGATTTCCCAGTGTCTTAGTTAATAAAATAAGTTGAAGTTGAAAACTGAGAATACTCCAAAAAACTGTTCTCGGTGGGCTAAGGCTGCCCACTGTATGGGTTTTTTAAAAGATAAAGCAAACTTGAATTCATTGTAAATACTGTAAAAATTATAATTAATGTTAATTTTTGCCTGTAAGCCGGGCCCCTCTGTACCGGCACCAGGCAAATGCTTTTTTAATAAATAAGATGAAGTTGAAAGTTATATTCTATAGAATATAAAGTACATACTAAACTTTTATTATATATTTAGAAAACTTGGGAAGGGTTTGTAATAATCACTAGTGTTTTTAAGAGGACTGCAAAATTCAATGCCATGGCCGGGATTTGAACCACGGATCTTCCGCTTATTCGAGCGGCTGGTCTAACCACTAAGCTACCATGGTGAACTTGTTGACATTACATAATACGTGTCTATTTCAGCAGAATATTTTAAAATAATTTTAGTGGGCCAAGTGTCTATAATGATACACTTTTGCTTCAGTGCAGGGGTGAGGTTTTTTTCATTCCTGTACAGCATATAATTTTATTAAGTTAAGTCAATCTAGAATAATAATAATGCATTCTGTTTCATTTTGGAATGACACTCTTTCATTTTATATAGGCCATCTAGCTTACATATTTTAATAATGAATTTTTAAGCGACAGTGCGAAGACAAGAATTTGTTAAGAAATCTGTACCATTAGGGGCTATGGAGGAATTCCCCGAACTGCTTGGTATTGCAGATGATATTGGTACTAAATACAGCTTCACTGCGTTATCCACTGGGCATAATGACTTACAAAATAATGACTTACAAAAATACGAACAGAACGGCTCACGGCACGGAATGGGTTAATTATTTATGTATTGACTATAGTTACAGCAAAGACAGAAAAATAAGACAACAAATGTTACCGTGATTCAAACTAATTCTCTTCAAAGGTCACCGGAAAGTTCGAGCACGCAAAATTACACCGGAATCATGTTATGAAAATTGTTAACTTCTCAGGAACAGGGACATTTGGTACCTCTCCATTGCAGATTGAAGTATATTGACACGCAAGATGGAATATTGATGGGACTACTGGAGGCCGACGAGTGAAGCGACAATGCGGAATTATTGCGTGACCAAAACTTTGTTCTGCTTCCAAGATAGATTTTAGGGAACGAGCGAAGGGAAGTTAGTTGTAGAGATATCCAGATATTTCCGGGTCAACCGAAGATTCAAATAGAGAAATGTAAGAGCATATCTATTGGAACATGAGGCGATACCAATTTAATTGTATATAATGGCTGACTCTTAGAAATTAATCTGCACTAACATAAAGGATATTGGAGATATACTACGCAAATCTCGCGTGGTTATGGACTTAGATATAAGGAATAACAAACTTCTATACCAAATTCATCTACACAATCCGGTAACATAATACGACTGAACAAGCAAAAGTTTTGTCTACTAATCGGTTTTTGATATCAAATGCACGCGTTTACTCCAACGGTGAGTGAAAGTCCAAAGGAGTACACGGCTCAAAAACCGTTTCGTCAACCATCTTTGTGTTCGTCATCAGCTATTCTAAGTGGTTTTCTTTCCAAGCACTTATCGCGAGATATAAGAAAATAATGTTTACTCTCAACATTCCTGAACTTCCGCTCTACACACGACAACCCTGTGTTCACGTATTTG
The DNA here is from genome assembly GCA_030765045.1 of Tenodera sinensis. NCBI lineage: Eukaryota > Metazoa > Arthropoda > Insecta > Mantodea > Mantidae > Tenodera > Tenodera sinensis. The sequence goes on along the minus strand of CM060965.1, from coordinate 177,923,601 downwards.
TTCTAATAAATGCACTTATCTTTTGGAGCTCCCCCTCTCTATGTTAATTACAGAAGTAAACAAAGGAATGGTCGCATACTGACTGACAATTATTAGACCCTTTTCATTTTACTTATGGAACCATACACTATACAAGAAAATAGTAAAGCAAGTAGTTTCAGCTTAACACCAAGAAGTCGCTATTCAAGTCTGCGAACTGTCACTTCTAACACCTAGTGCAAATTTAATAGCAAGTTTTGGTCCATCTCTTTCCCCCCAGAGTAATATTCTTGTGATCGAGTGGGATGGCTCAGGCGGTAACGTGACATTCTGCGTACGTATACACAGATCTATCAATCTAACGGGTTTTCTTCGTGGTTTCCAGTAGTCACGAAGGTAAATACGGACTGGATGTACAATACATTGATCCAAAACTCTACCTTAAGCCTAAAACAATAGTAAATATGGCAATAGATGGTACTTGTGAATGCTCTGCCATCTATGCACAGATAGTACAACTGGTAGACTGGACCGCACCCTGATGTCCAACGTGTGGAATCAGAGGTACAACATTCTGCTTGTTGTTAACAGTTTAAGGTCTTTTGTGCTATCACAATTCACAGTTGATCTTCCGATAATCTTTCTCAGTCTTTCAATGCCTTTCTCCAGTTTCTCTGTCTCTTATTTCTTTACTATTACGATACAACCAGTCGACGACACATACGCACTCACTGACAGGCTGGCCCACTCACTCTCATAACTAAAAATTAACTGTACACGACTTAGACAACTATATTTACGAGTACAACTATCACTCAAAGCTGCTACTGAACTAACTTTTAACTGGTCCTATTTAAACTGGACCCTTTGGTCACGTGACAATTGTTGCACTCCATGCATACGTGCAACAATGACTCACCGAGAATAACAGAAGGTTCTTGACTCCTTTATTTTGCGTTTTACCGTCATCATTGTTTGTGGTCACATATACACAGTCGCTCTCTGTATCTATTGCGTAAACTAATATTCCACGCTCCATTCACTCCTAGTATTTACCTAAGTATTAAGAAAATGCATTAGGTTGGCACTGCGGAACGAATTCACTATAGAAAACCTTCTGAAGTCACATAAAAGAGGGGAAAAAACTCAGAAATATTCAGAAGTTTACCAGATAAACTGTAAATACCATGATTTGTACATTGAAAAACTAAAAGGTATCGGCAGATTAAGCTAGGAACATCGGAAACAAACAAATCTGCAGTGCTGTACCATTTTTGGAAGGACAACCAAAACTTTTTTTATTAAACAGTATTCAGGGTTCAACAGCACTAAGAAATAATCTCATTAAAGAAATATAATGGAAACATTATCCATTCCCAAGCCATATTTGACGAGAACCTGCACTTCAGGTTCATCAGGTGACCGAGAGAGGCGCTTCAATCGCCATACGAGTTCCCTAAATCAAAATCCAGCAGTGAACATAAGCTGATAATGTTAGAAATCACCTAACAAACCACGTTGTGAGTGAATACTAGTAATAAAGGAGATATCCTTTAGATAAATCGCGATCTATCACATAGTTAAAGCAACGCAAAATAAATATCACTAAAAATAGCTTTAGAGAGACGCGGAATAGAAAAAGAATACTGACACTATTTAGTGTGCTCGTTAACAATGTCAGTGGTGGCTCCCTCAAGTTCCGTGTACCGTACTAAAGCAGAGATAAAAGCTATGCAGTATTGTGCTCCTAGCGAAATGCTTGTAGTGGCTTCATCAACTGATGTTACACGGCTGTTAGTTACACTATCCTGCATGCTTGCATTTTATAGCTCTAGGGTTTGTAAAATGCCCCTTAACTTGCACGAAAACTTTCATCACTGACTTTATTAACAGCCTCATCCTCTTGCAAAATATGTGAACAAGGTTAAAGGATAAAGTGCGTCTCATTTACTCCAAAATTAACACAATACTATAAAGCTTCACTTTATTGAAACCTTAACAGGGGTTCTTCTTTAGCACCAGGTATAGCTCTCCTCTTTTTTGACAAGTACAGAGTTGTTATTAGCGGAATTGACCAACGGATTTCTTTAAAAAATTATACCTTCAAACGAATGCATAATGCAAGATGTACGAATGACATATTAGTCAGAGAAGAATCCATATTTTACTGTCTTTCACTTCTAATCTATCTCACACACTGCTTCCCACGATACATCCATCCTCATTCAAACAGGCATAACTGAAAACCGCTTTGCACAACAAATAACTCCGATGCGACAGTTAAATGTCTACAACTGACCATATACAACTTCAAAACTGACTATACATACATACTGAAAACTGCTAACAGCTGTATCGTTCAACACCTACGACTGACTTTCTTACAAAGAAAAGTATGGCGTAGCACGGATTTTTCTGGCAATCGGCCTTTTTCGACCTTGTTGTAAACAAGCTGGCAATTTAATTTGTTCTTACTTTAGGATGTATCAATTTTTCCATTTATCTAATAGCAGATGGGAAACAGAACTAATAATGCGACCAATTATAATTGCATCCGCTGCTTATTTCTAAACCAAAGAAGCGCCGTCGTTTTCTTTTCCCCAATAGCATCTGGAAAATATAGCTTTTAGATTCTCAAACACTTTTAACGTTAATTTAATAAGTTTGTTTCCAAAACTAAATTCCCGATGGGCACAATTAAAGTAGGATTTAGTGTCCCCTACACAACAGGAAGTCTGAAGAAAGTAAAGGGAATGAGAGACAACCCTCAGGTAGGAGAAAATGAAGAACGAAAAAATTAAAAAAACCAACAGAGGCGAAACATGGCCGGCAGAAAGAAATTAACAGGGCAGCGTTGCAAGAAAATTGGAGTCAGCTGTGTAACATTATTAGGCGTTACAAAAAACAGACGAGAAGGGAAACTGTGTCTTTATGAAAAACCGAGAGACTACAACAAATGTAATGAGTACCTAACTCCAACTTATTCCTCTAAAGATTTTAATACACAACACTGCATCCAATATCGAGCAAACTTCCACTGGTTAGCTCAATACATGTATTTTTCTAACAATGGAAAGGATGTTCTACAAGCGTGCTTGTAAACAAAATCTCAACATTATTGCGTATAATATCAAATTTCAGCTTATTAACAGAGACAAAAGGCAATTGAAATGCATTTAAATCCAATCCTACTCTCGGCACGATTTGCGTTTCCACGTTGAATTCAATCGAGAATGAGATCGATCTCAACACACAAGGTTCAGGCCTAAATAATTCAAGCTTTTATGCTGCTCACTTGGTTGCCATTGTTAAACATGTTTTCTGCGTATTTTAAGTAGAACGTCTTATAAGAATATTGTGTTTTAGCAAGATTTACATTTTTTGTATAGTAAGATTTGGTCTATCTCTTACGATTTAGCAGTTATGCAAAAATAATCCAGAGTAAACAGGACTACATGAGCTATTGCCAGAAAATTCAAAATATACATTTCATCTATCATAAAAAATATCTCAAACATATGGCATTTTAATCAAAATCGTTAGAGCCATTTTCGAAAAAATCAAAATTTTCGAAAAAATTTCCACGTGAAGGGTAGTTTAGGGTGGATTAATTTTCTTCAACATCTCCGTGTCGCATCCTTGAAATACATTAAACTTGAATACCAATTGTGGTTATTAACAGAATTTTCGTTTTTTCTAAAAATGCTTTTTTTTTTATTATTCAGAGGGCCTCAAAAGATATTTCCGTTAAAATCTCGACATCGAATTTTTGGGTGGACTGCAATATTTCCTCTACTTTTCTATACATGGTAGAGAAAGTCAAAAATATTCTATAAAATTGGCGACATTCTTTGTGCAAAGAAACAGAAGTTGCTGGAACTTTCCCATTACATCATGTGATATAGAAAGAAGTTTCTCCAAGTACTGGACTAGTCTATGTGCTGACAATCGAGGATCCATTGAGTATAACCAACTAAAACTTTACACAGTGTAATTTTGCTGAAAATGAAGGTAAAGAAAGCTATCAAGGTAAAAGTGGTTTTCGTTACAAGTTTTGGGTCATATGTTGGTATCGTTTGCAGCAAAACTGCAAGAGCTTTTAGGTCATTAATATCGGAGCCCTACTGTCGGTCTGGGTGGCTCAGTTGGTTAGACGCTGGCCAACGGATCCCAAGGTCGCGGGTTCAAACCCGTCCAGGCCGATGTTTTTAAGTGTGCCCAATGTAAAAGAACTCCTGCGGGACAAACTTCCGGCACACCGGCGACGCTGATGTGATCCTGGCAATTGACAGCGTCGTTAAACAAGAAAATAATATCGGAGCCCTACTGACCATCCAGCAGAATGAGACTGGGCATGTCTAAGACTATTTAGTATGTCTTTAACTACAAGCTATTGTTAACCCCATAATTCCAGGCTTTTACTGAGCGGAACCTTCGAGATACGGTTGATTTAGGAAAGCACTTTCAAATCTTATGCGAAAAACATCTATTCATTAGTGATTTTTTATGTTTAAGAAATCTATCAGTATTTGGCATCGCCTTAGAACGTCCACCAAGTGATCGTTACTTAAGATATTGCGACACAAAATTTCAATATAGTTCAATTTGGAGAAACTGTTCAAGAGCTATACTCACTCTTATACACACTCTTCTTGCAAATGTTTATCTATCTACTACATTTTAATCGACAGAAGCATTTCAGAAATTACCTTATTCCGTTTGTAAGTGCCAGGCGAATATAGGAATACGGTAGGCTTTAAGTGATAGAGAAATATTTTAAGAGCTGGTTGCTATGCGAAACCTTCGAAATTCCATTCTCTTTGTAAGGCCAACAGATGGAAAAATGAAATACATTATTTTTTCGAAAAGGAAAATATTAAAGTACTGGACAAATTTAGTAAGCTTTAGTGCCTCTCACACCTGTCAATCCATCACAGCTGGATAATTGTCCCTTCGACTGTGAATTGCCACTCACTCGGAAGTTCTCCAAAGAAAGAAGTTTAGTTTGGACATCCCTGGTTTAGATGTAACGTCTGTGGACCGATTCGGGTGCTCCGGTTCTCTTTCATGGTTTCCCTAAGTTACCAAAGTAAATATCGGATTCAACATTTAATAGCATCACCCTAAGTTCCACCTTAAGTCCAAAACAATAGTAAAATCAAAAATGGATAGAAATAGCAAATGTTGTGCCATCTATCCGCAGATAATGCAAGCAGATACACTGGATGGTACTCCAATGCCATCTATTGACACAGATATGGGGGTACAGCTACTCTGCAAATACAGCTGACACATACAGATGGTATAGAAACCCAATTTAGTGAAATTGAAAGGTATTATGATTATTTAATGTGGACAGATTATTTTATGATAAGTTCAATGCTACTCAAGAAACAAGGTTTATTGCATATGTATTAAAAGAAAATCTTTCATACGAAAGCAATAATTGTATTGTAATGTAATTGGGGAATATGTGTAGAACTATTTCGATATGAACTTTAAATCGAGTATAAATATAGGGAGAATTTGTATACGGATAAAACGTTTTTGTCTTTGTCCATTTAATGTAGCATTATGTAAACTCTAAGGTTTTACATGTTTTTGCCACTCTAACTATATAATTAAATATTTTCTTTTAACACAGAATCTTTAACCCAATAAATGAACTTATTTGAAGCTATATTTGCAATCTTTTTGATGATATGACGCAATAACACAGTAACGGCAAAGCAATACTTACCCTTCTTCACCCTACCTCCTGAAAACAACACGGGTTCAACGGTACACAATCAGTAATGTTAACCGCATCGATACGGCATGGCTGTTTCGAAACCACAAAAACATACATATTTATGTAGCTATGTCAAGTTAAAGAAGAATCTTAACACAAAAGGTTTTGTGATCTCAAAGAAATGAAAAATCATTTGTAACTCTTCGAAATCCTTTAATGCACATTCATACAGTAAAACCAGAATTAGAAATTTAGCTTGTGAATTTGGAAACAGTTTTGAAATCACAATAAATAAGGTTGGTTTAGATTTATTTACACAACTGAGTACGGCAACATTTCCGTCTTGTATTAAACATATGTGTATCAAATCAAATGTGCGTTAGAGAAGTACTACTGCGGCTTCCGAAATCCCGTTGTTCGATATGTGTACGTCGAGTTGCGTTCCGTGACGTCACCATTACTGCAATAGCGATGACCAATTTGTGGACTCCTATCGTAACAGATCGTGCGATATCAATACGTAATTTCTTGCAAAACAAGAACGCACTTTATGATAGTTATTTCCGATTATTTCGCCCATGTGGAAATGTTTGTTTTCAATGTATTTCATATTTTATTTTAATAATGAGTGTTCTTGCATTGACAAATCAATCAAATTGATATGTCACGACAACCGCAACGATATCATAAAAAGCAGTTAATGCATTGTGAAACTGTAAACCTGGAGTTAGGCATGACCAGAGATAATACAGTTTACTGTACCTCTGTATATGTCACAACCGTTGTTAAAAATTATATCACAATCATTATCTATCTCTGTTCTCATATATGTCACTTGCTGGGCTTATGGAATACTCGCCGATAATCATTTTGTTGGGTCGTGGTGCAATGAGATGTAAAAATATCAGTGGTTTCACTTAGGCTCTAAATTAATTAATAAACTGATCATATTTATCAAACGGACGCATGCATATAATCTGCTGTAACTGTTTCAAAACGATATTACGACTAATGGTAAACCTTAAGGAACGATTGTCATTTTCCGAGCAAACAATAGAAAACTGAAAAATTCTTGCCAAATTTCAATATTTGAAGCAAAAAAATGGGAGGTCTGTTATTTTAAAATGATTTTAAGGATATCTATGACTGAAATTTCATGCAAACAGAGACAAAATAAAGAATTACAATTCTATTAAATAACTGAGACATTCGTGAACGCCAAAACTGTATATTTTGGCTCCGGGCGCTATTTTTAAATTACCTGCTGTTATGCGCGTTCAAATAATTTATTACTGATATTTCTTGTATTGCGCTAAAGAAATTTGGTACACATGTTCAGAGATACAGAAAAAGCTCTTGTACTTAGCATTCTTACAAACTCTTATTCCTATATCTTCTTCGTGTTAGTTGAGATAAACATTTGTACAAATTATCTTATTGCTTATGTCCTTGTAGGTACAAGGGGAATGTTAAAATACAGTAGACTTTGTGCGATACTGAAATCTTTTAAAGCTTTGAGATTCCGTTCTCCTTGCACACTTAACATAAAAAAATGAACAACGATTATCCATTTCACAAAAGTTTCAAGTTTCCCGAAACTCACTCACATAACAAGGAATATCTCCAAAATGGTTCACCCTACCAGAAAATTTATTCAGACATAAATTGTGTATTTTAGCAAGATCTACGTTTTTTGTATAGTATGATTTGGCCTATCTCTAACGGTTTACCAGTTATCCAAAAGTCGCCCAGAGTAAATACGACTACAGGGGCTATAGCCAGAAAATTCAAGATATATATTTAATTTGCCATAAAAATACCTCAAATATATGACATTTTACTCAAAATCGTTTGCTATTTTCAAGAAAATAAAAATTTTCGAAAATGTTTCCATCTAAAGGGTAGTTCAGGTTGGGACTATTTTCTTCAAAATCTTCATTTCGCATTCTTGAAAGACATTAAACTTAAATACCAACTTTGGTTTTTAACATAATTTTCGTGTTTAAGTTATGCTGTGTACAGACTGAAAAAAAAAACACGAATATTTTTTCTAAAAATGTTTTTCTTTTATTCTGGGGTCTGAAAACATATCCGGTGAAATCTAGACTTTGAATTTTTGGGTGGAACACAAGCCCCGTGTAGTAGAGAAGGTGAAAATATGTAAGGGTTTAGGGAATGAAATATATATTAAATGTTTTCCTTCTAGTATTTGCATTACCCAGAAACATTTTGAGACATACTGTATAAAGATTCTTACAACAGTTTTCCCATGTTTTTAAGTTCATTTGGACTGGAATCCGTACAAGTTTTTCAGTAAATGCGGTAATACCAGCAATGCTGCAAGCCAACGTGCTGCTTGGCACGGCAGCACATAATCTGCTGATGTTCACGTACATACATGGGACAGTTCAGGACATGGCAGCAGTAAACCGACGACGAAGTGAAAACGTGACAGCGTGTACACGAAGGATATGGCGGTTCCACAAATTATTTCCCATCCTTCCTTCTTGTTTCTTTCTGTCCAACACGTATCTGCTGGAGACCCAAGATTCGTGTTTCTAAACTTCTGTTCAGAATGGTTGGCAACTCCTGAACTAGCGAATATTTATACTTTAGGCATGAAGGTTGAAATAGAGAGAGCGGTTTTACTGCAGTGGTACTCTTTATTGGGATAACAGTGGTAACACGATGCCTAGTACCCACGCAGTTAAACCGGGTGATTGTGGGTAGTTGTTAAAAATGTCGGACAATATCGCATCTGGGGTGTAGAATTCCAAGTTGGCAAAATGCCCAGACGTTACTACGCACAGAGGTTTGAATTTGACCTCCTATAGTGTTATTATGGCGTCATATGTTCCAGGCTGGATTTAATTCCCTATGTGCTGATTTTGATATCTGAAGCGAATATATATTTTTACAATACTTGATATATAAGTTAGCTCATATTTGGTAGTGTAAGCTAAATATACTATTCATTTATCAATTCCCACGTCAACAAGGCTAAAACTGGTATCAGTAGGAAATGACGTCACGCCCAACAGCATACTAACCTAAAAATAAGTTATTAATCAATCCTCAGGAAAATATACAAATGTATTGATCATTTATTGATTTAAATATTAAATGTACAATTGCAGATGTTAACAATAACAAGCGATTCAATTCTTTTCATTACTTCAGAATATCTTGAGTTGGAACCAAGACTTTCACATAACCTATAAAACTTATTACGCCTATCTGTGACAACAGAGATGTAGCTCTTCATTTGTTCACATTGAGAATACATTTTTTCCTTAATGTCCAACAAAATATGGAAAAGCAGTTTTGATTTATTATTATTCTTCCATCTTCTCGAGAGTCGAACTGTTAATAAGAGAGTGAATTTAGCGTAAAAACCCAAAGTACTACCAACCCAAAGATTAAAAGGCGCCAAAATGACCTTAGGTGGAACATTAAAAAATAAACGGTAAGGAATAATGCTTCTATATGCTACTATAAAACTCGCTCTGCAATCGACTTCTTTTCCCAGCATGAAAAGTTAACTAAAAATATAATTTAATATGTGGTAGAGCCTATGTTTTATATAAGAAATTTGTCAAACTCTTAGATTCCAACAAAATAGAAAGTAGTTTTCTCGTAAAAAAATTGGATTTTACTAAAACAAGGTTAAATTAAATATGAGCACCGCCGTGCGGTTAATAAACAATAGTCTTTCTTCGATGTTATAAATGGCTTTAGCAAATTCATTCCTAGGGATGTTCTCAGTGTCGTAAGATACTGAGTACTTCAGTTCTTCACTTTTAGATAATCTCATAACAGCTCGATTTATATCAGAGGATCTAGAAGGCCAACTGTTCGGGCTTAACGCGATAGTAAAATGTTTTAAGAACTGGTTGCTATGCGATGGCTTTGAAATTGCGTTCTCTTTGGACGATCAAGGAATGAAAAAACTGAGTGACTTATTCCTATTTCAATACAGTATATTAGGAAATTCAAACAAAAGAGAATATCTCAGAAGAAAAACAAAGCATTTGACAGTGTCTGTTTTAAATTTAGTGACTGTTTACCATTTATGGAAAACCATCCAGAATTAAGGGTTTTTTCTGAGAACATTCCCAGAAAATTCAAGGTATGCCTTAGAAACCTCCATGGAATCGCCTGTTTGAGTCCGTCACTGAGTGACGTATTGCTGCTCTCTGCGTAAGGTTCTCCAAAGAGAGAAGGTTGGACAGTCCTCTTCTAAGCAGTAGTGACTTGCTAATATGTCAAGGTACAGCTGTTTAGAATAACCTGATATATTTCCTATTATCTTCACACACTTTGTTCCAACAATGGAATGATTTTCTCTATGCAAGTGAAAATTTCTAGTCATATCACCATTGATAAATTATACCAAATGCATTATAGCGTTTTTCAATTTAACTAAGTAAAGAAAAGAGTGAATTCATCCAATTAGGAGAGAGAAACATTATCAATAAATAACGCATAAAATCAGAGCAGAAGGTCAACAGTAAAAAAAGCTGGGAAGAGCTGAAACAGACAAAAGCAGCGATTCTCAGTTATTTGCTGAGGAGACAAAAACGCTTTCCAAAGTAAACCGTTCCATAGCTCTCTGGCTGTCACAGTGCCGTTCCCCACACTCTCAGGAAATGAGGCTTAGCGATTTTTGACTCGTTCCGTATAAAGAAAGAATACCTCTTTCAATGGAGACATCCGCTTCCTTAGGAAAACCGGAAGGGCACGGCAATTCTTTGCAGATATCGACAGAAATTCTGCCAACATTTGCAGCCATTACATAGACAGTTTCCTAAATCCCGCACACGTTTCATTTCGGCTTCTGGCTCTGACAACAGAAATAATGTCAAGAACGGGAACATGCGATTTTAATTCATGGTGAAAATAAATTCAATTATTGTTTAATATTTATTAGTTTTTGTTTAAAACCGTTGCTTTTGAACCCATTTCAGGTTCTGCGTTTATAAAAATTTCTTTCCTCCTCAGATAGTACTAGCATATGTAACTGATATACTTTTCGATAAATACATTAAATATTTTTAAGAAAAAGAGCCTTTGATTTTTATTGAATAGTGCTACAGCAACACTTCTGATTCAGTTTTCAAAATTCAACAAAAGTCTTTGAAATACTTAGCTTTGTATTTTCGTTTAGGAGCTTTCAAGGATGCGGCATGAAGATTTTGAAGAAAATAGCCCCACCCTAAACTACCCTTTACACGGAAACCTTTTCAAAAATACTGATTTTCCTGAAAATGGCTAACGATTTTGATTAAAATGTCACATGTTTCAGATATTTGTATGAAAAATGAAATGTATATTTTGAATTTTCTGGCTATAGCCCAAGATAACTTTTGAATAACTCGTAAACCGTAAGAGATAGACAAAATCTTACTATAGATCACACAATTTATGTCTGAATAAATTTTTTGTAGAATGAACATTTCCTTGTGTCAATTTCGGAAAAGAAAACTTTCGTGAAATGGAACATTGTTGTTCATTTTTTATATGTTAAGTGTGCAAAGAGAACGGAATCTCAAAGCATTACCTACAAGGAAATAAGCAATAAGATAATTTATACATTTGTTTATCTCAACTAACACGAAGAAAATATAGGAATAAGACTTTTTAAGAAGGTTTATCATGTTGTGTGCTTATTTGTTATAATTATAAATAAAAATAAGTCATTACTTTTGTAGTCATAGCACTATTAACTAAGATAAAAATTTATTTCCATTTGCACATATACTTATATAAAAATTAGCTAAATATCTGAACATTTTATATATTTATTATTTTTTTATAAAAACTGTTTGTCATAAACTGAAGATAATAACTAGGTTTGCACAGCATGCATGCAAAGTTTTACTACAAATGGGTCAAAACTATTGCCCCAGCCTTTCAAATATATTTACAGACTACCTGTATTCTCAGAGCTATCTCTTAGTGTTACAAAGGGATCTCAAACATTGAAACTCGACCCAAAGGAGGCTCGCACTGTCACTATACGTACTGTAAAGCAATTTTTTTTTTTTTTTTTTTTTTTTTTTTTTTTCCATTTTTGGTCGAAATTTCAGTTGCCGTGTCCCTTAAACACAACTAGCAGAGCTATAATTACCACATTAAGGCGTGCTCGAGCATAAAATATTTTGTAACCACTTTGCTTCACTCATTTCGAAGGTTTCTGAAAGAGGTTCCCATATTGGGGTGCTTCCTGTTGAATGTATTTCTGCCCACTGGTTATTACGCTCTACTTTCAGAAGCGAGACAACGACCCGGGAATAGTGGTAGCCTTTAACTTGCCTGGGGACAAAACAAGAAAAATCTGCTTCTCCTTTCTTTACCAGGCGCTGCATGTATTTGCTATTGTATCAGTGGCGGCTCTGTTCAAACTAAAGCTGGTATCCCAGGGTGCAACGTTTTGACCAAGTGCATACGTTTACAATCCAATTACAACAATTAGCTTCAATAACAAAATCTTCAAATAATAATGCTCCTCTTCTATAAATAATGTATTTTTTTTTTCCTTCGCTAATACATAGAACGAGAATTCTGGAATCTTCTTACAGGAGAGAAAAAAATTAGACTTCTTTTTCGGTAACTATAAGAAACAAATGAAGCACGATCTCTTGCTGCCTCTGTTTCATTTGTGTTTTAACGTAGATATTTTAGAGGGCTTATACAAGAAACGGTTTGAAGTAATTTTAAAAAAAATTATACGAAGGTGTAGGGATTTTCTTGAAAACATTTCTGTCGTATGTTAAGATACAAAGTTTAGTATTTATTGGCCATTGCCTTTGCGACTTATGCTCTCTCCCCCCCTCTCTCTCCCCCCCCCCCTCTCTCCCCCCCTCTCTCTCTCTCTCTCTCCAGTAGCTTCTCTAATTACTATGTTGGTAGAAGGCAAAGGAAAAATAATCCGTATTACGTATGCACGTGTGAACATGCATTGTTGTTAAAACATCCACTCAAAAGTATTTGCTATTGTAAATGCTAAAGAGGGATGCATAACATTACATAATTATAACGCTAATTAACCGGCAATGCACCAAACCTTGCCACACAACTAAAATTATTTACATATATCAACATATATTTTCGATGTGGATATGATCAATACCATTGTTGATAATTAGTAGAAGTGCGAAACAAAAATATTTGTTTTATTGCTCTCTATTACAAAGAGTATCGGGGAACATTTTATTCTATCCAAAAATTTGATGTCAAAGTTTGACAGGAAATTGTTTTGAGGTCTACAGTACGTGTGTGTGTGTGTGTGTGTGTGTGTGTGGGTGTGTGTGTGGGTGTGTGGGTGTGTGTGTGTGTGTGTGTGTGTGTGTGTGTGTGTGCGCGCGCGTGGGTGCCTGCGTGCGTGTGTGTGGACACAGAAGTCTGACCTGACGTACTATATTTCAACAAATGCACTCTTTTCCAGTTTTTATTATCATTTATTATTTAGTAGCAGAGCTAGTAAGCTTTTACGAACATCTGGAATAAATATCACTTCAAAATGTTTCCATTTATTTGAAGTAGTGCACTAAAAGGCTGCAGTTTTACCACCAATGCTATATACACGGCTGGGCTATTAAAGCGAAAGAAACGGGTGAATAATACAAATCGAAACAAATGCGGCTATAGAAGCACTGCTGTAAAAATTGAAGACAAGTGGCTCAATATTGCACGCCATTCTTTTGTGTGGGAGGGGAAAGTCGAGCTTTATTTTTTAATCTTGTTTTGGTAGAGTTATGGGATGTGTAAAGTGGTGCGACTATTTCAAAACCCCATACATCTTGTGGATTGCCAGTTGTGTGATAATTCCGCTCGTGTGTGTGTGGCACGGGGGGGGGGGGGGGGGATAGTGAGAGCGGAAGTAGGAGGGAATAAGTCTATATGCCTCTGAATAATGACCCCAGGTCTTGCCTGGTTTGAGAGCAGTTGATATAGTAGATAATTTTAGCAGTAGCCTTATCTTGACCATTCTATTGCGATATTTGTTTTGTCTCTATTCAAAGCCAGTTGCGAGAGAAGTTTAAATATCGCATCGGCACAATGTTCCACATCTATCGGTTTTTGTCTACACTGGCTCGCTAAGTAATGTGTTAATGGGTGTAAATCTAACCAATCACAAGATTTGTTGCTCTTCACTACCTCGATTGGAGAAGTTTATGTACCATAGATGCCCGTAAACATGGATTGATGTTCAGCTGATACCCTTTAATAATGAAAATAAAAAAGCAATGTTTTTATATTTGGTAAACTTCATTGAGTGTATTCTATAAAAATCTCATATATTGCATACACGTGGCCTTCTTTGCCCAATATTTTACAAACTATGCTTTCACAACTTTGTTCTTAATAATAATTGTGATAATAACAACAATAATAAAAATCGGTCTATGTAGACGCATATGCGCAACTGAAATAAGTACATAAAAATATGGCAAAAATACGAAAGTTTGAGAAAATATGACTATAGTATGAAAAAGAAAAGGAAATGACAAAAAGCGTTAAGAAAAGAAAATATCAATTTATGTGACCTATAAGAATTACATCATTTTAATCGTCATTAAAAAAACTGCGCTTCGCTTACGTTATCCATGAAAAAAAAAAGACAGACGAAAACCATGACGTCAAACTTCCGGGACCTGCTTATTACATATTTCTTTGTGGAAATTCAGTAGTTCAAAGCGATAGTCAATACTTTAAAAATGCAGTTATATGATAGCTTAGAAATTCTACAAAAAAACTAAGAGTAATTGAGCACTTAAATACACCAAAGTGTTAATTATGAATATCTCGAAAATTGTTTCTGCAAACAAATATATTTCAAGTCAATGATATATATATATATATATATATATATATATATATATATATATATATATATATTTGTGACGTAAGAATTCTGTCTTCTGTTATACGAAGGTAATTCAGAATCAAGAAGGCTTCAGAGATTATTTGCAGAAAATGCAATATATACAATGCAAATATAGGCATGTGGCTTTGTATTGAAAATGCATCAATATTTCTTAAAAACCTAAAAAAATGCTAATAATGTAACATGTAGCAGTTAGGAGCAGTTTAGGCCAAGGAAATTTCTTTTAAAATATTTGTATATCATCTTTGAAAAACGAATGTAAATATAAAGAATATTAATTGTTTTTTCACACTAGCCGGGTATGGGACAGATGTATCTAAGGTAAAAATGGCATAGCTAGAAATTGAACCACGGATATTGCGGTCTCCGAATTTTTTGCAGTAAACCATAAAGATATCTAAAGTAAATAGGTCTTCATTTCTAATCTTATTTTTTGAACTATGAGGCCCAGGATTTGACTTCTAGTAACTTAGCAAATTGCAACAAAAGCCTGCATTGTTTTCAAAAATAACATTTACATACGTAGTTAATTTTAAAGTGGGTGTGCAGTTTATTAACGCGTTAATTAATAATTAATGACTCAAAGATATACAGAGCATTCTGTGCTAAATATCTTGCAACAACAAAACAAAACACGCAATGCCATTAGCAGAAAAACGCCATCCCTGCGAGTTGAATTTTACTACACTTCCGAACCGACCAAAGCAGAACTGGCATCAAAAAAATTCGGAATATGGGAGCTGCACATTTTCCTAAAGCGAATGCCCAGAAAGGAAAAAGACCTGCAGAAACGGAATATCTGTCTTCCAACGTACACTAATTATACAACAGTAATTTATGCAGATTAAAATATATAATTAATGTTTTAATTTAACAGAAGAATAAAAAGCAAATTAAGCTAAAATTTTATTTCTCTACCTTGTCTCATTAAAACGTACAATTTGTGAGATGTTTTCCTAGTGTTTTCATTTTTCGAAATATTACTGTTGGAAACTTAGGCCTTATGTAACGGACTTTTTTGAAAGTATGTAGTTATCTTCTTCCATTGCAAGGACTTAATAGTCGAACATTTAAAACCTGCTTCTAACGACCTTTACTTAACACATATTGCTTAGTTTAAAATAATTTTAAACAAAAATACTATGTAGTAATTGTAATAATCATTTGCATGATAAACCAATGACTCCACCGGCAAACAGCTGTCCTCCCGCCGCTAGAACCTCCCTCGGCATCGCGGATCACCGTCGAAAATATCGCACGCTTTCATATCAATGAACACTATTTTCCTTCTGGCATGATCAGAAATTCACAGAATGGTTGCATTACTCATTTGTTCGTACAAACACTGCTGCCACACTGAAGATTCGCCAATCCCGAAAGTTTTGTTACAGGATCTTGTAAGAGTAATATAGTTGTTTTAAACATTCTCTATAAAAAGAGCATTTCCTGGAATATATCCCTGTAGAAGTTAACTGCGCAATTGAAGTATCTCAATATATATTAGAGCTGTATCCAGAGCTTTTACTTCTGTTTCTCGTCCTTACTTCTTGTTTCTAGTTACTATTATTTACAGGCTTCTTTCCATAAACTTTGGCAACCTTTAGAGGTGTATTTGAACTAGTATTACGCATTATAAACACTATTATAAGTCCATGATGCAGATAAACAATGTATTTTGCCTTCTGACTTACTTAAACACACAGAAAAGTGAGGTTATGAACATTTCACTATTCATTTGTCTATACAAACAGTGCTACCACACTGAAGAATCGACAGTTCCAAAGATTGATTATATAATGGCGTAGAACCACACGACCAATCTTTTGAAACATTCTACATAAAAATGGTACATTCTACACTACTCAAATGAAAATTCCTTTCTTTTATTGTCCTTCAAAGTGGCTTAGGGCTCATTGAATGCTTTGGCATATGCATTTGCTAGATATGGGCAAGATAATCCATAGTGCAGGAATGCCTGGAAAAATGCTCTTCGCTGAACCATATGCAGCATTTAGACAGCGTTTGGTTGGTATACCAATATTGCGGAAACCCAGTGAAGCATGTGATTCTCGAAACCGTGATACTGTTACCATTATTACAACATTCGCCTTCTCTGAATCGATTATATGTATGTGCCCGGAGCGACCAAATGCTGCCTTCAGAGATCTAATACTTTCTCCAACTGCAACACAATGCATGCAAGGCAAGATATCCATTGAAAGTAATATCTGCTTTTTGCAACGCGCTCTGCATAACACGGATATTCTTCACACTACTGCAGAGAAAACAACGGAAGGACAAACTATTTATTCCTTGTGCATATGAGTATAGTTTTAAGATCTACAAGTAATAGTAATTCATGCTGATATGGCATTTTAATCAAAATCGTTAGAACCATTTTCAAGAAAATAAAAATCCTTTTACTTTTTTCACAGCAATGTGTCCGTTCCCATAAATATCGTTTAAGGTTATTTTTATAAACTTCTTTGTATCCCCACTTCCACCATATTGGATATTCTATGTTAGTAACTAAGTACGAAAGATAAGTTTAGAGTAAATTCAGGAAGTAACGCTCGTGCAGCGATAATATTTTGCTTTTATTGGCTTCAAAAACGCTTTTGACTGCATTATCAGAAATACGAGCAAATGTAGATACCCTATGCGTCTTATACGGATAAATGAAAGCATACAAGAATCTATGCGACATTGAAAGAAGGAAACAACTGAAGGTATACGACTGCAAAGGAACTTTATTAAATGTTATGCCGTATATAGATGACATAATTCTAGTACAAACACAGACTTACAATATTCCGTATAGCATATATGAATGGAGAAGAAAACATTAAAATATAAAAATATCAGCTACTGAAGCAAAATTTATGGTCCATTACGAAAAATGTCCAATTCGATCTAAGATTCCTATAGAAAACAAAGCACTTGAGCGAGTTTGTGGCTTCAATTATTTAGGTGGTCATACACGTCTGGACGTAGACAATGACGTAGAAAGCAACCAACATATTTTATTCTTGCTTTGAAGAAAAAAATTAAAAATAATATACACTCACCAGAAATGGTGCTTCTAATGACATCCGACAGAATTAGGAATTTATAATTTAAATGAGAAAATTAAATATGACTATAGGGAAAAATGGATAAAATGGAGACAATGCTTCAGGCGCATGAATGAAAATAGAATTCCAGCCCCATGTTATAAACAAAAGAGCAGATGTGGGACAGTCGAGAGAAAATGTAGCTGGTTTTGCGACAGTTATAAAAAAAATCAACTTTGACAATTCTTTCATTCATCGAGAAACTCATTTGTCGTGACGAAATGTGGCTGCAAACCACCCAATTTAATTTCATAAAGTGCTAAAAATATTAAAAAGTATTTTCAAATCCCTTGTACTTGAATACACACACGTTGGAGATATATAAGGTTATGGTTACAAAGGTTGAAAGCTTTAAAATATTTTACTGCCGCTCAGAGCCTACTGTATTCCCATATTCCCCTTGTACCTACAAGGAAATAAGCAATAAGATAATTTGTACCAATGTTTATCTCAGCTAACACGAAGAAGATATAGGAATAAGAGTTTGTAAGAATGGTTAGTAAAACAGTAGAGAAAGTCATGTGAGTGTGACAATCAGATTTTTATTCTAATTCTTTAGATATATACACTGACGTTTCCACTAGAAAGCAGAAAAGCAGAAAAAGTAAAAATTAAACGTTGGCTTAAAATAAAATTAATAAAAATAGTAATGAAGCATTATCGCCGGTGATGAACCACGTACAAATAATTAAGGCAGATTGCTAATTAGAACGGATAAGAAGTTGAACGGTGAAGGTTTTCCAAAGTGTTAAAGGAAGATTGCATTTTGTGCTGTATACCTTCTTGGCGCAACAAGTTAATTTTTCCCTCATTATGCAGTCGCTTCTTCCGAAATTAGGTTAGCGATTCTCAGCAGCAAGTTGGCAGCAATGTGATTACCATTCTCGCTGCAGAGTAGACCACACTCACTTGTTCATCGTCAGGTTTGTTTCTGGGCGGGAAATCCTTCTCTTACAAGTGAAATGATATAGGAAGATATAGGAATAAGAGTTTGTAAGAATGGCTGGTACAGGAGTAGAGAAAGTCATGCGAGTGCAACGTATTGGCCTCATGAGGGTTAGATCGGCAGCGTCAGTTAATGATTATGCAGTTTTGTGAACGCTCTTCCTCTCTGGCTATACATAGAGTATCAAAGACAATATGACGTATGGTTTGCTCTTAACGCCACTTCCTTTCAACAATTGAATTCCCCAGCAGCTCCGTGTGCAACGTCGATGACTCCCGTAAATGAATATGCCGTTTCCGCTATTACTGTCGTGGTCGTACACAATCGTAGCGGAACACCGGACGTGTGCTTCAAAACCATCCATCAGTGGAGTACACGGTTGCCAACTATTCTCTTTCCTGCGTGCATCTCAGTGGCCAATCACGAGGGAGAAGTATAACACATTGTTTCGAAGGCGGTGCTGGAACCACAGCATGTTAGAGACATCCGCTGCAAGCGATTTTAAAATGTAAATGAGCCCCAAATTTGATATCCATTTCCTACCTCGTGGAACGTATAAATACACGAAATAGATACTCAACAATACTGAATAAAACCAGCTCCTGTTGGAAACGAAACAAAACCGAGGTTTTCACGCAACATCCTTCATAATGGTGGGGGTGGTGATAAGTAGGCGGACCTAAGTTCTTAATCTTAAGCTTAGCGCAGTGTTTACTGTGATCAGTTATCCACAGCGGCAGCAACAAGGACCGCACTCGGGTTATACAAATTTGGTGGTCAGCGTTATGGAACCTTACGCTTAGCATTGCTGCGATTCACGACATCATATGCTTCGTATTATTGCAGAAACAGTAAATTTTTAAACCGTAAAGTCGGGATACGTCCGAAATTAACAGATAATTCAATAGCAACCCCAAAAATTGGGAAACTCGCTTTTAACAGCTCATTTGACCACATATTTATCAGCAACATAACCTTGTCTTGACAAAAGATGGGACCAAAGGTGAACCACACAAGTTGGTAGATATCGTGCATGAAATCGGGCGACACCTATAATTACTTCTTACCACCTTTTTATGTCCTGTAAATAAAAGCCCACACGCAACTTGCAGAACCTAGGATTTTATTATGCTCGTGGAATATTCATGAACATTTTTACACTCGTAAAAGAACCCCACTTTGGCGGCAAGTTGCATAAGTAATTATAACCACCCCACATACATTTATACCGCAATGTGGGAAAGTGGGAGGGGAAATTCATCAGGGGCGAAAATATAACTTTAATGGGGAAGGGGGCCTGAAAGTGATTAACCTGCATAAAATAGAACACTTGTAAATGATGCTCAGGCAAAATACATCCTTGAAAGACATTAAACTTAAATACCAACTTTAGTTTTTAATCGACTTTTCGTTTTCGAGTTATGCTGTTCACACACACACACACACACACACACACACACACACACACACACACACACACACACACACACACACACATAGAGAGAGAACACACACACACACACACAAATCGATTTGAATGCGTGTTAAGTGTTTCCATGCATCAAAATTTCGACCGGATTCAGTTCGATGTCAATCCGCACTTTCATACAGTATTAAATGCGGATTGAGAACTGCTGTTCCATATACCAATTTTGGAGCATTGTATTTTCAAGGTACAAATCAGAGGAAATTAATGTTGTCCGTGAAAGTCTAAACTGTTGGATTTAACGATTTGATAATATCACGTTCACGAACAGATATGAATGAAATCGTCTCTCTGCAGGTTTCTGCCAGATCTGTCACGTGGGGTAAAAGAGTAAGCTTTATTATCGGGCAATAATGATGAATAGCTTTCACAGTCCGTCAATCTTAATTAGTTCTCTGTGACGGGAGCTCACCATTAAGCTGGGCACAGTCAAAACCCCACGCGTATGCTCCTATGGAAAATAATTAAATTGTTTTATTAATTCACCAAGGATTTTGTATTAGGTTCAATTTTGTTATGATGAAACATTTAGTTCCAGTGTTTAGTAATTAAAGTTAATTTCACATAATTAATAAGCTTACTAAATAGTCTATCAACACTGCAACAAGTTTTTGATAGACACTTCTATGTTCTGGGCAATTCCTGAGTAATTAACATTTGAAAGTGCTTTCGAAAGTCAAACGCAACATACATATAACCGCGTCTAGTAGAAGGAGGTAAACACAACCTCCCCTCTTTCGTAAACATTGGCCGTCGCTGGAAAAAGGATTTAAACTTACACAACCAGCAAAAAATGATATTTTTGACTCAAACGTGGCCTTAAAATAATTGCCCAAATAAACCTTAGTAAAATTTGTTTGTATGAATTAATAAAGGAGATTCTCTTTTGTTCGTTGTCAAGGTGCCGAAGGTCAGGATCCAGTTGGAAACTGTTGGCTTAGCTGGGAATCATCCTGTGTATGCATCGAAATTCTGTTCTGTTGTTCCCCATTCTTAGCTCACGGGCTTTTTGCCTTCTTTATCCGCCTTGTTGTCATATAAGCATATTCTGTTTTCCGGGTCTTCCTTTATGTGTACTTATTTTTCTTTGTCAGCTGTGAGCAAAGGTTTGTTCTCCTTCAGAAGAAGGTAATATCCCTTTGCATGTTTCCTTTCAGTTCCTTCATGCATAAGCAGACATACGAGGCTGCGTTTTGAGGAAATTCACAACTTGAATTTTAATTTTGAAACATAGATGTATTGTAGTGCCGATTTCACGTGCAACTGTCACTCTGCTACCGAAAGTAGAGCCATTAAAAGTGTTCTACCCTACTTATTGATGAAAAGTGTTATTTGTTGTACTTTTATGACCTTCTCTACTCACTCTTCGCTTTACTATTCTTACGAACACTCAATTTCATGTCACTCGAGATAAACATTTTTAGAAATAGTCATATTATACATTTCCTTTAGGGATTGTAATGGGTTTGAGTATTAATTATTCTATGTGAAACGTTTATTAATTCTTCACTTCCTTACAATCCCGCATAGAGGCGTAATACATACTAAATTCGTGGATATTTCCTAAAATGGCTCAGTAGTTTTAGCTTTTCAAAAGGCCGCAGTAACGGATCAATGTTGGATGTACATATAATTAATTCCTCTCCCTAATTCACCTGTAATGAACTTTATTTTCTTTAATATTTACATAAACTATTACAATTTTTCATTCAGTGTATCCCCATTTTCGTTGCTCTGTATAACAATAGAAGAACGATAGGGGAATACAATAGTTTAAGAGAATAAGTCTATAATAAGGAATTCTCGGAAATGGTTACTTCTCGAATAGGTACATTTTTTATATCGTAAGATTACGTCTATCTCTTACTATTTATCATTATGAAAAAGTCCAATGCCATAAAAATATGAAACACGGTAATTTAATATAAACAGTTACAGCCAGTCTATGAATAAATCAACATTTTTAATAAATGATCCTTGTAAATCGCAGTTTGGAATAGTGGACCTTTTAAAAAATATTCATTGCGTATCGGAAAGATTGAATACAGCATTAAAACTGACAGATGAAGTTTGAAAACATGCACAATATACTAAACTTTAATGTAAGTGATATATGTGAATTTATAGGCTTTAAGTGATGGTTAAATACTTTAACTGTTGGTCGATATTTGATAGCCGTAAGACACCGTTCTCTTTGCACGAATAATTTGCTATTTGAGAAAACGCCACTTCACTGGCTAACGCAATAGATTAACATTATTTTTAGAAAACAAAAGACCTATTGGTTGTACTCGTAAAATCACGAAACATAAAAAGCAACAATAGGTTGCCGAGAGTGCAAATTGGAAGCCTGGATTCAACAATCCGATTGGTGTCACCTCTTTGGTTTACGAACACCAAACAAACAGCTTGCGCCTTCACAACCTCTAACGAAGCTCATGAATTGGAAAGGAAGCAAGAAAAGTGTCAAAAGAAAGGCGAAAAGCTTCCAACGACATACATATTGCATGTTGCTTCTGCGTCGCACTGATTTATATAAGGTTCTCGAAAAACAAAGGCGTTGCTATTGCGCGAAACTTGATCTAAGTTACCCTTATAAATCTCTACAACTGCGTTTTACTCCCCCTTTCTGCTTCCTCACCTCTGTTTCTTGCTTCTAAGGCATCACGATAAGAGCATACTAACAGAGAACCCAATTACAATGTCCATCATACACAGTGTTTACATACAGTAATATTTATACACAGATAAAATAAGAAAAAAACAAATGCAACACAAAATAATACAGAAAGACAAAAATAAGGAACAGAACAGTTAAAAAGTATACAAGAAAAGTGAAGGTGGCATGTTAAGTATTGTATTACTATTTCTAATCAGTTATATTCTACCAATTTTAGTAATTTACTGGTTTACCTTTCTTGAATTTCTACAAGACGCCGGCTGCTGGACACTTCTCGCAACAGTCGCGTGTTCGCAACAGTCGCGCGGGGAGCCATAAGAGTACGGCATAATAGGGCACGCCGATGCACTCTGTGTTAATCGCAATGAGCGTGCGTTCCAATATTTACTCTGAATAGTAAAGCTGTGTAAGCAAGACGAAGTTTTTGCTGTGCGTGGGAGGCAGTAATCTATAAAATTAACTCGTCTAGTACTTAAACGAAGCACCGCAGCCAAAAGCTTTCTTTAACAAAAAGTGTTTAACATAACGTTCTCTATCAGCTCCCACAGTTTGTCGGTCTAATTTTGAGTCATCCTGTAGATTCAGCGACTCCCGAAACTTTTATTTTAGGTGAATTCTCTATATTGAATGTCTGGGTAGAACCTTCATGTACCACCAGAGCCCTCTACTGGTTTCACAGTATAACTCAGTGGATGGGCATCTGCGTACAGTTGCCACATATTAAGAACAAGTGAAGTCAGAATGATAAATTGTTTTCGAGGGCAAGTGCACGTGACCTTGCCCTAGTGATTAATTCTGGCGCTACTCCTGGCCCGCCACAGAATCCAGTTAAAAGCGTTATTTGATGGATGATGCGCTGAACTGCATCGGATTGGCTCCCAGCTCTGCCCCCTCAAGATCCGCAAAATGAAAATATTCATGAGCTGATAATATACGTATATCAGCATGCGTAGGTTAAATAAAGTGCCGCTGCAACATTCTGACCATGAATGACTCCCACTTTTGCTTTTTCTATGTACTTGAAGCAGGCAGTGTTGTATTCCATACCAAAATTCGATAAGGAAATTTCACAGGAAATACAGTATGTGCGAAAAGTCATGCTGCAGCTTTGACCGAGTACACAAAAGCAACAAAACAAAATAGGAAAGCGAAACCTTGAACTTGTCGATCTGATTCAACATCTGTATTGCAAAATTAAATCGTTTGGCTCTATGCTAGTCTATAACAACTGCAAACGTTCCATTAAAACTTCGTTAGGCCTCTCCCTATAGCTTCTAGGACCTCCAGACTTCGTGACTAGGTCAAGGTTATATTTAAATCCAAATACGCCACAGAACACACTCAGCTTTCAATTATTCCACTGTCCACTTCCATAAAATGGCGCGGATTTGCTTCATTGTTGTTTCATTATTGCTCCAGTACAACAATGAAAATCATAGAACATAAGTCCTTGAGATTATCTTCACATGTTTAACCCTTGGTTTCAAGCCGTTTATCCATTATAATAGTTCATAACTGCACCTTGAATTTACGGACACACTTTACATCAAAAGACTCCGAAGTAGGCTTTGAGCGATAGTCAAATCTTTTAAAGCTTTAAACTTCCGTTCTCTTTGCAAGGTTAACATATAAAAATGAATAATGATGTTCCATTTGACAGAAGTATGTGGATCAAAACTCACACCAATAACAAGAAATATCTCCGAAATGGTTCAGATATCAATTGCGTGCTTTAGTAACACCTACCTTTTTACTTTCTCTACTGGTAAGTAGGGGAAGTATTGTAGGTATTCCACCCAAAAATTCGATGTCGAGATTTCACCGGAAATATGTTTTGAGGCCCCCTGAATCCAAAAAAAGCATTTTTAGAAAAAGGTCCGTGTGTGTGTCAGTCTGTGTGGACAGCATAACTCGAAAACGAAAAGTAGGTTAAAAGCCAAACTTGGTATTTAAGTTTAATGTCTTACAAGTATGCGACACACAGATTTTGAAGAAAATAGCCCCACCCTAAACTACCCTTTACATAGAAGATTTTTCGAAAATTTTGATTTTCTTGAAAATAGCTCTAACGATTTTGATTAAAATGTCTTATGTTTGAGATATTTTTTTTAGCAAATGAAATGTATATCTTGAATTTTCTGGCTATAGCCCCTGTAGTCGTATTTACTCTGGACGACTTTTGCATAACTCGTAAACCGTTAGAGATAGACCAAATTATACTGTACAAAAAATGTAGATCTTACTAAAATACACAATTTATGTCTCAATAAATTTTCTTGTAGGGTGAACCATTTCGGAGGTATTCCTTGTTATGTGTGTGAGTTTCGGAAAACTTAGAACTTTAGCGAAATGCAAGAACGTTGTTCATTTTTGTATAGTAAGATTCGGTCTATATCTTACGGTTTACCAGTTATGCAAAAGTCATGAAGAGTAAATAAGACTAAATGGGCTACAACCAGAAAATTCAAAATATACATTTCATTTGCCTAAAAATATCTCAAACATGTGACATTTTAATCAAAATCGTTAGAGCAATTCTCAAGAAAATAAAAATGTTAGAAAAATTTTCCATGTAAAGGGTAGTTTAGGGTGTGGCTATTTTCTTCAAAATCTTCGTGTCGCATCCTTGAAGGACATTATACTTAAGTACCAAATTTGGTTTTTAACCAAATTTTCGTTTTGAGTTATGCTGTCCATAGGCTGACATACATAAACACACACGGACCTATTTTTAAAAATGCTTTTTTCTTTATTCAGGAGGTCTCAAAACATATTTTCGGTGAAATCTTGAAGAGAATTTTTGAGTGGAATACAATACTTCCTCTACTTTACGTAGTAGAGAAAGTAAAAAAGTTTGTGCAAAAATCTTATACTTTCCAATTTATGCAAAACTACTTCATAAAACAGAAGTAGAGAATATTTCCGGAAAATTATATATAAGTATTATATATTCAAACATGTGTCATGAAAATATCTTAAATATGGGGTACATTAATAAAAATAATTAGATCGTTTTTGAGTGGTTGACAATTTTCGAAAATCTTTCCTTGTATATGGTACTTTGTTTTAGGAGAATTTTCTTCAAAATCGTGTCACATTCTTGGAAGATACTGAACTTAGGTACCCCCCCCCCTCTCTCTTCCTCTGTCATATGCACACTTTTTTCTAAAAACGTTTGTATGAGTGAACATCAGAACTTATTTGCAATGTAATTTCGGTATGGATTTTCCCAGTAGAACGCACTGCACCACAGAGTAACAAAACACACGGAAGAACAGAATTCAGAGTAGATTAATTCACGGGTACTAATCCAAAGAATCAGTAAGTAAAGGTGTCATGCCTGTAACGGTGTCTAAAGGGAATCTAGAAGTTGCCTAAAGAAAAACACTTATTTTACAAAGTTAAACATCTGATTGAGAAAGTGTAGAAGCACTTTTCTGCCCAATATTTGCGGTAGAGGAAGTAAATACAGTCTACTTCATTTGAGTGCCCTAGCTAGGTAAAAATGGTCACATTTCTTTTGTTTAGCCTTAATGTAACTCTCTGTGGTCAAATGCTTTCTTCTATAGTGGTTTCTCGTGTCTTTTCGCAGCACCCAAGAAACTCAATGTTTCGTAAACTTCAGTTTGTAGGTTAAGGTGTTAACTGCGAACTTACACGACGGTATTCATCAAAGCTTTTAGCTTCCCTGTATACTTACACGACCTATTTGCTTTCTTTACATGTTGAGTATAAACAGGTCCCTCGAGTCCAGTGGTATCAAGTGCATCTTTTGAACTCTTAAGAGAAGAAAAATGTAGAAAAACTATTTTATTGTTTTAATGTCTTTCATAATTTCAAAACCTTATTCCCGTAGTTCAAATTAAGTGTTGAAACGCACGCCCATTGCGATTAACACAGAGTACATCGGCGTGCTGTATTCTGCCGTACTCTCGCACCAGCCATTTCTTTGGTTTAAAAGTTTGTCGGTCTAATTTTAAATAGTAAAGCTTTTTGAAATGGTTCCTTTATGTGATATAAATCTACGACACGGCACTGTAGATTTCACTTCCTTCCAAAGGAAGCTATGTTAACAATTTTACGTCCGAATAATTCATTACACTCTACCTGGTTTGAACCCACGACCTGGGGAACCAGAGGCTAGTGGAACCTAGACCATGGAGGGCGACACGTGTGTGTGTGTGTGTGTGTGTGTGTGTGTGTGTGTGTGTGTGAGTGTGTGTGTGTGTGTGTGTGTGTGTGTGTACTCTCGATATAGCAGCATATTACCCCCCCCCCCTCTCTCTCTCTCTCTCACCGACCGCTCGCGCACAGCTGCTGCACACAGAGAATGAGAGAGAAAGCTGCAATGCTTTTTCGGATCCTGTTTCCATATTTTGAATCCCATTTACACAGTTATGAATATGCTAGCTAATCGCTGAATAATTTATACGCCAGAGCTATATTATACATTTGCAATATGACGTCGTCTGCATACAGTCCTTAAAGGTCAGCGACACTTGTGCCTCGATTTTAAGTGAGACCGAATAATAAACCAAACCATACTTTCGTGATATTTTAACATTCTAATCTCACAAACCATCAGAATGGAAGCGATAGCTTCCAGGAGAGTGAGGTAATAAATTATAGAGAAAATACTTGTATCTTCATCTGCAGTTACAATGAATAAATTTCATAAAAGAACCCCGAACACACTTCTGATACTTGTAAAGCTATCTCATTATGATGCAATGAGACTATAATGGTTGTAATTAAGATGTAAGCATGTCTATGAAACAAACGAGGCAAGTTTGATAATTTCATGTGAGCATTTTAACGGTCATTATAGTCAAATTTAATATTATATATGCTCGAGAATACTCAAGGTTTAAAATATTTATAGATTATTTTAATATTCTATGCTTACGGAGTCAGTACACTGAAACAGCTTGCGGTGTTATGTTTCCAGACGCGTAAAAATTGATTTTATTCCGATCTCGATAATCGATAGTTGCGCTTTATTCTGATTGGTGGACACCTGTACTTTAATGAAGAGGTGCACTTTAATGACATTCGTTAAAGTACAGGGATCAGATGTATAATAACTTTATTTAGGCATACTAGAGCATAAATTCCTTTTAAGAAGGAATTCAATGCTTCGAGTTTAGCATTGATTTTTTCAGTGTAATTCTACATTTCCGATCATTGTTCTACACACAACTATTGCGAATGAACGATTAATTCGCATTGATTGTGAATTTGAATTCTCCTTGTAGCTTATTGGGGGAAAAGCGACCCAGTTGAAGAATTTAATGTAGTGCCGGAATATTGCCATGGTAGCTCAGTAGTTAATAAGACCTCAGACACTGGAAGACCCACAATTCAAATTCCGGCTTTACATTTTTCTTTGTGATTATATAGGGTGATTTATAAAGAACGGATGCATTTATTTCTTTAATTGTCTCAAAACGAGTATTGCTAGCAACAACTTCTTATGCGTGAAATGTGGAGGAGTTTTGGGAAATTATCTACCTCTATACAGATGTTGAAAATGTCCTCCATTCTGCATTAGTGGTAGCTTCTAAGTAACCCATAGAAAGAATTCCGACGATGTCAAATTTGGAAATCTTGGTCGCCACAGGTTCCTGGAAATTATCCGGTTGTCAAATAAACTTACAATTACAGTTCTGTATCCTGTATTCTGCGATGGTTTGTTGGGTGACTGCTCCAGTCGTGCTCTTACATCAACAATAACCCTGGAAAGCCTATATGAACGGTGTTTGTCTTTTTATCTCACCAGAGATATAGTTGTTTCCATTTTTTTTTTTTTTTTGCTTAATTTTGTGCTAAAATTCTTAGTTTCTAACAGAACAATTAAATAAAGAAATGTGTTAGTTCATAAATGACTCTGTAGCTTAGCAATGTTTGTCCTACACGTGGTTACAATTAATTCACAATAATACAGTAATTTAATTACTTGTGTGGAACAAAAAATCTTACATTTATACATTTGTAATAAATATTTTAATACTTAAAACTTGTACTCAGTATTTCACTTAAACGCAATACTGGTCTATATACCCTTCTTGCAGAAAGCTCAATTATTTTTCATGCGTAACCTTCGGAAAGTAAAAACATATGAAAGCAGGTCATGTCCCAGGAGAGCACGTTAGTTTAGGGGTTCAACACAAGCTGATGAGCGGTGGTTCGATTGCTGGATCTCTTTTGTGTTTTGCTTGGAATATTTTTTTTCTCTCTCTGTCTATACTTCATATCCTCTCGGTGCTTGTGTGAAAGAATTTCCAATATTTGAGGTACACTGGGGCATTCCGTTGTTGCATTCCATGCAAAATGCTTCACTGCAGCTACAAGAAGATATTCTCCTCATAACACTGCACAACTTTTATGCTTCATATTTCTAAAGACTTTACATTTCATTTACCTGCAGCAGCGCTCAGAAAATCTGTACGCGTTGCGCTCATTAGCAGTTGCCAAAAAAATATCAAAATATATTGAAACTAAAGTGCAATCACAGCGAAAATTTAACCATGGATCTTCCGAAATCCGTTGGGTTGCTCAGGGCTGGGCAACTGGTGCTAAGAGAGGGCGGATTGCTCACGATGTTCTAACGAACTACTAGGGTAAGATGCTGGTACGAGTTTAAATTCTGCAACTTCATATCTGTGCTATGGCACCAACTTTGTCGTATACACGGCTTGTATTATTAATATTAATGTGTTTTTAAACTTTCAGAGCGTCTAGCTAGATTACAAATCGGTATAACAGAACTCCAAGTTAATTTGAATTCATCTTACATAATGTACAGGGCAGAAACTATTGCGACCTTGCCCAGTTTTTACTGTCAATGTAATCTACGTCACATTTTAGTCTGTTTCACCTGTTTCTCACTATCAATGAAACACACGACAATTCTTTTTCAGCTGGTTAACTTGCCGGGCAGTCGAACACAGGACCTCTCTAATCCCACGCAGAAGCAGCACTCACTGAGTGTCACCATAGTCGTAACCTCGCTCGGAGAATATACTGTACAGCCAGGACGTTGTGTAACATCAGAAAGTCGAGTTCTTGACGGTAAGCTGAAACAACTTCCTCTACCATTTTTCTCTACAGTGAATGGTTGCATAAATGAATAAAGTCCGTCAATTGTTAACATAACCAGTCCTTTGTCACGTGTGTAATACAACAGAGAAGTAGAGCTTAAACAGGTGCGTTATGTTTTTTTCTACTTGTGACTAAAATGCGTCATTTAGCCACAAAATTATACTAAATAACTTGATTCCATCGTGCCCAGTTGGACATACGTATGGCAAACGCGCAAAGCGGAAGGTTATAAATGTTTGAACTACTCAATTCTCGTGAATATTGCTTGGAAAACTTGAAAATACCAGAATTCCCTCGCTACTTGCAGTAGCCGATAAACACACATACGTGGTGAAAATAGTTTTCTGGCCTAACTTGGACTTTCCACTTGCCAGCCAGATTCTAAGTCCGTACTTACTGCGCATGCGCCGACAGTAGTTTCACAATCGCCCACTAGATTTCACTGCATGACTAGCAGACGATTTTCACATCTGCCAACATTGCTTTTTACACTACACTAGTTTTCGTTGCCAACACATTAAACACAAATGCACTCACTCGCGTCGTTGCCGCCACAGACATACACCGCTGTCGCGTATGATGATGATTATTACATTTATATTATATATATTATTACTGGTTTAATCTGCGTAGCGAACTGCCAGAGCTAATTAAAATAACACCCATGTTTTTGTTTTCATTACGACTACGATTACGCTAAAAAAAGATTGCATTAATTATATTTTCTAATCAAAAAGGAGATAAATAACCCTATAGTCGCTGTCACCACTAATTAATCCAGTTAGATAAGCAGCAAATCACGAAAGAAATGTGTTTCTGACACCAAAAGAAATCAAATAACGCCACGTTAATCATCTACACAAGAGGAATAATTAATAATTACCTTAACCCATGTTATTACATTGCAGGGAAATGCCAACAAAGGAAAGTAGCTTGGGGAAATTTCCGACCAGCAAACAAAGCAATACGAAGCGTGTGCCTTTTACTGCTGCGCTGTTGTTTATAAAATATCCAATCATATACATGACGGCTACCGATCAAATATTTTTGTTCTGTCAATTAGGGCGCGTCCAATACAATATGGCAAAGCTCTGTTTCGTTGCGAATCATTTACTGATGTTGTGTGCGTAAATTCTGAACACAAAACTAAATTACATACCGTTAACATAAACAGATTATTCAGGCATTATCCTCTTCTTTGAATGATCTAATAAACTCCAGTTTGAAAATGAATTGGTCACAATATAGGTGAAAAACAAAGATATTTGTCCCTCACCCGTCAACCCCTTCTCCGAACGTATATAACATGATTGTCAAATGGCATTTTGATCTCTGATCACTCAATTTGGAAAAAATAGTTTTTGATCCATTTGTATGGGTAATTCCGCGAAGATAACAGTTCGTTATTTGTAAGATGCGTAGAATAAGGGTTTCCAAATAATTAATCACTTAAAAGACGTGAAGGAATACTCCGAGCAGCTCTTTCAGACGTAAAGTAAGTTGACAACGTTGCGTTGAGGTTGGTCATGGAATTGACCTAGTTTGTGGATATAAACAGGTCGGGCACTTTCGCTATCGTGAAATGTTTTGGGAGCTAACGCTTGTGATTGGCCTACACTCGCACAGTAAGAAAGGACAAGGCAGGGTATGAGTTTGTTTTCAAGACGCACCATTACGACGTTTGTTTACGCACTGATCTAGTGAAAGTGACAGTGTTGCCAGCTTGTTTTCGACAAAACTAGAATATCTGCACACGAAATGGTCAGATACAAAAACGTAAGATACCAAATGTGTTCCAAACAGCGACATCTACCACTGGTTTAAATTAATCTAATGACTTAAATTTAATTTAATTTTTATTATGTTAACTTCTGTTTTACTCGCTGTAACCAGAAATATTAACTGAAATTTAGTTTAGCACGTACAGAGGTATTTCTCACACGTGGCCAATCATCTTAGTAGAATGTGCGCGAGTGGCATGCAAATTGATGATGTGGGTAATGGCTGTTTACTTCCTTGAAATAAACAAGACACTGGGGATAGGAAGTTGGAAACATAACCTAACACCCTTATATACGCACACTAATTAAAATTTATCTATACTACTCAAATCACATAGTAAATTATTGAATTATTACATCAAATTTAACCATAAGAAATTTAAAAAAATAATAAAATGTCGAGTTGCATGGAATGTCGAGTTATCGGGATTCTACTGTACATAAATGATTTACTTTGGACCATAAGGTTTTTCCCCCGAGGTTTTCCGTTATTCTTAGTAACTCTAAGCTCGAGTGAGTGAGTGAGAGGGGTTTAACGGCCTATCCACTACGAGGTCATTTGTGCCCGAAGTAAAAAAATAAACAGTAAAACGTACAAAGCGTCTAATCTTCAGAGGTAAAACAGCTAAAAGTTAAAAAAGAAAATGAATAGTTAAAACACTAAAATCCCGGATAAAAAACGCTGGAGATTAAAAACTCGAAAACACTAGCTGACTTGAAACGTAAAGCATAAATAAAACATCACACACTGGAAGTGTATAATGCTGCGAAGATAAAATACAAGTTACACTTGCTTCGCGAGGCCAGATACGGGATCATCGCCGAGAATTAAGCGAAGTGAATTATCCAAGACAAAGGACTGACGCTTGAGAGCGTTCATTTGAGCAACATTTCACTCATTCATCGTTCGACATGTCACTGCGTTTCAGAAGTACACAAGTATGGACCACTCATAACCAATTTTCGAGTGTCTGTTTATTAGAGGATACAAATTCGCACTTCTCCAAGTGGCAAGGCTCGCAATAATCTGCTCTGTAGTGATATACAAGATACTTGACAGGTTTATATGAAGGTATCCATGGCAATTGTTCAGGCTTAATAATGGCACAGAATTTAAGCGTCTTAGTGAGAAAACTTTTCCTTCATTCTAGCAGATGTTGAGAGCAATGCCCCAAGTTGAATCATTTCGTCAATGTAGATAGAAAATCGTGAAGAGAGTTGGCTATAGCAACTAGAGGAAATAATGTATTCCATCCAACAATTCGATGTCGAGATTTCACCGGAAATACATGTTTTGAGGCCGCATGAATCAAAAGCATTTTTAGAAAAAGGTCCGTGCGTGTGTCTGTCTGTGGACAACATAACTCAAAAACGAAAAGCCGGTTAAAAACCAAAGTTGGTATTTAAGTTTAATGTCTTTCAAGGATATGACAGAAAGATTTTCAAGAAAATAACCCCACCCTAAACTACCCTTTACATGGAAAATTTTTCGAAAACTTTGATTTTCTTGAAAATGCCTGTAACGATTTTTATTAAAATGTCATATGTTTGAGATATTTCTATTACAAATAAAATGTATATCTTGAATTTTCTGGCTATAGCCCCTGTAGTCGTATTTACTCTGGACGACTTTTGCATAACTGGTAAACCGTTAGAGATAGACCAAATTATACTATACAAAAAATGTAGATCTTGCTAAAATACACAATTTATGTCTCAATAAATTTTCTTCTAGGGTGAACCATTTCGGAGATATTCCTTGTCATATGTGTGAGTTTCGGAAAACTTAGAACTTTCGTGAAATGGGTCATCGTTGTTCATTTTTTTTATATGTTACGTGTGCAAAGAGAACGGAATCTCAAAGCTTTAAAAGATCTGACTATCGCACAAAGCATTTCTCCTTGCATTCTCCTTGCACCTACAAGGAAATAAGTAATAAGATAATTTGTACAAATGTTTATTTTAATTAACACGAAGAAGATATAGGAATAAGAGTTTGTAAGAATGGTTAGTACAAGAGTAGAGAAAGTCACGTGAGTGCAACACTTCAGATTTTTTTTTATTGGTCTGTTAATTTAAATATGTTTAATTGCCTTATATTTTCTCTTGTTTTATTTTAGCCAAAGCTCTACTGTTTCAATGAAGCAAATAATAGCATAAATTACGCTTTCGCAGAACAAACTCGTTGCGCTGTTTTGACTCGTAGATAAGATAGAGGAAGAATCTTGAGATATTTAGTGAAGTGGAAAATCTTGTACGCGGATTCTCTTTTCTTCCACGCTGTGACATTTATCAGTGCTGTCTTCTCTGAAGCACACACTTTATCAACAAGATCGCAGTTTATATTCCTAGCAGAATAAACTTGATCGCATTTCTCTGTCACAGAATAATATAGTACTTCGGATTTTGCTACCACACATTTCCCCAAAACAGTGCTTATGTTATTCCTGTTTATCAGTGAATGACTCCAACAGCAGTCGTGAAATTCGCCCTTGTCTTGTTTTACTGCGAGTTATGAAAGGGAGTAATTTGCCGTTGCCCACAATGATTACATTGATAAACGTTCTCGTGGCAGAAAGGCCAAGGTTGAGTACATAGAGTCACGATTCACGTCACTTCCATCCCAATTTAGCTGATGAGGGTTGCAAGTGGAACAGTTATTAGAGAGCCGGCGGGACGGAGGACCGCGCCCTCAGGAGCTGGGCGCACTGTCCACTGATGTGGGCCTTTAATATGTCTTACGCTTCATCAACTGACACAATTATACTAATGCTATATTCGGCTTACATTCCACACACATCAATTTTAATTTCATATACTAATGACTGGTACAGAATCAATAGATTTAAACAAACTGAAAAGCAGTGATCTGTTCATTGTAATACTCTGCCGTAAAAACATGTTATATGTTGCACTCACATGACTTTCTCTACTCTTGTACTAGCCATTCTTACAAACTACAGGCTTTGAGCGACAATGAAATTTTTTAAAGCTTTCAAATTACGTTCTCTTTGCACATCATAAAAAAACGAATAACAATATTCCATCTGACGAAAGTTTAAGTTCTCCAAAATTCACATAAATGTCTCCGAAATGGTTTACTCTACAAAGAATGAGTTTGGACATAAATTGCGTGTTTTATCAAGATCTATATTTTTGTATAGTAAGATTTGGCCGATATCTTATGGTTTACCAGTTATACAAAAATCACGCAGAGTAAACAGGACCGCATGGGCTATACCCAGAAAATTCAAAATATACATTTAATTTCTCATAAAATTATCTTAAACGTATGGCATTTTAATCAAAATCGTTAGCTATTTTAAGAAAATCAAAACTTTGGAAAAATTGTCTATGTCAAGGGTAGTTTAGGGTGTCGCATCCTTAAAACATGTTAAACTTAAATACCAACTTTAGTTTTTAACTGACTTTTCGTTTTTAATTTATGTTGCCCACAGTCTGACAGACAGGCACAAGGACCTTTTTCTAGAAACGTTTTTTTTTGGATTTAGAGGGCATCAAAACATATTTCCGGTGAAATATCGACATAGAATTTTTGTGTGGAATACAATACTTCCTTTGTTTACTAAGTGCAAGGGTTCCCGGGTTCAATTCCTGACTGGGAGGGTAGGAATTTCTCTTCCTCTGGGATTAATTCTCATTCTCCCTAGAGTCTGCCAGTATGAATGAGGGTGAATGTGTGGGCGACTTTAAGGTAAAAAAAGAAAAAAAAGTAATAATAGAAACCAAAAGTTTGAAACCACCGTAAAGCGAGTGAACGCCACTCAAAAACTGCACACTCCACTTGTGTTGGAACCTGTGGAAGAAAAATTCTTCATTTGGGCCAAATCATTTGCTTCATCTAACGTAGAATGAGTTTCTTCGGATTCCGATTCTGGAATTTCTTTGGTATTGGGCATCATAGGAACATTTTTTAAAACAGAACTGTCAATGTTTACAGACACCTAACCTAGCTTCAGGAGTCTGTCGGTCCACACATTGATAATGATTGGTGATGATGAAATTTACTTTCAGCAGGATGGAGCACCTCCCCACTACCATCGCAATGTAAATATCCTGCGAATTTCCCAGAACACACGCCAATGGAAAGAGCTTATCGCACGAAACCAAGAAGTATCGATGCATTGAAATTAGAAATTGAGTGTTATTCAGCTGTTAGTACATTTGAGACATCGTGTATTTTAAAATACTTGAATTTTGGCGGGAGGGTTTACACAGAGCACGGAATTTCAAAGCCCTGACATAGCGAACAACTCTTAAAATATTTTAGTATCTCTTAAAGCTTACTGTATTCCCCTGATTCCTTGCACCAACAAGGAAATATGCAATAAAACACTTTCTGAGAAAGTTTCTCTTTATAAAGCATATTAGATATAGCAATAAGCGCTTCTGAACGTTATTTGTGCAAGAATGAGTAGAAGTGGGACATACTTTTTTCAGTTCAAATTTTTACATTCTAGAAGTTTAATTTCGCAGTGCTGATCCAGGGATATGTAAATCAAAATGTTAACTTCTGGGTTCGTGTGACAAGGACACGGCCATCTTTCCTTCAGTCATGTATCTCATTTGCAGCGACAGTGCTGCAGGGATTCATCTCGTTTTTCACGGAAGCATTTACCCAAGGATCACAAGTTCCCTCTTCTTGAAATGTGTTCGTTAAAACTGTGACGGATTTGACAATGTCACTGCTATTCTCCATTCTGTGACAGAAAAGAAATTAGACAGTGCTTTAGGGAGAAACATATGACGCAAGACATGTATGACGTCACAAGCACACGAATGTGCTGTTTATAGTGACGTCAACAGATTCCTAGCCTTACAAAATGACATATACTGGCTTTTTTACTCGTTTAGTATTCAGAGGGAAATGTCATACCCGTCATACACTCATTTCCTTGTTAAGGTTGATTGAGACTGAAAAGTTCAACTCCATAGCCGGGTTTTGAACCGCGGAACGATGGCTTTCCGAGTCATTGGTGTAATAAACCGAAGTGCCATGGCAACATTCCGCTGCGACATTAAATTTCCAAACTGACACACATTTCACAGGTAAACCACTCTGGACAGAAAGCCGAAAATCTGAGGTTCAAATTACAATATTGCATTTCTGGTCTGATTCGGGATTCCTAATCATTTAGTCCACAAACTATATGTGCAAGAATGCAATTAACCTGTTAGAAAAATTTGATGTGCTGCACTCACATGACTTTCTCTACTCTTGTACTAACCATTCTTACAAAATCTTATTCCTATACCTTCTTCGTGTTAGTTGAGATAAACATTTCTACAAATTATCTTATTGCTTAGTTCCTTGTAGGTACAAGGGGAATGTTAGAATACAGTAGGCTTTGAGCGATAGTTAAATGTTTTAAAGCCTTCAAATTCCGTTCTCTTTGTACTGTTAACATATAAAAAATGAACAACCATGATCCATTTCACGAAAGTTTTAAGTTTTCCGACACTCGCACACATAACAAGGAATATCTCCGAAATGGTTCACTCTACAGGAAAATTTATGGAGACATAAATTGTGTATTTTAGCAAGATATACATTTTTTGTATAGTATAATTTGGTCTATCTCTAATGGTTTACCAGTTATGCAAAAGTCGTCCAGAGTAAATACGACTACAGGGGCTATAGACAGAAAATGCAAGATATATATTTCATTTGTCATAAAAATATCTCAAACATACGACATTTTAATAAAAATCGTTAGAGCCATTTTCAAGAAAATCAAAATTTTCGAAAAATTTTCCATGTAAAGGGTAGTTTAGGGTGG
This sequence comes from Tenodera sinensis, assembly GCA_030765045.1. NCBI lineage: Eukaryota > Metazoa > Arthropoda > Insecta > Mantodea > Mantidae > Tenodera > Tenodera sinensis. Next base: position 177,886,093 of record CM060965.1, on the reverse strand, counting down.
GAGTATTTTCTTCAAAATCTTCGTGTCGCATCCTTGAAAGACATTAAACTTAAATACCAACTTTGGTTTTTAACCGACTTTTCGTTTTTGAGCTATGCTGTCCACAGACTGACAAACTGACTGACACACACACACACGGACCTTTTTCTAAAAATGGTTGTTTTTGGATTCAGGGGGCCTCAAAACATATTTCCGGTGAAATCTCGACATCGAATTTTTGGGTGGAATACAATACTTTCCTTACTTACCAGTAGAGAAAGTACAAATGAATAACGATGATCCATTTGACAACAGTGTAAGTTCTCGAAAACTTCTCATATACCAAGGAATATCTCCTAAATGATTCACCCTACAAAATATATAGACATAAATTGTGTATTTTAGCAAGATCTATATTTTTTGTACCGCAAGATTTGCTCTATCTCTTACAGTTTACTAGTTATGCAAAGGTAACCCAGAGTAAACAGGACTACATGGGCGATAGCCAGAGAATTCAAAATATACATTTCATTTGTCATAAAAATATCTTAAACATTTGGCATTTTAACCAAAATCGTTAGAGCCGTTTTCGAGAAAATAATTTTCCAGAAATTTCCATGTAAACGGTAGTTTAGGGGGGAGGAATTTTCTTCATAATATTCGTGTTGTATCCTTAAAACACATTAAATATATGTTAATGCATCAATAGATTCATTCTTTCAGGTCTGATATGCATGAAAATTTGGGCATTTTTTATAATACGCTAAGATATCGTAATATGGTAAGACATTTTGTTATTACTGTGTTAATTATTCGAATGATATATGTTACGCTACGTATTTTACCTATGTGTTTCAAAATACTGCTGAAACATACTATAATGTTGAAAAAATCTTTGTGGAAGAGAAACGAATTTGTAGCGCAGAAAGTAAAGATAGCGGTAAACTTGAGATAACTGAATTGTTTTCAAATCTGCAGTAGAGATGGCGGTAGGAATCAGGATAGCTATTCTATCACTGAATTTAAGTAACAGTGTAACTTTGAGTGCCATGCTTTGTCACGCACTGGTCAATAAAACTGTGCAATCCCACCCCCTGTGTGCAGTATCAGATAACTTTGACAAATTCCCAACGGAGCTGACAAGAATTTAAAATCAAGTATCGCTCCACATTCGTACAGTTTTAGGTTCCAGAGAATAACTGGAGCTACTACTAGGCTATCACTTGGTCAAGTTCTTTCATGTTTGTTAGCGCTCAGGAACATCAACAGATGTTAAAATTACTCTCAGAGTTTACTAACTTTTAATTAAAGCTTCACTAAACACCAACACAAACACTTTTGTGCTTGATAAAGCGTTTACAGAAAATTGTTATAAACTTTTGTTAACCTCAAAGACAACTCCGAACAAGAGCTTTCGAGAAGGCGGTGACCGAATCTGTATGGCTTCTGAACGTGCCCCGATGCACTTTTGTCTACGCATCGCAGCGCTAACAATAGCAAATAACTGCTTACATGATTTTCCTTGTTGTTTGAGGTTAGGGTCGCGATGTCAATTTAAAAATCGACATGCAGAGAAATTAATAGTTCACCGTTCTCATATTATACTCATAGAACACATTAATAACTACAAAAGATAACTATCGTGTGCGAAAAAGCATATGGACAAAGGATAATAATGCAACCTTGAGGAAAATGGGTGTCAAATTTAATTAAAATGCATTTTCTACCAGTTATAGGAATATAGGAATAAGAGTTTGTAAGAATGGCTAGTGTAAGAGTAGAAAAACTCATGTGAGTGTAACACACCAGATTTTTTCATCATGCTTTCCTGCACACAGGTACGTTGTTCAGGCAAATTGGGGAAGCAATTACTAAATATGGTGTCCCTCATATATTTTATGGCCTATTAAGTTAATGATCCGTCCTATAAATTAACTGTAAAGTCAACATTACATATGGATGACTTGACAGTTGGTAACATTGATTAATTCTGACATATGTCTTGATGTTATCAGTGATTCTAATAACTGGCTTTCAAACAATGGGTACTTAGTAAAACTGACACAACAAAGAATAACGTTTATGCACTGGCATCTACAGTTCACTTGACATTTTCGTACAAAAACATATCTGGAAAGCATTATCAATAGTAATTTACTTGCTGAGAAGTATTTAATCAATATTTCTGATGTTATCTGAGACAGACAGGCTGTTAGGGAATTATGTTAGATATTTTGACAATTGGTGTCTGAATATGTATCCACTAACGATTTTTTTCTGTTTGTGTTTCCCACAAAATCATTGACTATCTGATGTTTTTTGCATGTCATAACTACGACATGAATAACGCTTTTCCAATAGACCAATAGTAGTCAATCTTTCTTTGTCCGTGTACCCCTAAAGACAATTTTCCATCCCGCCATACGCCCCACGCATTATCCTTAATCCAAACTATATATAATCATATCTAAAACAGATTATAAAATGTACGACTTTATTAAATACTACAGAAAGAAGGATTATGCCATAGATTTACAAAATAAATATAGGAATTACACTGCAAATAGCACATTCACAAACAATTATATGAATTTGTACGTCTCCGAGTTTTTAATGAGTCATGGCCGAATATTTCTTGGCACAGAGAAAGTAAAAATTGCAATATTCCCTTTACTAGTGCAATTAATGCAAAACAAAAATCTCTTATACATCCTCTTTAGTTTGTGAAGACCTTTATTACACTGATTGCATGCGTATTTTAAATTGTACGTACCCTTAAGAAGTCCTCGCGTACCCCCTTTTGAGTATGTTCTGGTTTGGACTATCCGATTTGCTTTACATTTCACTGTTTCACCTACTGGTCTAGGTATTGCAAGGTCATTGGCCATTGGTCTTGGGACTCAGTTTTGGTATCACCTTTTCCAATACTTTTCTCACATGGGAAAGCTTCTTGTTTGTTCTCTCTCTTACTGGATATTAATATTTATTTCTATTAACGTGAAGTAGATGGAGTAATAGGCTAGACTGGATAGAGAACGGCTTGTGGATTTGGACACATTTTCCCCATAAAATGTATCTCAGTCTAATAATCGCCACACCTCTGTAGAACAGGGGTCTGGTTTATGCCCAATAAGCAGCGCACACAGAGAGAGAGCGAGAGAGCAAGAATGCCAACCACGGACGGAACAGAGCCCAGCGCTGTGTGACGGAAGGGAAGCGAAGGGAGTTTGATGTTTGCTGGTACAAAACATGTATCGCATTACACAGAACTGTGAAAGAGGAGACAGGAAGCGAATAATGAGGCCGGTCTCTGGGGTCAAACACATGCTTAAAAATACCAACTTCTGCTAGATTGTGTTACCACACGTTCGTGCATTGCTAAAAGCAGCATAGCTTCTCCTGTGTTAGATTATCTGCCACAATCACTCCTACAGCACCTCTAGAACAGTCCTCCTTTAAATATCACCTTCATAGTTCTAAAAACCTTTTATTTTCACCTATGTTGAGGCAGTATTTTTGTGTAATCCCTCTGAAATAATTCAAATTGTAAATAGGCAACAGAAAGCCGAGCCTCCTGAAATAAGCATGTTAAATTATAGGCAGCGTAGTCTGACTTCTTCTGTTCATGTGTGATATAACGGAGGAAAAAGTGATTTTGATCGACAAAATGACGAGAAATAACACTCATAATCCTAAAGTGAATAATTAATTGTGAAATTTTGTGATGTTCATAAAAAGGAAGTGTATCGTCATTTGATTGAGATCGATCGAGTGCGGCGAGATTAGAAAAGAACATTGACTTTTCACAATCATTGTCTGTGCCTAGCCATTTTGTTTGTTATCGAAGAAGTGCGCCATATTTAGCGAGAAAATTGGAAAAGTGTTTCGTGAGAAGGATAGTGATATTTAAGTGTTAATAAATTGTTTAAAACATTCATTAAAACAATATTGATTGTTTCGTCTATAAAATATATCATGCGACAACTAATAGAATCTTATAAGCATTAGAAAATTCTGACAAATAAGAAGTATCTCGGAAATGGTGCCCAACATCTACATTTTTCTGAAGTAAAATTTGTCGCTCTTGTGCATTACTGAAGAGAATTCAAGATATAATTTAATATGACACGAAAACAACTTAATCTTATGGTGTTCTGGTCAAAATGGTTGGATCCATTTTTGAAAAAATGGACATTTTCAAAAAATGCGCCACATAAGAATACTCTGGAGAGTGATTGTAAATTCTCGATAAATTTTGGAATCATGAAGTGGCGAGAGAATATATCTAGAGAATTTGACTAGCATGAGTAGCATTTATTCAGACTATTTCACGAATTAAATGGCGATATTGCCAATGAACTGTTATTTAAATGGTGTATTGTAATTACTAACCTCTTAAAAGAAATATATTGCATGAATATATACACCAGCGTCCATTGGTACGGCCATCCAGCTTCTCATATTGATGCTCCAATTTAAGTAGTTGGAGCATCTGCCGTTAATAATTTTGTTTATATACAAAATTTGTCAAACTTACTCCAAACATAGGATTAAATACATCATCGAAGCGAGAATCAGCCATATTTGATATTTAAATAGCGGCTCTATTGCGTCAAATTAGAATGCGCATCTATTAGCACAGTAGAGATAGGGTGTCTAACCTGAAATTTCGATATCGAATCGTTGGGTGAAATGCAGTGATTCTTCTACTTGGTATATGTTGTAGAAAAAGTAAAAATTGCATTGTACCTTAGCGAATGAACACAAGTCTCGTGTTTAATGTAATCAGGTCAGATGTTGCGTAATTAAAGAAGACGTTAATTAATCCCTAATTGAGCTGTGATTGATTTAATTACAACATTCTCTCCGCAATGCAAATCTGGTTGATATGAGCTTTTGAACGATCCATCATCATAGCAGCAAAGGTTTTAGAACCAAAGAGATTCTCGTTCCCTTTATTTCCCTCCGTGCCTTAATTGCAGGGCTTTTAAGCGTTTCATGGCCTATTTATGTACGTTCTGTGACCATGTGTCAGTTACTTGATTTATTCATTAACCGTAAACTTCAACCACGGTAACCTCATTCAGGCCTGACTAATTATCAAAATATCGCATTTCGTTTTTACCTAGTTCAAAACATAAACCTTATTCCCTTGAAGTTAGCGAAAAATTTTCTTTTTTTAATAATACTACATGTAGCAACTACTTATAATACACATAGGAATGTGGTGACCTTGGAATTTTACTCTTTTGCAGGGTCAAGAGGTAACAAAATGAACCACTTTACATTTGATTGCTCAATAAGCACTGGAATATCCAAAAAATTAAAAATACCACAAAATGATTCACTTCAAAACGAAATGTATTTGAAACCACGTGGGTTTTAACGAGGTCTAATATATGTGTATTAAGATTTCTTCTGTCTCTTACACTTTATCAGTATGTGCGTCACACAAAATGAAGAGTACCTCTGAAATCTCTAGAAAAAGTTCAAGATATACATTTAATTTAGCATAAAAATATCTAACTTATGTAATTTTTAATCCAAATCGTTAGTCATTTTTGAGAAAACAAAAGGTCGTCAAAATTATTCACGTAAAGGTAGTCTAGGGTGATGGAATTTTTTTTGAAAAGCTTGATGTCACACCCTTGAAAGATGCTAGATTTAAATAGTTTAGTGTTTAACCATATTTCGTCATGTTACACCCCCACACCCACCCCCACCCCGAACCCCCCTCCCACACACACACCTTTCTAAAATGTGAGTTTCAGGGGTTCCCAAAACAATTTTCAGCTAAGCTTTTTGGGTCAAATGTACAGCATTCCCTTCTTACTATACTAGTAGAGAAAGAAAAACGAGAATATATTAGGTGCTTCTATTTGCCACGTTTTTGTCGTATCACTGATTATTTAGCGTGGGCCCACCCCATCCTAAACAAAAGGTGAGACAAAACACGCACTGGGTATCGCAATACTCTACCATACAGCATATTCCTGGCCTGGAATTGAGGTTATATTAATGCAAGAGGGCAGTTCAATTTGTAGCAAATGACTTAGTTTTCCAACGCTATACAAATCGCGAGAATTGCTAAAGGCAATTATGATCTAATTAAAATTTGCTGCCGATCTCATGGTAAACAAGCTTTTATTTTTATTATATAATTATGAAATGGAAAATGTTTTCATGGAAAATACAACCTAAAGCATTATTTAGGACGTTGAACATTGTTTTGTTCCCATTATGCCGTGGCATAAGCGTAGTAAGACTTCACGTACCTCTTGTGGCTTGCTAGTTATGCGAAAGTCGCCCAGAATAAAGAACACTGGACAACGTTCCCAAATTTATCGAGAAAATACACATCATTTGTGATAAAAATATCTTACGCATGTATGATGCTGGCCGCGGCGCATAACAAAGAACGGTCGGTGCCATGCTACCCCACTCCTCAGGTGGTACGTGATCAAAGACGCTCAAGGTCAGGCTGCCTCGCGTGAAGAAACATGTGATAACCAGAGCGGCAGAACTAAATGGGTTTTCCAGATTATTCGAGAAGTGTCCAGCAGCCGGCGTATTTGTAGAAGTTCGAGAAAGGGCCGGAGATATGAGCCGTCGGGGATTCTGTTCAGCTTTTAGTATGTGTGTGTGTCTGAAGTAGGAAACGGTGAAAGAAGTGAAGCAAGGTTACGAGAGGAAAACAGTTGTGAGTTGTAATACCACAAAGAACTAAAGGCTGTGTTAACTTCAGTGTAAAAGAATGGTTTTGTTGTGCAGTCAGATAGCAGAAAATAAACGAATAGAAAAATAACTGGGCTGGACTTTATTATAATCAAAATCGTTAAGTCATTATTGAGGAACTCAAAGCTTTCCAAACATTTTTCATGCAAATTTAGCACCATTGGAAGATGCCTAACTTAAGTTTGATATTTAATCGACTTTTTCGGTATCGGTTTATGCTGTGGACAGGACGATAGACCTTCATAAAATAACTTTTTGCCTTTTGGTTTCGGAAAGTTTCAGCACAAGTAAAAAATTAAAAACGACCTGCCATTTGAGAACGGTCAAGTATTGCAAAATTCTAACAAATAACAAGGAATAACTCCAAAATGGCTTACTTTATATAAAAGATCATTTGATATAAATTTTGTGTTTAAACATCTACATTTTTGTGCAGTAAGATTTGATCCATCTCAGGCATGGGCATGAGTGGAGAGGTCGCAATTGAACTTGCCTTGCCGGATATTCTCTTGCCGAGTGACAAAGGTTGTTTGATACAACACGTGCAGTATAGTCAAATCTTTTAAAGCTTTGAGATTCCGTTCTTTTTGCACACTTAACATATAAAAAAAATGAACAACGATGTTCCATTTCACGAAAGTTTTAAGTTTTCCGAAACTCACACACATAACAAGGATATCTCCGAAATAGTTCACACTACAAGAAAATTTATTCAGACATAAATTGTGTATTTTAGCAAGATCTACATTTTTTGTATAGTATAATTTGGTCTATGTCTAACGGTTTACCAGTTATGCAAAAGTCGCCTAGAGTAAATACGACTACACGGGCTATAACCAAAAAATTCAAGATATACATATTATTTGCAATAAAAATATCTCAAACATATGACATTTTAATCAAAATCGTTATAGCCATTTTCAAGAAAATCAAAATTTTCGAAAAATTTTCCATGTAAGGGGTAGTTTAGGGTGGGGCTATTTTCTTCAAAATCTTCGTGTTGCATCATTGAAAGACATTAAACTTAAATACCAAATTTGGTTTTTAACCGACTTTTCGTTTACGAGTTATGCTGTCCACTGACACACAGATCTTTTCCTAATTTTTTTTTTTTTTTCCTTGATTCAGGGGTCTCTAAACATATATTTCTCTTACCAGCAGAGAAAGTAAAAATGCTTTTTTAATTCAGGGGCTTCAAAACGTTTTCGGTGAAATCTCGGTCTCAAAGTTTTGGGTCGAATACAATACTCTTCCCCTTCTTAGTACACGTAGTAGAGAAAGTAAAAAGTGGGGAGGGAATAGTGATATGAAGAGCCCCGGAGTCGGAGCATGCGCAGTAGAGCGCTGTTTGACCAGTGTTATGGAAGCTTAACAATAACTTTGTCCTCTACAGTAGCTATATTTCGCAGAGCAAAAATCCACGGCCGACTATTAGCTCTGCAAAGAACAGTAGACGATCTGAACCGTGAACAAGCCATATGGTTTCAACTCCCACGTGCCTTACTCAGTTCTTTGCCTTTTCGACGCACAGCTAATTTCTTACTACATACATACACTCAAGTCCAATATTTCGCCAGTTCAGCTTCCTCTCTTCGCTTCGCTCTCCAAAACGCTGTTTTTTACCTCCACTTCACGAACTAGGTCTCTGACCCCTGGACTTCTATATCAGTAATTGAAATATTGATTCGATACCTCTGAAATTACCGTGGACGTAAGAGCTCTGCCAGATTGATACCTTGCATGCGTTGATAACGACACTAACTTTTAAAAACTTAACTGCAAAATAAAAAACCAGTTCTTCTTATCGCTGACCCTAATGACTAAATTAGCTACGTTTTTCACCTCAGGGAAAGTTCCAAATTTCAGCCATATCTTATTGGAGGAGCTGTTGAGGCAGTTCTGGTTCGTACCTCGTTGATGGCTCCAGCTAGTCTCTTCCCCGTTCAGTCCTGGGTTCGATGTCCCTCCTCGGCTAGAATCACCGTTTATTTAAGAAACAATATCTCAACGTATTTTTCTTCTGTTCTCTATTCAGGCTGGTTCAGTCACTGTTTACGAACTGCACTAATAAGCGACGCAGTTTTACGCCTGGATAATTACTTTAAATTAGACTCACTGACTCGACACTTTCAGAAACAAGAAAATTCCTCTACGTGGCAAATGTTTCGAAAATTTTTATTTTCTCAAAAATGACTAATTATTTAGATTAAAACGACATGTTTACGATATTGTTATGGCAAAAATGAAATTTATATTTCCTCGCTATAACCCATGTAGTCCGGTTTACTCTGGAAGGCCTTTGCATAACTGGTAAACCTTAGGAGAAACCTAGAACAAATCTTACCATACAAAGAATGTAGATCTGGTAAAATTACATAGGTTATGTCCAAATATATATTTCTTTGTAGAGTAAACCGTTTCCGAGATTGTCCTTGTTTCACTTTTTATCTCCTTCGTTTTATCTGCTAACTTCCGTAGAATGCAACACCCTTATTCATTTTTTGTGTGTTAATAATGTGTATAAAACATAGCACCTTACATTATTAATTGCCCTACAATGAGAAAATAGGTAATAAAACGATTTCTAGAGACGTTTATTTCGATTAACATGAATTAGTTAAGACTACTATTTCAAGAATTGCTTATACAAGAGAAGGGAAAACCGCTTGAGTGCAAAAGAGCAATTTTTATAACTGATTTTGCCTGTATTGCTTTTATCTATACAGCTGTACGATTGAATTACTGTCGTAAATGGAGTGACGTAGAAATGTTTTAGCTTCAGTGTACTTTGCTCTGATGTAACCTCCAACATGTTGACAAACATTTTATTCCATTCCACTCTCAATAAAAATTAGCTGTTATACATGTATCATTTCATGCAATACAAAACGTTTTCATTTTTTCTTCCACTTATGTGGTAGATAGAACAACTTAGCATTCCATTCAAAACTGCAATACCGATTAAAGGGAAATAAATGTTTAGGGCCCAAGTACACAGAGAAAGCATTTTTAAAAAATGTTAATGCTTGTATGTGTTGAATTATTGAGCTATTTATTGGCGATCTTTAACTCTGTATTGGATCTGAACGACTCCTTGAATTTACTCTTAGCCCTCTCTATCGGGATTGAGGTTCCTTTATAAACGTGGTGTAAATCTACGACTCCGAACCACCGGCTTTACTTCCCTTCCGAAAGAATCCATGCTAAGTAATTTTACGCCCAGAAAAAAGTCATCGCTCTCCGCCAAGTTTGAACCTGCGCAGTCGGAAATCTGCAACCAGCGTTTTCCTCCTAAACAACAGTATAATGCGTAAATCATACAGAACATGAAATGATAAATTCATTTGAAATACCTTATTTTGTGACAAACATTTCTGCAAGTTCGTTTACCAGAAAATGAGAGTGCATATTCCTAGCTATGGGTGAGTTACGTGACAACATTGTGCACTTTAATCGAGCCTAGCATCCTTGTCATTCTCGGAAACTAGGCAGAAACACCGTGCGGGAAGCACGAAATGATTACGCTACACATTCCTAAGACTTGACTTCTTGTCTTGGGCACACAGTAATTAATAGCACGAACCAAAGTTCCACCTTAAGTAACATTGAATGATGTGCCATCTATCCAGAAATAAGGCAAGCAGACAGACTGGATTGCAACGTAATGCCATCTGCCGTCAGAGATAGAGGTACAGTTGCCCTGCGCTACTCCCTCTGTGTACTCGTGATGAAGCAGGGTGGTATAGGGCTTATAAAGGCATTTCCTAACAGATCCGTCGCAATATGAGCACGGAGTTGACCGAAATAATTAATCACTTAAAAAACAAAGCAGCTTTTGAGACGTGAAGTAAATCCATAACGTTACATTGAGGTTGGTCAGGGAATTGACCTGGTTTGTGGATGTAAACAGGTCGGGCGCTTTCGCTTTTGATTAATATTTTGGGAGCTAACGCTAGTGATTGGCCTACACTCGCACAGTAAACACGGAAGAACAAGGCAGGTATTGTTTTTGCCAGTTTGTTTTCGACAAAACTAAAATATCTCAGTAGGAAATGGTCAGATACAAAAATGCATGAAACAAAATGTGTTCCAGATACCGAGATCTATCATTGGTTTAAATTTGACTTCCCTTCCATCCGGTATAATTTCTGCACATTTGCAAATTTGTTCAGACTCCAGACTCCAGTTCGAGTCGAACGGAGGTGAGGTGAATGTTCCCCCGGTCGAGTGTCTTTACCGCAGTACCTAGCCGTTATACGGCTTTACCTGCGCGATGGTTTTGACGGTGTCACTACAGGGATGTTTTCACTGGGAAAAATTTGTTGGATCAGGGGTTTTTATAGTAACGGGAGGGATTGTAAGCTCTTAATATAGGATTTGCTTGTATTTCCGACAGTAATCAAAGTTTATTACTCTTGTTGATGAATCAACAACTTTTCTACGTTTTCTCGCCTTGTAGCTTAAGTCGATCAAGTCGCGGTAATCAGATATTTATTTCTTATTTTCCTTCCCTTACAACTATTGAAGGCAAGTGCGTAGAAACGGCCTATCTCTTAAAACTGCAACAGTTTGTGACCAGTGCTGCCATCTCTTGTTTGGAACAAATACTAATACCTTGGTTGTAAGCAAATAGGAATACCTTTCTATAAATGGTCTAAAAACAGAATAAAGTGACTAGATCAGGTTTGCCAACTTCAACATAGCTATACTTGGAGTGCAGTTTAAGGGCCCGTCGACAGCGAGGTTATTTGGTGGAAGATAAAATTTTCAATCGAATCCCAACTTATACCATGGGTAACATATACCATGTTTATGCCTGTTTTGAGGTACTTTATCACGATTAGCTACCCGAGGAGCTTCTGCTTTAATGGAAAAGAAGGATGTTGGACTAAACATTTCTTTCTTCTGCTCCTGTTTTTCATGCAAAGTTTTGTACCTACAAAAAGTAAACAATAAGATAATTTGTACAAATGTTTACCTCAACTAACACCAAGAAGATAAGTCATGTGAGTGCAACGTATTACATTTTTTAAAAATTTCTTTGTCTAATTCGCAAAGTATTATCGGATTGGAAGTTTAATATCACATCTAAGGTTCCACTTTAAACCCAAAAAATAAAAAGAAGCGGTAATAGGGAATGCTCTGATTTTACTCGAATTGATTTTCAAGAATTACGTCAAACTAACAAATTATTTTTTATCTAAAAATGATGATACACATAAAATTCTGTTCAACAGGATTATGTGTTGTATTTTCAGGATAACACAAATATTTTCAATGAAATATGTTGAGCAAGTTTTGAGAAAATGTACCTCATTTTTAGATAGCCAAAAGAATAATACAGCTCAAAGATACGAAAAATTGGTAAAAAATCATACAATAAGTATACAAACATAAGTAGGAATTGTCACACTAAACTTCAGTTTTCTAGATTAGAAAATGTAGGGGCTATAAATATAATATATCATTATATATATTATTTTTATTTTAATATCGAATTTTTGGGTAGGATACCACACCACCTCTACTTACTTTAGATAAGTTGTAGATGGATGGATGGATGGATGGATGCAGTTTAGGGGCCCGTCGACAACTAGGTCATTTGGGCCCTAGGTCAGAAAATAAAAAATCTAAAACTCGCCTAAAAACTGCCTAAAATGTGAAGTTTAAAATGGCAACTAAAAACGCAGACAGATAAAAACACCAAACGGCACATGAGTGCGCTAAGTTAAAACTTGGTAAAACCGTTCATTAAAATGTGTAAAAGATCAAAGCTAAGATAAGTTGTAGATAAACTAAAAACAAACAGAAAGATACAGATATATGTATCTCATAAAATTAATTAAATCAGGGGCAACAAGTACAGAACTTGCTAATTAATTAGTTATCGAATAGTGCTAAAAGGATTGGGATACGTATTTCGAAATGAATACAGAAAAGTTGCGTAAACTCTGCAATTTAAGTTCTACTTTTTCTAAAAAAAAAGACTTTAAAAACAGCAACGAATAAAATTAAAAATATGGGCTACCGTCACATGACTTTCTCTACACTTTACAAACTATACCTGCAAATACCGCTTTTAACCTAATTCATGTTCACGAAAAGAAAACAGTTGCAGAAGTCGTTCAATTGGGTATTTCCTTGTAGGTCAATATGTCAGTCCGGGTGGCGCTCGAATCGAGGATTTGAAGCGTGCTTAAAAGTTACAACTCATGCCGGTATGCAAAAGAACTCCTGCTAGACGAGATTGCGTCACGTTGGCGACACTGATATGGTACTTACAATTGGCTGCATCGTTAACAACGCATTTGTGATCGTCTGGTGTTTAGTATACTTATTTCCAATCCAGAGGTCCCGGGTTGTTTTCCTGGCTGTTGGGCGAGAAGTTTTCTTTAGTCAGGAAAAGAAAAATGAAAATATGGCAATATAGCAGTCTTCAAATGATAATTAAATATTTCAAAAGCAGGGGATAACTTTGAAATTCCATTCCCTTTGCATGATAAAGGCTTAAAAACAAATAATCACTCACTATTTGTTAACACCAAAAGTATTAGAAAATTAAACCAATGACAAAGAATATATCAGAAATGGTTAACTTTACGAAAAAAAAACTATTTTACGTATACTGAGTGCTTTAACGAAATCTACATTTTGGGTGATAAAATTTTGCCTATCTCCTACAAGTTGTGCAAAAATCACCCAGGACTTTATGGCTATTTCCAGAAAATTTAAGATGTACATTTTCTGGTCGCGAAAATACATGTGGTATTTTAAACAATATTGTTGGGGCTGAATACGGGGAAACAAAAGAAAAGAAAGATTTCACGTAAAGGGTAGTTTAGTGAGGGTGTCTTCTTGAACGTGGAAGATGTTGAACTTAAGTTGAACATGTGACCTCTTTGCGCGTTTAAGGATGAGGGAGTCTCAAAACGTGTATTTCCGAAGAAATCTAAGTACATACTCTATGTATGTAGCGGAGAAATAAAAATGTGGAATAACGGCAAAAAGTGTAAAGAAAATATCGTTTGTTAATTCTCGTATTAAAAATCTGATTGTCGCTGTTCTCTTTGTATCTAACGCAGCACGTCAAATGATTCAGATTCTATAGAATCCGAGAAACAGTTGAATATGAACAGAACGTTGAAAAAAATGACAATTCGAACTGTTAATAATGCGTACTTTGGAAACAGCTAATGCCATAAAAGAGTTATTGGAAACAAATTGTGGTTTAAAGAGGGCGTTTCGGATGATGAGAACTTCGCAGGCTATTCCCAGAAAGTTAAAAATATAAATTTTGTTTTAATGAAAATATTTACTTCTATGAGAAAATAAAAAAAATGTTGAAAGCACTTGATGGAAATTGTGGTTTGGCTTGAGGGATTGCCTTGAAAATATTCTTTGAAATACACCGAATTTTAACAAGATACTTCATCCGGCCATTTATTTTTGAGTTTTCTCTTTATGCACATATCCATGTTTTTGTGGATTAAACCGCTCAACAGATATTTCAGGTGAAATTTCGATATCGAACCTTTTGGAAGAATGGAATACCGTCGCCATCTGTTATATACGATTTAGAGAAATTAAAATAAAATTATTCTGTGTTAATCCGCTTGCTACAATATTTTCGAAAGTACTTATATTTGCATTAGGTTTGGCGATGGTCAAATGTTAGAAATATGAAAGCTAAACTGAATTTAAAATCTCGCACTATTCTTTCAATAACATTAGAGAAACAATTGATAATAATCGATAAGGCTTTAAGAATTACTAGTATTAAATAACTCAAATAATAATGAATACCCTGGAAATGGCTAAATCCACAAGAAAGATATTCCAAGTTTTGTATTTTAAGATTACTCTGCTCAGAAAATTCCATAAACATTTTAATCAAAATCCTTAGAACTGTTTTAGAGAATATAACAAATTTGAAAAATCTTCCGTGTAAAGGACAGTTTTGAGGTTGACGAATTTTCTGGAAAGACTTGGAGTCGCATTTTTGGAACCTACTTAAAAGATACTGGTTATTACAGTTTTATTTCTTCATTTTAATTATATTTTTAAGTAGAGGCGTGTGTGTTCGGTACCCTTTATGTCTAGAAAACATGTTTTTCATATATTTATATAATACATGTTTCTTTTTAATTCACATTAGGTTATTGAAAAGCTGTATCGAATCCCACTGTTGATTGTAAATCCAAGTTTTCATTTATTGCCGACAGCGACAAACGTTGCAGTATAAGAAACCATAATCTTTATTCAGAATTATATTTGCGTAGATATGAGCAAATGATTTTAATATTTAATGAGCGGGACTCAGTTGTTTCCGACCTAAAAATGTTTGTTAGAAACATGCCAGCATTTATAACCTAAAAATATTAGAAAATATGACGATAAATATGACGTAAAATATGTGGGTTGCATTTTCGAAATGTTCAAAAATTTAATGTTGTTTAAATTAACCTTGTATTAGAAATCTACCTTAAAAATCTAGCACACTAAATAAGAAATATTAATTTTATTGCTGCACTTTGAATTTATTTAATTCCCCAATCAGACCTAAGCCTCAGCGTTGCATAGAATGAAATAAAATTACTTAATATTACAGACAATAATTACGAGATGTGAAAAATCGACTTTGACACAACTGCAAGCACATATACCAAACTGGAACAGAAATAAGAAATCTGATGTGTTACACTCACATGACTTTCTCTACTCTTGTACTAACCATTCTTACAAACTCTTATTGCTATATCTTCTTCATGTTAGTCGAGATAAACATTTGTACAAATTATCTTATTGCTTATTTCCTTGTAGGTACAAGGGGAATATTAGAATACAGTAGGCTTTGTGGGATAGTAAAATCTTTGCACGGCTAACATAAAAAATGGACGACGTTGCATTTGACGAAATTTTGCTTTCCGAAACTGACACAAATAACAAGCAATTTCTCCAAAATGGTTCAGTCTACAAAAAATGTATTAGGACATAAATTGTGTGCTTCAGCGGGATCTAAATTTTGTATAGTAAGATTTTGTCTATCTCTTACGGTTTACGAGTTATTCATGTCATCCGGAGTAAACAGAACTATATAGACTACAGCCAGAAAATTCAAAGTATACATTATATTTGTCATAAAAATATCTGAAACATGTCATTTTAATCAAAATCGTTAGCCATTTTCAAGAAAATCAAAATTTTCTAAAAATGCTATTTTTTTGCATCAGAGGGTCTCAAAATATATATTTCCGTTGAAAGGTCGACATCGAATTTTTGGGTAGAATACAATACTTCCTCTACTTTACTATGCGTAGTGTAAATAAGTAAATGACAGAAAACGTGAAACAATGAGTGTATATGACGCATGACAATTGCATAATTTTAAGCATTATTGATGAAGTCGTGCTTTGCTCATATTTTTAATGGAAAAAACCACAAACGAAAACCGTGACATGTTAACATTCCGGCTCTGATAACGAGTGATTTCAGGCAAGGTAGAAATTCACTTGAACGGTCTGTCAAATGGAGAGTCGAATGGGGTAGACAAATGACAGACTTCTATCAGCTCATTCCTTTATTATCTTCATTGTGATGCTATCCTTACTCATATAGGATAGGATTTACGGTATCATGAATTCGTCCACCAATTTTAAAGCTCGCAATTTCCTGCTTCCAGCGCAAACGCATTGCATCACAGCATTCACTTGTTCCATAATGCTCGTAGTTAGTACAGAATTTCTGCCACGTTAGGAATTTAACATCTAAACAACGTAAAACGCAAAATACGCGGAATCGCTCGGATTAAAAGCAAGGTAAATATGAAGAAGTGTTGTATAGCATTTGTTTTTCTTATTTAAACATACAGTGAGACGGAAATACTCGCTTCTAGCGCGTTATCTGCGCTTCATGTTTCACGTACCCTCTTCAATGTCGAGTTCAAGGTTAAAGTTAGGTATTGCAGGAAACTGTCACGTATGCTGTTTTTCCACGGAGGCTACAGACGTTGGGTAAACAGTTTTGGGAAAACGATGCTTTTACAAATTGCAACCCTATAAGAATAAGGCGAACACTATGAAAATTGTACAACTAAATGTTTTTTCCATGAAGGTTTTATGTTATCCATTTTACTACGCAATGCATTACATTCATACGATTTCCTTCACTCACTTTTCTTTTACGAAACGGAATCGCATGCATTTCTCTATTTCCTCTTCTACAGATAATTCACACTAGTTTCTATATGTTTGAAATAACAATGCAACAACGTATTATTCACGTGCGTAACCTTTACCTAACACATTCACATGTTCTTCTCGCTCTTAGAAGTTCTTATTTAAATTTAATGTCTTTCAAGGATGCAACATGAAGATTTTGAAGATATATCGCACTCATATTACTTTCTATTATTCCTCTATCTTCATCTTAGTCGAGGTAAACATTTGCAGAAATCATTTTATTGCTTATTTCCTTGTAGGTACAAGGGGAATATTAGAATACAGTAAGTTTTGTGCGATAGTAAAATCTTTTAAAGCTTTGAGATCCCGTTCTCTTTGCACACTTAACATGCAAAACAAATGAACAACGATGTTGCATTTCACGAAAGTTCTAAGTTTTCCGAAACTCACACACATAACGAGGAATATCTCCGAAATGGTTCACCCTACAAGAAAATTTATTGAGACATAAATTGTGTATTTTAGCAAGATCTACATTTTTTGTAGAGTACAATTTGGTCTATCTCTAACGGTTTACCAGTTATGCAAAAGTCGTCCAGAGTAAATACGACTACAGGGACTATAACCAGAAAATTCAAGATATACATTTCATTTATCATCAAAATATCTCAAACATATGGCATTTTAATCAAAATCGTATGAGGCATTTTCAAGAAAATCAAAATTTTCGAAACATTTTCCATGTGAAGGGTAGTTTAGGGTGGGGTTATTTTCTTCAAAGTCTTCGTGTCGCATCCTTGAAAGACATTAAACTTAAATACCAACTTTGGTTTTTAACCGACTTTTCGTTTTTGAGTTATGCTGTAAACAGACTGACAGACACACAGACACACACACGGACCCTTTTCTAAAAATGCTTTTTTGGGATTCAGGGGATCTCAAAACATATATTTCCGGTGAAATCTCGACATCGAATTTTTGGGTGGAATACAATACTTCCCCTACTTACCAGTAGAGAAAGTAAAAAATACAGCATTTTTCACACAACGTTAGTACGAAAGTTACCAAAATAATAAATCCAAGTCCCATTAGGAAGTTTAAGAGTTTTCTCAAATCGCACTGTTGATTCTAAATCCACTCTGATTTCTTGCCGATAGCAATAATAGCTATTGAAGTATAATGAAAGTTAAAATTTTATTCATAATCGTATTTGGGTAGATATTGACAAATAATTTCAATGCTTGTCGTGTTGAACTACGTGTGAATAAGAATAATTTTAAGTGTGCTAGAAATTCACTTGAAGAATCTGTCAAATGGGGTAGACAAAAGAGGGTCTTCTCTCGGGTCATTCTTTCATCGTCTACATTGATGTGCTATCCTTACTCATGTAGGATAGGATTTACGATATCATTAATTCGTGTGCCAATTTTAAAGCTCGCAATTTCCACTCCCAGTGCATCACAGGGAATTTTCCAACATGCTTCGAGTTGGTTATTTCTACCACGTTGGGAATATGAGGTTTAAATAGGGTAAAAGTAAATACACGGAATCGCTGGATTAAAAGCAAGGTAAATATGAAGAAGTGTTATATATCATTTTTTTACTTTCTCTACTGGTAAGTAGGGGAAGTATTGTATTCCACCCAAAAATTCGAAGTCGAGATTTCACCGGAAATACATGTTTTGACGCCCCCTGAATCCAAAAAAAGCATTTTTAGAAAAAGGTCCGTGTGTGTGTCTGTGTGTCAGTCTGTGGACAGCATAACTCAAAAACGAAAAGTCGGTTAAAAACCATTTTTGGTATTTAAGTTTAATGTCTTTCAAGGATGTGACACGAAGATTTTGAAGAAAATAGCCCCAACCTAAACTACCCTTTACATGGAAAATTTTTCGAAAATTTTGATTTTCTTAAAAATGGCTGAAACGATTTTGATTAAAATGTCATATGTTTGAGATATTTTTATGACAAATGAAATGCATATCTTGAATTTTCTGGCTATAGCCCCTGTAGTCGTATTTACTCTGGACGACTTTTGCATAACTGGTAAACCGTTAGAGATAGACCAAATTATAATATACAAAAAATGTAGATCTTGCTAAAATACACAATTTATGTCTCAATAAATTTTCTTGTAAGGTGAACCATTTCGGAGATATTCCTTGTCATGTGTGTGAGTTTCGAAAAACTTGGAACTTTCGTGAAATGAGTCATCGTTGTTCATTTTTTTATATGTTACGTGTGCAAAGAGAACGGAATCTCAATACTTTAAAAGATTTGACTATCGCACAAAGCATTTCTCCTTGCATTCTCCTTGCACCTACAAGGAAATAAGCAATAAGATAATTTGTACAAATGTTTATTTCAACTAACACGAAGAAGATATAGGAATAAGAGTTTGTAAGAATGGTTAGTACAAGAGTAGAGAAAGTCATGTGAGTGCAACACATCAGATTTTTTCTTATTTAAACATACACTGAGAAGGAAATGCTCGCTTCCCACGTGTTATCTGCGTAGAAATGCGACGTGTTACACTCACGCAATTTTTCTACTCACTTTTCTGTTACGAAACAGAATCACGTCTTTCTCTACTCATACAAGTCCACATGCTTGACGTAGAAATCCAACGTGTTACATTCATACGGTTTTCTCTACCCACGTTTCTTTCACGAAGCACAATCACATGTATTTTTCTACTCTCTCTTCCACAAAAAATTAACACAAGTTTCAATATGAATCTGTATACTTAAAATAGAAATGCAACGAATTACGTTCCAATGAAAGTTTAAAAGTTTGGGATTAATCGTGAAATCACAGGCAACTCCGGGTATTTCAGCAAGTTTATGCGTAAAATGACTGGATGCACGTGACTGATCGCAAAAGCAGCATAACTCACAGATTCAAAGCATAGGATGGCTGTCAAACAGAGCAGACCTCTATCGGTCCGAAGTCAAATTGTCCTTAACGTCAAATTGGCCGGCACAGCGTCGCCTATATACACACTGGCAATCAAAACTCAAAATCATGCTTACAGGATTTACGTGCACATATAGGGGAAAAATACGCATATTACGAAAAGAGAGAAAACAGAGAAGTTAAAAGGATAAACCGCAAGCTTACAGAAGATTTCAAGAAATGTATTTTACTATTGATTTTGAAACAAACAGGAGAAAATATCTGATGTGTCGCCCTCATGACTTTCTCAACTTTTCAACTAACTATTCTTACTGTTATTCCTCTGGTGGAGGTAAACAATTACAAAAATCGTCTTACTGCTTATTTCCTTGTAGGTACAAGGGGAATATTAGAATACAGTAGGCTTTGTGCGATAATCAAATGTTTTAAAGCTTTGAGATTCCGTTCTCTTTGCACGGTTAACATACAAGAACATGAACAACGTTATTGTATTTGACGAAAGTTAAGTTTCGCGAAACTGACACAAATAACAAGGAATATCTCTGAAGTGGTTCACTCTACAAAAAATATTTGGACAAAATATTCTCACAAAATTGAGGGAATACGCTGTTCGTATCAGTACTGAAGGTATAAGTGCTGATACGCATGGACTGTCACTGTTTTCCTTATATTCTAAGCCTAACTCACATACAAAATGTCCTCAACTCACCTGTAGCTGTCACGAAGCCGATGAAAATCGCTATGCAGCACAGGATGCGCGCCATCCCTCCTGGTCTTCGGTCTTCCTACCAGTCCTCTTCTTCTCGATCTAATTTAAGTAAACAAGCGACACAAAATATAAATAAACTCACATTCACTTCGCACCCACTTCCTCCTTCGAAGAGGAGTCAGTGACGTTACGATATTTTGTCAACCCTTGCCAATGGCAGTTTCGGATGGTCAAATGGGGTTAGTGAACAAACATGGCACCTATTGAATAGCACGTGATACGACGCACTCAATCACTGGCACACGAGAAATCCATGAATGTTGTTACGAAGTACGAACCACGTGTTCACGTGACCGAGTTCCCGATGAACAAGTCGCGCGCGACACAGTTGCACACTGACTGAGTGTGGAGCGGTCGGGCGGTCTGGCGCTTGCTAGGAACCAGGCAGGCGCGGGAGGGATGCGCGTCAACACACACACCCACCCTCGCATCATGTTTTGTAACGCTAAATTTCTCATCTTTCTCTACGCAGCCAAATG
Source organism: Tenodera sinensis (assembly GCA_030765045.1). Taxonomy (NCBI): domain Eukaryota; kingdom Metazoa; phylum Arthropoda; class Insecta; order Mantodea; family Mantidae; genus Tenodera; species Tenodera sinensis. Next base: position 177,865,040 of record CM060965.1, on the reverse strand, counting down.
GATCTATGCAGGTGCCAAATTATACTGCTCTGCACTAAAAATCTATTCGAGTTGAAAAACTGTATTCCACCCAAAAATTCGATGTCGAGATTTCACCGGAAATATATGTTTTGAGCCCCCTTGAATCCAAAATGCATTTTTAGAAAAAGGTCTGTGAGTGTGTGACTTATTCCTCTATCTACTGCATTTTAATCAAGATATATCTGTGTATAAATTACTTTATTGCTAATTTTCTTGTAGGTACAAAGGGATTACAGCAGGTCTTAAAAGATGTCTCTTTGCATGACCAATAGATAAATTAATAACGATCTCCCATTTGAGGATGGTCTGTAGGTATCACAAAATTCTGAAAAATAACATGCAATATTTCCGAAATGGTTAACTCTACGAAAAAATGTCTTGGACATAACGTATTTTAACAAGATCTAGATTTTGCGTTTAATAATATTTCGTTTATATCTTAAAGTTTGCCAGTTATAGAAAAATTATCAAGGCTGCATGAACTATAGTCACAAAATTTAAAATATCCATTTCATTAGCCATAAAAATATTTTAAGCAAAATGAATTTTAATGAAAATACCTTGAGCCATTTTTGAGGAAGTCAATTTTCAAAAAATTCTCCATGTAAAGGGTAGTTTAGGGTGGAGGAATTTTCTTCAAAATCTTCGTGTTGCATTCTTGAAAGATGTTAAATCTAAATACCAACTTTGGTTTTCAACGGAATATTCGTTTTTGAGTTATGCTGTTCACAGACTGACAGACAGACAGACAGACAGACACACACACACACACACACACACACACACACACACACACACACACACACAGACAAACAGACAGATACACAGACAGACACAGAGACAGAGACAGACAGACACAGACACCATGTGCACACGGACCTTTTTCGTTGCTTGGTTTTTTATTCAAACACACATTTCCGGTGAAATCTTGACATCAAAGTTTTGGATCAAACACAGTACTTCTTCGTACTATAGTAGTGGAGAAAATAAAAATATAAACGCATACAAAACGTACAAGAACCACTTGAGAGCATTCAACCTGAATTTCTCTCCATCACCTGTTCAAAAGGTCCATCATTCGAAGCGTTATCGATGTTCAATAAGTCCTTTTAACTTCAGACATCCCGGGCAAGCTCTTTGTGGACAAAGCAAAGAGGTGATATATAAAATGAATTTCTGACATAAAGGCAGGTAGCTGGCTGTCCCTTCGTGTGATGGACATATACTTCCCCAAAGACATTTTCTTCAATATACAAGACAGCTTTTATAATGCTCTACATGAAATCATTCCTGTATGCATTTGCTGAAAGCATTTCTCTTTAAAAGTTCTATTAGTTTTAAAGTATATAGGAAACTATCGTTTTGAGCATAAGGAAAAAGAGTTTCAATAAAAACATACTCCTAAAGAACTGATATAGACGTTTTTATAGCATATACAGGGTGTTGCAGGTATAGTGCGCACATTTCGCGTGATGATTCAAACATAATGGGGAAAAAAAAGAAAAAAGAAAAATCGAAAAGCAAATTCACCTAGGTGAAAGGTAAATGAACATTATTAAGCACATTATCTGCACAATTTGGCAACAGAGTAGTTTTTTATCAGTTACTGCAAGTAATTAAGGGAGGGTTGGTGTATTGATTCCAATAGAGGCGCTGGAATTAAATTGTTTAAGCGACTCAATTTAGCAACAAATAGAAAAGGCAAGAATAAGTCATCTTTAGAAGCCCTATCTCTATGCTAATTGTAGAAGCAAACTATAAGAAAGTGGTGAAATATTGGACATCAACATTATACTAGTTTTATTTTTTATTTATACAACCATGCACTAATAAAGAACATGGTAGAGGAAGTTATGTTTGGAGTTAACGAACCACCACGCTGAAAACCGGATCTGCAAAATGACAATGGAAATAAAATTAGGAAGGGAAGGAAATTAAGCACCCCAGCATTCGGCTGACAAGGAGAAAGCCTAACTCAGAGCGTGCGGTTCATCCTTTTATCTGGGGGAGGTGGCAGCCAAGGGGATTTACGTTGGTTCAAGCGCGCGAGGTGTCCCCCTACCTGTAAGCTATAACACGAGACAGATATCCATCTTTCAAAGGCAAAAAGTGCATATTAAACATTATTTCTGAATTTCCAGTGTTTAAATTAGCAATTTTTCTTGAAAGCTATTATTTCTTACTGGCACAACTAACTTCTGCGTTTGGGATATGTATTTATCACAAATAATATTGTAAGATATCTGAGCTAACCAATAAATTCTCGACTGAAACGAGTGGGAAGCTCAGACCGTCGAATGATGGTTATCTGGACTATTTCATAAATAAAAGCTTAAATATAACTTTAAATTTAAATAATATATTCTAAAGACTTGGCCAGAAAATGTTAAATTCTATAAACATAACCTAAAATATGTTTGTTACAATCAATGTAGTTCGACTTACCAGCACTGCCAACTCAGGAAAACGAAATCAGCTATTACATGTGTTGCGATTTTCTGTTATAACTGCATCGCCTAAGCATTTTGAATTGCCCATCCTTTTTAGCTTTGATTTGTTAATCGATTTTAACGCGAAATAAATTATTTCTCTGCGATTTCTGGGATACAGTTGGCGACGATGACTGAACAAAAGAATTACCCAATGAAAAATGGTGCAAAACAAAAGACTGACCAGGTAGTAAATCTACATGATAAATTAATGCCTCTATGCCTCAAAACTGCTGTTAGAATTATTTTCTTGAACGTGTTGCCTTAAAAATATCCTATCTGATTTTTTACTTATACTCATCACGAATAGCAAATATGTATAAACCACTCTCCAAGCACCTTTATATTCTGCGATGAAATCTGAAAATTAACTTTTTGGTGGAATGCAGTATTTCCCTTACGTAGCAAGATGTAAGTCGTTCCCTTTAATTATTATCCATTAAACGTTATTACTGCCCATCCCATCCCATCCCATCCCATCCCATCCCTGGGAGTGTGCGAGTAGCTTCCCTGTTCATAATCCTTATGTCTTGATTTTAATCTAGGAAGAGTCGACTTGGATGCGTTTTCCCCTATTCTAAGAACAAAGATGTCTTTAGCTGTCTATAGCTCTATAGAACCTGGGCTTACTTCAATACTTTTATGTACTTACTCTGTGTAGAGAAGGCGTATTCCACCAACATTTCAATAGGCGTAAATATTGAGATTCCTGAACTCCGAAAAGCGTTTTTAGAAAACAGTCTGTCTCTGAACTGCATTACACAAGTACAAAAAGTCGGTCAAATTACGTTTTACAAAAAACATTTATCGAAAATGATGTTCTCACAAATGGCTTCAACGAATTTGATTACATGAAGCTTTATTTTTTAATTTTCTTTGAGTAGCCTGTGAAGTTCTCTTCATTCTGGAAGACTTTTGTATAACTCAAACATATAAGACAAGATTTTCCTTCGCATCATGTTCCTACTTTGGAGTTAACTGTTTCTTAGATATTATTTGTTATTGGTTTCTACTTTTAAAGTTACTCATACTTTCTTACAACTAAAAATATTTACTCATTTTCACTGTCTATACTAAATAAATAAAGTACACCCAATTATTCGATACTGGATTTTCATCATAAATACCAGTTTCGACATCCACTGAATCCAGAAAAAGCGTTCTTTTAGAAATGCGTCTTCTGTGTATAAGTGTTGTGTGTCAGTGTAACCTAAAAAGAAAAGACGGTGAAGTACCAAGTTTGGTATATAGAATCAGTATTTTCCAAGGGACAGGACAATTAAAAGAAAAATCCCCCATTGAAAATAGCGTTTGTATAAGAAAGCTTTATATTCTAACATTCTTTAACAATTAGTATAATACATGTTAAGTATATTTATATCAATAAAGGTATACCTTCAATTTTCTGCGAGTGGTCTATGAAGTTCTCTAGAGTCGCCGGTAGGATGCGCTGCGGTGGAGGTTGCACTCTACAAGTGCGGTGTTCTGCTGAGGAGAGGCGCTGCGGTCGGCTAGTCGCCGCCAGGGGGACTTTGGATGGTGGCGCGTCTGACGGGGTGATTAGGAACTCAGTCGGGTTTTAGAACTGCCTGCATCTGTTAGGGGCCCACCGTGGTAGTGCGATGCGCTCTGGCCGCCTGTAGGATACTCTCATTCATCCTTCCCCATGCGGTCTGGTGAACAATATGCAGACGTGCCAGAATCCCCTCTGCAAAAAGACAGACAGCCATAACCTTGTCTACCTGGATGACGTTAAGCACTAGATAAAAATGTAATTAGCCAATTTAGACCTTTACAAAACATACAATTTATTTTAAATAACTTTTTTTGTGATATAGACCATATCCGAGGTATCCATTATTAGAGGCTCGAGTTGTTTAATACTTATCAAGTCCTCAGTTCTTCTCCTGATTGCTTAAAAACATTTTTAAAGCCAGTATTTAGCGTCGTTTTTTACTTTCTCGGCTACGTAAAGTAGAGGAAGTATTGTATTCCACAGGAGATTTCACCGGAAATACGTTTTGAGGCCCCCTAAATCCAAAAAAGCATTTTTAGAAAAAGGTGTGTGTGTATGTGCGTGTGTCAGTCTGTGGACAGCATAACTCAAAAACGAAAAGTCGATTAAATACCAAAGTTGGTATTTAAGTTTAATGTCTTTCAAGGACGTGACACAAAGATTTTGAAAAACATTGCACCTTTAGAAAGCTTAACTACTGACTTTAATATTACTACTAACTAAAGATTAACTTAAATATAAATTTTGATATTTCTTGAAGCTTTGGATTTTGAACACACACAAACACGCACATTTCTCTGAAATTGCAACGCGAGTTCCCAGTAAAATCTCAGTATCGATTTTTTGGATGGAATAAAATATCTACTTCCTTTATGTAGCAGAAACGTGGTAGAAAGACTAGCAGCATTCAACTGTTTTAACCTTACGCTCTCAGAGCTTAGATCTCATTAACAGAAATGCCAATTACTTCCTCGAGTGTAGTAAGAGAGGATGTAACTGCAAGTAGAGATGAGGCAGGCATGGCCAACGCTATGACGTAGCGCAATGTTTCTCTGTCTCGTTATTAGCGCCAAGTAGTAAGTGTTGTCCGCTATAAATCACTTGGTCTTACATGCTTGACCCTGCTTGCCTGCCTGCCTGCTCGGAGCTGATAATAATTACCTCGCGCATATTCTTACGATTCGCTCTTGTTTCCACCTCATTTGTATGCCATTCATCCAGTTTCTTGCATAACCTCGGCAAAATATACGTACAGGGTGTTACAATATCTTGCTCCCCAAGCAGAAGTCTTGTTGCACATAACACTTGTGAAATCTGAGTAAGATTTAGTGTGCTGTTATTTCATTTTCATTCATATTACTTTATTTAGCCTCTCCTTTCTTTCCCAACTACGTATAGTAACTAGGGGAAGTATCATCTTCGCCCCAAAATTTCAATGTTGAGATTTCAGGCTTAATGAATCCAAAATAGCAACCTCAGAAAAAGGTCCGCGCGGGTGTATCAGTCTGTGGACAGCATAACTCAAAAACGAAAAGTCGGTTAAAAACCAAAGTTGGTATTTAAGTTTAATGTCTTTCAAGGATGCGACACGAAGATTTTGCAGAAAATAGCCCCACCCTATACTACCCTTTACATGGAACATTTTTCGAAAATTCTGATTTTCTTGAAAATGTCTCTAACGATTTTGATTAAAATGTCATATGTTTGAGACATTTTTATGACAAATGAAATGTATATCTTGAATTTTCTGGCTATAGCCCCTGTAGTCGTATTTACTCTGGACGAGTTTTGCATAACTGGTAAACCGTTAGAGATAGACCAAATCGTACTATATAAAAAACGTAGATCTTGCTAAAATACACAATTTATGTTTGAATAAATTTTCTTGTAGGGTGAACCGTTTCGGAGATATTCCTTGTTATGTGTGTGAGTTTCGGAAAACTTAAAACTTCTGTGAAATGGAACATCGTTGTTGATTTATTTTGCACGTTAAGTGTGCAAAGAGAACGGAATCTCAAAGCTTTAAAAGATTTGACTATCGCACAAGGACCAGTGTATTCTAATATTCCCCTTGCACCTACAAGGAAATAAGCAATAAGATAATTTGTACAAATGTTTTTCATAACTAACACGAAGAAGATATAGGAATAAGAGTTTGTAAGAATGGTTAGTACAAGAGTAGAGAAAGTCATGTGAGTGCAAATCATCAGATTTTTATTTATTGGAGTGAACCACTGTTGACTTTGCACCTCTAAGATATAAAAAATGAATAACGATGTGTGTGTGTGTATGTGTGTGTGTGCGTGTGTGTGTGTGTGTGTGTGTGTGTGTGTGTGTGTGTGTGTGTGTGTGTGTGTGTGTGTGTGTGTGTGTGTGTGTGTGTGTGTGTGTGTGTGTAATTTTCGCTTTAAGGAGATACAGTTTGACCAAGTTTAATATCTTCACGTAAAGGAAAGCATGATTCTCTGGGTTTAATCCGATTTTTTAAGCTAATAGCAATTTGAACAGTGATGGGCATTTGGTGCTTGTGTTTTATGACGTGTTTGTCCCTTGCTTGCCTATCTAAAACTTTGATTAGCTTCTCATGGCCATGTTTTATGCACCATATGGCGATTAAACTTACGCGTTTGGTATTCAAAGTTGGGGAGTTATTGCGAAGTGCAACCCTATCGGTATTATAGCGTTTCTGGTTCAGAAACCCCATATGCAGATTTATCTACACTTAGATAAAAGTGGGAGATCCATCTGATAGAATATTTCTTTGTAAAACTGTGTTAGAAATATATAATTATATAACCTAAAGCTTCCAAAGCAAATATCTCGGAAATAAAACATGAATTATATGCTGACGATATCGTGCTAATTTTCAAAGAAGAAGTTAAACTGCAATAAGCACTACATCGACTAGTAAAGTATGTAAAGAATACAATGTTAAAATGTCATTAAAAAAACTGATCTGAAAACTTTTCTGCGGTTTAGGTCCTTACAGCTCAAAAAACCTCAATTATGACACACAGAAATGACAGAATAAAATATGAGGTAAATTCTACGGTTTCATTCAGCATTTTATTTTCGCTATTCTCGTTTGAATGAGAATCCCTCTTTTGTTTAATACTTTAATCCTTATCATTTATATTTTGCATTGTGTTGCTTCAATCTACATTAACTTCAAAAACAGGGCGTATTAAAACAGAACAGCCAAATCGCACAAAAAAGGAAGAAACCTTTTGTGCCATTAAGCTTACACAATTGTTCTTTAATTTTTATTATTTAACAGCAATTAATTTCACATAACATCTATTGTGGGTGCTCGTTGAAAAGCTATTAAACACCAATATTGAATTTGTAAAAATATGTTATATTGCATTTAAAATAATAAAGTCCATTAAACCCGTAAGTGATTAATCCTTCTGTGACAGCCAGTACAACTATGTATTCAAAGTTACATTATGAAATCATATACCTAAATATTATTTCTGTGATTGAACTAATTTACATTTAAACAACGTTACTGATTTACTGAAGTTGTTAGTCCCGTATTGTAAATTTACGAACTTCAAATCTGATAAAAAATATTTCTGAACATTATTAGGCGTTCTATCACGCTCAATATGGAATGAGACTCTCAGAATCAAAGTAGTTCTTAAATAGTTTAAATTAGTCTTAAGTTTGATGGTAGAAGTTAACAAACAGCTTGAGTTATTAAAGCACGTATTGTAAGATTGTTACAGTTTTTAAATCAGTTCTCTATTAACCGACAATTTTCATGTTTGTTTACTGCAGCAAACAACTTTACGAAGCAGCAGTAATTTATCTAATGTGAAATTAGGACATATCGTCAATAAAAATGTTCTCAACTGACTCTCTCCGACACAGAGTAGGAAAGTTACGTGTAAATACTTCAGAAAACTTTCTTGTGTGCGCGTGTGTGTACAGTGGTAATTGATCTGGCTCCAGTTTCTCTAACTTATCACAGCATGACGTTTCATGTATACTGTTTAATTACTTCAATTAAACTTCAGAAACATTTCAAACGATATTCTCTTCTTCCTGCCGCTCCTTGTACCCCTCGTCCCCTTCCTCTCTACAACGACTGCGTTGTTATGACTTCTGCGCATATATGATTGCGCAACTTTCCCCACCATCAGTCGTTCAGGTGAAGTTTCCACTGCGCAGGTAGGGGAATTGTTCTTATCTTGCCTTACGACCTATACACTGTCAATTCCACAAATCGCACAAAACCAACTGTCCTTGTTCTCTTGTGAACGAAACTTTTCTTTTGAAGGATTTTCTTTACTCTGGCCCTTTTTGATGTCATATAATGCTTTTTCTTTTGTAGGCTCAGACTTCTCCATATTCTGTGTTGCTGTCAATTGGCCATATTGTCTGACTGCAGCTGATTTACAGTTAATTGGGAATCATTTGGAAGAAGCACTGCATATCAGAAAAAACTATAGAATAAACTATTATATGCGGTGCATGAACAATAGTCACTAATAACATGCAAGGAAATAAATACACTTAACAACAATAGGATTCTAACTGCTCCTTGGTCCGTTGACAAAACGGAAATCTTTGTTCCATCGTCTGTGTTTTCAAATTATCCCACAAGTGGCACTAAGGAGACTACATACCACGTGATTTAACATGCTGGTGCCATCTCCTGGAAAACTTAACAACTACCAGCAGGGGAGCGAAATGGCCATGTTAGTTGCATTGGCCATATTGTCATCAAGTACCTTACTTAAGTATTTATTTCTATTGCAAAGTTAGGTCCCCTTCATATCTGACAGCTGTTGAAACTTATTAGTTAATTAAAAATGTCCAAGTTTGAAGGCACCGACCGGTTAATGAAAAGATGCTAGCTGATAAAAAATAACTTAGCCATCCTGTGCTGTTTAGACATTGAGAATATTTTAAACTATATGCCACACGCCTTACTCCAAAAAATTTGTTTAATTTAAAAGTTCCTTTAAATACTCTGTTGGATGACACTAGATAACTTAAAAAATGATATATCTGTAAAATTTAGTATCAGGATTGAGCTGGAATCTATATTGGAACAACAAAAATAAATTTAAAAACTAAATTGGGACAAAGTCAAAGAATTAAAAAGTTAAAACGGATAGAAACATATGTATTTGCTAATCACTTCTGCACGTAACATCGTGGTCTGGGCCGATAAATTAAATGGTTAAAACCTACACAACTATAATCTTATTTCATGGAGAAAATCCCATCTATAACAATTTAAATAGAATTGTGAACTTTGAAATACTACCATGAAATACCTTATTGTGCTGTCTTCAACACAAAAGGATTTTGAAAATCTTCGTGCCGCATGCTTGGAAAACACAAAACTGAAATACTTTCTCAATTACAATGTTCAGACATAAGAAACGTGCGCGCGCATACACACGCACACACAGAGACCTTTGTCTAAAAATTACGTTTTTATTCAGGGAATCTCAAAACGCGTATTTTCGGTGAAATCTCAGCATCGGTTTTTCTTTCTTTCTTTTCTTTTTTTTTTAATTTATTTTTTTTTTTTTATTTTTTTTTTAATAGAATCATTACTTTTCTCTAAGTGCGTAGTAGAGAAAGTAAAATTCTTCAAAATTCAAGAACCATGCTCTCCTTACAACGTGCTACGGATTTAAAGGAGTAATTTCCTGAGTTAAGGATTATACTTATCCCGTAAATATTAGATTCGATCTCTATTCCATTCATTTCCTGTACTGTATTAGCCGTAAAATATGAAGCACCAAAAAGGAAGAAAAGAAATCAATATTTCAGTTACCTCTGTGGTTCGCTGAGCTTCAAATCCAGAGGTCCCGGATTTGAGCTCTGCCTGGAGTAGGGGTACTCAACACTGCAACACTCTCGCTTCCACTACACACGTTATTTTCCTCCCACCAGTGACCACGGCAAGGAGAACCAGACCTACTGATCAGAGGCGGATGGCGTGGAGTAGTACTACAACTGAATGGCTGGACGAATATTTTTGTTTTCAAGTGCTTGATTTGTAAGACTGGTAGTTGCAAATTTATACCATTTCCTTTGCTTGCGCTCCGTGTTCACGATAAACATTATTGTCCTGGAAAAATACAACGGACTTTTGAAGCAATTTTACGACACATTCTCTTCACAATTTGAAGACCTAAACACATTTCAAACCAAAATCCAATTATGTTGCACTTTTGAAGTTTCCATGTAGTGAGCTACAAATATGAAACTACTTGCATTGCAGAATTCCACGACCGTAAAATGTTCTCAGACGGAAGGGTGGGAATTATTTAGGTCTTTGTCCTGCTGTAAGTATCCCAGATTGAAGAGGTCCTATGAAGACATTCCCAGAAAATTCAAGGTATACTTAGAAACAGCAATAGAATTGCCTGTTTGTTTTCGTCACTGGATGCTGACTGTCTCACTACTCTGACTGAAGTAGTGGAGTGGGGTATAGTCGCTCATTACATAAGGTTCCCCTAGAGGAGTTTGGAAATCCCCACTGTAGACTGTTAACGTCATTAAAGAGAACCGTGTATTTGTGTAAAGGTTTTGGAAGCAAATAAAGTGAAAGAAAAGCAACTAAACTGGATTTAAGTCACTTTGGCACATTGGTGTCAGGGGTGGGATTTTTCAAATTGTTATTTTGTTACAATGTATTTTGGAGAATTTAGTAGAAAACTATGCTGTAAATAATTGTACAGTAAGAATTTCTACCTGCCTGGGTAGTTGAGTCAGTAAGTAAGCAAGCAGGCAGGCGGATAGATAGGCAAGCTCCTGATGACCTCACAGCGCTTGGAGGAGAGGAAAGCCATTTCTCCCTCAGGCTGTTCCGAGTTCAGAGAAACTGAGTTCATCTCGTTTACTTAGGGGTAATGGTGGAGATGTAAAATTAACAGAGTGCACATATAGCTTAACATGGAATCTGAAGTACAAAGAGGCTCCACACAAGGCAAGCGACTCATAGGTTTGTTTACGTGTTTCATGCACTTTAGCTGCAGGTAAGGTCATGCGCACTAAAGTACAGTACTCTAACATCTTGGTACCGCGGATGTTGCATATGTGGGCACGGCGTATCAGGAAATACAAGCAACTTAAGAAATGCGTCCATTACCACAGTACTGTGGCGTTGGCACGAATCACCTATACAGCCTAAGCGCCGAGCTTCCGTGCGGCAAGCATTCCGGTTGTTTATGTTCCGTGGTGTGTTTGCATAGCCTATCCTTCTAATTTGATGTGTTTTAGGTATTTTTTATAATAATTACTACATAGAAGCTCTAGTAAGGAACACTAAGACACTTTCTGTAATCATTACATGCCAACATAAGATCATATTCCCGCCTCATTTGCCAAGAAGAATTGAAATTAGTTGAAGCTGCTCAAAAATTACTGATTTTTTCACTTACATTCCTGTATTTCCTAAGATAAAGAAGTCTATTCTTATATATTTTCCTGTTCACTAATGCAGATTGACATAAAGTCTTGTAAATTAGAAGATAAATAATCGTTCTAGCCTCTTACCAAATTGATTTAAATTGTTCTTACTTAATATTGTTCTCACGTAATATTTGGTGCCCGTTCACTTTGCAGTGGCTTTGAATCGCCCACGGTTTTCTCCCATTATTCTGAGTAGTTGCTACAAATAAGTTAGGTGCAAAGTTCAAAGATCCGCGTTCCAGTTGGCAATGGGAGTTTTCCTGTGTCAGCCATGGAGGTTGTTTGGTTCTCGTAACTTATCTGTTGTGACGCAAGTAGAAAATTGTGTTCGCCGGTTAACCTCAATCCTTTACGATGCAATAGTGCAGCTTATGTCCATAAAAATGGGGAAGTGAAGTTTGTTTACCCCTTGTTCAACTTTTGTGTATAACTGTCGGAAGGTAAGAGATGGTTCTCTGTACAGAATTAAATATAAATGCACACTATTTCTCTTTTAATATTTGAGTAGTTGTCTGAGTATTCTCAATATGTCGACATTTCAATGGAAATGCATGTTTTAAGGACCCTTGAGTAAAATATCCGTAGGAGAAAGAGATCAACATAACTCAATGAAATGTCGATTAAATAGCAATCTTGCTGTTCCAAGTTCAGCACTCTACCAGGATATGAGACGAACTTACTCCAACTACGACATCGAATTTTTGGGTCTAATACCACAACTTCCTTACTATGTGTAATAGAGAAAGTAATAAAACTGCTTTCACAAGATATATATTTTAGAATTAAGTTTGTCTAACACATTACGACTTTATTATTCCTGAAGCTGTATATAGTATCAACAACTTAAAATGAAGGTCAATGTTTTTTAGTGTGATAATGCAAAGTTTGATATTTTGAAATCGGGTGTTGAAAGCTTGTGCGGCAATGTCATTTAAGGCCTGCCTGAGTGGCACTCTGGCTGGCTGGCTGGCAGGAGGTTTGTGGAATAAATGGGGAAGAAGAAGAAGAAGAATGATGAACGTTGTGCTGGGCTTGACTAAGGACGGAAAAGAAAGACAAGCTCAAAGTGATTGATGAAAAGAAAGCAGCCGTCTTTGTTTAGCGTGAAAAAGAACAACGAAATGTGTATATAAACCATTAACAATCCTAGGCTCATTTCTCTTTGAAGACATTTTAGCAAATTGGTGTTGCTTACAATGAGACTACAAATGAGAAACATTTTCAAAAAGGCATCCGATTTGTGGCTCCACGCAGATATATAAGGGCTTAAAATAAAGGAGAGCTAACGGAAGACAATGTGCTTCATGAATAAAACACAAAGAAATTAGTTAATTTTACAGGCGTAGTATATCATCGTGGTCGTCATCATCATCATCATCATCATCATCATCTTTGGGTGGAATACAATACTTCCTCTATTTACGATACGTAGCGGAGAAAATAAAAATAAACTTGACATGAATTATGAATATTTGTCATAGGCGATAATATTTGAAAACATAGTTGTGATTTCCATGCATCACGTTTAGGATAAAGATTTGCGTTACTAGTTTTAGATATTTTACCCTGATACAGTATAATTTTTCATAAATTATTGTTACGTTTGTTAATGCTAAAATTGCATAAAATGTATGTAACCTGTCTATGATCTTTTCATTCTGACAGTCATAACGTTCGCTTTTTCACTAATCATATACACGTGTCACAATTAGTCAATTTATACACTAGTTAAAAATAATTATGCAGCCATTTGCTATAGACTGAAATGTTAGAGGAATTTGTTTCAGTTTAATGTCAAAAATTCTGCGTGATCTTACCACCTTGTATATAAAATTAACAAATATGTTTGGAATGGGAAACCAGAATTCTAGGAACTAATTTAAATTTCATTTTCTTACTTTTCTATAGATTATAATGAACTTCGGTTCTGGAAATGGCGTCTATATATTGGCTGGAGCACACCAACCCACTCTTTCTTCTCAAAGGGGACCAGTATAGGAAGCGAACTCAATAAAAATGATACGTGTGTTGCGATCTGAAACTGTGCGGTAATTTAGAAGTCTTAAGAAGTATCCTATATACTTCAGTGACGTTTATTTGAGGCGGAAAATGACAACAAAGCAACAAGAGTTACTCTAACCAACTGATTGGAAAGAGAGCTTTGGGGAAATACGTGTTGCATGACATACGCACAGAATGCGTCCACTGACAGGCAGAGGGCAATAGTGATGCTCAACTGGCAATGCCCGATCTTCTTGAGGTTTAGTTAAAGAACAATAATAAATACTGGGAGAAATACACACGTACCTACGTAAGTAAAATACAAGCCGTCACACGACCGCGTCGCTGGGTGTTAATTTTAACGGATAAAACAATGACTAAACATTTAATGTAATCCTGATTATCTTACATGGCCCACTCCGGTCTTTACCACAGGCACATTTGTTATAGTTCGATTCGCACTCATGAAGTTCGACTTTCAAGGATGGCCACTCCATTGTGGAAAATTAAACAGATGCCAAAGACCTATGGAATCTCTGCCCCCTCCCCCGCCCCCCCAAAAAAGGCCTAAAACTATCTACAAACCATCGAAAGGACACAGTCGCATATCGATAGGTTACTAATTGAACGTATCGATATGCGATATACCTTTTATAATCTAGTTATGGAATACAGTAGGCTTTGAGTGATAGTCAAATGTTTTAAAGCTTTTAAAACTGTTCTCTTTGAATGGCTAAGAGATAAAGTGAATAACGACCTTATATTTGAGAAAAGTTGAAGGAGTGCATGGGCTATAGCCAGAAAATTCAATATAATTATTGCATTTTACATAAAATACATCTTAAACCTGACAGTTTATCAAAATCGTTACAGCCATTTTCAAGGAAATGAAAATTTTCGAAAAAAGTTCCAAGTAAAAGGGTAGTTTAGGGTGGGGCTATTTTCTTCAAAATCTTGGTGTCGCATCCTTGAAAGACATTAAACTTAAATACCCACTTTGGTTTCTAACAGATTTTTCATTTTTGAATTATGCTGTCCACACACACATATTGGACCCTGTTTCTAAACCTGGTTTTTTGGATTCAGGGGGCCTCCAGTGAAATACGGAGATCGAAATTTTGGGTGGAATATACTTCCCGTACTTAATATACGCAGTAGAGAAAGTAAAAAGGCCTGCCAAGGGTGGCTTTTGGTTTTCAGTTGTTTATTTACGATACAGACATGCGCAGAACAAAATGTTCATCGATGAAAAGTTTGCAGAAGGGCTTCATTTGAAACACAACACCAAGTTAGCTCTTTGGTATTGCGGTAATATATTCAACAACTGTTTAAAGGAAGTTTCTTCTACAATAAAGCAATGAATATTCCTGCAGTGGGCCAATAAGCATCCCTTTATACCTCAATGAGCCTTCGATTAAAGCAACAGCATTTGCCAGGACAGGAGAAAAATCGCATGAACCTTCGCAGTCTCTCAAAGAGGTAAAACGGGAGCAGTTTAAACTGTTGAGGGCCTTTTATCTTTTCATAAAGGTTCATCCTTGCCAGCAGCCTTTCATTTTCCATTAAGAAAAAGCGTCACACTTTAGATACAAAGTAACATTATCAACATTGGCCCCTCTATCGTCATATTTTACACTTAGTAAAGGAAACACTTTGGCGGGAATAGGATTAAAACGTTGGAAACAAGAACGTCCTCAGTGAAGCATGAGGTAACCACTGTAACCTGATGTTGGGCCTCAAAATGGACGTTATATTGCCAGAGTAAAACATTTAGGAAATAGCTTACTGAAATATGCAAAGGTGTATCGTTTTACTAAACACAAATTTATTTCTGACTAAGAAAAATTGTATTTAATATAGTTTAAAACAACAGTATTGGCGTTTAATCGATTTCTATTTTTGAGTATGTTGTCAACAGACACCAACATATACAAAGACACAGGCGCATGCGCTGTGAAATGAGGCATAAAATGTGTGGTGCAATATATTGTCTCCCACATTTGTACACGCAGCAGAGAAAGTCTAGTGGAGTTGGTAACAATGTAATCGATCCATTCAATTAAATCCATCTTTCTAAGTGGTGCCATATTCGAACGAGTATTGTCCGATCGTGATAGTAAAACATTGTCATTTGATCTTCAATGGCACTACATCCAGTAGAACAATCAGCTGTTGATGTGGAAATTCTATATACCGTTCAGCAGCGAGAGGGGAAAAAGAAAGAAAATGTAACATTAAAGAGCCTCAGAATATACCAGCTTAACAAACAGGTCCACTCACGCCCAATGAGTGTTTGTAGTGTATATTCCAATAACACACCCTGTGCTGGTTTGCCCTGTCTGTTTCGATACAGTTTTCCATTTACTCTAGGCGCACTTCGGTCAATGGTTTAATGGTTACCTCTATAGCTTTGATACTAATTCCATTCACCATGGAATACATCTCATAACAATGAGCGTATGTATTTTACCAGCTCATAAGCAAGGAGTTGAACTCCTCTTCCCAAAATAAAAACGACGTGAAACAGTATATGGCGTGCCAAGAACTGTAAATGATACTCATCAAGTCGAGAATGCATTTTGGGAGTACGAGGCCCGCAGGACTGAATTCCGAGCATTCGAGATATGATAAGTGACTTGCAGTTCCTGTTAGCCAATTAATTTCTGCAATGTTTGAAAACCCTGTAAAATCAATAATAAATCAAAATTGCTGTTTCATATTTTATTTACATTAAGAAAAAACGAATTCTCTATGTCAACAAATCAAAGGCTACATCTAAATTATGGGACAAAGCCTTCATATCCACTCTTTGGTTAAGGAATTTCACAATACGTCCTTTACTTGAAGTAGCACATGTCTTCGTTTCTAGGTTATTTATGTCGCCCAATTGAATCTTTCGAATTTTGTTCAGCCAAGCACCAGGTATGAGAGTGAGGAAGAGGATGATATAAAATGCGGGCGAAATGAATACCACATGCCGGTAGGCCAGCGGTCTAACTACTCAGCCACGGCACCGCCGTTATACTTACAGACTCAGGGAAGGATGAGGAATAATCCTGGAATCGAACCCGGGACCCCTTGCACAGTAAACACGTGCTCTACCAACTGCGCTACGGCGCCAGCGGAAAAAGAAAAACACATCCACCCTGAACTGCCCTTTACATGGAAAATTTTTCAAAAATTTTGATTTTCCTGAAAATGGCTCTTAACGATTTTGATTAAAATGCCATATATTTAAGTCATTTTTATGACGAATAAAATATATATTTTGAATTTTCTGGCTATGGCCTATGTAGTCCTGTTTACTCTGGATGACTTTTGCATAACCGGTAAACCATAAGAGATAGACCAAACCTTGCTATACAAAAAATATGGATCTTGCTAGAGCACACAATTTATGTAGAAATAAATTCTTTGTAGAGTGAACAATTTCGGAGATATTACTTGTGCTTTGAGTTTTGGAAAACAAATAATAGGACATCGTTATTAATTTTTTATGCTAGCTGTGCAAAGAGAACAAACTGGAAGATTTAAAAGATTTGACTATCGCACAAAGCATTTCTCCTTGCATTCTCCTTGCACCTACAAGGAAATAAGCAATAAGATAATTTGTACAAATGTTTATCTTAACTAACACGAAGAAGACATAGGAATAAGAGTTTGTAAGAATAATTGGTGTAAGAGTAGAGAAAGTTATGTGAGCACAACACATCAGATTTTTGTATTTGTTTAGTACTATGAGATAGGCCAGTATTCAGTTGTGTTAGCTCCTGATTTACTGCATATGGTAACGATAACATTTTACATTATGTAGTTTTATCCAGCGCCTGGTATTGAAGCCTGGATCTAGTGCAGGTAATGAATGGCATAGTCAATCAGTCTCCATCATTGGCAAGTCACAGACAGACGTGGCCCGTCTTATGCCAGGAGAGGAAATGTGACAGGAACAATGTACAAGTATTATGTCAACTGGTACATTAATAACACCACCGTCTTACATAGGGCAGTTGGTTATCTACTAATAATATCGCTGTATATATGTGACATATACTGTTTATAGATGTGAACTTCAAATAATATGGAATTTTATTTAATTTGTTAAAAATGTACTAGGATTAAACGGCCTGTTCCCTTATTTACTTCCTCTACTGATAAGTAGAGTAAAGTATTATATTCCACCCAAAAATTCGATGTCGACATTTTACCGGAAATACGTTTTGAGACCCCCTGAATTAAAAAAAAAAAAAAAAAAAAATTTAGAAAAAGGTCCGCGCTTGTGTGTGTGTGTGTGTGTGTGTGTGTGTGTGTGTGTGTGTGTGTGTGTGTGTGTGTGTGTGTGTCTATGGACAGCTTAAGTCAATAAAATAAAGTCGCTTAAAAACCAAATTTGGTATTTAATGTCTTTCAAGGATGCGACACGATGATTTTAAAGAAAATAACCCCACCCTAAACTACCCTTTACATGACAAATTTTTCGAAAATTTTCATTTTCTTGAAAATGGTTCTAACGATTTTGATTAAAATGCCATATATTTCAGATATCTGTATGACAAATAAAATCTATATTTTGAATTATCTTGCTAAAACACACAATTTATGTTCAACAATTTTCTTGGCGAGCCATTTCGGAGATATTTAATGTATTTATCTGAATTTTCAATACTCATAGACCTTCTAAAATGAGAGGTTGTTATTCACTGTTTTATCTTGGTCTGTCTGTGAAAAAAGTAGGTCAAAAACTATTAAAAGTTCGTTAGATAAAGGTAAGCGTTGGTTAAACTCAAAAACGAAAAATTGCTATTATAATTTAATATATTTGAACGCTTCGAAACGAAGAGTTTTAAGAAAATTCTTCCATTCTAAACTACTCTTTACTCGAAAATTATTTGCTTAAAACGGCTTTTATTACAAGTTTGAATTTTCTGGCTACAAGCTATGTAGTACTGTTTATCCTTTTACGACCTATGCATAATTGTTAACTCGTAAGAGATCGCCCAAATATTACACGTTAAAACACACAAGATGTGTGTTTTGTAATACTTAAACCTTTCTCAAATCAAAGGTCGCTATTCACTTTTTTATCTCTTGGCCTTGCGAGTGCAACATAACAGATTTTTAAAGAAAGTTTCCAAATGTTCACGAGGTGTCTTGCTCTGAATCTGTGACAGGTTTTTGTTACACCCTGTATATGACGGAATTTAATGATGGCATCTATGGCGTTCACCTTTGTGTCCAGAGATCGACTTTTACTGCGATGCCCTGCAGGGAAGATAAACTTTTCAAATATTATGCGTGACATTTCTGTTAGCAAATTCATATGTACGAGCTACGTGCATTGCTATGATGGAGGGTATTTCGTTCGTGGTCCTTGCATATATCGGGATCCTGCGACACTCAAAATCCCAATACCACGACTACGTGCGGATGCCTAGACTCGCTAATTGAAGCGGCATAGCGCAGTCAGTCAGTCGGTCCCAGGTAGAATTTCCAATATCGTTCTTCTTCCAACATGAAAGCGCCAAGGATGCCTCCAAAACGTTATGTGTTTGTATGCACCAGAGTACAACACTGAACGTCATGAAGGGGTTAGGAAAAGCTGAGATGGACTTACTTGCACAAGCGAACCCCTCTTTAGCTACCAAGGTTGATCACGCTGTGACAAACCGACAAAATCCTTCACTATTACCTTATCTTCTAAAATTTACCACAAATAAAGTCTTTTTCATATAACCATGCTCTGTCCTTTCAATGTCTTTCTTTACTTTGTCTCTCATACACTGTCGATGTATGTTTAACGACGACACACACACACAGCTGTCTCACACACTAACTCTAAAACTAAACTTACTCGTCCAAATACACGTAAACTGGAAATTACTCAGCTAGAAGTCTCGAGAAGGCGCTGGAGAAATCCCTTTCGTTTCTGCCGTTTCCGTTGTTACAGTCACTTATACAAGCAGTTGAGTAAGACAACCTGACCTTCGTCCTTTTTTCTCGCTGGCCCGGCATGTAGTGTGAATCACCTCGCCCCCCCCCCCCCCCCCCCCCAATCGTGCGCGGAGCCCGGAGTCACACTACTTTACTCACACAGACGGTTCTTGAGATTTCCGAAATTATTCTGGATGAAATGTTTAGTTAGCAAACCAATTTATATATTCGTGTTTTCAACAAGCAATGGAGTCAGTGGAAAAATGCATCTGAATGCATCAGAATCGAAGATGTGCAGTTCCAAGGTCACTTTGAAGGCCCTCTGTGATTGACTTTTTATTTAATCTTCGGTCCACTGAGCTGAAGTTTGAAGCTGCAATTAGAATACGAAAATAATTAGTTATAGAAAAACCAAAAGGAGATTGTAACCAATATTCAAGGGTAAAAACATTGACAGTAAAACAATGTATATTGTAGACTCAAGAATGAAAGCCCGGGCAGATTAGGTAAATGATAAAATTACGATTGTTATGGGAACAAGTCCAGATGGAGTTTGGCGGGTTGAAGAGTAGTTTAGGGTGGAGAAGTTTCTTCAAAATCTTCGTGTTTCATCCCTGAAAGACATTGTCTAAATACCAACTTCGGCTTCTAACCGACTTTTTCTTCAGAGGCGCGCGCATACACACGGACCTTTTTCTAAAAATCTGACGTGTTGCACTCACATGACTTTCTCTACTCTTCGTGTTAAAACTAACATTAGTAGAAATTATCTTATTGCTTATTTCCTTGTAGGTACAAGGGGAATATGGGAATGCAGTAGGCTTTGTGCGATAGTCAAATGTTTTATAGCTTTGAGATGCCGATCTCTTTGGACACTTAGCATATAAAAATGAACAACGATGTTCCATTTCACCAAAGTTTTAAGTTTTCCGAAACTGACACACATAACAAGGAATATCTCCGAAATGGTTCAAGGTAGAAGAAAATTTATTGAGACATAAATTGTGTAGTTTAGCAAGATCTACAATATATTTGTATGGTTTACCAGTTTTACAAAAGTTGCCCAGAGTAAATACGACTACAGGGGCTATAGCCAGAAAATTAAAGATATACATTTCATTTGTCATAAAAATATCTCAAACATATGAAATTTTAATCAAAATCGTTAGAGCCATTTTCAAGAAAATCAAAGTTTTCGAAAAATTTTCCATGTAAAGGGTAGTTTAGGGTGGGGATATTTACTTCGAAATCTTCGTGTTGCATCCTTGAAAGACATTAAACTAGAATACCAAATTTGGTTTTTAAGCGACTTTTGGTTTTTGAGTTGCTGTCCACAGACTGACCGACACACACACACACACACACACACACACACACACACACACACACACACACACACACACACACACACACACACACACACACACACACACACACACACACACACACACACTAAATTAATACAATGGTTTATCAATTCAAGTGTGAAATCAAGACTTGTATGTTTGCTAAACATGGGTCGTAATATGATCACCTGCTCATAGGGGATGTAAATGAAATGTATATATTAATAGTGTCAAACTATCTGTCTGCACTGCAGTACGACAAACTGTAGTGAATAATGCATATATATGTAGACATTTATGAATATCTGTGGTCAGGTATTTCATTACGCTAATATGTAAACAGAAATGTTGGTGTTTATCTGGCTGCATAACTGTTTCGTCAGAAAGTTCGTCTGTGTTACATTTTATGAGTAATTCGTTCATATTATTGGATTAATGATCGTCGTAAGTATAATCTTTCTCTTGGTTACACTTTGCAGCTAGGGCTCCTCAAACTCACTGCTTGGGGCCCTAGACCACGGTCTAACCATTGGCCATTTATTTTAGTATATGTTATCGGCTCTGCAGTTGCAAATCGCATGAACAGGCAAGTAGGCAATTCCCTTAGCTGCGCAGTGGCAACTATTCAGCTGAAAGAATGATGGTGGGAGAAGTTGCGCATTCATGTATGCGCAGAAGTTGTAACGTTTCTGTCCACGAAAGAGTGAAGTTCCCAGGCATACCTTTGGTGTGTATTGCTAATCACAAATGTATAACAATTAGTATTTTAACGATTTTGTTACAACTATGGCTATTTGCAACAGTTACTTTTAAGTGAATTGCAATAGTTTCAGCTTTTGTGGTAGTGTTTACTCACTCGCGGCAAGCTCGCCCACCTTTCCGCCCTTTCAGCCGTTGCAGAGAGGGAGGGAAGGAAAGCAGCTTCCCCTATTTGCAAAATTTGTTCATCGCGACTATAACTGCGTGCTGTTAAACATCGTAAATGGGTGGGTAGGTGGGTCAAAAGCCCTAAAATTGCATACATCAACTCTAAAAGACTGCTAAGGTTTTTTAATAAGTATTGTTCACATTATAGTTATTTTGTTTTAAGACGGGTCAGATTTGGAAGTTAGTCTGTCGATTCTTTATTCTCAGAACTGTAGATTCTGTTTTGTAAATATTTTTTTTTCACAAAACGTGTAAAGCTAATTGCATGTTGCAGTAAGCACAACAAAGGACGGTCGAGGCTAAACTGCTTCACACCACATACCAGGCGTGACACGTATCAAAGGCGCTTAAGGTCAACCTTCTCCACACCGCTCACGCGAGCAAAGACGTACCTAACAATCAAGCGGCAGCAAAACAGGTTTCCAGAGCATTCGAGGGCATCCGGCGGCCGGCGTGTTTGTAGAAGTCGAGAAAGGCCCATTTTACTCAACAGAGAGTTATAGACATGAGGCGGCCAGTGTGTCAGTGAGTGTGAGACAGCTGTGCGTGTGGTAGGTTTGTCGAGCGTCGAGTGATTTTATCGTCGGATTTAGTGTTTGAGAGACAGTGAAAGGACTGAGTTAAGGCTACGACAAGTAATATCACGAAATACTTTATCCTTTTTTAACGTGGGTAGAAAAGAACTGTGTATTTATGCAAAAGTTTCAGGAGGAAAGACTGAAAGAAAAGCAGTTGGACTGGATTTTGTCTTTTGTCACCATAGGTTAAAACTCTGAAGATAGTGCAGTAACCCTACAATATGAACTGCAACCAGCCTCCAATTTACTACGTGCCCGCAAATGGAGAAGTTATTCAAAGGCTCGGCGTATTGCTGAAGGCAGTTGGATATGATTAACTCCGTCTGTCTCTTTATAGTCCTCGAGAATCAGATGACTATCCCAACTTCACAAAATGGATCAGCAGCGTGGCTTAGGGCTAAATGTAGATTAAGTGTATATGGTACATCTTAAACTCCTCTACACAGAGAGGGGATTAAACGCCCCATTCATCCTACATTAAATCTGTTTTATTCATGACGTATTATCACAGGAAACAAGCCATACCATTGGTTTTTTGAGATATAGTATATCAACACCGTTTTACTTCCTTGGTCAATTTTTCCTCTCTTTACCTTGCATGGTTACTGGGAGAAGTAATACATTTCACTGGAAACCTAAGAATTTTACAAAAAATCCCCGTGAATGTACGAGTATATACCAGGTGAGTCAGCTGCCCCTTATTCTCGAGTTTTATGCAATCCGCATTTTATACCCCAACATGAAAACATCGACCCCATTACCAGGTTCTACGCGCGTATTTAACATGGATGTTAAACACTCGATGAAATTAGTACTAATATAGATGTTATCACATCGCTTTTTAATACATTTGTAATTAGACAGCTGACGTTTGCACTTCTGCAAATGTTCACTGGAACCAGCGAATATTACATCTTAAACGGAATGTTTAGCTCACACGTTACTAGGTAGCTCAGTTGGAACGGGCGCAAGACTCCGAAGTAATCTGTCTGTTGTGAAGGTGGTTCGAATCACCTGCTGCATGTACTAATTTTTTTTTTTTAACTAACGGTGCAATCCTCACAATTTACAAACTATTATTCTGAAAACTGTTATATTCATTTTTATTGTTTTATTTATGTTTTATGACATTGTTTGATGTTTCTTTATTGGTGAACTATAATTATGTAGTTGTTTAAACACACCTATAGGTAAGTGCAATTGAAATAAGGATCATTCATACACATTTGAACACAGAAAGCAAGGAAATTACATTGTCAGAGTTTAACATGGAAGTTAAACTCAATTTTGCACACAATGAATTATTGTGCTATTAAAAATGCAGACAACCAAAAACGATTTAAATTATAATATCCTAAACCCTCAGGGACTTCATAATTAGATTATTGTGAATTCGGTTTCCAAGTTTTGATGAACATAATATATATATATTTACAATGCTGAGACTCGAACCTGTGTCATTGAGGTTAAGCACAGAGGACCCGTCACAATCCTATTCAGGTATTTCGAGACTTCGTGAAAGCACGTACCACGTCCAATAGTAGGACTTGTATGCCTGGCGCTATGCCATTGCAACCTCGCAAGTTTTCGGGCTTGATTTAGCCTTTTAAGACAGTTTTAACCATTTACTGGGCGTTTTAATATTATTACTTAAATGGCAAAAGCTGTTATGCATATTAATTGAGATGCACGAGGTGTAGTTCACGCAAAAATGCAAATAAACTGTTATTTAATAATATGTCCGTTTTGATGTACGGGTCCATGATGTATGAGGCGTGTCTAAATTTTTCCTAATTTTTGGCAGCCAATCCCTACTCTAAGTACAAGAATCCACCATTTTCTTTTTAGCTGACGTTCGTGTACTCATATGATAAGTCCATTTTTTCCGAGGCGTTTACTGAATTACGTTGCTATGTATACTCTAATAAAAAGTTTGTAAAATTGGCTGGAAACCGGAATCCGCTCTCAGTAAACGAGTCATATGTTTTTGAGGTGTACTTTAGCGAGGAGTACGTTCTGTCCCTTAAAGCACTGTTGCTCTCAATTTTGCGCATTCCTCTCTTTAAGAATGCCAAGGAATACATTTTAGTAAGCGCAAAACTGGACTAAGACGCACATGCCGTTAGATGGGTGGCCTACCCTCCAAAAAAATACGGCGCGGCTGACTCACCTGGTATATGCGTGTGTGTGTATGTCGCTCTGTAAAGAGCATAATTCATAAACGAAAATTTGTTTAAATACCAAACTTAGTATTTAAGTTAAGTATGTTCTAAGAATATCACGAGAGTTTAAAGGAATATCTACAGGTGGCCCCTGCAGTTGGGTAACATGAATATCTGATATACTGTAAGAGATAGATCAAAATCTTACTGTATAAAAAATATAGATGTTGCTAAAACACACAATTTATGTCTGAATATTTTTTTCTAGAATTAACCATTTCGGAGATATTCTTCGTTTTTTGTGTAAGTTTTTCAGAACTTATACTTCTGTCAAATGGAACATCGTTGTTCAGTTTTTTATATGTTAAGTGTGCAAAGAGAACGGAATCTCAAAGCTTTAAATATTTGACTATCGCAGACTCAGTACTTTTAAGGACTTCCGCGCGTCCATGTGGCCCATCTACTGGTAGCCTGTGGTGGTTCTCTCACTTCATCCCTTTCTCTAGAGGGTGTTAGCCCACAAAGTATCTGTGTAGTGTGCGAGGTGTTCCCCTTCATTATGTCACCCTACCCTACTGTGCTTACTAGATAAACTAAACAGAAGAAACTTTGGGTTCGTTTCAGGCACGTGAACGAAACCAATTAATAAAGATGTATTGATCCTGCTTCAACCCCAAGTTCTTTAATGCATAAAAAACCCGTGCAACGGCGTGGGTACTCGGCATTGTATCAGTAGGGTTCTATGCTCTGTTAAAATACGTCAATACCACCGTCATGACAGTAAATTATCAATTTGCGTCTCTGTTTACTGATTTCGTTTGTTCCGTGACACCGGTTGCGAAATAATGCCAGCAGTAAGCAGCAATATCAACAATCGTTTGTTTACAAGAGCTCCAGGAGATTCCGCTAGTGTCGTTCTAAACAAAACAGTAAAACATTTTTGTTTGTTTTTATGTGGTACCAAATGGCACATTCTGTTCCTTCTTCCCTTATTACTGTATTTTAAAACGGGGACTCATTTTGTTTATTTCGGAGACATATAACTCCCCCAGCTACTATGTTCGAAGTGTATTGGTTGCTTTAATAGACACTGCTTATTCACCATACAGTTTTTTTCTCCTTCTTTGTCTCCTAAATTTAAAATGTTTGTGTTCCCTCTCGTATATTTTCAGTCGTGCACTTCAAATGAGGTAAAAAAGGGAATGGCCAAAGAACGGCACAGAAACTTTGAGTTTAGTTATTCTACTCGCGTTGTTACCTCGTTTGCTGTGTGTGTGTGTGTGTGTGTGTGTGTGTGTGTGTGTGTGTGTGTGTGTGTGTGTCTGTGTGTATGTGTGTGTGTTTGTGTGTTTGTGTGTCCGTGTGTGTATGTGTATGTGTATGTGTGTATGTGTGTATGTGTATGTATGTGTATGTGTGTGTGTATGTATGTGTGTATGTGTGTGTGTATGTGTGTGTATGTATGTGTGTATGTGTGTGTATGTATGTGTGTATGTGTGTATGTATGTGTGTATGTGTGTGTGTATGTGTGTATGTGTGTATGTGTGTGTATGTGTGTGTATGTGTGTGTATGTGTGTGTATGTGTGTGTATGTGTGTATGTGTGTGTATGTGTGCGTATGTGTGTGTATGTATGTGTGTATGTGTGTGTATGTGTGTATGTGTGTGTATGTGTGTATGTGTGTGTGTATGTGTGTGTATGTATGTGTGTATGTGTGTGTATGTGTGTATGTGTGTGTGTGTATGTGTGTGTATGTGTGTATGTATGTGTGTATGTGTGTGTGTGTATGTATGTGTGTATGTTTCTCACAAGTTACTGCACCTTTGTCTATGACTGTCTTTTCCTGTGTATCTTTCTGTCTAACGGCTCTTGTCTATGGGTCGCTGTGCCTGGATTTTCCCCATTTGTGTCATTTTAACTCTCTCTTTAATTCTAAATTTATGTAATTCCCTACACGCGAAAAGGAATATAAAACGTATGATACAGCCAACATTGGGCAGGTAAATTTTCTGTATGTCATTCACATATAAAATACATTCTATAAAAAAATTGTGAATGAAGCGAAACAGTATCACATAACTTTCTCTACTCTTGTACTAACCATTCTTACAAACTCTTATTCCTATATCTTCTTCGTGTTAGTTGAGATAAACATTTGTACAAATTATCTTATTGCTTATTTCCTTGTAGGTACAAGGGGAATATTACAATACAGTGGACTGTGAGCGATAGGATAATCTTTTAAAGCTTTGAGATTCCGTTCTCTTCGCACGCTTAACATATAAAAAAATGATCAACGATGATCCATTTCACGAAAGTTCTAAGTTTTCCAAAACTCACACACATAACAAGGAATATCTCCGAAATGGTTCACCCTACAAGAAAATTTATTGAGACATAAATTGTGTATTTTAGCAAGATCTACATTTTTTGTATAGTATAATTTGGTCTATCTCTAACGGTTTGCCAGTTATGTAAAAGTCGTCCAGAGTAAACACGACTACAGGGGCTATAGCCAGAAAATTCAAGATATACATTTCATTTGTCATAAAAATGTCTCAAACATATGATATTTCAATCAAAATAGTTAGAGCCATTTTCAAGAAAATCAAAATTTTTGAAAAATGTTCCATGTAAAGAGTAGTTTAAGGTGGGGCTATTTTCATCAAAATCTTCGTGTTGCATCCCTGAAAGACATTAAACTTAAATACCAACTTTGGTTTTTAACCGACTTTTCGTTTTTGAGTTATGCTGTCCACAGACTGACACAAAGACACACAGCCCAGTAGGGAAAGTAGAGAAACTAAAAAGTCTGATGTATCTTGTGCTAACTTTTTTACAACTGTTATTCCTCTATCTTCTTCATGTTAGTGGATATAAACATTTGTGGAAATTATTACTAATTTTCTTGTAGATGCAAGGGGAATACAGTGGGCGTTGAGCGAATGCCATATCTCTTAAAAGTGGTCGGTAAATGAAGGGTTTGAAATTCATTCCATTCATTCATTCTCAATCCATTTGAGAAAAGTTTAAGCATTATAGAGCTCACACAAACAACAACGAATACCTCTGAAACTAGTCACTACACAAAAAATGCATAACTAGTGTGTTTTAACAAGGTCTACGTGTTGAATTCCAGCATTATATTGCAGGTGATCCAAAAAACTGGGTACCGACTGCGCTGTGTTTTGCCTGTACGCATCCTTAGCGCTCGTCGCTGATGTTGCTGTCATAGACAGCGCACATGAAACCATACAACATTTTAAAACTACTTTTAAAGGCTTTACTTACCACTGCTATTAAAAGAGATACTGAAACTTGGCGAGCTGACTGAATTAACACATACAAATCGTAAATAAATACAGGCTGTGCAGTACAACAAAAAAAAATGTTGAACCATAATACACCTTGTGACTAAGTACGGGACAAAATAGTAAAACACTGGTAATAACTGAGTCACACATTATTACGTCAGCTCAATACTGCACTTTCAGAGCCGAGAAAAACAAGTCAACCGCATGACCTTGTGTACAACAGTGGGTGCGCAGTGAAAAATGACCACGCAGCGGTTCGGATGTGCCTCTAGATTTGCCAATTTAAAACATTAAGGTAATAATCAACATAACCCTACACATTCACCCAATTAAATTAAGAATCATCATCAATCTTTAATTTTATATGAGTGATTAACAGATATTAGATTCCTTGATTTTTTAAATTAAGCGCGACTTTTATTAGCAATATGTACAAAAGACCACCTGACAGATACCCCTCCAATTATGCAAATCAAACTCGAATATTCAGTAATTAATTAGCTAAACCTGCTCCAATCATTGAATATTTTGTAGACAAAGAAAACAGTTCTCTTAATGTTTGTTAGGATCTGCTAATTTGAGTCCCCAATTAAGGCACCTCTCGAAATGCTGCTTCTTTTCTTTTTTTAAGTTTTAGATATTACCATATTCCTTGTATTTTCTTACAAAGGATTCCAACGACTACGTTTACAAGTCTCTTGATATGGGGAGTCAAATATTTATCTTGAAGTATCTGATAATGACCTGAAGTCGTCTTTATCCGGGTAAAGTTATATTGTTACACACGTTTACTTTATTATGTATATTTTACAGTAAATAGCGGAAGTATTGCATTCCACTTCAAGGCGTTATTTGTATCTAAAATAGTTTAATACAAAATTATAGACGCCGTAGAAAAGCCTCCTAAACTTAAGAATTGTAAATATAGTTGGTAAAGTGAAGATTCAATTGTCTTCTTTCCATGGCTTGGGTAGACGTCACATCGAAAAGACAAAGTCCGCAGAAATTTAATAATTTGTCTGTTTAAAGTGTTAGTACCTGGGTGACGGAGCTTCGCTCGGCGTTTTTCGCCTCTATTTTTCTGAAATCTTGCTTTTTGTGGGAGAAGATACTTATTTAGATAAACTGAGAGTCAAACCGTCAACTAAATAACAATTTTAGTTTGTGAAGAGTCATTTCCGAGATACAAATATTTAATAAACACCTTCATTTCAGCTGTAAAACATCTACTGCTGAACGCAGGCCTCCCCCATAGATATCCACCCAGTTTGAGGTTTTCGTCGTCGAGCATTTGTTCCATTATGGAGTTCAGTTCCTTGCTGCTGCGATTGACTCCAGGGCGTTAAGCTTCTTGTATAGATTATATGAATTGTTTGTAGAAGAGTGAGTGGAGAAAGAGATGTGAATGTGTTACCTAAAAGTGAGTATAGTAAACAGTGTGAATGTAATATGCAGCATTTCTATTTCAAACATGCACAAAATTGTATGACTTATTGCGAGAAGAGTGAGTAGAGAAACAATTATGAATGTGTTTCCCAAAAGCAAGTAGAGAAAACAGTGTGCATGTAGTACGTAGCATTTCTATTTCAAACATGCACGAAATTGTATGACTTATTTGTAGAAGAGTGAGTAGAGAGAGATGTGAATGTCTTACCTAAAAGTGAGTAGAGAAAACACTGTGAATGTAATATGTAGCATCTCTATTTTAAACATACAGAAAATTGTGTATTTATTTGTAGAAGAGTGAGTAGAGAAAGAGATATGAATGTGTTACCTAAATCTGAGAGGAGAAAGCAGTGTAAATGTAATAGCATTTCTATTTCAAACATACAGAACATGGTATGACTTATTTTAAAAGTGCGAATAAAAATGTTTCTTGGTGCAAAATCACGTTTTTTATGGAAAATTGTTTATAGAAGAATGAGTAGAGAAAGAAATGTGAATGTCTTACCTAAAAGTGAGTAGAGAAAACACTGTGAATGTAATTTGCGGCATCTCTATTTTAAACATACAGAAAATTGCATGACTTATTTGTAGAAGAGTGAGTAGAGACAGAGATGTGAATGTGTTACCTAAAAGTGAGAGGAGAAAACAGTGTGAATGTAATAGCATTTCTATTTCAAACATACAGAACATGGTATGACTTATTTTAAAAGTGCGAATAAAAATGTTTCTTGGTGCAAAATCACATTTTTTATGGAAAATTGTTTATAGAAGAGTGAGTAGAGAAAGAGATGTGAATGTGTTACCTAAAAGTGAGTAGAGGAAACACTGTGAAGGTAATATGCATGTATACAACAATTTAATCAAATATTTAAGAGTCGTTTCTGAAATACCGGGAATATATATACAAGAATTGCGCAGTAGAAGCGGGAATAAAAAATGTAATTTTTTATGCAAAATCGCGTTTTTTCGGGAATTACACCTATATAGTTGAACTTAGAAAGTAAAACCCTATCTGAATTCAAAATTTGATCGAAATCGTTCGAGCCGTTTCCAAGTTGCGCGGAATAAATATGTATATATATACAAGAATTGCTCATTTAAATATATAAGATTTTAGAAGAACATTTATAGTGGTGAAAGAACGCAAAACAACGGCGTATAGAATCTGTGAAGCGGCATGAAATAGAAAGAATATAAACTTATAAGAATATATAGTCCGTGTTTGTGAAATTGTGGACCCCGTATCGTGATTCCGAGCCATGAGACTGTGTAATTTGTGTGCTTATAGATTGAAATAAAAACACAAATTTAACGTAGATCTATAGAATAATCAATTTAATTAATTGTTGACCCGTACCGCGCCCGAGTTTCATCGTCCGTCGCAAAATGGCGCTTACGTGGGGCTAGTGGACTTTTTCTAATCGTTACAACTTAAAAATTTCGCATAGAGATTCCATCGGAATAATGCACATCTTGTTAAAGCACACGATTTGTGTCTAATGCATTTTTTCTATACTATACAGTTTTCCATATATATAACGTAATAGCTTGTTCAAGTACCTACGTCATCCTAGGAATCCCTTACAGCTTCACGTTCTACTTTTGTCTTTTGCTTCTCCTCAGCATCCCACTTCTACTACGCCAATTATTAATAAAAACATCTTATGAGGAAGAACGACAATATTGCATCTATTATTTTACTTTCGTCTTTTTTCTGAGTTTAAGATTGCTTAACTGTAAGAGTTATATCAGACGGTGAAGAAATGAAATGCATGAGCTGATGTTCAAGGATAAAGCGTAAGTGTTTAACGAAACAGTCCTGAGGTTAAGGAAATTGCCGTTCAACTTATTGCAATCGAACTTCGAATTATTGATAGGTTGAATACTTCATACAAAGAATAGCTCGAGTATTATATTACTATACCTGGCAAAGTCATGAGGCGAATCGGAAAAGTATTTACGTGAGATTATCGCACACACACGGCGGGAAAGTGTGTGTACTGGCGTATCGCTGTTGTAGTAAACAAGATAACAAGCGATCACAGCGCTCGACAACCAAGGTCAATACTCTTCGTCGCTTTGTCAAGTATTATTATGATGATTATTAATTATTATCTATAATTGTTATGCAAGTCAATAATTAGAAGTACGGTAAGTCATGGAGCAGAAATTGAACAACATTGGAATTTAAATTTAACATTATTATCTACCGAACTGAACAATTTCAAGAGATCCACCAGACACTCTAAATTAGAAACAAAATGATAAACTATGAAAGCTGAAAATTCAATTTTAGCTTTTATAAGATATAAACAGCTACAATGCTACGGGAGGGTGACACAGTTGGTAGAGCACCTGCCTGCTGTGCTAGGGGTCCCGGGTTCGATTCCCAGCAGGAGGGTAGGAATTTTTCTCCAGCCAGGATTATTCCTCATCCTTCCCTGAGTCTGGAAGTATGAAAGTGTGAATGTGTGTGTGAATTCAAAGAATAAAACCCCCAAAGATAGAAAAACCCAACGTAAACGTGTACCACCATTTGTCAATAGGCAAGGCCGCCGATATGACCTCTGCAGTTACAGGTGGGATTTATATAAGAAACAAAAAAAAAAAAAAAAAAAAAAAAAAAAAAAAAAAAAAAAAAAAATGCTACGGATATGTTCGCAGTATGCCTGACATAAGATTACCAAAAGAGGTTTTAGAATGGCACCCTCCTGGAAGAGGAAAGCATTGTCGACGTGGACTTAAATGGATGGAAAATATTAAAAGAGAAATGAGGCAATTAGGTCCAGAAAAATTCGATTGGGAAGATAAATAAGACTGGAGCAAGAGAATAAAAACTTGAAATTTGGACACATGAAGAATGTTTTTACACTGTAAAACTATTTACAGAGAAATAACGATATACATATAATAATAATAATAATAATAATAATAATAATAATAATAATAATAATAATAATAATAATAATAATAATAATAATAATAATAATAATAATAATAATAATAATAATAATAATAATAATAATAATAATAATAATAATAATAATAATAATAATAATAATAATAATAATAATAATAATAATAATAATAATAATAATAATAATAATAATAATAATAATGCTGATGATGATAAAGATAATGATGATGATAATGATAATAATGGTTATTTTATTATATTATTACTATCATTATCACTATTATCACTATTATTATTATTATTATTATTATTATTATTATTATTATTATTATTATTATTATTATTATTATTATCATCATCATTATTATTATTATTATTGATCAGGTATGAGGTATTGGAACACAGGGGGCACTTCTACTGCAACCTGTCACGGATTTATTGCAGGCTATCATCTCTCTGAGAGGGAGAAATGAGATGAAGGGAGACCACAACCCCGGAACAGGACGGTGCATCTAATGACACAGATACGTGCGTAAGTCCTTAACAGATGACAGAGCACACACACCATTTGAAGCTGCTCAACGCCACCAAGAGAGACGCAGAAGCAGAATCAGACTGTTATCGGCCAGTTGTTATCAACTAATTGAATTGACAACGCTCTCCGCGTTTAACAGTGTCTAGAAGCTCCTTTCGAATCTGCCCTTTTGCCGTCGATAGAAGCGATGAGAATTCTCTCTCTGGGTTTGCGTGAGTGGTTCCGTAAGGATGACACAGGTTTTGAATACAACGGCTTTTAATGTAGAATCGACTTTGTTACTCCGACTATTACCGACCAATATATGTATTGTCAACAAAGTAACACTATTTGAAGTGTTATTTGGATACACAAATGAAATTGTAAGATGACCAAGGTAACTAGAGAAAGAAGGTAGGCCACTCCGGCACAATTGCTGCCATTGGTTGCCGGCAAGATACGTCACACGGAGGTCTCGGAGCGCGCGCAGTTCAGACGGCAATAGAAAGTGAGCGCTTTAAACCCGTTTCGACATATACCATTTAAAGCATTGACTGACAGTTCCAGTGCGTAAACACTTAAGCAATAATTAATAAAGTGTAGAAAAATACAGTGATGTGTGATAGAAAAGATACCTTAACTGAAAACACATTAGAAACGTTCACTAACACATTCTACTAACTACAAACCAATTTTACCACCACCACCGAAACTACAATCAAAATAATAAGTAACAAATTATTGTTTGATCTTAAAAGTAGACTCACATTTGGTCATGTTGTTGCAGAAGAAGTAGCTGACGCCCACTGCTGACGCTTCCTCGCGTTCGTTTTTGTCATACTTACAGCTTTTAGTTTGTTATTTAAATGCCGTATCCTAATGAAAGTGCGGGTCCTGACGTATAGGGAAACAATTCTTTCATCCAATTCAGGAAATTTAGAGCAAATCATGCCAGTAAGCGCTTTCATCACTCCAGCACATTTTGAAACGTTAAAGCCATGGAATCCCGCAAATATAACTTCAAATTCCTTCACTTTTTGGTACCACCGTTCAGTCGGCCGAACAAGTTCGCCCTTTGAAATAACTGTAATCCAGTCCTGTGGCACTTGTTTTGGCAAATTATAGTCACTGTCTTTGCTTCCCAAAGTACTGTCAAAAGGCCGGCATTTGTATGCAATGTAACCCGCAAGATACTTTATAGCGTCTGTGTTAAAATCTTCCATTTCAGAAGTATCGCTTATACTCGTATCTTCTAGTAGTATTGCCTCCTCATATTCAGTGGGTGCCGAAATTTCTTTAGCAACGTCCATGCACAGCTCGGTAGAAATGAAATCTAAGAACTGAGTGTCACAATCGAAATCTTGTTTAGACTGGTTTGTCTGATTAATCGCCTCCACTGATGCTCCATCGGAAATTGGAACTTTGTTGTTGCCTGTAAGAAGCAGTAGGCAAAATTGGGGCACCTGATTGGTCAGTATAGTGAATCACATAAAGATATTATTTAAAATATTGTTCTGTGATTTGTCGAAATAATTGCATAGGCGTAACTTCAAGATGTGTTTTCCAGAAAATACGAAATTTTCTGTCTTAGAAATTAGTGCGTTAACACGTACCACAAAATGCATCTCATAGGGCAATTCGGCACGTTTTATTATGCTACTTCGTGCCATTTTAAATGCGCCCGGGCTCAGACAGAATGACTCCAACCCTTTTAAGATAAACAGAAAGATAAAAGGAAGCGAAATACAATGACCTTTGTTTTACCAAAGGGTGTGCACCGCCTTATCCCAAACCGTACTGAAATTCAGGTATAACATGAACGAAAGGCTGATGACTCTTTCTGTATAGCTATGCAGTGCTTCTTCCGGCGGCACCGTGGCCGAGTGGTTAGCGCGCTCGCCTACCACCTAGGCGGCCCGGGTTCGATCCCAGGAACCCGCATGTGGTGTTCGTGGTGGACGAAGCGGCGTCAGGGCGGGTTTTCTCCGGGTACTCCGGTTTCCCCCGCCATCTCATTCCACCGGTGCTCCATCTTCATGTATCATCAGTGTCACCGCCTGCGGTGCCGTAGTAGTAAAAGCGGGCATTAAACACTACAACAACAACGCAGTGCTTCTTTCACATTCGGGAAATATTTTCTTTCCCATTTTAAAGAAAAGGAGCAAGATGCTGGAATTACCTTGCAATTATACAATACTTTGATGATATTTCACAAATAAACGTAATTTGCAATTAATCACATTATTTTACAGCCTCAAATCAGATTTTCTCTAGTTTTGATCACTGAGGTCATCTATGAAAACGCGCAGTATGTATAACTAAAATTATTTATAGTTGTTTAATGTATTAAAATATGCACAGCATATATTCCCATGATAAAAATCTGATGTGCTATATACAAATTATTTTCTTTGCTCACTCTTGCGCAAAGTATTCTTACCAAGGCTTATCCTTCTATATATTCATGTTAACATAGATAAAATTTCATTATACATTATAAAGGATTCATAGGTGAAAGCGATAGACAAAACTTCTCCCCCCCCCCCCTCTCTCTCCGTTTTTGGTATTTTCAAAAATGATAGCTCTCGTAATTGTGTTATTTATTTCATTTTCCTCTGCACTGCATTTTCATATTGCTGAAAAAGAGTGGCCACACAGCTATTCTTAGAACAGCTCAGCCAATAAAATACTGTCTTAATAGGGAAAGAATGTCAGTGTCACATTCTGTTTTCGTTTATTACATTATTAAAAGGCCTTTTAGTAAGGGCTGCGTTGCAAATATAACCTTAATCCTAAAGAAAGTGAAAAAAGCGTGTTGAAAGCTCTTAACAAAGAAATAATTGCACGATTATGTGGCACACGGTTGTTCCTTCCACCTACAGATAATTTTCATTTCTGTTTTACAAAATATAACACAATGAGAGCTTTGTTTTGTTCAATTAAAACGCCTGCGTTGACATTTCATGTCAGAAAACAAGGAAAGTAGAGTAGAGATACTTAATTAGCACGATGGGATTTGAATTATATCGTAAAATGTAAGCTGCACGTGTGCATATCGGTACTGCGAGACTCCCGTGTGACGTCATCAGCAGACAGCTCTAGGAAGGGCGATTGCGCGGGAAGCGGGAAGAGGCCCCCCTGTAAGATGACGATGCTCACTTAAGATGTTGGTTTTTAAGTGATTTGAAGTGAGACTACCCCCGTTTGTTCCTTTCTCCGTATATTTGTTACTTATTTAAAATTATTACAGTAGTTATTGTGGTTACTATTATTATTATTATCATTATTATTAAATGTTTAATTACATTTTTAAATAGTTAATCTATTCAAATCATCTATAAATTTCGGTATTACTGAGGATGGTGTACAACACAAGCAATCACACCATCTGTCGACAGTTGCCCGTACTATTGCTCTGACAACGGACATGGAAGACCACGAGGAAAATGAAATAGGAAGGAAAGGAAAGGAAGTCATGGAAGGAAATTAAACACCTCAGCTTTATCTAAGTGACAAGGGGAAACCACGGAAAAATCCAAGCCCGGATAATCATTGTGTATTTTATGGCACCAGCCGTGAGAGCTTACGCAATTTGATCAACATAATTAAATTGTAATACCACTCAAGGAAGGCGGTGTGAGTGTGAGTGTGAGTGCGTGTGTGTGCGTGCGTGCGTGTGTGTGTGTGTGTGTGTGTGTGTGTGTGTGTGTACCTCTAACAGCCTCAACATAATTCGACTTCTGCCTTGTTGTTGCGGAACACTTTGGAGCGTTAATGATGCTCATATGTCACTATATCCATTTCACATGTAGTACAGGAATGTTATAGGAGAGTGTCGTATTTCTAAAGGATCAATAATTCAGGGCGCCAACTGTACAAGCCGGTCACGGAATTTAATACAGCTTATAACGCAGGACGCATGTGTTTTGTCACTGATGTAGTACTTACCTGAGACAGCGAGAGCGCGCCACATGTATACCTTACGTGACTAACTCCCGGAAGTTGTAGGAGCCAACCTAGCTCTGAAATTTTTAAATTAATTCAGAATACTTCCGCAAAACCTCCACGTCGTGTTCCCTTTTCCCCAGGAAAATTACTGACGCGTGTTCTGAGAATTTTCAAGTTCAGCCGACCGTAATGAAATTTCACTCTTTGTTTAATATCGCATTGCAGAATGTGTTTCTCACATGCGGTACATTATGGCAATTATATTAAAACACTACATAAGCAGAATGAGTATATTTTTACTTTCTCTACCACGTATAGTAAGTAGGGGAAGTATTGTATTCGATTAAAAGATTCGATGTCGAGATTTCACCGGAAATGATTTTGTACTCCCTGAATCCAAAAATAATCATTGTTAGAAAAAGGTCCGTGTGTGTGTGTCAATGTTCGTGCGAAATTCTCTGAGCTGACTTTACTTTGCGAATTACCTTGGTATTTTAGAACCAGTTCATAAGATTATGACAATCCTAAATGAAAAATCTCTACTCTTGTACTAACCATTCTTACAAACTCTTATTCCTATATCTTCTTCGTGTTAGTTGAGATAAACATTTGTACAAATTATCTTATTGCTTATTTCCTTGTAGGTACAAGGGGAATATTGGAATACAGTAGACTTTGTGCGATAGTCAAATATTTTAAAGCTTTGAGATCCTGTTCTCTTTGCACGCTTAACATATAAACAAATAAATAAACAACGTTGTTCCACTTCACGAAAGTTTTAAAGTTTTCCAAAACTCACACTAATAACAAGGAATATCTCCGAAATAGTTCACTCTACAAAAAATTTATTTGGACATAAATTGTGTGTTTTGGCGACACTTATTTTTTCTGTACAGTAAGATTTTGTCGATCTCTTATGGTTTACGAGTTATTCAAAAGTCATCCAGAGTTAGCAGGACTACATAGGCTATAGCCAGATTTCACTTGTTATACAAATATCTTAAACATATCAGATTTTAATAAAATCGTTAGTCATTTTGTAGAGGATTAAAATTTTCGAAAATTTTTCCATGTAAAGGGTAGTTTAGGGTGGAGCTATTTTCTTCAAAATATTCGTGTTGCATCCTTAGAAGACATTAAACTTAAAAATACCAACTTTGGTTTTTAATTGACTTTTCGTTTTGGAGTTATGTTGTCTACAGGCTGATAGACTACGACACACACATAAACACACGGACCTTTTTCTAAAAATGCTTTTTTTTCCTTTGGATTCAGGGGGTTTCAAAACATATTTTCGGTGAAATCTCGACATCGAATTTTTGGCTGGAATGCAATACCTCTGCTTATCAGTGGAAAAAGTAAAAATTGTCTATGAAATTGTCAATTCTGGTAGATGGTAGAACTATTACCCAAGATATCGTTGTAAAGTGTTCGACCCGTTGGAGTTTATGCAGATACAAGCAGATAGTGCACTTCGAACTTGTCTCAGCTTGTCTGTTCATCAAGATGATCAGAGGGAATTGATGAACCGTTTAAAGTGGACCAACGCTTCAGAGCTTCTGGCACACACATAACTCAACTTCATCACCCTGTGCAATTCAAATGGACTTGACGAAGTAGATAACACCATAAAGGTCCCATCACTACCGGAACGAGAATTTGCAGCCGTCCGTCTTCCGCGGAAATTTAGACGTTCGAAATATTCTGAGCAGAAAATTTAGTTGGTTTTCAGATATGGATGGATACAACAGAAAAGCTGCACTTTCTCGACGGAGACATTGTAATAATATATATTTTAACTATTTTATTGAAGAAAACTTATGTCAGAAAGGAGTAAAGGAGTAAAAAAGTGGTGGAATCGCAGCATAAAATGGAAAATACATCACTACAGTGAATTTATTATTAGTCATTTGATACCAGACTTGCGAGAAGGCTCTAGGGAAGCTTTTTACTGCCTAACTGGTGCCTGGCTTCTTCATTATCAGTTGAGGGAGCCGAATGCATACGTAATACCACGAGTGTCTACGAAGGAGACACGCCACTAGCGGAAGCTTCCGAGACAGTCGCGTAGTAGGCATCCTTTTCGAACCAAACAGAATCTTGCCGCTTTCGATCGGGCCAATGTGCATTTGTCCCTTTATTAACATAAATCCAATCGTTCAATATACGAACTCCAAGCCTACCAAAAACTAATATAATATAAACTTGTTAAAATCTAATTAATATCCTCCAAAGGAGCACTCAATCTATTCTAAGCAACTCGTAAGTCATCCACCACAGCAAGAAGAGCGAAAAACCTTAAAGTAACTGGGAGAGTATATTTAGACAGAACAGTTTACAAAAAGTGGGAGAGAAAGCCAAGACATGTAACCCATTCGATGTTCTTGCTCTAAATATACGTTCAACAATTGACCGCGTGTTAAGAAAACATTTGGAACGCTACTCCCAAGATAAACACACAACGGAGGAAAGCTGTGAGGTTGCACTCAAGAAAAATAATATAATTGTCTCTGTAGTTGGAGAATAACACGAAAAATCGATAGAATATAACATACCCTTAATTTTTCACACATTCATGCTGAAAATAGAGGTTATGTTTACAACCAGCAGAACTTACCCTTGCTTGCTTTATTCCTTTTTGGTGAGAAAGTTTTGCTTATGCTCCAAATGTTAAATTATCAAACGTCTTGTATACTTTGCATCTATTTTAGCTACAAGTTTTGACTTTCACCGTTATTTGGTAAATATACACATTTAATAATATTAAATGGTTTTTACTTTCTCTACTACGTATAATAAATAGGGGAAGTTTTGTATTTCACCCAAAATTTTGATGTTGAGATTTCACCGGAAATATATGTTTTGAGCCCCCTTGAATCCAAAAAAGGATGTCAGTCTGTGTGTCTATGGACATAACTCAAAAACGAAAAGTACCTTAAAAACCAAAGTTGGTATTTAAGTTTAATGTCTTTAAAGGACGCGATACGAAGATTTTGAAGAAAATAGCCCCACCCTAAACTACCCTTTACGTGGATCATTTTTCAAAAATTTTGATTTTCTTGAAAATGGCTCTAACGATTTTGATGAAAATGTCATATGTTTGAGATATTTTGATGACAAATGAAATGTATATATTGAATTTTCTGGCTATAGCCCCTTTAGTCGTATTTACTCTGGACGACTTTTGCATAACTGGTAAACCGTTAGAGATAGACCAAATTATACTATACAAAAAATATAGATCTTGCTAAAATACACAATTTATGCCTAAATAAATTTTCTTGTAGGGTGAACCATTTCGGAGATATTCCTTGCTATGTGTGTGAGTTTCGGAAAACAGAACTTTCGTGAAATGGATCACCGTTGTTCATTTTTTATATGGTAAGTGTGCAAAGACAACAGAATCTCAAATATTTGACTATCGCACAAAGCCTACTGTATTCTAATATTCTCCTTGTACCTACAAGGAAATAAGCAATAAGGTAATTTGTACAAATGTTTATCTCAACTAACATGAAGAAGATATAGGAACAAGAGTTTGTAAGAATGGTTAGTACAAGAGTAGAGAAAGTCATGTGAGTGCAACACGTCAGATTTTTACAAAACGGTTCTTGTGTACCTATGTGTCCGTTTACGAAAAGTCGCTTAAAAACCAAACTTGGTTATTTAAGTTTAATACATGTTAAGGACACGACATGAAGATTTTGAATAAATTATAGCACCCTAAGCAACCCTTAACATGGACAACTTTTCAAAAACTTTGATTTTCTTTAAAATAGATCTAACGATTTGTAATAAAATGTGTAGCAAACTGATATTTTTATCACTCGTTGTGATGTAATATTATGCTATTGTATTCCCTGGCCTAGCTGCAATCGGTGAGTTTGTAGAATCTTTTTAAATTCTGTCTCTCCCGGGCGCCGTAAGGATGAACTACTTTTATATAAAGCTAGAAGTTGCTTTGATTACTCTTTCTTGATATTAATAAACACTTCTCAAACAATCTTCACACCTTTCACGTCGCTAAATAGTCCGCTAAATTGTGACCACGAATATCACAAATGTTCTTATTCGTAGTTAAAAACAAAAGTCAATTTCAAACAGTTCTATCCTCCATTAATTGCAACACCTGTCTGTGTTGGCGGTGATGATTCTGGACCTAGGTTGCCCCTTGGTGCCAGGCTGACCCGCCGTGCGCTGCTAGTGCTTGTGTGATACGCCGTGCCTATAGACTGTACCGCGGTACACTGGACGGTTATCGTGTCCACCTTGAAACTGACGAGGGCCTGTGTCCCGTTCGACGGGGTCTGTTTCTGTAATTGCAAGTGCGGTCGAATGCATGAAATATCTGATGTGCTGCACTCACATGACTTTCTCTACTCTTGTACTAACCATTCTTACAAACTCTTATTCCTATATCTTCTTCGTGTTAGTTGAGATAAACATTTGTACAAATTATCTTATTGCTTATTTCCTTGTAGGTACAAGGGGAATATTAGAATACAGTAGGCTTTGTGCGATAGTCAAATCTTTTAAAGCTTTGAGATTCCGTTCTCTTTGTACACTTAACATGTAAGAAAATGAACAACGATGTTCCCTTTCACGAAAGTTTTAAGTTTTCCGAAACTCACACACATAACAAGGAATATCTCCGAAATGGTTCAACCTATAAGAACATTTATTTGGACGTAAGTTGTGTATTTTAACAACATCTTCATTTTTGTTTACTAAGATTTGGTCTATCTCAAACTGTTTACCATTTATGCAAAAGTCGTCCAGAGTAAATACGACTACAGGGGCTATAGCCAGAAAATTCAAGATATACATTTCATTTTTCATAAAAATGTCTAAAAACATGACATTTTAATCAAAATCGTTAGACCCATTTTCAAGAAAATCAAAATTTACGAAACATTTTCCACCTAAAGGGTAGTTTAGGGTGGGGCTATTTTCTTCAAAATCTTTGTGTCGCGTCCTTGAAAGACATTAAACTTAAATACCAACTTTGGTTTTTAACCTACGTTTCGTTTTCGAGTTATGCTGTCCATAGGCACACCGACTGACACACAGACATCCTTTTTCGGATTCAGGGGGCCTCAAAACATATATTTCGGGTGAAACATCGACATCAACATCGACACCAGTAGAGAAAGTAAAAAATACAGGAGAATTAAACTCAAGAATTCGTGTAAGATCATATATTCCATGAACAATACAGGGAACCCCAGTTCGATATTTCTGATGACAATGCTGCCCCAGTGGTGTGTGATTCCTACATGCAATCTCTGCAGAGTCATTCTCTAATGGAAGGCATGAACAAGAGAAACCATGCAGGTCACGAATAGGCCTGAAAAGGCGTAGGTCGGACTATTATTGCTGATGGCAGTGCAAACCTAACGCATATGTAGATTAGTTCATCCAACAGAGGAACGTACAAAGTAAAGCATTTCTTTGTTTAAATGCAGACTAACAAAGTATCTCACAGTTTAAGTAGGAAGTTGTGGCAAGTACGAGTAGAAAAAAGGTTTCTCAAAATATCTAATTGACAGCAATCGAGCGGCAACACAAATAGCTTTCCAGAGTATTCGGGAAGCGTTCGGTGGCCGGCGTGTTTCTGGAACTCGAGAAGGGTCCGTATTACGTCATCCTCGTTATATAAGGAGACAAGGCAATGAGTGACAGGGGTTACGGTTACAGATATGAGTCAATCATTGTGTCAGTGAGTGGGAGACAGCTGTGTGTGATACTGTCGTCGTGAAAGATACATTGTGTTGAAGTGAAGAAGTTGTAATGAGTGTTGAGTGATTGTATCGTTGGAGTTAGTGTATGAGAGACAGAAAGTGAAGAAAGTGAAAGGACTGAGTTAAGGTTACAAGAAGAAAACAGTTGTGAGTTGTAATATCGCAAAAGACTGGACTGTTAACATTAGTAAAAGACAACTGTGTATTTGTGCAAACGTTTGAGAAGTAAATAAAAGTGAAAAAAATAATTGGACTGGATATTCGTAATTTTCTTACAATATTATGCCAGTGTCATAACAAAATGGCAGGAACAAATTAGTTCCTATAACTGCATCTACGGACGAGCAAGTAAAATGCACCCTAGGCGCCTCGTTAGGCCCCTAAGGGGCCAATAATTGAGCAACTACCTGATTAAGCAATAGAGGCACTTGGCGAATACCGCATACACCAAACAGTGTGGGGAAGCTTGATCGTGTGCGCCTTTGATACGTGCTGCGCCCATTGTTGTTAGTCACGTATGCACAAACAATCGCGCGAGGCAACCTGAACTTAGGTACCTTTGTTTACTCGCCGGCCTGGTATGCCGCGTGAAGTCCTTTGTTGTGCGCCAAGTCCGACCTCACAATAATAAAGTTACAAAAATGCAAATTGTAACATATTCGATACTTGTGTTAACATCCCTTATTCTGAATATTAGACACACTTTTCGGTGAAAATTGTTGCTAGATTTCGTCTTACTTTAAAATCAATTTGATGTCGAGATTTCATCGCGGGCCCTTATGACCTATTGTCGACGGACCCTTAAACACATTTCGTTACAAATATATGTTCTGGTAGCCCGCGATCTAAAAAAAATGGTATTTGTGGTCAGCTGTGCACAGAGTAACTCAAAAACGAAAAGTCGGTTGAATGCCAAACTTGGTATTGAAGTTCAGCATGGTGCAAGAACGGCGCAACACTAGTATTTTCAACAATATCTCCTCACCACAGACTACCTCTTGCCTGGAAAGTATTTCGGAAATGACTATCATTTAGATTAAAATGTAATATAGTTAAGATATTTTTATGACAAATGAAATGTGTAGCTTGATTTTTTTCCGGAAACAATTGCTATTGTGTAGCGGTGCAGTGTCTGGACTGTTCTCTCACAGCCACTCCCGATCATTCTACTTCCAGAACATTTCCATTGTCTAAACAACTATTATAAGGGACCTGCTCCTGCCCGGAGAGTAGTAGAGTAGTAGAAGTGAAGGAGTAGAAGTTGTTCCAGTCGTTCTTGTAGTGAAGTGTTAGAGTGAGGAAAGACGCATACGAAGCGTTCAGTGAATCCTGCCGAGTAGAAGTTCAGTGCAAGTGTAATCTGACAGTTCTTATTTGTGATTCGATTCGACAGTTGTTCTGTGCTCTGAGCTTGTATAAAAAGGATTTAAGTGTAACGTTGGCACTATGTAAACTGACCAGAAGGCAATAACGTGTGATTAACAGCTACTGGTGTTTCCTCATTTGTTACAATACTTTTGTCGGGTGAACCATTTCCGAGGTATTCTCTGTTATTTTTCTGAATGTTGCATTACATACACTTTTCTCAAATAGTAAGTTGTTATTCATCTCTTGACCATGTAAAGCGGACGCAGTTTCCACCCAAGCATTTGATGTCCAGATTTCACCGGAAATATATGTTTTGAGATCCCCTGAATCCAAAAAAAAGCATTTTTAGAAAAA
Organism: Tenodera sinensis; assembly: GCA_030765045.1. Classification (NCBI taxonomy): domain Eukaryota; kingdom Metazoa; phylum Arthropoda; class Insecta; order Mantodea; family Mantidae; genus Tenodera; species Tenodera sinensis. Next base: position 177,821,027 of record CM060965.1, on the reverse strand, counting down.
GGTCCGCGTGTGTGTGTGTGTGTGTGTGTGTGTGTGTGTGTGTGTGTGTGTGTGTGGAGAGTATAACTCAAAAACGAAAAGTAGGTTAAAAACCAAAGTTGGCATTTAAGTTTAATGTCTCTCAATGATGCAATACGAAGATTTTGAAGAAAATAGCCCCACCCTAAACTACCCTTTACATGGAACATTTTTCGAAAATTTTTATTTTCTTAAAAATGGCTATAAACGATTTTGATTAAAATGTCATATGTTTAAGATATTTGTATGACAAATGAAGTGCATATTTTGAAGTCTCTAGCTATAGCCTATGTAGTCGTGTTTACTCTGGATGACTTTTGAATAACTCGTAAACCGTAAGCGATAGACAAAGTCTCAATACACAAAAAATGCAGGCCTCGCTAAAATACAGAGTGAACCATTTCGGAGATATTCCTTGTTATTTGTGTGAGTTTCGGAAAACTTAAAAAACTATCGTGAAATGGAACATCGTTGTTCATTTTTTTATATGCTAAGCGTGCAAAGAGAACGGAATCTCAAAGCTTTAAAAGATTTGACTATCGCTCAAAGCCTACTCTAATATTCTAATATTCCCCTTGCACCTACAAGGAAATAAGCAATAAGATAATTTGTACAAATGTTTATCTCAACTAACACGAAGAAGATATAGGAATAAGAGTTTGTAAGAATGGTTAGTACAAGAGTAGAGAAAGTCACGTGAGTGATTTTTCCAGCCTTTTTTTACTTCAGGAGCATCTGCAGGGTCTCTTTAAGATCTAAGCTAAAATATGTTTAGAAATATGAGAAACTAAATTATACTAATCAGGTCAATAATTCTGTATCAAGAATGCTTATTTTCAGGTTCGCTTATTCAGCTTCATGGCTCAACATCCTTAGTGCACGCAAAAGGGATATAAAGGAAAAGAATGGTTAAATAACGACATGCTAACGCCTGTGGTTTGCGGATAACCGTTCACAAGGCCAACACTTGACGTTTTTCACTTGTCCACATTTCTCTCTCGCTCTCACCCGGCTACAGCCATAAGCATAAACACGAACGCAAGCAAAATTATGTTGTGTTCATAGTAAGGGCCAGAAACAAAGGCAAATTGCATGATCCACAAGGCTTTGTTTTATGAGCAAAGAAGATTGATTTATATACCTTTTGTTGGTAGACTTGCTTTGTGTGGGGAAACTCAACATAATAAAATAACATATATAGGACGCGTGGAACCCTCTGTGCTCTCACCACTGATTACAAAAATAACAAAGAAGAATGTGCAGCTTAGAGAGACAGATTTTTCTGCTTTTGAGCTTTTTATATGCACAAAAGTATAAAGGGAGCTAAAGATTGGGCAAAAATGGTCAACCATAACAATTTGCGCGTTTAATTGATTTTTAAATCCGTTAACATGCATGGAACCCGGGACTTTAAGTATTTGTATGTCGTAAGTCGCTATTAGATAAAAAGTAATGTGATTAATGTGATTGGAGAATTAAATGTCGTGCCAGCATGTGGTCATGGTAGCTCAGTGGTTAGAGCAATTGGAAGAATACTGGAAGGTCTGTGAATGGCATTCAAATTTTCGGTCTGACTCTACCTTTCTGGAATTTATCAGGCGCGGCTCCTCAGGGTAGGCAGGGTAGGCACTGCCTACCCTATCGTAATACATCAACAAATAATGTTTAACTATGATTCTGCATTTTATCATTTGAACCGTCATTTTCCCCTAAATTGCAGTTCAAGAAAAGTTTTCTCGGTTACAATGACCAGCGCATGGTCAAATCCTTTAATTTCAATTCCGATTCATCAAAACTGCGCTGCGTGTTTGAAACGCGCGGCAGAAATGATACGCATGGAACCTGGGTAGTGGAGAGCAGGCTAGCTTAACCTCTGCCTGCCCGGCCCCATTTCCTCAGTACGAGGCCCTTGAACAGGGATAAGGAAACATTCGGTCTGTATATGCACTCCGAGCATGCGTAGACGCGTCTGCCAGCAGTCCGAACACTTGCCGGCCCAAATCCGAATTTATGCGAGATTTTCCGAACAGCCATACTCTACGAACGAAGATCTCAGAGATCTGAATCTGTCGTTATCTCTGTGTAATACCAGTATGACCGACTTAATTAGTGAACTATTACAAATTTCGCTTTCGCGGCGCACTGACAATGAAAAGAGGAGTGTTTTAGCTATTTAACACAAAGCTGCAGTCAGACAATTTTTCAATTTCTTAATCTATTTTAGTCATGGGCGTCGCGAAACGGAGGCAAGGGGGGCCACGGCCCCCCCCCCCTTGGAAGTTGGTGAACTTAATGTGCAGTCAGTTACTGACTTTTAAACTATTATTTTAATTTTCATGTAAAGAACAATTTTTGTTTAGCACAAATTAATACGGTTATCTGCAACAAATACTATAAAATTTGACAGTAAAATAATGATTTAATATTATATGATTGCAAATTTCCAACATGTGTCCCCCCCTGGAAAAAAGTCTGCCGACACTCGTGATTTTAGTTTTGGCGGTAATTCGTCCGTAAAGTCACACTCATTCACTCTGCTCTTATTAAACAACCAAACAATATATTGTTTGCGTTATCCGCAATGACTTCGCCACCTATATTTCGGATAAACGGGGTTTATTATTATTATTATTATTATTATTATTATTATTATTATTATTATTATTATTATTATTATTATTATTATTATTATTATTATTATTATTATTATTATTATTATTATTATTATTATTATTGTTGTTGTTGTTGTTGTTGTTGTTTGTTGTTACTGTTACACTTTGCCTACCCTAAAATTTTGACTGCGAGCCGCCACTGGAATTTATTGGACTTAAGTGTACAGATTTACATCTTGGGAAACATTATACTTCTTTCGTTTATACGGGTGGGAGTGAAATAGTTCGTCAGACTTTAAGAGCGAGTTTCTCTCATTGTGAATAATAAGAAGGTCTAATACAAAACAGTCGAAAAGTTTATAGTTTTCTAGAAAAAACACTTTTATCCAAAACATTTATCATCAACTGGCTGAATTGTTCTTAATTTGACTATACTCATAGTTCAATGATCCAGCGGTGGAAGCTAATTGCTCAATCAACAGGTTGCGCCACGTTGCCACACACAGTCACCTTTAAATGTGGTGAATTAAAAAAAGCTATTGGGACTTTGTTTACATCTATCGTCTCACTTCCTTCAGTCTGTTGGGTTATTTCACTTCCACCCCGTACATATGTTACGTGTCTTTCCTCCCTTGACGATTACAGGTTGCTTTTGGACCCTGCCCTTCAGCAACTTTGGTACTGAATTGCATTCGTTTATTTTAATTGCTCTCCTTGCTTCTCTCCTATTTTCTTTCGCTTCCTTGTCCAGTTCCCCTACAGCTTACCTAATTTGTTTTCCTCTTATGTCTCCCTTATTTGTAACAGCTTTATTGATACGATTTTCCTGTTCACATGATCATTTCTTTTCCCATATTCCATCCTTCCATTCTCTAGCTACATTCTACGAGAGAACGTTCTGGATTTGCCCCTGCCCAACATATAATATATTCTTATGTCTATTACCATATTAGCTGAGGAAATACACAGAAAACGAGGAACACATGAGTATAATATTAATATATTCCGACAAGATTTGCAAACTTGATCCAACAGGCATAAATTGAATTAACTGGTGGTATCCAATTAGAACTAGAAGTGCCCCTTTAATCAACGCAAATAACTGTAACAAAACCCAGTAAGACCACTGCAGGGACACTGGGAGGGAAATTTTGGTCAACATTGTCAAAAAGTCGAAAATTGTTTTTTTACCTTAAAATGTTCATGGAACATCTGTGCATTTGGATCAGCTAACATTTTTCATATCCCCTTCTCCATGTGGCCATTACGGCCCTTTCAAATAACGCTCTTCCCTTAACGTACACAGGATGCTCCTATATAAAAGCCTGTTTTTCTCAAAACTACATTTCTGCACATTCCAAAAGATCGCGCCTGAGTTTTGCTTCAAATTCAATAACAATTTCCAAAAGTATTCATAAATAGCACCTAAACAAAACTATGCTTCAATATTGATGTTATCTTTAACATGAATTCCAAAAACATTTTTTTTTGTATGAAAAAAAATCAATAATTTTTAAGATTAAATTTTCTTTGTTATTAAAAAGACATGTCCAGCATAATCAGCAAACATATTTGAAATATCTCTTCATACAATTGTTACCCATGTTTTAGAGTATCAGTTCTGCCAATATAAATGAATTTTAAAAAGTCAATAGACGCGAGCTCTATTTTGAAAATGTGCCTACTAAATTCATAAAATAATTTATATATCATAAACGAAGTATCCAATGTTAATGAAATTTTGTATACCTTCTATTCTCATATAAATACAAACACAGTACAAATTTCAGAAAAATATATCAAAAAATGTGGAACTTTCAAATTTCACTCCCAGTGTCCCTTAACGATTTAAAGTTTACGTCAACTCATCTAAACTTAAAAGGTTGCCCTATTAAAAAACTTAAAAAGCAGCTCCGATCTGTAAAAGATACTAAAGTTGACTGATGACCACCCATACCATATCAATTTGCTCTTTTTCACACAAATTGTCTGAGAAAAACGAGAATAACTGAAAGCATGGGTTTTCAAAATATTTCTTTGCATAATCTCTTAAAATATTAAACTTTTGAAATTGATAATCTGGAATATCACTTGTTTTCGTAATTTAAAAATTCAACCCTGTGCTGCTTGTAAGACACTATTCGCTGTTTGCATTGTAAACTGAATTTTAACCTAACCTTTTTAAAATCACCTGTTGTACCTCGTGGTATATTATTAATTTTTAACTGTGTTGAAGGACTAGAATTACTTGTAGAACTCGCTAAAAGATTTCGTAGTTAGATGACTGTAAATAAAACTTAAAACACAACATAATCACCAAACACGCGATCAGCATTAACCGTTAAAGGACAAACTCGTAAAACAATTACAATTATTGAGAAACTTCCGCGAGTTCTTGCAGACACTGGTGTCAAACAGCTACTAATTTCCAAAATCCAGAGCAATACCTCAAGAAAAGAACACTCACGCCCGAAACTACCGCATGTCGCGGGAAAGTGGGCACGAAGGAAGAAAAAATGAGAACAAGAAAGCAATATTGCAATATGAAGCAGTTCCAGGTCAACTAGGTATCACAAGACTTGACTGACTGACTGAAATCAACTTTTATCGACTTTGCACTTTACAAAGAACATTTTTTAAAAATTTTGATGTTGTCAAAAAAAAAAAAAAAAAAAAAAAAAAAAAAAAAAAAAAGCTTCTGACTAGTTTAATTAAATACATATGTTTAAGATATTTTCATGACACATTAAACTTATGTTAAATTTTCTGAAAAATTTGCGTAACTAGTAAACTATGAGATAGACAAAATATTGCTACACACACACAAAGAAATGTAGGTCTTGCTACTACGTTTATATCTAGCACATTTGTGGTATTCACCATTTCCAAGATATTCTTTGTTGTTGTTTATGTTTTAAAATGCTCTAACTTTTCTCAACTGGGAGTTCGCTCGTTTTTCTGCCTCTGTCATGGAAATAAAACGAGACCTTTACATGGTTTAAGCAGCGGCTGTTGGTAAAATGTGTCTATATGAAAATATTCTGTAAAAATTGTTTTACGGGTTTCACTAAATCATCGCTTGCATTTAGAAACACACGGTAACAAGGTTAGGGGAGTGGAAAGTCGCCGCAAAAGACAACATGGGTAATGGTGAAATTGCGTGAGGATATCTATTCTGGTGAAGTTCACGCAAGCATTTTAACTGCTGCGGATGATGACAAAGCGCACAATGAAATAAAGGGAACTGTTCACTCTGGTCGTAATGTCCTCCGTTCAACTCGCACAAACGTGCTCTAAGAATTAACTTCGTGACTAGCGGTCTGCGAACTGTGCCAATGCTGCAAATGTTTGTAGTTTTATAATACCTGGAGTAGACAACTTTTGATGAAATATTTTCATTTTTACGTTGGCTACTAGGCACATATGGGAATTGGGACAAGTATATTTTCCTAACCGAGACTTATATGTTTTGACACCCCATTAAAAAGTTTATAAAAATATCTGGGTGTCTTTAAATATATATAAACGTTAAGGAATACGTTTGTGTCTAGGTTAACGTTTATTCCTTATTCTTCTTTAACGGTCAATCGTATTATGTACGATTATATCAAGTCCTCAGATTTATTCAGCTTTTACCATCAGTCAGTTTAAATTAATGATTACATTATTGGTTTTCATAGAGCCAGTGCGGACGTGAACCTCGGACTGTAAGCCTTTCCGATTTCGCAAACAGCTGAATGTTCTCTGGCGGTACAAAATTGTTTTTTCAACATTTTGTGCGTTCTTTGCATACGAGATGGAAGTGACCACCGATCTCCGAATTTACGTAATTGAGTGCTACTTTTGAACTCGAAGGATACCAGTGGAGGTATATTGTTATAATACTAGCCGTTTTGTGAATTGTTTTCTCCACTATTACAGACAAAGTCCCTAGAGAAAACATGATAAAAAGGATTAAGCGATTAAGATTACTAATCTGGCGTTAAACTTTCTCAACCCCGTACCGGGGATCGAACCCGGGTCCTCCGTGCCAGAGACAGGCACGCTAATGATCATAAGTGTACCACAAGAGGGCTCTGTGGTAACGCTAGGTCGTTTAGAGATTACTGGATTAAAATTTGCTGTAAGGGTAAAATTGTTTTGCAGCATTTGGTAGCACTGCTGTGTTAACACGAGAGTTATGGAGTGGCGTGTCTTATCGCTATTTTGCCAAGGTGAATAGGGGTGCACATAGCAGATATATCACCACACCAAGCTTCCTTGGAAACTTAATTCCACCCTCATGAATTCTTCACAGGCACAAAGTAACTTTACTGGAAAATATAAATAGAGTGAATGTAATTGAGGACAGTGGAGTTTGCACCACTCGCTTCACTTGAGTGGAGAGCGCTGACGTATGGGAAGCGGGTAATGTTTAGAGTGGAACATGCAGCCAATGAATCAGGGCGACGCATGCCACTTTATTTTATCCATAGCTGAAAAGCAGGGCTGGAGATGGAGCTGCAGAAATGAGCAAGTGTGCTGCTGCTTTTAGCCCACTTTCACCACGAGAAACGAGTAGGGTAAGGCAGTTTTATTTATCTGCTGCAGATCTAAGAAGTACTGTATTCTAACTCACACTTAAGTATTAAGATTTCGACCGAAATACCGATTCTCAGGCATGGGCACGAGAGGAGAGGTAGCGATTGAACTTACCTAACCCGTCCCACATTCTCTTGCCGAGTGACAAGTATTAACAATTGTATTGTTAATTATAATAATTACTTTTGTATATATTAAAAGTCTTTTGCATACGAGAATTACACCAACCTTATCTATCCATCACATTGAACAATTCTTCAAAAATGATTTTCTCAAAAATAGTTCTCAGGATTTTGATTAAATGTATTAAATGATATTTTCTTCTAAATCTTCCTGTCGCATACTTGAAAGTCTTTAAACTTAAATATGAACTTTAGTTTTTAACCGACTTTTCGTTTTTGAGATATGCTGCCCACAGTCTGACACACACACACAAACACACACACACACACACACACACACACACACACACACACACACGGACCTATTTCTGAAAATTCGCTTTTTTTGTATTCAGGGGGCCTCGAAACATATTTCCACTGAAATCTAGATTAAAAATTTTGGGTAGAAAACTTACTAGTAGAGAAAGTAAAATTCTAGATTTTGTTAAAGGCCCCAGGTAACATTATTTCTCAAGATTAATGAAATTTGTGGACACAAAATGCTTTGCCATGCCATACCAATTGCCTTTATATACAACTAGTGTATTCGGATCATTATGTGCTTGGAGCGTTAATGTATTAAGACTTCATGTAGCTATTGATCCTTCCAAATATCTGTGGTGGAAATTACGAATATTCTATAGTCTGATTCTATCTTTACAAAACTTAATGAAGCTACGCTGAAGTGCGCGTATTAGCGCTCCGTCAACATTCTGCCCACAAGGTTGGTTCTCTGTGCTGACATTCGCATTTCATGAGGCTAATAGCGAAACCACACAATCAGTCCTTCCTTTAATCCCGGCCCCACTATGCCAATAGGTGTCAAAAGCATAAGCAATTGATATGCTCATTTCAAAGTGTAAGCGTACACCGACAACATTACATGGGAGTGGATCTTGTGGGCTTGCTGGCCGCCGGGCTCCATATTCCACTATGTGCTTCTAGCGTGTTAATGTTGGCAGCATCCGCTGGGTCACTGCAGGCCTTTTATGAAACGCACATACTATATAACGATAAAACTATCTGGTAACCCATGAGAACAGTGTAGGTTATTCCAGGCAAAGCGACAGCTCGGCACTCAGACTTACATATATCCAATCCACTTCAAGAAAGATACCACAGGAAGCTACAGGAGGCACGCAGGTAGACAAGCCATAGGGACGCGCGGAGGCCCCGAACAGCTCCTCGCACTGCTGGAGCTGCGAGAGAGAGCGATAAATGATTCGGTGATCAAGTAGCCCTCTAGTGTCTGCTATGAGCACTCTTTCCTTTGATGAGCAAGCTTCCACGGCATCTGCCGGCATCGCCATGCACCACGTAACTAGAGGCATGTCTCAGAAATGGAGAAGAGCGAGTGAGCCAGCGAGTCAGTGCTTCAGTGAGCGAGTCAGTGAGTCAGTGAACGAGTCAATGAGTCAGTGAGCAAGCGACCCAGTAAGCGACTCGGTGAACGAGTGGATGGGTGAGTGTCTGTGTGTCAGTCTATGGACAGTATAACTCAAAAACGAAAAGTAGGTTGAAAACCAAAATTGGTATTTAAGTTTAATGTCTTTCAAGGATGTGACACGAAGATTTCGAAGAAAATAGCCCCAGCCTAAACTACCCTTTACATGGAACATTTTTCGAAAATATTAATTTTCTTGAAAATCGCTCTAACGATTTTGATTAAAATGTCATACGTTTGAGATATTTTTATGACAAATAAAATGTATATTTCGAATTTTTTGGCTATAGCCCCTGTGGTTGTATTTACTCTGGACGAGTTTTGCATAACTGGTAAACCGTTAGAGATAGACCAAATCATACTATACAAAAAATGTAGATCTTGCTAAAGTACACAATTTATGTCGAAATAAATTTTTTTGTCGGTGAACCATTTCGGAGAAATTCCTTGTTACGTGTGTGAGTTTCGGAAAACATAAAACTTTCGTGAAATGGAACATCGTTGATTTTTTATCGCTCAAAGCCTATGTATTCTAACATTCCCCTTGCACCTACAAGGAAATAAGCAATAAGATCAGATAATTCGTGGTAAAATAAATAGCTAGCTATTATTCCGTTAACAAGAGCTATAATCTGGCGTGCGTCTGTGCTAATGTTGAGTCGACCAGGAACAATGAGAAGACGATGTCGATGTTCCCAGCCGTTCCCACTAAACCGGATTAAGCTACTAACGGCTGCTGCTCCTCATCCTCAATAATTGTCCTTGGGTCAGCAGCGGATCAAATTCTCTGGAGAAGCGTTTCTCCCCATCACTGACCACAAACCTCCCCCTCTTGCTCCTTCCCCTGTATCAAATACCTTCCTCCTTGACCATTGTTTTGTTTCAATAGCTAAGTAGATCCGCGGGTCACTGCAACTACGTTCCCAACAATGATAAAACTGCTAGTCTATTAGTAAGCAGAGGAAGTACTGTATTTCACTCAAAAATTCCATGTCGAGACTTCGCCGAAAGTTCTTTTGAGGCCCTCTGAATAATAAAAAGAAAAAAAAGTGTTTTTAGAAAAAGCTGTGCGCGTGCGTGTGTCTGTCAGTCTGTGGACAGCATAACTAAAAAACGAAAAGTCAGTTAAAAAGCAAAATCGGTATTTAAGTTTAATGTCTTTCAAGGATGCGAAACGAAGATTTTGAAGAAAATAGCCCCACCCTAAACTACGCTTTACATGGAAAATTTTTCGAAAATTTTGATTTTCTTGAAAATGCTGTAACGATTTTGATTAAAATGCCATATGTTTAAGATATTTTTATGACGAATGAAATGTATATTTTGAATTTTCTGGTTATAGCCTATGTAGTCCTGTATACTCTGGAATACTTCTGAATAACTCTTAAACCGTTAGAGATAGACAAAATCTTGCTCAACAAAAAATGTAGATCTTGCTAAAACACACAAGTTATGCCTCAATAAATTTTCTTGTAGGGTGAGCCATTTCGGAGGTATTCCTTGTTATGTGTGTGAGTTTCGGAAAACTTACAACTTTAGCGAAATGCAACAACGTTGTCATTTTTTTATATGTTAATCGTGCAAAGAGAACGGAATCTCAAAGCTTTAAAAGATCTGACTATCGTTCAAAGCCTGTTGTGTTCTAATATTCTCCTTGCACGTATATATGAAATAAGCAATAAGATAATTTGTACAAATGTTTATCTGAACTATCACGAAGAAGATATAGGAATAAGAGTTTGTAAGAATGGTTAGTACAAGAGTAGAGAAAGTCATGTGAGTGCAACACATCAGATTTTTATCTCCTTCCTCAGTTCTATATTTATAAAGCTCTTAGAATACAGGTGCGATTCAAAAACTGTTATTTACTTTTCTGTTATAGATTTCAAATACATTATATTCATTTTGCCAAGCGTTGCTATTAACCAAAACATAAAACAATCGGCTTCCAAAGCCTCCATATTTATTTTCTTTTGGGGACTTAAAAAGAAACCATCTCAACTTACCGTAACTATGTGTTAGACAGAGTAACGTTATACAGATCTGTATTTTTCGAGTAGAACTGCCCCTGACTGTGTGAACAAGATATCGTCACGTTTCATTTTCCTGTATAAACGTCTAAACCCATGATCTCACAAATGCAATGATGGAAATGTGAGTGAAATTAATTATAATTTACAGCGCGAGTTTTGCAGCATTAAGTTACCTCAATGTGGCTATCATAAATAACCACATATAATGACAGATGAGTGATGATCTATCAGCAGCGGCACTGTGCTGGCAAATGATAAAACAAATGACGTAATAATGAAAAATACGCTCGATCCCAATTGGGAATCATGACAGTTAATGGGCTAACCCTCAATGGCATTACGTAGCCAGTTTTCAGATGTCAAGTAATGTGGACATGTGCCCTGCACTGTGTGCGATATTCTCCCGTGACAGAACCGTCCCTCCCATTCTAAATAATTCAATGTGTCACTATTTTGCTTAGCTGCATAACAAATGCGGTTGTGAATCACAATAAAATCATCTCCCTGTGTCGAATCATGATATCTGTCATTCGATGACGTAACATCCCCAAGAAACATCTGCATACCCCATTGACTCTTTACATTGGACATATTTAGAAACTTATGATTTCCTCAAAAATAGCTCTAAGGATTGTGTTTAAATTACCACGAAGAGAAGTAAAATGTATTTCTGAAAGTTTCCGGGAATCATTTCTCAAGTACTGCATAATTGTTAACCCATAATCTTACTTTACAGAAACCGTGAATATTGCCGAAGTACAAAATATATATGGAATATTTCTCTTCATCTTTTGGTGCTAATAGTAGAACTGTAGAGAGTGTCATGTGAATATAACACTGTTATACCAGGTGAGTCAGCCGCGCCTTAGTTTTTTGGAAGGTAGGCCACCCATCTAACGGCATGTGCGCCTTAGTCCAGTTTTGCGCTTACTAAAATGTATTGCTTGACGTTCTTAAAGAGAGGAATGCGCAAAGTTGAGAGCAATAATGGTTTAAGGGACAGAACGTACTCCTCACTAAAGTACACCTCAAAAACATACGACTCGCTTACTGAGAGCGAATTCCGGTTTCCAGTCGATTTTACAAACATTTTATTAGAGTACATAGCAACGTAATTCAGTAAACGCCTCGGGAAAAATGGACCTATTATATGAGTACACGAACAACGTCAGCTAAAAAGAAAATGGTGGATTCTTGTACTTAGAGCAGGGATTGGCTGCCAAAAATTAGGAAAAATTTACACACGCCTCATCCATCTTGGACGCGTACAGTCAAAACGGACATATTATTAAATAACAGATTATTTGCATTTTTGCGTGAACTACGCCTCGTGCATCTCAATTAATATGTATAACAGCTTTTGCCATTTAAGTAATAATATTAAAACGCCCAGTAAATAATTAAAACTGTCTTAAAAGGCTAAATCAAGCCCGAAAACTTGCGAGGTGGCAATGGCATCGCGGCAGGCATACAAGTCCTACTATTGGACGTGGTACGTGCTTTCAGGAAGTCTAGAAATAGCTGAATAGAATTGTGACGGGTCCTCTGTGCTTAACCCCCAATGACACAGGTTCGAGTCTAAGCATTGTAAATATTTTTTTTATATTCATCAAAACTTGGAAACCGAATTCACGATAATCTAATTATGAAGTCCCTGAGGGTTTAGGACATTATAATTTAAATCGTTTTTGGTTGTCTGCATTTTTAATAGCACAATAATTCATTGTGTGCAAAATTGAGTTTAACTTCCATGTTAAACTCTGACAATGTAATTTCCTTGCTTTCTGTGTTCAAATGTGTATGAATGATCCTTATTTCAATTGCACCTACCTATAGGTGTGTTTAAACAACTATATAATTGTAGTTCACCAATAAAGAAACATCAAACAATGTCATAAAACATAAATAACACAATAAAAATGAGTTTTCAGAATAATGGTTTATAAATTGTGAGGATTGCACGGTATTATATATATATATATATATATATATATATATATATATATATATATATATATATATATATAAAAAAATTAGTACATGCAGCAGGTGATTGAACCACCTTCACAACAGACAGATTACTTCGGAGTCTTGCGCTCGTTCCAACTGAGCTACCTAGTAACGTGTGAGCTAAACATTCCGTTTAAGATGTAATATTCGCTGGTTCCAGTGAACATTTGCTGAAGTCCAAACGTCAGCTGTCTAATTACGAATAAATTAAAAAGCGATGTGATAACATCTATATTAGTACTAATTTCATCGAGTGTTTAACATCCATGTTAAATACGCGCGTAGAACCTGGTAATGGGGTCGATGTTTTCATGTTGGGGTATAACATGCGGATTGCATAAAACTCGAGAATAAGGGGCAGCTGACTCACCTGGTATAGTGTGATACCTCATGTACCTACAACGTATTAAAGTTGCAGCTGAACGCCATTTGATGCGCATCTATTAATGACAGAGGCACTAAGCGCTTTTCCCCGCTTCAATTATTCACAGGTGAAATTGGATGGTGTAGAACAATGGCATTATTCCAAACATGGATTTACTAACTACTCACCGATGTTTGCATAGCACCGCACTGACTATAAATAAAGCGGGATTCTTTCCCCTGAAATTCCAACTTACGTAGAACTTGCAGTGGAAAATATGGAGTGAATATGTGTTCGTAAAATTGTAATAAAAACTGCCCGTGTGTTTGTGCTCCTGTCTATCTGTCAGACTGTAGAAGGCATAACTCAAAAACGAAAATTCGGTTAAAAACCAAAGTTGGTATTTAAGTTTAATGTCTTTCAAGGATGCGACACAAAGATTTTGAAGAAAATAGCCCCACGCTAAACTACCCTTTACATGGAAACTTTTTCGAAAATTTTTATTTTCTTGAAAATGGCTCTAACGACATATTTTTATAACAAATGAAACGTATATCTTGAATTTTCTAGCTATAGCCCCTGTAGTCGTATTTACTCTGGACGACTTTTGCATAACTGGTAAACCGTTAGAGATAGACCAAATTATACTATACAAAAAATGTAGATCTTGCTAAAATACACAATTTATGTCTGAATAAGTTTTCTTGTAGGGTGAAGCATTTCGGAGATATTCCTTGTTATGTGTGTGAGTTTTGAAAAAGTTAAAACTTTCGTGAAATGGAACATCGATGTTCATTTTTTTATATGTTTACCGTGCAAAGAGAACAGAATCTGAAAGCTTTATAATATTTGACTATCGCCCAAAGCCTACTGTATTTTAACATTCCCCTTCACCTACAAGGAAATAAGCAATAAGATAGTTTGTACAAATGTTTATCTCAACTAATACGAAGAAGATATAGGAATAAGAGTTTGTAAGAATGGTTAGTACAAGAGTAGAGAAAGTTATGTGAGTGCAACACATAAAATATTTTTATTTTCAAATGCTTAATATCATCAAGTACATCATCTAACCATCTATTTTTGGGACGGTCCCTTAATCTTTGTTTCAATGGTGTCATTTTGTATATTCTGTTAACTAAGCAGGCCATGCATCTGCATGGTTCGTATTGGTGCAGACAGATATATATATATATATATATATATATATATATATATATATATATTTGTGGATCATTTCTGCTTGAAGTTCATGCTATACGAGCTCAATGTGGATAAACAAATACATAAATAAAATAATAATAAGAAGAAGAACTGGGTGAAATGTTGGGATGAAAAGAAGCACTTGAGAGTTCTACTCCAAGCTTACTTCCCTAGAGATTATTGTTATTGTTAGGCGGACGGGCGGGCGGGCGATCTATCAGAGGAAAAGCGGCGCAATAAAACCGTCACGCTAGGCGGAATCATTTCCATCTCTCTCTCTCTCTCTCTCCCTCTTTTCAGAATAAATAAATCTACGATTCCACACAATGAAAAACATCTGCTCTTGTGTACGATTCTTAGCAGAGCATTGCGTGTGCCTCGCCTTGCGCAGGAAACATAATACAAAACTGATAACATGGTTATGGAGGGATTTGTGGGAGGGCGCCTTCCTCAATTGGAAATGTAAAGTGCTATCATCATCATCAACATGTTTGTATGCTAACGAGCCTATGGTGACCAGTAAACGCTGGTCTATGTTGTCCACATAGATAACATTTCCGATCTTATTGCCGACAAGTTCCACCATCTTGAACATCTCCAGAGCGACGCTTGCATTGCAGTTTTATGACCACACTTTGATATCGTCTTCCGCATCATAAGCAATGACACAGCAAATTCAAGGACGCGCCGGTAGTTCCCTCTGATTTATAGATTACTAGCTCAAATACACATATTCCACTGACAAAGTAGTCCACTGCATTTACTTCATCCCTTTTTTTAAAAAAAAATCTGATGTGTTGCACTCACATGACTTTCTCTACTCTTCTACTAACCATTCGTACAAACTCTTATTCCTATATCTTCTTCGTGTTAGTTGAGATAAACATTTGCAGAAATTATCTTGCAAGGAGAATATGGGAATACAGTAGGGTTTGTGCGATAGTCAAATGTTTTAAAGCTTTGAGATTCCGTTCTCTTTGCACACTTAACATATAAAAAATGAACAACGATGTTCCATTTCACGAAAGTTTTGTTTTCCGAAACTGGCACAAATAACAAGAAATATCTCCGAAATGGTTCACCCAACAAGAAAGTTTATTGTGACATAAATTGTGTATTTTAGCAAGATCTACATTTTTTGTATAGTATAATTTGGTCTATCTCTTACGGTTTACCAGTTATGCAGAAGTCGTCCAGAGTAAATACGACTACAGGGGCTATAGTCAGAAAATTCAAGATATACATTTCATTTGTCATCAAAATATCTCAAACATATGACATTTTAATCAAAGTCGTTGGAGCCATTTTCAAGAAAATCAAAAGTTTCAAGCAGTGTTCCATGTAAAGGGTAGTTTAGGGTGGGGCTATTGTCTTCAAAATTTTCATGTCGCATCCTTGAAAGACATTAAACTTAAATACCAACTTTGAATGAAGCTATGTGTATTTGAAGTTATAAACTGTTTTTCTGGTATAACAAGGGAAGATAGAAATACATGTAGGTAATTGTTTAGTTACGCTTTCTTTAGTTGGCAGTGCTGAGTGAGTAAGTACAATAATCGAAATGACCATATTTTAGATTATGTTTATACAGTTTAACATTTTCTGGTCAAATCTTTGCCCTATATTATTTAAATTCATGTTGCATTCCTGAAATAGTTCCGATAAATATCATTCGACTGTCTAACGCACTCGCTTGTGATAAACACGCTTTTAGGCATGTAAAGTTTCAGAATCCTATGAATTCTGAACGTTGCTTTAATTGCTTTATATTTAAAGGTTAGGGCTACTTAAATTTCCCTTCGTAGGAGTTACTTAAAGGTGCATTTACCAGCTTTAATTTTTACAACACAACTGCACACTCTAAGTTTAACAATCCAACAAATGCACGTAGACAACCTGACAACACTTTCCAAAGTATTAGAGAATTACGTTTATAAATGAATAATAGAAGGTCGGTAGAAACAGTAAAACCTTCAGAAATTAGGCTTTTATACTTAACATTTATCCTAAACTTTTTTCTGCGTTTGTAATAAAGACACTGCAAATCCAATGAGTTAAGGTTTTCTATGAACTTCTATGGAATTTTTTTTTTTTAAGAAAACGCTTACTCATTTTACTCAAAAGCGGTAAGGGGACACTGGTTTTGGAAAACCCTTATTTTAAAATAAAAATTGTAATACTTAAAAATTTATTAGATTTAGAGAATTGAAAGTGACAGAAGAATGTCTTCTTATACCCCTGATGTGTACAAAACTGAAATCTCAAGCGTCAAAACAGTAGAAAATCTAAATTGCACCGATCACTTCTTAAAACAATGTGAAACTTCGGCATAGTATGTGACTTCTTAACCTCCCTATAATAGTCTTCCAAATTTTGAACCCTCAAAGTTATTTGGCTCTAATTTAATTTCAATTATTAGGCTCATTAAATTAACGCCAGAAAATTTTAATAGGGACAATGACCTACGACTGAGCACAGCTTGGATAGGGATACTTAAAAGAAGGCCATGATTTTGAGATAGCCGTTCATTATTCATTTGCTGATAATGGACATTGAGTTTAATATGGCCGAAAGGTCGAACAATTTCATAGATATTTCTCGGCTGGCAATCCTAGAAGCTCAAACTACTGTATATGTAGCAACATTTTCAAACTTCTTAAATGTTACTCTTATCAACAAAGATGGTAATGGATATTGGGTGTCATAAAAATGTGTGGCACAAATTGCAGGACACATTCTTCACACGTGTACGAAAAATTGTGTAATACGAGCATGGGTCTGGAAACGCTATTTTTTTGTTTTTGTTTTTCCTCATTTATAGTTCATTTTCTCCAACTCAGGGGAAATATACCTTAATAGAGCGTTAGAATAATAGGGAACATGCACTCTCAGTTATTTCTGTTACATTATCGGCTTCTAAACAACAGATTTGGTGACAGATGGATAGGTAGATGTGGACCAATTGCCTGGCCTCCACTGGACTTTTTGGGGGCATTTGAAAGTCCTTGTGTATCGCGTACATGTGATCCACCGACAGTTAGTTTTGGAATGCTAGTAGGAATTACTGTGTGGACGTTTGCCCTGATGTAATATGTATACAAATACACAATCACAATATTGTTTATATTAATAATTAATGCCAAAGCAAGAGTGAAGTCCTTTTAATCCATCAAGCTAAGCTCTGCACAGTTCCAAATGTCGATAACGTAATAGGATCTGGTGGAGCGCGTGTGGCGCGTGCAATAATTAATATCAACAGCGATCTCTATACATAGCTAGATAAAATAACGGCCAGCCCAAACAATGGACAACATCTTCTGCTTGCTTGCTTGCTTGCTTGCCTTGCTGTTTATCTATTTGACTAGGGTCATGCCTCGATTGGTATTTGTTTTAGCTTTGGCGCTCACAGGCTGACAACAAAATCACAGGTGAGCTCACAGCTCATTAGAAGTGGACAATACCTCGTTTAGTCGGGGTAACGAACCGAAAGTGTGAGATTATGTTCCACTAATTATCTCATTATCTGCAACTAGAGCCGAACCTTATCACACAGGTCAGCGAAAGGCACATGCCGCGCTTTGCAAAGCATTTGCGATGGTTCAAAGGCTGCACAAACATCCACTGACATTGCCCTTTAAGAGCACATCGTAGTTAAACTCATCTGATGTGTTGCACTCACATGACTTTCTCTACTCTTGTACTAACCATTCTTACAAACTCTTATTCCTATATCTCCTTCGTGTTAGTTGAGATAAACAATTGTACAAATTATCTTATTGCTTATTTCCTTGTAGGTGCAGAATACAGTAGGCTTTGTGCGATAGTCAAGACTTTTAAAGCTTTGAGCTTCCGTTCTCTTCGCACACTTAACATATAAAAAATGAACAACGATGATCCATTTCACGAAAGTTATACGTTTCCCGAAACTCACACACATAACAAGGAATATCTCCGAAATGGTTCACCCTACTAGAAGATTTATTTCGACATAAATTGTGTATTTTAGCAAGATCAACATTTTTGTATAGTATGATTTGGTCTATCTCTAACGGTTTACCAGTTATGCAAAAGTCGTCCAGAGTAAATACGACTACAGGGGCTATAGCCAGAAAATTCAAGACATACATTTCATGTGTCATAAAAATATCTCAAAGATATGACATTTTAATCAAAATGGTTATCCATTTTCAAGAAAATCAAAATTTCTAAAAAAATTTACATTAGTTTGGTGTGGAGAAAGTTTCTTTAAAATCTTCATGTCGCATCCTTGAAAGACATTAAACTTAAACACCAACTTTGGTTTTTAACCGACTTTTCGTTTTTAACCCTTTTCTAAATTTTTTATTCAGGGAGGCTCAAAATACGCATTTCCGGTGAAATCTCGACATCGAATTTTTGGATGGAATACTTCTCCTACTTACTAGTAGAGAAAGTAATACATATTGAAGGGAATTAAATGTAGATTTAATCGGCATCTTAATAGAATTAGAAACCTTCGTACAGTCGTATACTCCAATTTCAGGTTGTGCCACGTATTCTGAAAGTTCAAGAAAATCCACGACTATGCAAAGGTGATCTGAAATTTTGAGCAACGATTAAATTTTAGCACAGATTAATCCAGGACGTTTTTCTTTATGGCGTCACTTGATAACGTAATTAAATTCAGTTCCGTCATCCCTTGCTCCTTGCACTTAATGTCGTGAATTATCCTATCTTGGTGAACCCCTTTAGATATCACTAGATGCTGTAATATCTGCTATGGTGTCATTTAGATTATCACCCTCTCCTTCAACACTCCAGATTATACTTCTTATCATCCGCATTAGCAACAGAGCATACAATCTTGCATACAGTACCTACGAAAACTTTAAGGACAGCTGCACCCAAACACATTCTGGTCTTGAACTAGGTATATTAATATATTGTTAGGCGGCCTTACGTTTTATCAAAAAATGATATTAAAAGGTACATTTTGAAAAAATAATTGTTTAAATGTTATTATTTTTAAAATATTTATGGTTTCTTTCCAGGGTTAGTAAAACAAAAAAAAAACAAAAAACAAAAAAAAAAAAAACCATCAGAATATTTTTTCTCTGAAGGGAAAGCCACATACGTGAGGAATATGCATAAATGACGTTCAGCGCTTCACAAAACCACCTATCAACACTGAAGAGGAAAACAGGAACCATAGTGGACCGCGCATGGACGAAATGAGGCACGTTAACACCAGAATGGCAGTCCACGGATTCCACCACCTGATATGCAAGAACACGAACCAAACATGGACTGTGGGTGTGACCGCTATCAGGTCGACCTATCCACAAGAAGCACAAAGTCAATAAAGAAACGTGCTCAAAACTTAATTTTCCAGTGAAATTTGGACATCGATATTTTGGGTATTTTTCAAAGAAGAAATAGTGAAAAAGCAATGTGCGTATATTTCTAATATAATATCCAGGTTTAACTGTTTATCCATTTCATAAAGGTCAGTAATTACTGAGATGGTGTTGTATTGGTATAACATAGGCAAACAAGAGAAGCTGTGTGAGGTTGTGTTATCACAGGTTGAAGCCTCTGGGGGAAAACCGTGCTCAACTTTTAGCACTATCACTCGAATGGACGGACGGACGGACGGATGTAAACCTCTGAGGCATGAAGCAAATTTTGGCCGAATACTGCGAGATGTAATCTCTTAGTGTATTTTCATTATACTAAAATGCCATCTCCATAAGCTCTGTTGATTACAATACGTGAGGGCGAAGTTCACATTCTGCTGCGTGTTTCATTGGAACCAAGAATGGTACAGAGGTTTGTTCCTTTACACAGACTCTATAGTATAAGACCTTACTTACTCTCGTATTTTAGGCCGCGTATTTGCTACATTTTATCAGTTTCCAGCTCTAATTGTCTTTTACTTCAAATCTTCCCAATTGTCTGATTAGTTAGAAAAACAGCATTGCGTTTTAAATAGGTTAGGTAGCAAACGTAACCAAGGATTGCATATGAACTGGTAAGTAGCGGAAGTATATTCTACCCAAAAAATCCATGTCGAGGTATCACCGGAAATATATGTTTTGAGACCCCCTGAATCCAAAAAAAATAAAGGTATATATTAGAAAAAGGTCCGTGTGTGTCTGTGGACACAATAATTAAAAAACGAAAAGTCAGTTAAAAACCAAATTTGGTATTTAAGTTTGATATCGTTCAAGAATGCGACACCAAGATTTTGATTAAAATAGCCCCACCCTAAACTACCCTTTACATGGAAAAGTTTTCGAAAATTTTGATTTTCTTGAAAATGGCTCTAACGATTTTGATTAAAATGTCACATGTTTAAGATATGTTTATGACAAATGAACTGTATATTTGTAATTTTCTGGTTACTACAGCCTGTGTATTCCTGTTTACTCTGTGTAACTTTTGAATGACTGGTAAACCGCCCAAGATAGAGCAAATGTTACTTTCAAAGTACGCGCTCCGAGCGAGCGACTGCCAGCAGCAGCTGAGCAAGTGAGTGAGTCAGTCAGTCAGTCAGTCAGTCAGTCAGTCAGTCAGTCAGTCAGTCAGTCAGTCAGTCAGTCAGTCAGTCAGTCAGTCAGTCAGTCAGTCAGTCAGTCAGTCAGTCAGTCAGTCAGTCAGTCAGTCAGTCAGTCAGTCAGTCAGTCAGTCAGTCAGTCAGTCAGTCAGTCAGTCAGTCAGTCAGTCAGTCAGTCAGTCAGTCAGTCAGTCATCATCAGTCAGTCAGTCAGTCAGTCAGTCAGTCATCAGTCACCTGCCACTCTGGCTGTATTCCTGTAACATTTGGGGTCGTACAACAGTGGTTTTGCAGTGTCTTCCTGAAGTTTATATTTTGTGTTGTTTATAGTATGCAACCTATCTCTAAGAGATGCAGGAATAAAACTGTCAAACCACGGGTAACGCTGGTTTATTATATTTTTGCTTTTAATAGTATTTTTACTTTATACTGTAATTTTTCTCTAGCTTTCGCCATGATCCATTTTGCAAAGACATTGATGACCATGTAGTTGAGTGCCCTTAAACCTACATGACATTACATCACATTCCTGTTTTAAAGGGGCCTTTTCCTGATTTGGATGTGTGCATAACACTGAAAGCACGAATCAAAGCAAAACCTTGTTAACTGCCTTCCGTTGCTTTGTTGATCTGCGATATAGACCCAATGCATTAAATTTAATGGCCAATTAAGTTAGCAGTGTAGTTTACTTTGGTTACGGATGTACATTCTGCATTGCATCAATCCTGCAGCTTTTTCATCGTTTGATTTCCTGTCACCAATGCGACATCAGCTATATTGTTAGTTTATTGCGTCTTCAACAGAAACTGAACCGAGGTTTTCCACCACATACATAAGATATTCCGTTGGCAATTTTGAAATTTAGATTTAATTGGAAATACCGAATTTTATTTTTATTTATTTACATTGTTTGTTGAGGTTTAACGGAGCTTTGCGTTTGTAAGCCGATCGAACTAATTTTTACTTACAGTACACGTAGATAGCGGATAGACGGATAGAGAGAGGTAGATGGATGAATGGGTGGATGGACGGAGGAAGCTTTTATTGCTTATTCTTCCAGTCTGCTGATGGTAGCTTTCCAAACTACTATTACTCCAATATCCTAAATTACAGTGTTGCATATAATACCTTGTGCGTGACTAGAACTTGCCTTATCCCAAAATACTAATGTATCTAACCCATTTCAACAAATTACCAAGTGCAAATAAGATTCAGAGCAGTAAATCAGACATTATATTTGCACAACATAGTTACACTAAGCAATTCTCTTATTACTGTGTAAAACAATATACAGCAATAATTCATCTAGAAGAAGAAGAAGACATTACCATAGAGGAAAAGATAAGAGAGACGCCTTTGCGCGTTGTCTCTCTCTCTCTCCCTTTCTCCGTGTTTCCCCAGGCCTTCCGCTTCACGACGCTGATTCTGATAAAGTTATTTCAAAGCGGATAAAGCTCTGGATTGTATGCATTGCAGAGGCCTTCAAACCCAAGGAAAGTTTCGAACAAAGTTGTAACACAGTTAACTTGAGGCACAGGTGTTCCTGCGGCTGGCTCTGCCCAGAAGCTGCTGCTGCACTTGGCAGCTGACAAGCTTTGACATCTTCTCACACGCAATCCGCCACAATCCGTATAGAACCAAAAATATACTCACTCTGATGCAATACTGTCCGACTGGAAATATGCTATTCCACCCAAATATTCGATGTCCAGATTTCACCGGAAATATATGATTCGAGACCCCGAGAATCCAAAAAAGGAATTTTTAGAGAAAAGTCCGTGTGTGCGTGCGTGTGTGTGTGTGTCAATCTGGTGGATATCAAAACTCAAAAACGAAAACTCGGTTAAAAACCAAAGTTGGTATTTAAGTAAATGTCTTTCAAGGATGCGACACGAAGATTTTGAAGAAAATAGCCCCACCCTAAACTACGCTTTACATTGAAAATGTTGATTTTCTTGAAAATGGCTCTAACGACTGATTAAAATGCCTTATGTTTGAGATATATCTATGGCAAATGAAATGTATATCTTGAATTTTCTGACTATAGCCCCTGTAGTCGTATTTACTCTGGACGACTTTTGCATAACTGGTAAACCGTTAGAGATAGACCAAATTATACTATACAAAAATACGCAATTTATGTCCAACTAAATTTTCTTGTAGTGTGAACCATTTCGGAGATATTCCTTGTTATGTGAAAAACTTAAAACTTTCGTGAAATGGATCATCGTTGTGCATTTTTTTATGTTAAGTGTGCAAAGAGAACAGAATCTCAAAACTTTAAATGATTTGACTATCGGACAAAACCTACTGTATTCTAATATTTCCCTTGCACCTACAAGAAAATAAGAATAAGATAATTTGTACAAATGTTTATCTCAACTAACACGAAGAAGATAGAAGAGGTATAAGAGTTTGTAAGAATGGTTAGTACAAGAGTAGAGAAAGTCGTGTGAGCGTAACACATTGTCTCTTTTTCTGTCTCTATCAAGGACACCTAAAGCGGATACAATAAGGTTCCTTTCGTAAGAGTAGTTAGCAGAACCTATAAATTAACATAAATAGAAGAAAAAAAACACAGAAAGACAGTGCACAAAGAGTTATCTGAATGCAGCATATGAGACTTCATTCCTATTTATTTTCCAATGTTTATCATGAAAGGGCTTCTGCATTCCGTGGGAAATCAGAAAAATTCTTTTGCAACATTTGATATATATTAGCAATAAGAAGTCAGTGTTAGATTTTGATGTAATTGTATTACTCAAACACTGTCGTTCAAAGAGATTATCTACATTGGATACAGGAATATATCCTGATTTATAAAGCAGCGAAAAACAAGCGGATAGCATACATGTTTAAAAAATAAGGAATAAAAATTATGCCGACCTTTCGTCGCAAAACTATGTTCGGCGACTGCAAAACATCCATCCAGTTAGTCACTGTCTACTGACTGGCCTCGTTGTGACGTCCCAGTTGTAATCCTATTGGTTCCTTCTCCTCCAATAGGAAGTTGCCCTGCTAATGGGGTCTTCCATATCGTGTTGCCTGTGTCACGGTTCAGTGAAGGAAAGCATAGAGATATTTAAACAAAAGAACCATTTTTTTTTTTTTTTTTTTTTTTTTTTTTTTGTAGTACAGGGAACTTCAAAATGTGTGCTAACACAAGAGTTTTGAAATCAAATGTTTGGGAGACATAAACCTGCAATACTCTCTGAGTCGCACTGTATATGAAGAAGTCTTTTGAAATAAGAGGCGTGTCCGGAAAGTAGGTACCATTTTGTTCTACCGTCAGGGCAACGTACAACTCTAGTATCGCATAGTATCGCAGTTACACGCATGCGCACTCGCCTGTCTAGTTCATTGCTTGTCCACTGTCGACATCAGAGCCGGATCGTGTTGTGTTTATAGTTTTCACGAATCGCTACAATTGCTTGAGAGAATTTCTGATCCCGGTGACTGTGAAGTGCGTTGAAGGAAGCTCTAAATACAGTTCTACAATAGTGCGATGGCCGATGTATGTAAGTGTGCCGACCTAAGGAGTTTGGAGGGCCTATATGATTCTGCCTCGCCACTTTGGAAAGCAAATTTGCCAATGCTGTTTACTAATTTAGTTAATGGTGGAAGTACATGCTGAAATATAAGTTTGTTAACACAGCTAATGCAAACAACCGCACGCACACACACTTGCAATGGCTTTAGCCTTGGAGTCTCGACTCCAGGCGTGCGACTACTTAAAAGGCAGCTTACCCCCCCCCCCCCCCCCCCCCCACACACACACACACACGCACACAGACACAGATTGGATTAGGACGCTGATGGTGCTGCAAACCTTGTTCCCTAGGGTGGTTATACCATTACAGATCGCATATAACTACTAAAGGATGACCCAGTTGTTTGATCTGGAACAGCTTTGTAAATATGTAACCGTAAGGAAGTATGAAGGAAGTTTTAGGCTACACCGAAGTGAAGAAGGTGATTTCATAAAGTGTTGAGGTTAGAGGTTTAATTTTTTGCACAGGCATTTCCAGCAACTACAAACATGTGTGTGCCAAATTTCATTCCAATATCTAATCACATTCTTGATATATCAATTGATATTAATTTTATTGTGTATAATAAAAATCTGTATCCTCCAACAGATGCTGAGGAACAAAGTTGATTTTTACTTTCTCTACTACGTATAACAAAGTAGAGGAAGCATTGTATTCCACTCAAAAATCTGATGTCGAGATTTCAGCAGAAATATGTTTTGAGGATCCTGAATCCTGAGAGCATTTTTAGAAAAAGGTCCGCGCGCGTGTGTCTGTGTGTCTGGCTGTGTGTCTCTTTGTGTGTCTGTCAGCCTGTAAGCCTGTGGACAGCATAACTCAAAAACGAAAAGTCGGTTAAAAACCAAAGTTGGTATTTAAGTTTATTGTCCTTCAAGAATGCGACACGAAGATTTTGAAGAAAATAGCCCCACCCTAAACTACCCTTTACATGGAAAAATTTTCGAACATTTTGATTTTCTTGAAAATGGCTCTAACGATTTTGATTAAAATGTCGTATGTTTGAGATATTTTTATGACAAATGAAATGTATATATTGAATTTTCTGGCTATAGCCCCTGTAGTCGTATTTACTCTGGACGACTTTTGTATAACTGGTAAACCGTTAGAGATAGACCAAATCATACTATACAGAAAATGTAGATCTTGCTAAAATACACACTTTATGTCTAAGTAAATTTTCCTGTAGTGTGAACCATTTTGGAGATATTCCTTGTTATGTGTGTGAGTTTCAGAAAAATTAAAAACTTTCGTGAAATGGACCATCGTTGTTCATTTTTTATATGTTTAGAGCGCAAACAGAACGGAATCTCGAAGCTTTAAAGGATGTGACTATCGCACAAAGCGATTGTATTCTAATATTCCCCTTGTACCTACAAGGAAATAAGCAATAAGATAAAGTTTGCAAATGTTTATCTCATCTAACACGAAGAAGATATAGGAATAAGAGTTTGTAAGAATGGTTAGTACAAGAGTAGAGAAAGTCATGTGAGTGCAGCACATCAGATTTCTTAAAAATATTTTCTGTGAAAAGATTAATTTGCGTTGAAGGTTTATAATTATAATAATTTTTCCAGCCTAGACATGAGATCAAGTCGTTTCTAGGTTCAACTGGCTGGATTTCGTGGATGTGATGCAAACAATGATAAAATAGGGGTTCAGTTTTGAAAATGCTACAATAGAATTTAACGCCTGCGAGGGTAGATTAATAAATGCAGCAATTGGCAAAGGAAACGGAACAAGAAGAGGGTGGTATCGTCTCCACAAGCAAGTTGCCTGAGCCAAAACTCGGCGAGGAAATTACGTCTAGGCACAATCCGGAGATTGGCAACTTCCATGTGCAAGAAAAAGCGACGCTCACGTCTTCGCAGAGGTCGCTGGCTCGTCGCTAAGTATTCCCTGCAGAAAATCACTTAAGCTGTGCTCTTGGCTCTCCACTTTCCACTAACACACTTCCCTTACTCTTCCTCTCCTCTCCTCTCCAAGACGCTACTTCTCATCACACGCAACTTGCAGGCATTAACATGCGTGTACAATATACGACTGCACTCCACATTAAAAGGATTCTCTTTGAGATGCTCCATAAATCCCTATAAGAACAATGTCAGTGTTCGGAAGTGCTTCAGTTAACATTTGTTGCTGAACAATACGTTTTTAAAATAGTAAAGAATACAAAAGCCAAAGGCTTCCATGAGTAAATGTCGATTAGAACAAAAAATTATTGCAAATAATGAGCCAAAAGAATATATAATTAAATTTTGTTACAGGATTACATATAATTAAAAATCTCATGTGTTGCACTCACATGACTTTCTCTACTCTTGTACTAACCATTCTTACAAACCCTTATTCCTATATCTTCTACGCGTTAGTTGAGATAAACATTTGTATAAATTATCTTATTGCTTTTTTCCTTGTAGATACAAGGGGAATATTAGAATACAGAAGGCTTTGTGCGATAGTCAAATCTTTTAAAGCTTTGACAATCCGTTCTCTTTGCACACTTAACATATAAAAAATGAACAACGATGATCCATTTCCCGAAAGTTATAAGTTTTCCGAAACTCACACACATAACAAGGAATATCTCCGAAATGGTTCACCCTACAAGAACATTTATTGAGACATAAATTGTGTATTTTAGCAAGATCTACATTTTTTGTATAGTATGATTTGGTCTATCTCTAACGGTTTACCAGTTATGCAAAAGTCGTCCAGAATAAATACGACTACAGGGGCTATAGCCAGAAAATTCAAAATATAAATTTCATTTGGCATCCAAATATCTCAAACATATGGCATTTTAATCAAAATCGTTGGAGCCATTTTCAAAATAATCAAAATTTTCCAAAAAATGTCCACGTAAAGGGTAGTTTAGGGTGGGGTTATTTTCTTCAAAATCTTCGTGTCACATCCCTGAAGGACATTAAAGTTAAATACCAACTTTGGTTTTTAACCGACTTTTCGTTTTTGAGTTATGCTGTCCACAGACTGACACACACACACACGCAAGCGCGCGGACCTTTTTTCCTAAAAATGCTTTTTTTGGATTCAGGGGGTCTCAAAACATATATTTCCGGTGAAATCTCGACATCGAATATTTGGGTGGAATACAATACTTCCCCTACTTACCAGCAGAGAAAGTAAAAAAAGGTTGGATTATCGCTCAAAGCTTACTGTGTTCTAATATTCCTGTTGCATCTACAAGGAAATGCAGAATAACTTCTGCAAATGTTTATCTCAACTAACACAAAGAAGATACAGGAATAAGAGTTTGTAAGAATGATTAATAGAAGAGTAGAGGAAGTCATGTGACTGGAACACACTAGATTTTTTGTATAGGATTTATATATGATTTTACTTAAATTTGTGTCTTAAGTAATAGTTTTAAAGAGCAAAATGCAAGCCAAATCTAAAGTTGTAGGGATAAACTGAAATCAGAACACCACTGTGTACTTCATCTAGTAAATAAATAAATCAAGTTTTTATAAATTATTAAGCAGAATTCCACTAATTGGAATGTGTTGGCTTGTTTGGGTAACAGTCCAGCGTAAAAATAATGTGGGGAGGTATTTTGCCCAGAAGGTGTGAATGCTGTGTTAATTACCAGCAATTATACTAACTGATTCTGTAATCCACTTGTATTTAATCAATTACATTATTCATTTATGCAACGTAGGCACAATACTGGAATACGTTATATCATTTTTCGGTGGCAGTACTTTTTTATGATTTACGTGTTGGTAGTGTTAGAGTGGACAGTTCAGTTTCCTGGAACCTAACTTATCTCACGCTTGTGTCTACAGCTTGTCTAAGACGTCGTGACACTCCCCCACTCCCGAAACAAGGATGCGTACTAGCACTGAAGTAGGGGTCAGTCTTCCAGTTGCTGTGGGAGTTATAAGTTCGTACGTTCGTTCGTTCTCCTCACTTGCGCATACGGAGTGCACTATTTAATTAAAACAATTAATGTCCCTTTGCAGTAGAGAAGACGAGTTAGTAGAAATAATAAATAAAGTTACCTTATTCCATAGATGTTGAAGCAGAAGTGGTCCCGCTGCTAGTATTAACTGCTAAATTGCAGTTCACAATTAAGTTAACCTTTATCTTAAAATTCTCTTTTTATTTCAGGGGCCTCAAAACATGTATTTTCGGTGAAATTTCTACATGGAATTTTTTAGTGGAATATAATACCTCCCCAACTTACCGCACGTAGTAGAGAAATGACAATTTTGTGAGAGCATCCATAGGATAAGTGATCAGCACAAAAGAAGAAGAAAACTTAAGTTGTGGCAAAAAATAAGGAGAAGAAAAAGTGCAAAAGGAATAGGAAGCTTGCTGCAGAGTAAAGACAGAAAGTTAAGGAAGGAGATATACATTATTTTGGGAAGTTTTGAAAAAGGCATTGCAGCTTGAATGCATATTATTTTACAAAATTAGCTTTTTTTTTTCCCCCCAACATTCAGAATGCTCTTAATGCATTAATTTTGGTTCAATTAGCTTGAAAATTTTTACACAATTAAGAAAATAGTTGTGAAAATTACTAAAAACTTTGATATCAAAATCTGAAACAAGTATTCTAAATATTATGAATGAGGTATATACACGTTTTAATTGTGCAAAATTGCGTAATTTGTTGGAAGCGATACATATTTTATTCATATATGCCACAATTCACAAGAAAATGCTTCAAAGCTTCCTTTCCTTTCCCTGATTACCCTACCCTTATGTAGGACTTACACCCTCTAGGACTTACAATCCAGTGCCTAGGGTGAGACGCCTGTCGGGGAGCACAGGAACCTATGGACCGGACAGAGTGAAGACCTGGAAGCGGGTGGTCAGCCAAGCACCAGGCATGAGAGTGAGGAAGAGGATGATATGAAATGCAGGCGAAATGGATGAATAGATAGGCGGTGGTGTCGCAATTGGTGGAATGAGTGTCGGAGGAAACCGGAGAAACACGCCAAGACGCCGCTTCGTTCAACACGAATATCACATGCGGGTCCCTGGGATCGAACCTTGGTGCTAGGCAAACGGTCTAACCGTTCGGCCACGGCACCGCCATTTCTATGGAAAATCTTAAAAATTCATGCGCATGGAAGATTTTGAAAAATACTGTACAATTTATGTAAAATATTCTATAAAATGGAAAATTATGAGTCAAATTACTTCAAAGCTTGTAGTTAATTGTATTAATTAGAGTGATTAATCTACCAAAACTTATCCATAGTAACTGAAAATTGGAACAGTTTTGAAACTGAATAAGGACCTCCCAGAGGCGATATTATCGTTCTATTTGTTTTGTGCTTTCCTGTATTTGAACCGTAACATGTTTGCTCGTAAAAGGGCTTCCTCTTCCACCATAACGAAGTCTCTTTGGCTTCATATCCTTTGGAAACCCGTGATCGATCTCTACTTATCGGATACTTCTCCTTTCATATTACCTCATCGGCCCTACTTGAGTACCTCTCTGTGACTCGATCCAGAGAAACATTCTCTTGTGCTACAGAACTCTCATTTG
Organism: Tenodera sinensis; assembly: GCA_030765045.1. Classification (NCBI taxonomy): domain Eukaryota; kingdom Metazoa; phylum Arthropoda; class Insecta; order Mantodea; family Mantidae; genus Tenodera; species Tenodera sinensis. The sequence goes on along the minus strand of CM060965.1, from coordinate 177,790,997 downwards.
GCTGACGTTGGTTCAATGGAGGACTCCTAAAAGTGGCAAAAGAAGAGGTTAGTTTTATTCAGTTATATCTTTCTCAGTGTTTCAATGTCTTTCTCCAGTTTCACTGTCTCTTATGTATTTACTATTACGATACAATCACTCGACGACAAATACGTACGCTGACAGGCTGGACGACTCACTCTCGTAACTAACCACTGAATTATATCACCACCTAAAACTACTCAAACCCTATCACTCGCTCAAATGAACTGTCCTATTTATATTAGAGCCGATGTCACTTGACGTTCGAGAGCCCTCCATATACAACAATGACTTAGCGGACTTAAGTAGAAACTTCTGGACAGTAGGGTATTATCGCGCTGTTCGATCACATACACACAGTTACTAGTTGCCCTCTAGACTTCGACCCTTATTTTGTGTTTTGCTGCCATTGTTCCGCACACGCACACCCACAATTGCACCTGTATCCAAGGTCACACTGCCCCCTCTCATCCGTATGTTGTTGAACGATCCAATTCACAATACCTCAACATGCAGATATTGGGGATATAAGCGCAAATATGTTATCAGAAATTGAGGAGAGTTTAATGATACATGAGAATTTAATCGATATATGACCGTTTGAATAATATCTCCCTTTTTCTCCTCAATGGGATGCTTTAGAATCGAAATTCGTAATTTTGCATGGGAATTTCCACTTCGGGTTACCTTCAATACATAGCGTTTGTAGTGGACCTTCATTTAACAGAGTAAAAAAAAGAAAAAGAAAAGTGGTGGACCTCTAGAAGTTTTGATTAAATCAAATTAATTACATTTTGTGAGCATTCATTTTCATCAACCATTCTACTAAGATAAATTGACTTTGCAGGTGTAGACAACTAAAAAATGTGTTTTAGCGAAACTCGAAGAATAGTTTGAGGAAGTCAATATTGTAAACTTCTCATGGTAAGCTCGACCAATTTGAGTGACTGTGAAAAATATTCCGTGCAATTGAGTTAGACTGGCTGTGAAAAAACTTATGAACAACATCAACATCGTAGGAGCGAAGATTGTCAAAGGAAAGTACAAAAGAGAGGATATTTTGATTCCCGTATCCCTATGGTTCCAACGGATATGCCATTCTATTTCAAACGGCTGCAATTCCCCGTGTGTCTGTCTTTCGCCATGGCTATCAACAAATCACAAGATCGGTCGGTGTGGAATTAACTTGGAGTTTCCGTGTTACGCGCATGGAACTATATGTCGCGTGTTGGAAAGCCGTCATCTTTGTTTATTTACGCAGACGAAAAGAAAAAACGTAGCCTTAGCACTGAATGTTAACTGCAGTTATCTTTCATGTACATTAAAAGACTTTAAATTCATTTTAATTACAAACAAGTATTTAATAACCAAACAACACTCAGATCGTATTATATGATGCGTCTAATATTATCGATCTCAATGAATTGGAGTTGGAAGGTCGTTTAGGATTCATAATCACTTATCAAATAAATGTTAGCTGGTACGAAGTTCATTGGGTCATCAAATAGTTATATTTTAAGGTTGGTTAATAACTCTAAGTGGACGTGACACAGAAGGCATGACCGGAGTGGGTCGCTCTCGTGATAACAAATGGTGTACTGGATCCAAGTTATAACGTTTTTACTAGGTCAGTCACCCCACAATACTTGGTGCAGTAGGTTGCGCAATCAGATGCGAAGCATTGGTAGGGTGCATGGACTCAAGTTTACGTCAATTTCATAAGCATATGCGAATTTTTCCCTCCATCTTATGATGCCGAATGGCAGCAGCCTTCTCCGTCGTGTTTTGTTTAAATTCGGTAGCAGTAGCCTAACCCAAATATATTAACGTGCAAGTAAGGTACAGTGTCTCCTTTGTTTCTCTCTTTGTTGGTTTATTTTCCTTGCTTAAGGCTTATTAAATTATGCTACAAAGAGAAGGAATATGCCCGCTGTGTGGAGAAAAGAAAATGTGGGGCATATTCTGGCAGAAGGTAAGGTCTCTGTGTTTCAAGGAGGAAATGTATACCACCAGAATAGGAAAAACAGAACTGTAATGTAAAACATCAGCTGACAAAATTTCTGCTGAAGACTTGGTTTATTGCTATTGTTCATGGGGAGGTTTGGAGATATTACAAGGGGTGACGTTGTGCTGACGTATATAATGGAGTTCTGCTACATCCTATTCTCTCTTTACCTTCTCAACTGTGGATATTAATTAGTGGAAATATTGCATCCTACTTGAAAATTTGATATCGAGAAAATATGATTTGAGATCCCTTGAATCTAACTAAATAAATAAATAAGTAAACAAGTAAACGAACAAATAAGTAAACGAACTAAAAGGAAACAAACGGACGAAAAAGAAAAAACGAACGAATAAACAATAAATAAAACAATAAATAAGCATTTGCAGGAAAAGGTCCATGTCTGTGTGTGCGTGTGTATAAACATCATAACTCAAAAACGAAAACTTTAAGTACCAAATTTTGGATTTAACTTTGATTTCTTCAAGAATGCAGTTTAACTCGTAACCTTGGGATAGGCCAGCGTCTAACCAATTAGGCCACCCAGATCAACACCTTCCGACCACTTATGCTTCCTTCTCGACCTGAGACAAAATATTCTATAAAAAATGTAGATCTCGTTAAAACAGACAATTTGTGACCAGTAAATTTTTTTTTGTGTAGTGAACATTGCTTGAGTAGAGAAAGTCATGTGATTGCAATACACCAGATTTTTATCTTTTTCTGTTACGAGAGTTGAGGATTACTCAGCTTCAAAACAAATATTTTTTAATTTTTAGTTAATTTGTATATTAAAATGTTGTAATACCTGCACTGTGTGGGGTGAAGGTTATGTTCTCAATTGGGGGATGGGATCTTTTCTAGCCAACATTATTCCCTGTCCTCTCTAGGCTCAAGAAGTACGAAAAGAGTCTTATTTACGAATGTGAAACGCGGCAACTGGTAAGAAACATTATGAAGGAGGAAATTCGCAAAAATTAATGAACAAGGCCAGTTTGATATAGGTCGTGAGGCAAGACCTGCACAATCTCCCTACCTGCGCAGTGACAACTCTTCACTTGAAAGAAATTGCGCAACCATGTATGCGCAGAAGTCATTACGTGCACTTCGCTAGTATTTACTCGCAGTTTACTCATTCGCGGCAAGGACGCCCCCCCCCCCCCCGAACTGTCATTACAGAGAGGGAGCGAAGGAAAGCAGCTGATAAAGAAAATAATGAAGAAACAATCCTAATTTTACCACGATTTTGTATAATTTCCCCTGTTATTTCCCATCAAAGAGGAAATAAAGAAGTTTTCGGTTACCACATAAAAGAATAATAAAGGACTACGAGAAACTTCATTTTAATTACCGAGAAGTCTTGTTTTTCTCACTTTTCTGAACATTTTACCATAGTTGGGACAACTTCTGGTATTGAACTTAGTTCTTCATCTTGGAACTGATATTTCTATCTGCTTCTGGAATGTCCTGTATCTCATCTTTCTTCTAGGTTACAAACGAATGCTTGCTGTGATAAGACGGTCAGAGATATCGTTTCTACGTGATTTTGCAGTTCTTTTGAAGTTGTATAGTTTCCTCAACCTTATAAGTTTGTACGTCCAGGGTAGTTCGAACTTCCCTTAGTGTCAGTCCTAGCAATCTTCTATAAATCTCATTTCTGATGTTTCTATCCCTCTCTTGGCTCAGAGCCTCTCACTGCCAAACAGTCTCGGCTTCGATACACTATTAACTTGGCACTCGAAAAGCCAAAGAAACCCACATGCACGTTTAAAAGGATCCCGTTTCTGCTTAAATTTTCAGTAGTATTTGAACACAATATGGGCCAAAAAGGGCTCAAGAACAACCAAATTCAGCGGCAAGAAGGTGGTTGAGCTATGAATATGAGTAAAGACTACTTGAGACAGTATTTGTATAGTGACTCTGTCTAGAATCATTCTTTTGTCACCGGGAAGATTGTCAATTAGTGATAATTATTGTAAAGAGTATATTTTAATTGTATTTATGTAACTGACAGCTGTGTTATATATGTATTTGATCAAAAATGTTAAGAGACAAATTACAACGCTTCTCTTAGCGAATTTGAGACTGTGATAATTCTTGAAATGACGTCACAAGTAAGCACAACAAAGCGTAATATTATACGAACGCAGTACCTACCCTAGCAAGGCGGGGATGTTGAATCCTCTATTGGTCTGACAACTTCAGTGAATGTAGACGCTGAATTTATGTGACGCTATACTAAACGAATTATTAAGTGTTTTAAATACTCCCGGACTAAGGTTTTATTGCAAAGGAGAAGTAATTATTTTAGTAATTCTTCGAAACGTTAAATATATTATCTAAACTAAGATAATACCATAGAAAGAGGCGAGAAAAAGAACATAGTTTGTATATTGTGTGAAAACTCGCTAAATCTTCCGACGCACAATCTGGAGCTCGCTAAAAAGTTTAAGTATCTCGCTAAAAATCGGCAATTGCGACTTTCCACTGAATTAAAGCATCAGACTCAGAATTGAATTTGGTTTATTTCTGTACCACATCCGTCGCATACTATAAAGTGGACGCAGTTTATCGGCAGTTCGCAGGAGTTCAAAATGGCCGACATTACACTAAACAGCTGGCGGAAGTATCACACAAAGCAGTCCTGCTAACGTACATAATAAGGCCATTTCTAACCTCAAATATCAAAGTGTTAACGTAACATGCTTTCAAACGATAACAATGCTTGAACATCGTTACCATACGGCAAATCTTGTTCTGCAATAACACTTTTGGATAAAATCACTTCCGAGTGCTAAATATCGTAATATATACGAGATGTACTACTGTGTAGCGAATACAAAAATAACAACACTAACTATAACTGCATATACTGTTCTAAAACAATTCAAAACAAAATCACGCAAAATTTACACTGGCACTGGCTTGTAAGTGCTAGGGGGTGTAAGTTCTCAATAGGGGAGGACAATCAGATAAAAGTTAAAAAATCTGATGTGTTGCACTCACATGACTTTCTCTACTCTCGTACTAATCATTCTAACAAACTCTTATTCCTATATATTCTTCGTGTTAGTTAAGATAAACATTTGTAAAAATTATCTTATTGCTTATTTCCTTGTAGGTGCAAGGGGAATATTAGAATACATAGGCTTTGTGCGATAGTCAAATCTTTAAAAGCTTTGAGATTCAGTTCTCTTTGCACACTTAACGTATAAAAAAATGAACAACAATGTTCCATTTCACGAAAGTTTCAAGTTTTCAGTTACTCACACTCACAACAAGGAATATCTCCGAAATGGTTCACCCTACAAAAAAATTTATTCAGACATAAATTGTGTATTTTAGCAAGATCTAAATTTTTTGTAGAATAAGATCTTGTCTATCTCTAACGGTTTACCAGTTATGCAAAAATCGTCCAGAGTAAATACGACTACAGGGGCTATAGCCAGAAAATTCAAGATATACATTTCATTTGTCATACAAATATCTCAAAAATATGACATTTTAATTAATATTGTTACAGCCATTTTCAAGAAAATAAAAATTTTCGAAAAATGTTCCATGTAAAGGGTACTTTAGGGTGGGGCTATTTTCTTCAAAATATTCGTGTCGCATCCTTGAATGACATTAAACTTAAATAACAACTTTGGCTTTTAACCGACTTTTCGTTTTTGAGTTATACTGTCTACAGACACACACAGGGACCTTTTTCTAAAAATCCTTTTTTTTTGGGGGGGGGATCCAGGGGTCCTCAAAGCATATATTTCCGGTGAAATCTCGACATTGAATTTTTGGGGAGAATACAATACTTCCCCTACTTACCAGTAGGCACAAAGAGTACGAGTGCTGTATTGAGAATAAAATACAGTATTTTATTGTAATGTTCCAATTTATTTGCTCTGTGTGATTTCTGTGTTCATTTTTATGGTTTTATTTCTTTTTTCATTCTCTGGGTTTTCTCTTTTGCAATGATTGGTCTACTTTAGTCATGAGAATTTTACGACTCACTCCAGCACTGTATGCAGTGTTTTGAAAGTTTAAGATAATGTTCGAGTCTTAAACATAAGTTACATATATTTACAGAGCAAAGTTTGACACGTTCCTATTAGACATAGTGGTTATTGCTTTGCGGAATGTTCCATGTTTTAAGCGGGAGGAGAAAGAAACTGGGTTTTTCAATAAGGAGGTCCATACATCTCCCTCAGGGGGTTGGATTCACCAGACATGAAGAAAGGAAACGCAGATTTATAAACATCGTTTCCGTTCACTGGATTTCCAAGTCAGATTTTTATGTTTTCTTTATTTCTTTCACTCCACTCTGCCTATTTTGCCTTGTTATGCCGAATTTTATCTCCCCCTTTTCCCCTGCAGCTTTAGAAGATTATTCTTTTGCTTGCACATCGACGGAAGGGTCTGTAATGCAATAATCGTAATGAACAAAGTAGATATCTGTTTATAAAATCACAAGAGAAGCGTAATTGTATAAAACTAAAAGCGTTTTCATGTTAAGCATTGAAAGGATTCCCTTTTAAGCTCTTAAATTTCATGTTTTGTTCTTTGTCTTTATTAGGATCCTTCTCAGAATTGCAAACACATTTCCAGCAGTTAAAATAAATACCTTTGGTATCCATTACCAGTTTTATACTGCGACTTTTTAGGTAAGCTCATTAGCATTAACATTTCAACGCAATATGTAAATAAAGTCTAGATTTTTACTTCTTATACTGCGTATTATAAATAGGGGAGGCACTGTATTTGACCCAAAATTTCGATGTCGGGATTTCACCCTAAATCCCAATAAAGCAGTTTTAGAAAACAGGTTGGCGCGCGCCTGTGTGTGTGTGTGTGTGTGTGTGTGTGTGTGTGTGTGTGTGTGTGTGTGTGTGTGTGTGTGTGTGAACAGCATAACTAAAAAATGAAAATCTGGTTAAAAAACCAAATTTGGTATTTAACTTCAATGTCTTTCAAGGATACGACACGAAGATTCTGAAGAACATTCCACATCTTGAACTACCCTTTACATGGAAACTATTTTGAAAATGTTGATTCTCTGAAAAATGCCTCAAACGATTTTGATTAAACTGTTTAAGGGACACTGGGAGTGCAATTTGAAAGTTCCACATTTCTTGAAATTTTTACTGTTTGTAGTTATATGAGCATAGGATGCACACCAAATTTCATTAAAATTGGATAATACCTTTATTATACATATAAATTATTTTATGGATTTAATTATGCTATTAAAGCACATATTCAAAATGTGATTGGCACATAGTGACCTTTCAAAATTGGTTTATATTGGCAGAAGTGGTACGCTAAAAACGGGTAACAATTGTATAAAGAGATATTTCAAATGCGTTGGTTGATTATGCTGTAAATACTTTTTTAATAACAAAGAAAATTTAATTTTTAAACTTATTGATTTTTGCATACAAAAATGTTTTTGGCATTCATATTGCAAGTTAGTGATGCAGGGAGCACAGTGTTTTGGTACTTGTACCAGGGGTACAAACTGTGAGTAAACAGATATACCCAAATATACCGTGAACGTAAACAATGCTATTAATTCTAATGAGTAGAAATTGAAGTTGTAAAGTTTCTAATTTCAGTGAATATTTTGAGTTATTTAAACCTCATAAACAATAATCAATGACCTAACCCCCTTAACCCTCCGTTAGGCGGTAGAACACCGTTAGTCGCCCGGGCCTAGTGGTCCGGTCTATATTTTTGCACGCAGATGCTTCTATTTATTTGTTTAAATTTAATTTTTCCACCACTTCAATGTTTAGATTATTTTAGCTTAAATATATATGGCTTTTATTAGCATATCTTACTAGATTGACCAAAGATAAATAAAACGTAGTAAAACATTATAATTTGTACTACACTACATGGAAATATAATAAATGGCGATGTTCAGGTATACAAATTGTACTGTCAATAATAACAATAGTAACAGTAATGAGAGTAATAATAATTATAGTTATAAAAGTAATTATCATAATCCCAATAATAACATCAGTGTTGCACTCACATTACTTTCTCTACTCTTGTACTATTCTTACAAACTCTTATTCCTATATCTTCTTCGTGTTAGTTGAGATAAACATTTGTACAAATTATCTTACTCTTTATTTCCTTGTAGGTGCAAGGGGAATATTACGATACAGTAGGCTTTGTGCGATAGTCAAATCTTCTAAACCTCTTTGCACACTTAACATATAAAAAATGAACAACGATGTTCCATTTCACGAAAGTTTTGTTTTCCGAAAAAGTAATACTTACGAAATGGTTCACTCTACCAAAGAAATTATTTCGACATGTGTTTTAGCGAGATTTACATTTTTGTGCAGTAAGATTTTATCTATCTCTTAGGTTTTACGAGTTATTCAAGAGCCATCCAGTAAACAGGACTACATAGGCTATAGCCATTAAATTAAAAACATACATTTTAATCAAAGTCGTTAGAGCCATTTTAAAGAAAATAATAATTTTCGATATATTTTCCATGTAAAGGGTAATTTAGGGTGGGGCTATTTTCCTCAAAATCTGCGTGTCACATCCTTAAGATATATTCAACTGGAGTACCAACTTTGGTTTTTAACCGACTTTTCATTTTTGGGTTATGCTGTCCACAGTCTGACACACACACACACACACACACACACACACACACACACACACACACACACACACACACACACACACACTTTTTCTAAACATTTTTTTTTTGTTTTTTTTTTCCCCCTTCAGGGTGTCTCAAAACATTTTCGGTCAAATCTCGACATCGAATTTTTGGGTGGAATACAGTACTTCCTGTACTTACCAGTAGAGAAAGCTTGTATAATCCCTATCATTAAAATCATAGCGCTAGTAAGGATATTTAAATCAAAATGTGAAGAGAAGCTGACGCAAAAGGTTGCGTTGGAAGAAGATAGTTTCAAAAAGAAATGCCTCATTTCATGCACTTGAAGCTTGTAGTTTAATAGAGCCAATCTTTAGGTTGGTGTTCCGTAAATACGGATAACCATGGCGATATTACAGTCACTCCTGACATTTAGGGTTCCTCCCAAGCGACAGCGGCGCCACTATCGCAGTCTGGTGCATTAAAAAGTTTTTATGTTCACTTGTATTAAGCTATCAGTTGCACTGGAAAGTTTCGTCATGCAAGTTTTTTAATTTTTGCTCTGTTGCTTCTAAAAAGTAGCATTTATGTTGCACATAAGATATTAAAAGAAGTTACGACACACTTTTATGTTAAATGCGCCCTAATTCTAGCTAACTAAAACATCGCACTGGAAGTTTGAACGTTTTAAAATCGTTTTAATTTTATTTGAATGCATTAACGACTTGAAGGAGGTGAACCAGTACGAACACTACTGCAGTTTTAAATTTGTACCAAAAAGAAATGGCGTTTGCTTTGTAACAAAGGATAATAGCTTATACGGTAATTTACTTTGGGTTGTCCCTGCCAAGTAGACTTGGGTTCCTTTGGAAACACGTAAATATATGCGAAACTCTTAAAAAGGTAATCAACATTCTCAGAACACCATAAAGAAATCTTTCTAGAATGAATTTATGAGCTGTTATGCGGTGTTTTCATTGAAAATGTGTCCCTCATGAGCTCGGGGGATGGCCGGTCATGGGTTAAACGACACGAAAGACCAGCAAAGCCGCGCCGAAGCCTCTTGCCGTGGCCCATGGTATTTCGCCACCAGAGCGCAGCATGTGTATTGATTCCAAACCTTCTGAACTGCTATAATACAACATCTACATATTTAGCCATGTTGACTAATTGCTGTGTCTCTTCAAAATTAGTTTTTGTTGCCTACGATCTTCCCCTATTACTCTTCACCCCCCCCCCCTTGCTTGACACCTGGCATGTGACTATAGTGACTACGGAATAAGGTCACTGATTATTTATCAGAATAATAGATAAAAGTACTTTATTCTCGATCGTGCCATAATGTAGCACTTATACGCCACTGCAATGGACCTCATTATGTTCATAATGACACTACTATTCCACCGACCAATCAAACTTGCACTTGTTCATCACGACACTGCTAGCCACCAATCAAAAGATCGCATATGGCGATGAAACCTTCGGCGCATGTGCACACTTCCATGCAGCTGAATGCACATACGTAATAAAGCTACTCTGTTTATTTAATAATTAGTGTTAATATTGTAACAACATTGTAATAAATTCCGTTTGTCTTCTCGTTCTTAAAAGTCTACTCTTTTAATGGTTACAGCATATACAGGATGTATATGAGGTGAATCCGCACATTTACATGAAAGTGTGCTTGAGCTCAAGTCGGCCATTTCCGCATCTGTGTACTGGCAGATGTCGTACTACTGTTAAAACCGCTACTGTACTCCAGTAGGATGCGCACCAAGGACACTATGGAGGAATTTAGCGCATGCGCAGGAATGTTATTATGTTCAGGTCATTCATCCCAATACACAGATACCTTCCGTGAAACGTCGATTTTTGTGAGGAAAATGATTTGCAAGGAATGTAAAGGCTCAGATTTAGAAGGGGATTATACATTTACAAATTGGAATGGTAGACTATATAGTAATACGTTCATCAGGGACTGAAGAGTGGATTTTAGATTTTAAGGTTATGAATACTGTAACATCTGGTTTCCATCTCCCTTTGAGATTAAAATTAGAGAAGTAAATACTGATAGAAAGGGCGAATATATACGCTCCTATTGATTTGTAAAGTTTACAGATGGAGGGAAGAGAAGTTTGAAATATTTAATAACGAATTAAATTCAGGAAGAGCAAAAATAGTACACGAGAGGATTAGAGAGAGCTTACTAAATATAGGAAAAATTGAGCAAGCTTTAGAATTAGTAGAATTTATCTTAAAACATGTCGGAACACTCTTTCCCATTATATACTCGTATAAAACGAAATGTTAATTGTAAGGGGAAATGTTATGATGAGGAGCTCCAAGAGAGGGGAATAAATTGTACTTCAGGTAGTTACGTAACTGTGAGAGATGATAAAATAAATATTCATTCATTCATACTCTGCGTATCATTGTGTCAAGGCCAACATAAAAATAAAAGTTGAAGGGTGCTACTATCGATTCTCGTATATAAAATCGAATAACGAATGGTTAAAATGTCGGACACCAGTGACAATAACATGCAACGTACAACATTTTAGAAATGTTTTAAATTTAAACACATGGTCGGGCATAAATAATCATGTGGAACATGACTGCAATGGCTCTTAAGATGCTTGTACCAATACGGGATGAGTGGTAGCGGCCATTGTGCTATAATATGCTATTATAGCCATAACATAACCACAAATATTACCTACAGTGGACCAGAATTAGTGTCCAAACTTTCCTTCAACGCAGGAACCCAAAAACTAGCCAACAAACCAAGTTATGTGGCTCGAAAGCTGCAAACCAACATAAAAAAGGAGAAAGGTTTCCCGATCTGAAAAACGAACATGCAGGACGGACGTAGAGCAAAGGCTCGCGAGAGCGTTCGAGCAGAGCATAAGATATGGAAGTTAATAAATTATGTATGAGCATGTAGCGTATTCACTTTAAAATATTCAAGTGGGGAGAAAATGGGGACTCGAGATTTTTGAACGGAAAGGTTCACGCACTGGAGAAGTTCGCGTCAAAGTAACTTCTTGCACTTTTATGTGTAAAGGAAAAATAAATTTTCCGGCTGGCACAAGTGGATTCCCCCGGAACGTTCAATATTGTATAATGAGATACATTCTATTGAGCTAATGTAGGCCACCCAAAAAGCCAAAGCTCATAAAGAATCAGAGAAAAGGAGGAATACCATGATAGAAACGAAGTTGACGGCACGAATGACAAATAAATCCTAGAAGATAGCAAAGCATTCTGAAATACATAAACAAGAAGTTTGAATTACCAGCTAATAGCCTAATAAAGCTGATGGTAATAATAATAATAATAATAATAATAATAATAATAATAATAATAATAATAATAATAATAATAATAATAATAATAATAATAATAATAATAATAATAATAATAATAATAATAATAATAATAATAATAATAATAATAATAATAATAATAATAATAATAATAATAATAATAATAATAATAATAATAATAATAATAATAATAATAATAATAATAATAATAATAATAATAATAATAATAATAATAATAATAATAATAATAATAATAATAATAATAATAATAATAATAATAATAATAATAATAATAATATAATGCTAACAGCTCAGTCCCAAAAGAAAAACAATAGAATATTTTAATTTTTAAACATCTGCATTGTATGTCGAAAAGCGTACAAAGCTTCAAGAGGTATCCAGTTCGAATCTCGGTTAGGGTGAAGGCGTCTTTGCTCTACAGTTTCCAAAATGTTTTTCTCAGCATGTGTAATTTCCCTTATTCTATTATTCCGAACTTCATCTTTCCTGGATTTTCTTACTGATCGTCCACACAACTCCATTTTAATACAATTAATTTGTTTGCCTGTTGTCTCCATGTGGTCCAAGTTTCAGCGTTAATAATAGTGAGCTTTGGAATATTGTCTGATATATACTCGTATTAATTTTTTAGTTCTACGTAAAATATTTGTACACCATAAAATTGAATTGGTCATTCCTATAATTCTCTGCCCATCCGTTGTTCCTCTTTGAAGCTCTAAATAGTTGTCTATCTTCCTCATTAATAATTAATGCCTCATCTATACATTTCCAATTTCGTATTTTCCTTTTCATTTCCTGTTTCCTGTATATTCCTCCTTGAGCCCTAACCCCTTAATCCATCCACTTCATTAATGCACATATTTCCCCACTTCTTCGTCTCATATCCCTTTTCTTTTGGCTTCTCATAATACTATCAGATCCCAATTATATTTCTCTGCTTCCATTGCTATGGAGGTAATTTTGTTGCTACATTTTTATTTTAATTCTATAAAATATTTGTATTTTCAAATGCGAAAATGCAAATATGCCTAAATAACATTTTTCATATTCAGTTTCCTGCAGGTAGCGCCGCTGATCTAGGCAGCATAGCAATACACCGCTCTCGCCTGACGTCACACGAACATACAAGCTGGCTCTTCGTTTAAATACGTCACACGAGCCGAAGTTGTCTTCCCCTGCTGTAAAATGTTCCTTGCGGAGCAGTGTTTGTATTGCACTAATGAAATTTGCTACACATACTTACAGAGACATAACAATTTGATAAGTTTTGGGTCATTTTTCAGTCGGTTAATTGCCTACTTCCAACTGTCAATTGCTGCAATCACACATCGACGTCACGCAGGGCGACAGTGTTCGCATTTTGGATCGCACGCAGTCCAACACGGAAGCATCCACAGCAAATATGTTTAAACAAGAGGCAAACGCAAAATATACTCTGGAATGTTTTGTCATTAATTACGAGTATTAAACACGCAGATTAAATGTAGGCTTTCACATCAAACAACGGCTATTTACGAGCAATTTAAATCACTAGAAGCATACATGGAAAATAGAATCGTAAATCAGTTGTAAAACATACCGGTTAAATAAAATTGATTTAATCCATTGTGAGACTATGGCCTTCTTTTGCTCCTGAAGTGATGAAAAAATTCCAACTACTTGATGCTATGCTTCGCACTTCTATAGAAATACTATGGGAATGCTTCCATATGGATGTGTCCTCAGAATAATTAAATATTCTCTTTTATAGCAGAAACAAAGGTTTTTGATTGTTTCTCTGTGGGGCTTTAATTTGATTACTGTTTTGTTTCGAGATTTACACATTTATAATAATTAGGTGAGTTAATATTTGTTCCACTTTAAATCCCTCGTTGTTTAAAACAGTTGACTCAAACTGTATTTCACATTAAACCACTCAAACACCGACATCCAGGTTATGTTGTGCACGGTTGCATGTTCAGAAGAGAATTATTTGGGGTTATAAAGCTACAGAATTTGAGAATGGTGTGAGTATTTTGATGTGTGTCCATTTCACATTTCGTCAATATTGTAACATGAATAGTGAATTAACAAGGTGTTGAAGTCAATTCTAGGCCTTCCTTTATCTTATGCGCGTAATATTCAAAAGCTACCTTATGATTAACATACTAAATTGTTGCCTTTTCGCAATTAAATAACCTAATAAACTAATTCTCTAAAAAGTAGTATCATATCTTTACGAACATGAGTATTCAGAAAATACCTTTTGAAATTCCTGTAAGACCACCAAAGTTTTCTGCATACTTCCGCTCACAGTGACGTTTTATATTGTCACGTTTTGTGTTTACAAAATGAAATCCTCATATTAAACAGCAACCTTTTCTGTTTTTGTAACCTTTAACAAATTTTCTCGTCACTCAAATCCAATAAACAAAAGCACTCTCCTAGTTACCAGAGAGAAATTAACACATATAAACACAAAGAGTAATTAACATATTATTGTGTCTACAGAACAGTTAAGCAAAAGTGTTTAATGGCAGGAAATCACCAGAAGTGTTGTATAAATTACTTCACATGCGCACGCACTCACGCACGTACACGCACACATGTTCATTTATTCTAAAAGACAAATTGCACTGCATAACGGGCATCTATGCTAGAATAAACAAAACTACACATTTGTGTTTTGGTCTAGAATTGCTCCCTAAGGATACATCAGCACTATTCTCTTAATTCTAAAGAATATGTTTACGTCTGGTTATAGCCCAGAAGTTAACCAGGGCTTCTTCTTATACATATAATCAAGTATACGCTCCAGAGAGCTATATAATGTGCATTCCTATCTTGGTGTGAATATTAGATAACGTTTTAAAACACCACCAGTACAGGATTAAAAAGGTATTATAGTACTACATCAGGACTATGCCCTCTACTCATGTAAAAAAGTAAAAAGTTAATAGTAAAACAATGTTAAACATTACCTTTATAAACATGGCTAGATGTAATACCCAATTTTAAAATATATTTGTATTAAAAATTGCTCAAGAGATTTTGTTACAAATGATGGTCACAAAGTACCTCCCCTCCACCCCTATAATAAGGGTTCGAACTGCTAGTGTTAACATACAGCATGTTAAGGTTATGATAAATGGTAGAATTCGATGTATTAGTTGTTTTTTCTGTTCGTCCAACAGTTTTCCCATAAACCGATGGCACAGTTCACTACCTGATATTTTGCACGGTCAAAACTGCTCCGACAATTGAACAACGCCTTGCGATAGCCCCTCCAACAATGGGTGACGTACTTACCTAGATAATGTGACGTCATTGGGCTTGCAGAGATCATTCCAACTCATTTCCGATACAGCATTTGTTCCGTGACATATTTTCTTTTCCTCGCCAACTTGAAGATGGTAATCAATCTGAAAACATACTACTCTTAATAAGAAAAAATTGTGAGACAGCAAATGAATCCAACATTGATGTAATATTGTTCATTACAGTCCTCAAATACAAGTGAAATAGAATATTCTATTTCGTGAAATAGAACATCGTTAATTTTTTTATGTTAAGCGTGCAAACAAAGCGATCTAAAAGCTTTAAAAGATTTGACTATTGCTCAAAGCCTACTGTGTTCCCATATTCCCCTTGTACCTACAAGTAAATAAACAGTACATAATTTCTGCAAATGTTTATGTCCACTAATACGAAGAAGATATAGGAATAAGAGTGTGTAAGAATGCTTAGTACAAGAGTAGAGAAAGTCATGTGAGTGCAACACAGAAGATTTTTCTTCCACAAAACATACAAATTATTCACGAGCAATATTCATTTTCCTGCAACCTCAACACAGATCCGGCTGTTCAGCCCTACTTTATTTCCCTTTGAAACTAAGGAAAGGAAAATAGTGAAATAAGAGGCTTAAAGCAATATGAAAGAACTAACATCAAAGAGAGTCATGGTCCATTTATATACCTAGGTTTTTATCAGTTTACTATTCTATATATATAGTCGAGGACCGGGTAACGAAAAACATCAGTAATTTGCTTCGTTTGAGAACTTAAAACGTGACGCATGAATATCTGAATTATTTTATATGTTTAAAATAAAAATCCGATCTGTTACACTCACACGACTTTCTCTACTCTTGCACTAACCATTGTTACAAACTTCTTCGTGATAGTGGAGATAAACATTTGTAAATTCCGTTCTCTTTGCACGGTTAACATAACGATGTTCCATTTGACAAAAGCATAAGTTTTCCAAAACTTACAGAAATAACAAGGATTATTCCTGAAACGGTTCACTATACAAAAAAAAAAAAATATTTAGACATAAGTTGTGCCTTTTAGCATCTACAGTTTTTGTATAGTAAGATTTGGTCTATCTCTTACGGTTTACCAGTTATTTAAAGTCATCCAGAGTAAATGAGACTACAGGGGCTATAGCCAGAAAATTCAACATATACATTTCATTTGTCATAAAGAAATCTCAATCATATCGGTTTTTAGTCCAACTCGTTAGAGCTATTTTCAAGAAAATCAAAATTTTCAAAAAATTTTCCATGTAAAGGGTAGTTTTGGATGGAGTAATTTTCTTCAAAATCTTCGTGTCGCATCCTTGAAAGACATTAAACTTAAATACTAACTTTGGTTTTTAACCGACTTTTCGTTTTTGAATTATGCTGCTCACAGGCTAACAGACTGACACACAGACACGAACCTTTCTCTAAAAATGTTTTTCTTTTTTTGGATTCAGGGGGCCTCAAAGTATATATTTGCGGTGAAATCTTGACATCCAATTTTTGGGTGGAGTACAATACTTTCTCTAATTTACTATACGTAGTAGAGATAGTAAAAAGAGTGTTTGTTCCAGGATTTTTATTTAATTTTTCTGAAGTTCTGAAATAAATTTAGTTTTTTTTTCTTTTTTTTTTCTGAGGTTTGAAGGATGAAGTCCAAATTGTGAACGCCATAGTTATGGAAATAATAGCGCTTCACATGGCAGAATTAAATAATCGGGAAATATTAAAATCATCGCATGTATAAAAGCTACGGACATGGGAATATTGTTCATGGTTAAAATCGCCAGAAAGGACACAGAATGTAATTAGTGGCAAGCGCCAGGTAATTAGGCTGAAACCCCGTAGGACCAGTTTTCCTGGAAATCGGCTAGTGCAGGTGCACTGAAACAGGACAACAAGGGACGGTCACGTGTATTTCAGCGAAACTCCGCTGCCAGTGTAAAAGGCAATTAAGATGTGAAAGCTTAATGACGGTCAGTTTGAGGGGAAAATGAGGGGAAATTGCAAGGTGACTTATTGTCGGGAGCGCGGAAAGCAGTACTTGCCTTCCGGACCCCCGAGTGCGTGGACACAGTTCATACGTGCATAGAAGTCGGAGGAGTTGCACATACGTGCATTTTAATTTGCTTGGCATTCACGTCACACTCTACAGTAAATAATCTTCGGTCCTAGTAAAGACGTAACAATTACGTAACAATCCTGATAGCGGTCGGCAAATCTCCAACGTTACTTTGATTGCGAATGAAAGTGATTCAAGGAGAGTTCTGGCTTTTCTGTGAAAATACTCACGCATACCCAGAAATTAAGATCCATGCAGAGCAGCCGCGGCAAAGAAACCAAATTCCGCTTAGTATAGCAGTAATACCGCATTCCACGAAAAGCTGAAGCTTAGTGTGGGTGACTGGAATCGAAACTAGACCTCCGGAGCATAAATCTTAGACCTTACAAACAAAATATTCAGTAATACGTCTGTACCAAATACGCAGCAGATGGACAAGTTGTAAGAAAATACATCACTACGTGTCAGTATTCCTTCTTTGGGGGGGGGGGGGGGGGGGGGGGAGAAGTTTTTTTGATGGAAGCTACGCATCGTTGCGGAAGTTGTTTCCGCAGGAAAAACTCGTCCGATACCTGAGGCAATTGACCGGCAACTTTCAGCTAGTGATTGATTTATTAAGACCACCAGTAGCAAACCTTCCCTCCGTTCTGGCTGGGTGAACTTGGGAAACTTTGAAACAAAAGAAGAAAGTAAATCATATAAACTGAGTTACCCCTAACTTAGAGCACCAAGTTGGTAGTAAATAAATAAAAACTCAAAACCTACAAGGCAGCGTAGTGGTTCATCCATGAGTATTTGTTGTGATGCAGGGAGAAGTGAACCACGTGACGTTCAACCACTTCTCAATAATAATAATAATAATAATAATAATAATAATAATAATAATAATAATAATAATAATAATAATAATAATAATAATAATAATAATAATAATAATAATAATAATAATAATAATAATAATAATAATAATAATAATAATAATAATAATAATAATAATAATAATAATAATAATAATAATAATAATAATAATAATAATAATAATAATAATAATAATAATAATAATCCGGGTTGGTAAATTGAGTCCCTCGACCCGTAATAATGACAAAATTTCCGCTCCCACTTCAACAATAGTGTTATTTCAACTTAATTTTATGTAAGACTTACAGGGGTTCAAGGGGCAAGTCCACCGCTGAATTCCATCGTTTAATGATTTATGGAACCGAAACTTGCAAACATCAGTAATAAAAAGTGTTTTATTTTTCTCACTAATAATCACTTCTATACTGGCCCGTTCACGATCTGTTTAGAAGGGTGAGTGAGTGTTTGAATTAGAGAACTTACCGCTTACAACTAATTATGCACTCAATTTATGTAGCCCCATGTTCCATTTGACAAAAGTTTATTTTTCAAAACTCACATAAATATCAAGGAATATGTCGGAAATGGTTCACTGTACAAAAAAAATAGTATTTAGACATAAATTGTGCTTTAGCAGAATCTACACTTCTTGTATAGTAAGATTTGGTTTTTCTCTTATGGTTAACTAGTTATACACGTCATCCAGAGTAAACAGGATTACATGGACTATAGCCAGAAAATTTCATTTGTTATAAAAATATTTCAAACACATGACATTTTAATCAAAATCGTTAGGGCCGTTTTGGAGAGAATAAACATTTCCGAAAAATTTTCCAAATAGTTTACGGTCGAGGAATTTTCTTAAATCTTCTTGTGGCATTATTAAAATACGGCGGTGGTGGCGATGGTGGTGGCGGCAACGGCGGCGGCGGCGGCGGAGGTCATCCATCCCATACTGATCACTATTTCGTGTCAGTCACTTGTTCTAGGAACTAGACAGAAGACAGTCTAAGGAAGACAAGTGAAATCAAAGACAATGTAGACAAAAGCTCATTGTTAACTAAGCCATAAGATAAATATACATCCGTAACGTGAAGGAATGAATGAATGCTCTGATATAAAGTTAGATACAAGTTGTGTGACGGACTTTTCACCATGCAGGAACGGTCAGCTAGGAAAAGCAGGCTCTTGTATAAGTCGCAGTTCGTCGTTGAGTGGATTCGACCGAAGCAACGTGAAGGGAAATTCGCTTCACTGCCGCACCACAAAAGACTCACAATCTTTACACACACGTTCGACATGGATGAAGAAGTTTTATGTGCATATGCTAACTTTATTCCAGAAAAGCTGGTGAGGCGGAAGACTCGCGGCACTTCCTTCTCTACGCTGTCCGAGGAAGGGGGAAAAAAATGTTCCTGCCTTTTCACAAGAATTCCTAACAAAAGTTTAACAACACCAATTTTTCTTCAATGCTTTTATGTATTTCAAACTTAATGTCGTAGTTTCAATTTGAAATGAAATAATCCTCCAGCAGCTGACACTAGACTTATTGACTAGTAATATTAACAATTTTATAACTAAATGGCGCAAATATTAGATAAACAATGGCATAATAATCTCTATATGTTGAAATCATTGCACAATGTAAGAATTTCAAGTTGGTTACTCTCTCAAAAATGGCTCTAACGATTTTGATTAAAATGCCATAAGTTTTATCTCGTTAAACCACCACACAAGTTATCATTTTTTTTTCCTTAGGATAAACCATTTCCGAGGGATTCCTTCTTATTTGTGAGAGTTTTGCAATACTTAGTTTTATCAAATGGAACGTTGTTCTGTTTTTTACCTCTTGGCCGTGCAAAGAAAGCCTACGTATAGCGACTAGTTTTAAAGGATTTGACTATCTCACAGTGCCTACTGCATTCCCATATTTCCCTTGTACCTACAAGGAAATAGTACAAGAGTAGAGAAAACCATGTAGGTTCAAGACAGGAATTTTTACTTTCTCTACTGGTAAATAGGAGAAGTATTCCACCCAAAAATTCGATTTCACCGGAAATACATGTTTTGAGACCCCCTGAACCAAAAAAGAAAGCATTTTTAGAAAAAGCTCCGTGTGTGTGTGTCTGTCTGTGGACAGTACAACTCAAAAACGAAAAGTTGGTTAAAAACCAAAGTTGGTATTTAAGTTTAATGTCTTTCAAGGATGCGACACGAAGATTTTGAAGAAAATAGCCCCACCCTTAACTACCTTTTACATGGAAAATTTTTCGAAAATTTTTATTTTCTTGAAAATGGCTCTAACGATTTTGATTAAAATGTTAATATGTTTTAGATATATTTATTGCAATTGAAATGTATATCTCGAATTTTCTGGCTATAGCCCCTGTAGTTGTATTTACTCTGGACGACATTTGCATAACTGGTAAACCATTAGAGATAGACCAAATCATAATATACAAAAAATGTAGATCTTGCTAAAATACACAATTTATGTCCGAATAAAGTTTCTTGTAGAGTGAACCATTTCGGAGATATTCCTTGTTATGTGTGTGAGCTTCGGAAAACTTAGCTTTCGTGAAATAGAACTGCTTGTTTTTTTTAATATGTTAAGTGTGCAAAGAGAACGGAATGTCAAAGCTTTAAAAGATTTGACTATCGCACAAAGCCTACTGTATTCTAACATTCCCCTTGCACCTACAAGGAAATAAGCAATAAGATAATTTGTACAAATGTTTATCTCAACTAATACGAAGAAGATATAGGAATAAGAGTTTGTAAGAATGGTTAGTACAAGAGTAGAGAAAGTCATGTGAGTGCAACACATCAGATTTTTCATGGTCATGATTTTTTATCGTACCCTTATCACTTCATTGAGGAGTGACAGAAGAAACAAAACATCCATGGAAAATGGGACGTCCATTTTTGTACGTACTGTTTTTATATATTGATTCACTCTGCCATTTTCCATTGCTGAGCAGACAGTGCTGGGATTCTATATAATTTTATTTGCAGTAAATATAAACATAAATTCAATTCGTTTGACTGCGAGCTAGCTGGTGCTTCTCTTTGCTTTTATTTATAGCTATCCGCTGGCTTTGGTGAGAAGCGTGCAGTAAGGGCAACTCGAAAATACATGCCCTGCAATGAAGCGATATACAGTTTAAAACATTAATTTTAGTTCTTCTGTTGGCATCCGTAATGAGGTTTAAATACATAATTGGATTGAGGTCATCGTCCCTGTTTACATTCTCAGGAGGTGAAGAAGACGTATAAAGAGAAATAGTTCAGAAACGGCTAATTCCAGGGCTAAAAAGAAAACAAAAATATATTTGTATGTTTATAACGTTTCTGGTACAGAGGTTGTAATATCAGCAGTCAAACGACAGTGTCGGAAGCGTAGACACAGTATGCTGGGTAGATGACATCTTTACACCAAATCTTGTTCTCTGAGCCTGGGTCGTTCCCATGAAATTTAATGAAATTGTGCAGCACTGGTTTAATGTTAAATGTTAAGGAGGTCCCATGGGTGTCTGGGACGGGACGGGACGTAATGTGATGCAACATGGTGTAAACGAACAACCGAGAAGGCGGTGACCTGAGAAACTGGATTCACTTGTCGTCGTCGCACGTAGGCGGTTTGCTGCCTTGGTTTCAACTTGATTGTCTGCCGAGATGGATGGGTGTGATCTTCAGATTAGTTCCCGAAAGACAACTTAATCTCCAGAAAGTGTTTCTTCCTTAATTAAAGTAATAACCATCAGCAACAGAGCGTAGCAAAAAACATTTTCAGTCAACACGTGTAGGTATACCTGCCGCTGATGAATATCGTCGATTAACACGTCACATTTTCACTCTTTTATTCCTTGCCTGAGAAATATTCCAGACACACAACAAACAATCCACTTCTAAAGTTACAGAACCTTCCCTTTGACGCGTGGCCGTATTACGGGGAAATACTTGCGCTGCACTGCACTCTTTCTCTTCTTCTATGCTAGTGAATGTGCGGAAGTTGATACATTATGGCACAGTGTGTTTATTTTATAGTTCTATTATAACGCCAAATGTATAATTTACCACACAATATATATGCAAATAATTACATTTCCTAATTAAGGAAAATGAAGCCATTAACAGTGAAGCAACAAGATTCTAAAGTAAGAACAAATTATAAACTAAAAACTTCACTTATATTAGTAATGTTGCAAGTTATTTTTGCAAAAACTGACTCGAGTTTCGAGTTGACTCCAACTCATTCTCAAAGCTATACAAACAAATTTGCTACCAGAGCTACAATACTTCATTTTTCTCTGAAAACAAAAAACCTAGATACTGATGTTCATTTTAATTACCAATCTCTGAAAAAAAAAATCTATAAATACAATCTATAGAAGGTATCCAAAGTTCATAACACGGTTCCTGTTTTTTATAATAAAAATTTCTTCCCAAACCATTAAATCTATAGGTCCACATAGTTGCATAAAACAGTACGATATAACTCGAAGGCCTCCGACGTTCATTTCGTTTTGTGAGGATTCTGTAGAGCAGAGAGAAAGAGAGGACGCCGACTTGCGCTCAATAAGAAGCACATGCTTTCACGCAGGAGCGGCGTTTAATATTGAGACACGTGTTTTCGTGCAATTTATGAATGCACTAACCTACACATAGTCATTTCCAACTCTCTGGCATGAGGTACGCAGAAAAATCTTTCGAGCTGAACCATATATCCTTTATTTTTTACTGAAATATTTCTTCCAGTAGTTATGTCGCTTTTCTTCTCTCAAAAACATTAGAAATAATTCTACGTGACTTTCAGTAGATACCTTTTAAAGCGAATATCTGAATTCTAGGTTGCGATGTATTGTAGAATGTAAGGTTATGTAGTTAACAATACTATGAAGGAAAATTCAGAATTTACATTTAAAAATTGAAACGTCATTCAAATAAGAGCTGTGAGGGATTAAGGAAGCTACTTGTAGTCTTTATGTATTTGCATATTAAACTAAAGGGATTAAAAAATCCTGAAGTGTGTGTGTGTGTGTGTGTGTGTGTGTGTGTGTGTGTGTGTGTGTGTGTGTGTGTGTGTGTGTGTGTGTGTGTACTTATACAGCAGGCAATATAACCGAAAGACAACATTTATGTTATAAAAGCAAACAAGCGCCGATATTATGGAAGTTACTATGAATAGAGGCTGTCTGTCCCCTGCGGCGTAAACCGAAAGAGCTCATTATCACATCTGCTTCATTCTATCCCACCTTTCAGAGCATTCCTGTCGCATTGTCTCCTTCAAATGCGCTTTCCTCCTTCACACAGCAAAATAGTGTTGTTTGTTTTAACGTAAGACGACATTTCATTGTGTATGTTGCTTTGAGACTCTTTGCACACTTAACATATGAACAACGATGTTCCATTTCACGAAAGTTTTAAGCTTTCCGAGACTCACACACATAACAAGGAATGTCTCCGAAATGGTTCACCCTACAAGAAAATTTATTGAGACATAAATTGTGTATTTTAGCAAGATCTACATTTTTTGTATAGTATGATTTGGTCTATCTCTAACGGTTTGAAAGTTATACAAAAGTCGTCCAGAGTAAATATGAATACAGGGGCTATAGGCAGAAAATTCAAAATATACATTTCATTTGTCATAAAAATATCTCAAACATATGACATTTTAATCAAAATCGTTAGAGCCATTTTCAAGAAAATAAAAATTTTCGAAAAATGTTCCATGTAAAGGGTAGTGTAGGGTGAAGCTATTTTCTTCAAAATCTTCGTGTCGCATCCTTGAAAGACATTAAACTTAAATACCAACTTTGGTTTTTAACTGACTTCGTTTTTGAGTTATGCTATCCACACACACACACACACACACACACACACACACACACACACACACACACACACACACACACACACACAGACCTTTTTCTAAAAATGCCAATCATAATATACTGTCGCCCAGTTCATCATTTACACTGCAGTGAAATTGAATTAGAGCTGAATGTTTTGTTGTATATGGAGCGAATGTGGGCTTATTTATTATTTAAAACATAAATAGCGTAGTGCATCGTTATTATTTAATTTTATTGATTTTTAAGTAAAAGTATGTAGTTTATTTACTAATCTCTTTGAAGTATGTACTTTTGTTATTGCGTTTACTGTTTGGCTGAATAAAATAATCGGCTTCACTGAATTTTTCATAAGGTAGTGGATTTTTTGTGTCTATTAGACTAAGTATTTGGTTTTTTGCATCACATGCATTAAATTCCATTGCACATTTCGCTAAAAATATACATAGGAACTGGCAAAGAGCCTTGGAATTTAAATTTGGTCTCAACGTTTTCTGAAATATTGAAACGATTTTGCAAAAATTTCCAAAATAGTGACCTAATTCGTCAAGAATATTGTAACAAAACGGAAATTCTACTAATCCCACACCTGACACCGTGTAACACAACAGCAAAATCCAAACTCTGATTACCTTCCTGTCACTTTATTGTCCTAAATTTTACTAAAGATGCACAATTTTCTTCTCGTTAACAGTTTATAGGTAGTCCTTTCTCCTATCATTGTTCTACTGATAATCCTTCTCACTCGTTTAATGTGTTTCTCCAGTTTTTCTGTCCCTTTTATCTTAAGTATTATCATACTGTCGCTCGACGACACATACATACTCAATGACGGGCTGTCCGACTCACTCGCGTGACTAAACATTTAACTCGGCACGACGACTTACACAATATAAAACAACTCTACTGAAACTGAGTAAAAAACTAATGTTTCTGTCTGGCCCTATTTATACTGGAGCCGACGCCATGTGACGTTTCGAAATGTTTCTATGTGCACGTGTGGAATGACTCAGCGAGAGTCAAAGAGAAGCTTCTCTGCCACTTTTGTTGTTATCGTGCAGCAGATATCAAGTACAGAAACAAATGTGTATATCTCAGCGAGAGGAAGAGGTGATTTCAAGCTCCCCTAACTTGCCTGCGGCTGTGAACTCCTGGTCTAAACCATGATGAAGACGAAAGAAGGTGTAAAACAGTCGCACCGACAGATAGGACTTTAATGTATGTGGTAATTACAGATCTACATGTATTTAAGAGCAACAGAATGACATTAACACGCGGTTTGAACAGCTTTGAGTTGTTCGTGCCTGAGTTAAGCCTAACTCATGTGACTGTGTGCATCGTGCTGGACCCGCATGCCACAGACTTTCTATTGGGAGTTGTTAGTTTTGTGTTTGCCATTAACTTCAAAGGTACAAATATGCGGGAAACTGACGAGGCCATTCATTTCAATTACCACGGCCATAAATCGATGTGCACGCGAGCCTTAGGATTTGCAACCGCGTGTTTGGTGACAGGATCCCGCGTAAGCCTCAGTCAATCATCACTGCACACTGCAAGCAATCCATAGTCCAGAACGCTGATTTGCCTGCGAAACACGCCGGATTATCCGTCATAAATCACATCTTGGTGATAAGAGGGACATAATGACATGCAACACTCCGTCAAACTTGCGTTGGTGCCCTGTGGGGCCCTCCCGCCCGCTATACAGGTGGCCTGGCCTGGCGGGCTGTTCGTGACCTGCTCTATACACCAGTTCACTAAAATGAAAGGCCACACGATGTCGATATGAAATACTGTCGACGCAAATATCACCTGTTTCATACACAGATTCTCTGATATTTCACACACTCAAAAATACAAAGGCCGCTTTTTCCGGCTGAAGAAAAGGCAACACTGAACGTTTTTAAAACATCAAGCAATAAATATTACTTTAAAACAGTTTAACCCTTCGTTACTCGCATGAACGTGTTTACTGGCATGGGGGACAGATGTCACCCATTGCACATAGTTGTTTTAAACAACAATTTTCATCACTTTGTTAATAAAGATGTTTCTGTGGGCAATAATCAACCTCATTTTACTTTATACATATACAGTAGCTGCAATCTGCCAGTATTCGCTGTGGCACATTATGGTTGCATGGATGAGAATTTAGGAACAAAACAAAGCATACGTTTCAAAAAAGTTTAAATTTGCAATACTTGTGGGTATACTATTACGCATAATTGGTACAACTATTTTCAATTTTAATGCATGTGGTGGCATTCCTGGCAGAACAAGAGAGTTCAAGCCAAAGCTTGTTTTTCGTGTTTTATACCTTCCATTTTTCTAACTTTTTTTATAAAGCACATTTCCTACTCATAGTTCCACTATTTCTGCGCAAAAATTAACTTGATTACAAAATCTAGGAGCCACAAACAGTGGAAGACGCCCACAAACAATTTCAACTCTGAGGAGGCCAAGTGTGACATTTTCTAAAGTAATTCAAGGTCAATATAACACCGAAAAAATGTTCGAAGTTGTTCAAATGCTTACGTCCCAGCTTCCCCGCCACAACTAAAAAAACAAAGTTTATCTTAAATAATTATCATCCAAAACTAATTAGGACTTTTGCCTTGAGTTGCGGGGATTTCAGATGTGGTCTAGAGGAAATTAGTAGTTCAGAGTTGGCCATACTGCTATGAGTCTCTTTTGTTGATTCAACTTCTGCTAGACGATATGCAAGTTTCTATTGTAGCGTTCTCTGTGATCTGGGAAACAGTAGAGTGTGATCTGATTGTTGCAGGAGCTGAATAACATCATGATAGCAGAATTCGTTGAAAATGTGTCGGTTTGGCGATCTACATTGTCGTGCAGATGGTCTTTATCCGGATTCCCTGTATTACCACTTGAAATACTCTACATTGGAGTTCTTTCAGCGAATTTCTAAATACCTTCGTAGAATTCCATTCCTGCTCCAATGCGTTCCTTGTGTGTTGTGAGTGTTCCCTCTTCATGTAATTCGGTGAATTTACGCTTATCATGAAGTGTTGTGGTACTCCATTTATTCCGGGTATTTCCACTTTCAGTTCTTTGAGGTATACAAATTTCATTTCCATGAAAATGTGAGTTGCAGATTATCTGCCACTTTACTTGAATTAGCTGGGAGTTAAATTCTACTTAATAACTCTATATCGAAGTTTGGGGCGGATTTTGAATTAAAAATATGTGTGAAGCAGGTGATAATTGGTATCATTAGCTACATAAACGAGAGATTCTTAATCCCCTATCGTGGTAGCAACAATTCCTAAAAGATTTTCTGAACTATTGTTAATTTCTTGCGTTGCTTGTTGAACATTTATGTTAAAAGCAATAAGTGATTTTCGTATTGTAATGTTAATATTAATTATAACTATGTTTCTCTAATTTATATTAGAACATAGTTTAAAATCAGTATAACTTTCCATTGAAACAGCAATACGAAACCTTTTTATATCTTCTTAAAAGTTCTTGAAATCGTTTCGCGTCCGAAGGTAACTTTCTTGTGGCTTCAGGGATTTACAAGACCTTCATTTTTTAAATCGCAGTCGCTATTCACTTTTTTCCTGCGCTGTTATGAAAGCAGTAAGGAATTTCTAGGCCAATATTATAGCAACCCAGGTTCGACTTCCTCTATCCGCTTATACCTTTAACAAAATCTGTAATGAAGTTAATTGTGCAAAAGTTTATCTTGATTAAGAATACATTTTACACATCGAAACATTAAATGTATACTTCTTGCGTATGGCAGAGATACAACTCTACACCGTTAAGGATCAGGGCTTTTTACAGCCGCATTTTTAATTGCGGAGCACCTCTCTGATGAGGTTATGACTCGTTTTACACACGTAGATTTACGGTGCTTGGCATGCAATGTTTATTTGATGGTCAAGGGTATTATAGAGACATAATTCCCCAGTAGGAAGCACCATAAACCTTTATTACCTCCACGAAGTACTGTGGCCCCTAAATTAAATTAAATTAAATAAAAAAAAAAAAAAAAAAAAAAAAGGAGTCTTAGAAAATGGCCCCTGTCTAAGTGCATATCTGCGTGTGTGTGTCTGCCTAAATGAATTTTCCGTTAAAAACCAAAGTTACTATTTAAGCTTCAACTTCAGACTTACTTTTCCTTTTATTCACATTCTGAACTGTCACTTCACGCGCACCTTCTTGTTGTTTTTGCGCCTGACTTGGGCATATTCTCAACAAAATTGTATATTTTAATAGATTATAAACAACGAGAACACTAAACAATACTCGAAATGCGGTGGTTATACACACGTGTTGCTCTGTTGACAACCAACAGCTGTACTCTGTGATCGCCACGCCGCCTGAACGTAGTACACGGACAACGAGAAGGAAAGAAAGCGAGAAAGTATTTTGATTATAGCTAATAAAACTGATATTATTTAATATCTCGAAGATGTACAGCTAGATACCTTGGTCATGATTGTTTTCAGTACATTATCTGGATGGTATGTTGGTAATGCAGGGCTGCCACCGTCCCATGGCAGTGAGTGACGTATGCAGCTCATACTGATGAGATTATCAACAGGAGCACAAGTTAGCGATGCACCGCAGCTGTTGCTACGTCACATTCCATAGCTGGTGTCAGCGGTGGGCGATAAAGAACCACTCAAAGACGACAAATCCCTGCTACGTTGGACCTTAACGCGGATTCACTTAGGAATATTAGTTCGGGACGGGAGGCATGCGTCACCCTAGCCAATTTATAGCTGCGTGCAATAACGTAATGGGGGTGATCAATCTTACCCCTGGGACTGTCATTCCCTCCCCCTTTCGACGCGGATCCTGCGGTCAAACGCCGTGTCACCGCAAGAACACACATACACGCAGTTCCAGATTTTGCCCCATTTCCTCGAATTGCTTACCATTATTCATCCTTACAACTTTTCCCATAAAATTTAATATTATTCCATCGAGATTCTGCCTTATTGGCCACTTAACAATATTACTGATTGTTCCGAAGTTCCGTCACAGAAACCGACTTATATATGGACCTTCTAAGCAAATACGTGCTAGTGTATACCCAGGCTATGAAGATTTATTGGAACAAACTGTAAATATTGCAGCCATTCTTCATCTCTAGATACAGAAACCACAAAAAGCTCTTTTTAAGGGAATTTAACACTTCAACCACGGCCATGTATGTTCCCACCGGGCTGTGTTTAAAAACAATCGCCTCCACTTTGCTTCCTAATAGACACCGCAATCCTGTATTGCGACAAAAACAAGCTCAGTTGCCTTTCTTGTGGCTTTATTTGTCTTCTAAATCTGAAGCACAAAATGGTTATTTAAGAGATCCTGGGGCTCAAAAATGACCCAAAACTTATC
Source organism: Tenodera sinensis (assembly GCA_030765045.1). Taxonomy (NCBI): domain Eukaryota; kingdom Metazoa; phylum Arthropoda; class Insecta; order Mantodea; family Mantidae; genus Tenodera; species Tenodera sinensis. The sequence continues at coordinate 177,761,571 of CM060965.1, read as the reverse complement.
AAATTGACGATTAGGTTTATACATATAAGGTGGAAGAGAAGTCATTACATGCTTTCCATATGTGCTTCATAGAAGCATTACAAATAAAAAAGTCATAATCGACTGATTGTGACATGAGCATAAACTTTTTATGAGTGTGACAATGAGAAGATTATACACATCTTATATGCAACGTTTTATGCAATTCCACGATTAAAATACGAAAAAAAAATCAGCTTGATATTCTGAACGAAGTCAAGAGTGGTGAAAGTTACCTAATTAATTCGAGAAAAATCAAGGAATATTTTCCAAAGGAATGTGAAAACTTCTGTGTCTGGAGAAACCATAAATGTGTTAGCTTGCGAGAGTTAAGATTTCAGATAAACCTGAAAGGCAAAACGTTAACTAAATAATCATTTTTGTCGCAATTGTTAACAGTCATTTCCGAGATACAAGAGATAGAAATACATATAAATATTTTATAAACACCATCATTTCAGCTGAAAAACGTCTACTGCTGAAAGCAGGCCTGCCCAATAGATATCCACCTAGTTTGAGGTTTTCGTCGAGCATTTGTTCCACCCGGAGCGACACTAAGCAAAAGCACTCTTCAGGAAGACTACAGGAAGAATAGCTGGTTGATAAAGCCATGTGAATGTACTGTGCATTTCTGTTTCAATCACATAGAAAATTGTGTCAATTGTTCGCAATTGTTCGTGGAAGTGGGAGTAGTGAAAAAAATGTGATTGTGTTTTACTAAAGAAACATGAGTATAAAAACCGTGTGAATGTTATACGTTGCACTTATATTCCAAATGTGTGGGAAAATGTATGGACTGTTTGTAGAAGGGGAGTAGTATGTTAGGTAAAAGCAAATGGAGGAGAGAAAACCACGTGACCGTAATACGTTGCGTGGTAAAATGGATTCCATAAAAACCTTCGACATGAAAACACTTAGATATGTCAATTTTCATGGCGATCGGTCAACCGGCTTTGGAATTTACCCACTCTTCAACATACGATATGTATGGGCGTTGGTATGTATGAAGTTGATAAACGATAGGAATAACATGTGAATTGTTACGTAAAACAAAAGTGAGTAGAGAAAATAGTATGAATGTAATACATTGTACTTCTGTTTCAAACATATAGCAAATTGTATGAATTATATGTTGAAAGGCGAATAGCGAAAGAAGAGTGATTGTATCTCGTAAAGGAAGAATTAATAGAGGAAATCGTGTGAATGTAACACGCTGCATTTATATTACAATCATAGAATATTATATGAATTGTATTTTGAAGGGCAAACAGAGCATACATGAATGTGCTACGCAAAACAAAAGCGAGTAGAAAACCATTTCAAAGTAATATATTGTGTAGTAAAATTGTTACCATAAAAACTTTCTCCATGAAAAAAATACATCTACGTGCCGAATTTTGCGATGATCACTGTGAATGTAATATGCAGCATTTCTATTTCAAACATACAGAAAATTGTATGCCTTCTTTGTAGAAGACTGAGTAGAGAAAGAGATGTGAATGTGTTACCTAAAAATGAGAGGAGAAAACAGTGTGAAGTAAAAGCATTTCTATTTCAAACATACAGAACGTGGTATGACTTATTTTAAAAGCGAGGATAAAAATGTTTTTTTGTTGTTGTTGTGTAAAATCGCGTTTTTATGGAAAATTGTTCATAGAAGAGTGCATAGAGAAAGAGATGTGAATGTGTTACCTAAAAGTACTTAAGTAGAGAAAACACTGTGAATGTAATATGCAGAATTTATATTTGAAACATTCAGAAAATTGTATGGCTTATTTCTATAACACTGAGTAGAGAAACAGTTATGAATGTGTTGCCCAAAAGCAAGTAGAGAAAACAGTGTGAATGTAATACGTATAATTTCTATTTCAAACATACAGAAAATTGTATGACTTCTTTGTAGAAGAGTGAGTAGAGAAACAGATGTGAATGTGTTACCTAAAAGTGAGAGGAGAAAACAGTGTGAATGTAAAGTATTGCTATTTCAAACTACTGAACATGGTATGACTTATTTTAAAACTGGGGATAAAAATGATTTTTGGTGTGAAATCACGTTTTTATGGAAAATTATTTATAGAAGAGTGAATAGAGAAAGAGATGTGAATGTGTTACCTAAAAGTGTGTAGAGAAAACACTGCGAGTAATTTGCAGCATTTCTATTTCAAACATGAGGAAAATGGTATGACTTATTTGTAGAAGAGTGAGTAGAGAAAGAGATGTGAATGTGTTACCTAAAAGTGTGTAGAGAAAATAATGTGAATGTAGTACGTAGCATTAATATTTCAAACATGCACAGAATTGTATGACTTATTTGTAGAAGAGTGAGTAGAGAAAGAGATGTGAATATGTTACCTAAAAGTACTCAAGTAGAGAAATCACTGTCAGTTTGTAAGATTGGTTAGTAGAAGGGCAGAGAAAGTCATGTGAGAGTAACACATCAGATTTCTTGAGTTGTATTGTTCTCTCTTCTCTTTCTCTCTGTCGTACACACATTTCTCTTCTAAAATTGTTTTATTGAATTCAGGGACCTCTAAAGTATACTTCTGATGAATATCGGCGTAAGGAGCATTATATACTCACGAAAGTCATTATAATGTAAAATAATGTTATGTGAAGAACATTAAAAGGATTTTCAAATATAAATGCTTAAGTACTCGCTGTTTTCCCAATATAACCAAGAAGATATTTATTCTGCTGGAGATATGGAAGCTAAAACTATGAAAGACGCTGGAAAAAGAGGTTATGTGGTTTAATCATCTGCAGAAGGAGATAGATGCTGCGCAGCGCAACTTTCCCGTCTGTTACTTCCTCGCCAACGCGTTTTATGGGCATCGTTACGACTCACTGAAGATCATTTTCTACATTTAGAATGTTTAGCGCATGCTTGGCTGCATCTTTCCTCTTCCAGGCGAAAGTACGTACAGCTAAAAATATGACGCGACTATTTAAAATTCATAAAGCAAGACGTGGTGGTAATATAGTGGGCTATACTCCAACTAGATACACTAGCGCATTCTGGCAGTCACCGCGTTAACTTCATAGCACCTGTCCAGGACCTCCTAAATACCGGACCTGACACTGTGATTCAAGATGGCGGCCTATGTGGTGGGAACTCCTTGTAAACAACTCGTCTACACGCTACGATTTCAACGCAGTAAAATAAAAATGTGGTGTAATAACACGCCTATTTTGTGAATATGGGCTGTGTTAAACACAAAAACACTGTCTTAAACATAAACTCAAGTAAACAAAAAAGAATGACATTTAATATTAAACGATAAACCATGGGCAATGAAATATATAACCTCAAATATCATTCATGCAATCTACAGGTTTACATGCCATTATGTAACTGCATTACACACTCAAATTACAAAGAAGATAGACAAAACTGCAAGCAGCATGTTACTTAAATAAAACAGAAGTGTTGACAGCGAGTTGACTCAGAATTATTAATCATTGTTTACACTGTTTTTCACATTTGTACAATGTGCATAATGTTATATACCTGCACAAAACATACTATACTGGATGGCTGATATACAAATGCTGCTATTTAGAATAATTAGCTACCTACTGAATTCAAAACCTTTAGGGTGGTGCTTTTACTATTACTGAGAACTTGATTACTCAGTTTGCAACAACATATTACTCAGCACTTCAGGACACTTTATTTTACAGGGGGAATCCACAAAAGCAGATGAAATATTAAAAATAATAACCGTAAAACAGCACTGTAAATGAAATACATGAAATACGTAATCTTAAATCAGTATTGTAAAGCAACATTGTGTTAGCTTAGGTTAGGTTAGTTTTGCATATGAGTGGGGTGACAGGGTCCTGTGTTATCGAAATATTTACAATTTGGGTAGTGTTTATGCAATCATTTCAACGTAAATGCATTAATCAATCATTGTAGCATATATTACACTCGTTTATGCACATTTATTAGCTAAATATCCGCCGCATAAACGAAATAAAACCACTTCATCGACCGTACGAAATTTTCTCATAAATAAAACACGAAGCTTGAGCGCACAATAAAACTTACAAGATCGTAATCAGCAATAAAAACTGCATCCATTGCACTATGTTTCATTCGTTTTCTCGAGCGGCCGATTTTGTAAATATTTACCAAACTTTGCTATAGTCTACAGTTTTACATGCAGCAACATAACACATTTCTTCTAAACTACAGCTACACATTTAAATTACTAAGACAAAAGATAATGTACAAATATGAGCAGCATACTACTTACATGAAACAAACTGTTGGTGTTGCAGATGCCACTAATTGAATTCACTCGAAATTATTGTCTTTCACTATTCACACTATTCACCATGTTATATACACACCGGCAACTAATACACATAACGCTGCAATTTATTGTAATTAAATACTGAATTTAGAAGCTTTATGTTGTAATTTACCTTTTGTTTTAACTGAAAGTTTCTGATTTTTAATTTGCATCCGGGAATGCAACAGTTACGGTGCATTGTCGTGTTTGAGGTTAGGTTGTAGTATGGCAACATTAATATACACTACTGGAACAGTTTTTCTTCAACAACCTCTCACCACTGTAATCGTGACACAAATTGTACTTGCAAACAGATAAATTAACCACACTATACGGCTAATGTAGCCATAGTCCTAGATCAAACACAATAAACATGAACACGTGGATAGCACACGGCACAGTCAAAACGTTATTACATTTATTCCTGTTCCTATACTGCCCAAATAAAACTTTTGAAACACTCGCTTTGCTAATATGAAGACAAACTTACATAGGAATTATTATAAGAAACAATAACTCGAAGACATAGAAAATAATACGAAAAACAGCGTGTGGAAACACCTCAGAAATCATCGCCACCAGCCGACGCCATTTTTGTACAACTTAGATGGCAGTGTCAGGTCCGTTAATCTAGAAGGTCCTGCGCCTGTCAGGACCTCCTAAATACCGGACCTGACACTGTGATTCAAGATGGCGGCCTATGTGGTGGGAACTACTTGTAAACAACTCGTCTACAGGCTACGATTTCAACGCAGTAAAATAAAAATGTGGTGTAATAACACGCCTATTTTGTGAATATGGGCTGTGTTAAACACAAAAACACTGTCTTAAACATAAACTCAAGTAAACAAAAAAGAATGACATTTAATATTAAACGATAAACCATGGGCAATGAAATATATAACCTCAAATATCATTCATGCAATCTACAGGTTTACATGCCATTATGTAACTGCATTACACACTCAAATTACAAAGAAGATAGACAAAACTGCAAGCAGCATGTTACTTAAATAAAACAGAAGTGTTGACATTGAGTTGACTCAATTATTAATCATTGTTTACACTGTTTTTCACATTTGTACAATGTGCATAATGTTATATACCTACACAAACATACTATACTGGATGGCTGATATACAAATGCTGCCATTTAGAATAATTAGCTACCTACTGAATTCAAAACCTTTAGGGTGAAATTTTGCTTTTACTATTACTGAGAACTTGATTACTCAGTTTGCAACAACATATTACTCAGCACTTCAGGACACTTTATTTTACAGGGGGAATCCACAAAAGCAGATGAAATATTAAAAATAATAACCGTAAAACAGCACTGTAAATGAAATACATGAAATACGTAATCTTAAATCAGTATTGTAAAGCAACATTGTGTTAGCTTAGGTTAGGTTAGTTTTGCATATGAGTGGGGTGACAGGGTCCTGGTTATCGAAATATTTACAATTTGGGTAGTGTTTATGCAATCATTTCAACGTAAATGCATTAATCAATCATTGTAGCATATATTACACTCGTTTATGCACATTTATTAGCTAAATATCCGCCGCATAAGCGAAATAAAACCACTTCATCGACCGTACGAAATTTTCTCATAAATAAAACACGAAGCTTGAGCGCACAATAAAACTTACAAGATCGTAATCAGCAATAAAAACTGCATCCATTGCACTATGTTTCATTCGTTTTCTCGAGCGGACGATTTTGTAAATATTTACCAAACTTTGCTATAGTCTACAGTTTTACATGCAGCAACATAACACATTTCTTCTAAACTACAGCTACACATTTAAATTACAAAGACAAAAGATAATGTACAAATATGAGCAGCATACTACTTACATGAAACAAACTGTTGGTGTTGCAGATGCCACTAATTGAATTCACTCGAAATTATTGTCTTTCACTATTCACACTATTCACCATGTTATATACACACCGGCAACTAATACACATAACGCTGCAATTTATTGTAATTAAATACTGAATTTAGAAGCTTTATGTTGTAATTTACCTTTTGTTTTAACTGAAAGTTTCTGATTTTTAATTTGAATCCGGGAATGCAACAGTTACCGGTGCATTGTCGTGTTTGAGGTTAGGTTGTAGTATGGCAACATTAATATACACTACTGGAACAGTTTTTCTTCAACAACCTCTCACCACTGTAATCGTGACACAAATTGTACTTGCAAACAGATAAATTAACCACACTATACGGCTAATGTAGCCATAGTCCTAGATGGAACACAATAAACATGAACACGTGGATAGCACACGACACAGTCAAAACGTTATTACATTTATTCCTGTTCCTATACTGCCCAAATAAAACTTTTGAAACACTCGCTTTGCTAATATGAAGACAAACTTACATAGGAATTATTATAAGAAACAATAACTCGAAGACATAGAAAATAATACGAAAAACAGCGTGTGGAAACACCTCAGAAATCATCGCCACCAGCCGACGCCATTTTTGTACAACTTAGATGGCAGTGTCAGGTCCGTTAATCTAGAAGGTCCTGCGCCTGTGTGTGTGTACCTGCGCCAAACAGTCTGCGTCCAACTGGATGTAAGAGATGTTGGAATTGAACTTCCTTTGCGTGCCCCGAGTTCGATCACCGGTACCGGCCTAGGACTTTATTCCTCTGGGCTGCAATTAAAGACACTTGAAGGTCGATAGGTTTCGAAAAAACAATGTTGGTTTTTAAATTTAAAAAATTGTCTACAAAAAGGTCGGTGTGTGTGTGTGTCAGTCTGTCGGTCTGGGTGGCTCAGTTGGTTAGACGCTGGCCTACTGTTCCCAAGGTCGCGGGTTCAAACCCGGCCCAGGCCGATGGTTTTTAAGTGTGCTTAAAAACGACAGCTCCATGTCAGTAGATTTACTGGCATGTAAAATAACTCCTGCGGGTCAAAATTCCGGCACACCGGCGACGCTGATGTGATCCTGGCAATTGACAGCGTCGTTAAACAACAAAATAATTTTTTTTGTGTCAGTCTGTCACTCTGTGGACAGCATAACTCAAAAACGAAAATTCGCTTAAAAACCAAAGTTGGTATTTAAGTTTAATGTCGTTCAAGGATATGACACGAAGATTTTGAAGAAAATGGCCTCACCCTAAACTACCCTTTACATGGAAAATTTTTCGAAAATTTTGATTTTCTTGAAAATGACAGAAACGATTTTGATTAAAATGCCATATGTTTGAGATATGTTTATGACAAATGAAATGTATATCTTGAATTTTCTGGCTATAGCCTTTGTACTCGTATTTACTCTGGACGACTTTTGCGTAACTCGTAAACTGTTAGAGATAGGCCAAATCTTACTATACAAAAAATGCAGATCTTGGTAAAATACACAATTTATGCTTCAATACATTTTCTTGTAGTGTGAACCATTTCGGAGATATTCCTTGTTATGTGTGTGAGTTTCGGACAACTTACAACTTTAGCGAAATGCAACATATATTTATATGTTAATCGTGCAAAGAGAACGGAATCTCAAAGGTCAAAAAGATTTGACTGTCGCACAAAGCCTTCTGTATTCTAATATCTCCCTTGCACCTACAAGGACTTAAGCAATAAGATAATTTGTAGAAATGTTTTGAAATATATACACCAGGTGGCTTACTGCAGCCGGCTCCACCGGAAGTAGATAACTCTTTGTGCACTAAAAAGTTGCCGAACACACGGCGCAAGACAGGCGTTTCCGCCTTTCAGCAGACGTGCAGTGAGAGGCAGTTGGACTAGCGTCTCTAATATACAGAATAACAGTACAACAGCCGAAAAGTTCGCACTTTACTTACACGATCTTCATTTTCCAGGGTACATTTGCTTGCAAGAGAAATATTTTACATGACGCTGTTATTGTCCAAAGGCAACGACAATCTCATTCCTTACAAAGAATATCAGAAAACAAAGAAAACAAGTTAGTATTTGTTCTCTTTATCTTTTTCTTGTTTTAAATCCCGTTTAACTTCCATATTTACTCCCGAACTTGGTAAAAGTTTCGCAGTTTTTTTCAGTGGCATAACGCTGCATGGGGAGAAAGGCTGAAACTAATGATGATGATAATTTTCACCACGTTTTTATGTTTGTAACTTCCTTCATAACTGGGATGACAAATGTTGCAACAGAGCATGCCAGTAAATTGTAAGGCATCTTGTAAAGCTTGCTGCCTTGTTTAATCGCCGCAGACGATGCGGTTTTAAACGCGCCGCCGTGCATTATTCATCGCTCTCTGAAAAACCCTACTACAAAAGAACCAAACGCATTAATTTACATAGCATGCTAATTGAAATTCTTCCAAAGTCTTAGTGGATACATATTTGCATACACAAAGTAGAGATGTATGTCTTAAGGAGCGCTGGTTAATGCCGGCTCTTAAATTAATTGGGGTTTCGATATAGACACAATGATAAACATCCTTTTTCTCTGTCTAACAGACGCTTTTGTTTTTGTTGAATGACAAAGTTAAACGACTATCACACTGAACATGTGCTCTAACCATTAAGCTACTGTGACAACCTGCCAGAATGACACCAAATTCTCCAACCAGTTCGTAAACCACAAAGACAGCCTCACATCAGACAATTACCCCAATGGTGACTTACTAAGCAGAAGGTGTTTGGTTCAAATTCCAGCTGTTGCATTGAAGTTTTCAGTTCCAGTTATACCTCTCTCTTGTAGGTACAAGGGAGATATTAGAATACAGTAGGCTTTGTGCGATAGTCAAATGATTTAAAGCTTTGGGATTCTGTTGCCTTTGCCCACTTAACATATAAAAAAATAAACAATGATGATCCTTTTCACGAAAGTTCTAAGTTTTCCGAAACTCGCACACATAACAAGGAATATGTCCGAAATGGTTCACCCTGCAAGAAAATTTATTGAGACATAAATTGTGTATTTTAGCAAGATCTACATTTTTGTATAGTAAGATTTGGTCTATCTCTAACGGTTTACCAGTTATGCAAAAGTCGTCCAGAGTAAATACGACTACAGGCGCTATAGCCAGAAAATTCAAGATATATATTTCATCTGTCATAAAAATATCTCAAACATATGACACTTTAATCAAAATCGTTACAGCCATTTTCAAGAAAATAAAAATTTTGGAAAAAGTTTCCAAGTAAAGGGTAGTTTAGGGTGGGGCTATTTTGTTCAAAATCTTCGTGTCGCATCCTGGAAAGACATTAAACTTAAATACCAACTTTGGTTTTGAACCGACTTTTCGTTTTTGAGTTATGCTGTCCACAGACTGACAGACTGACACACAGACACACACACGGACCTTTTTCTAAAAATGCTTTTTTTGGGGCCTCAAAACATATATTTCCGGTGAAATCTCGACATCAAATTTTTGGGTGGAATACAATACTTCCCCTACTTACCAGTAGAGATAGTAAAAAGTACAGCACAAAGATTTCACCAGCAAATGTTAAATTCTACAAAAATAATATAAAATATACTCATTTCGATTAGCGTAGTTCAGTGAGCAGTTAGATCGTTCACCAACTACCTAGGTGATCCGTGTTTGACCTCTGGGACCCGCAAGTTGTATTCGTGGTGGACAAAGCGGCGTCTGAGTAAATTTTCTTCAGGTTCTCCGGTTTCCCATTCCATCATCACCTTTCAATCATCCATTTCACTTAAGTTTCATACCATCCTCTTCCTCACTCTCATGCCTGGTGCTGACCACTCACTTCCAGGTCTTCATTCTGTCCGGTTCACATATTTCGATCTTATTTTGTTGTTGTAACAGAAAACCTGTTGATAGTCTCAAATAAATCTTCGTTTATTTTTAACATTAACAAGTAACCTTTCTTCTGGAAATATATGACATTAACTCGTCTGGCGCTTAAACAAAGCACCGCAACAAAAAACAGTCCATAAAAAAGTGTTGAAAATAATATTATCTATTTGCTACCAAAGTTTGTCGGTCTAATTTTGGGACATCCTGTATCCATATTTCTGTCTCCGTGCTCTTTTTATTTTATATAAAAACATATTATTGTCCAACTTCAAAAACACTTCTGCAATATTAAAACACAATAGATTAAATATGTGTGCTTATTTACTGTCAAAGCAATATGCTTTTACACATATCTCAGCATAGTGGTGACCTCATTCATTACCAACCGTACAAATAAATCACTAAAACGAAAGAAAGTTTTTACTGTGACACACCAAAGTTCGTAAATCAATACCTTTTTGCAGCGATGTGATCTTATAAATCATAGCTGGTGTGAAGCTAGTAATTCTGTACTATCTCCTCTTAAGTTTGTTTTTCGAAAGTGGTTGGAAAATAACGAAGGGCATGTGTTAAGAGAGATTACAGCAGAAATGATTTACTAACTCGCTCGCTCCCGTCTTAGACAGCGCCAGGCGCATGCGCCACTTACTACAAAAATGTCGACGTGTAATGCGAGGATGAGGCTGTGGCGAAACTTTGGATTTATGGTGGAGTGTTTGTGTTCAAGGAGCGTTGAAGCGTTGAACACACTTCTTGTTCTTTGTCCCACTTCCGATTCGTGGAGCCGTGTAGTGATGCGAGATAAGAACTGATCTTGTTAGATTTCTTCTGCATGGTTGCACCAGCCATTTTCTCTCTTTTGGAACACGTCCATTTTATTATTGTTTCAACTGCAGACTCTAGAGCTTCACTCGAAATGCTAATGAGCAAACGTTCGAATACATATTTGGCATAATATTCCACAGCACACCACTCTGCATCGGATTTCTGCAGTTTTCCAGTTTAAGTTCACGATGCACCTTGCAGCATAAAATCTTCGTAAATTTTTTATTGGCCCATGGATGGTAAGTAAACTGTTTAAAAATACAATTATCTTTTATTTTTTTAAGGGTTAAAACTTAAATGTTTCTAGCTTTTTATGTATAAAATCTTACTCAAGACATATATTTCATTTGTCATAAATAAAGCCCGGGTTTCTAAGCACAATACAATAGTAATTGACGCACTGTTTTGTAAGCTGAATATTTCTGTAGTACGTACCTGATGGAGAATTGAAATGGAGTTGAAAGAACACAAACAATTAAGTTGTTATTTATGTTGTGCGTGTTCACAGTAAAGGATACATTTTGGATTCCATTAGATAAGTCATAAACAGTGACAAACTCGCAAATTTATTGATAAACCCGTAGCCTGACGTGGATTACCTAGAACATAACCTAACCTTCTGTGTTGTTGATACACATCTTTCTTTATGCAAGACGAAAACAGGTTGTGACGTCATTCGTTAAGAAGCAAACGTACTTCAATAATGCATGTGGTAACCCACAGAGAACCCTTCTCTCGTTCCTTAATCCTATGAAAAGCAACAGTCTGAGAAGAAAGGGCCCCTCCCTGGCTTTAGGGAAGAGAGGAACAATAACATGGGATTGGACGTGAACCTCGGGCCTTACAAACGAGTGCTAGTTGTGCCCTGGGATTGATAAGCCGGAGAAATGTTAGTTCTACATGCATTATACACACGCAGCCTGGTCCCTTAAGGGTATAATCCTGGCAGTGCTCACAATCGGCGTGCGGGCGGGCGGGCGAGCGAGCTACCATTGTATAATATTATAGAGGCTCTGACACGCCACAATGCAGAATCCCATTTAACTTTGGGCAAGTTTCTCGGCGAGGACCAGGAAATGGAAGTAAAGGGCGGCCGGGCGGTCGGTAAGTAGCTGTACATTGAAAGATTTAACACTTGCTTCGCTACAGATCTTACCACTTGGAGGCTTTAAGTGATAAGTGTGCTGCTGAGTTGTCTCTCAATTCACTCACACTCCACTCACTATTCTTACAAAACCTTACTCCTCTATCTACTTCTTCCTTATAATCCAGGTAAACAGATCTATACCGAGAGGGATAGGTCAGGCTTAAGTAAGCTTTTAACCCTAGCAATGCCAAACCTTATTACCGAACATGCAGGAAGCCGAAGAAAAAAATCTGATGTGTTGCACTCACATGACTTTCTCTACTCTTATACTAACCATTCTTACAAACTCTTATTCCTATATCTTCTTCGTGTTAGTTGAGATAAACATTTGCACAAATTATCTTATTGCTTATTTGCTTGTAGGTACAAGGGGAATATTAGAATACAGTAGGTTTTGTGCGATAGTCAAATCTTTTAAAGCTTTGAGATTCCGCTCTCTTGGCACGCTTAAAATATAGAAAAATGTACAGCGTTGTTGCATTTCACGATGTTTTCCGAAACTCACACACATAACAAGGAATATCTCCGAAATGGTTCACCCTACAAGAAAATTGATTCAGACATAAACTGTGTATTTTAGTAAGATCTACATTTTTGTATAGTAAGATTTAGTCTATCTCTTAGGGTTTACCAGTTACGCAAAAGTCATCAAAAGTAAACATGACTACAGGGACTATAGCCAAAAAATTCAAAATATACTTTTCATTTGTCATAAAAATATGATAAACAAATATAATTTTAATTAAAATCGTTCGAGCCATTTTCAAGAAAATCAAAATTTTCCATGTAAAGGGTAGTTTAGGGTAGAGCAAATGTCTTCAGTCTCCGTGTGGCACCTGGAGAAGATGTAGCGTGAGGTACATTGTGGCTATAAATTCCAGATTAATAAGTTCCACATTGAGGTATATCGCTCGCATTTGGGAGGCCTCGGGTTCAAATTCCGTGGATCGAGCAGCACAACTGTTTTTTTCCGTAGTTTCCCTCAGTCGCTAAGATAAATACCGGACTCAATATTTAATACCTCCAATCAAATTCCACCTTAAGTCTAAAACAACAGTACAAATGAAAAACAGAAGGTAATAGTGAATGCTGTGCCATCTATCCACAGATAAAGTAAGCAGATAGACTGCATGCACCCTAATGCCATCTGTCGTCATGGAGGTATAAAATGTCAGTTGTAGAAATTAAGGGACAGAGTGAAATTTTCGGAAACACCCATACAACACTATGGCCATTGTGTATGAACACTATGAATGCATTGATGTTAAATTAGTTTCAATGCCAAATTGCATGAATACTCTTGGAGCTGTATATTATTTCATAACTTCTTTTTGCAAATGTATCGTAAGTTCAAAATGTTTCACGCGCATCAACTTTTGTGAGAGAGTTATTATACTTTTTAATACGTTTGATATGATTTTCTTCTCTTTAAAGTTTTAAAAGTAGAGTTTATTTTTGTAAGCAATCAATCAGTGCATAAAACGGGGAGAGGTGGGCAAGAAGCATGGTTATATCATTTTGAAACAATCGAACAGTCTTGTGGTCAGGTCCAAGCTTTTAGCATGGCTATGAGGAAAACCGAATAACAACTGCTTGAAAAAGTGTAGGTGTTTCAAAATTGAAGCCAATAATAAACAGCAGTTCAAATGGTTAACGCCACAAAAGTGTTTATTTGACATAAAGTGAGTGCTTCAAAGATATCTGCTTTTTATTAGTTTTAATAACATTTTGTCTAGACGGTTTCTCAGTTACACGAGTCATTCCAAATGTACAAGACTTTGAAAGGTATTTCCAGAATATTCATAATTTACATCTTAGTTTAAACTTATACACGATATTATGATCCAACTTTTTTAGTGCCACTTTTAGCAAAAATGGGTAGTCAAAATAAAAGAAATTTCAAAATAAACGATAGAAAATATAATTAGAACTCCCAAAAATATATTGTTTCCGTCAGAGTTTTTCCGAAGTATTTGGTAGGCGCTTTTAAGTTTTGTAAGGTTTAAATGCGATGTCATAAGGCACCTTGATGTACCTTGAAATTTTCTAATTTTTTACATGCTTTTTACTTTCTCTACTACGAACATTATGTAGAGGAATTATTGTATTCCACCCAAAAATTCGATGTCGAGATTTCACTGGAAGACCCCCTGAATGTATGTCTTTGTGTGTGTGTGTCTTTGTGTGTGTGTATGTGTGTGTCTTTGTGTGTGTGTGTGTGTGTGTGTGTGTGTGTGTGCGCGCGTGCGCGCGCGCAAGCGCTTCCATGTATGAATGTTTCGATGTCCTAATTACTAAACCAGGCCACAATCTGCAGCTAAAGCTGTGAAGCACTTCATGTAATCTTAAACATTAAGGGAATTGTTGTGGCACAAGATGTTCTATAAAACAGCATCTAGTGCAATTTAAATTAATGCACTTAACTCTCTTTACAGAGTAAAACAGACGAAAAAGAGATGTAGTATGTGGACAGAAGAAAGAAATGCTGGAAGATCGCCAACAAGATAAACTGGTGGTAGCTTAAGACCGGGCGGGCAGTATTTCTGGATCAGCTGGGAGGGAAACATTTCCAAGAGTTCTGTATGTGTGTGTATGTACCTCGACAGGCAGTAATATTCATTGTTTCCGCTTGCGAATATATAGAGTCGATTTTACGAAAATTGGGAAGAAGCCATAGAAAATTGCATTATCTGTTAAAAGGTATCCGCTGCCTCATATATCGAGACTATCCTGTGTTTAGAAAAGTGCTGAGCTGGATTTTTAATTGTATTATTTGTCTTCGTGGGCAGGCAGCGCTTTCCTAAAAGCTTTTAATGGGCAGGGAAAAATTGTAAAAGATGCAGTTCTTAAATGAAATATGTGCAAAATTCAGACTGGTTTTATTAATCCTAATTTCTTTTTACTATATTTTTAGGAAATGGTTCGTTTGTGTGTCTGTCAATCTGTGGACAGCATAGCTCAAAAATTAAAAGTCAGTTAATAACCAAAGTTTATATTTAAGTTTAAAGTATTTCAAGGATGTGATACGAAGATTTTGAAGAAAATAGCCCCAACCTAAACTACCCTTTACATGGAAAGTTTTTCGATAATGTTGATTTTCTTGAAAATGGCCCTAAAGATTTTGATTAAAATGTCATATTTTCAAGATATTTGCATAATAAATGAAATGTATATTTTGAATTTTCTGGCTATAACCTATGTAGTCCTGTTTACTCTGGATGACTCTTGAATAACTCGTAAACAGTAAGAGATAGATAAAAACTTAATATACAAGAAATGTAGATCTCGCTAAAACACACAATTTATGTCCGAATAAATTTTTCTGTAGAGTGAATCGTTTCCGAGATATTTCTCGTCATTTGTGACCGTTTCGAAAAACTTAAACCTTAAATGGAACATTGTTGTTCATTTTTTTATATGTTAAGGGTCCAAAGAGAACGAAATCTCAAAGCTTTAAAATATTTGACTATCGCTCAAAGCTTACTGCATTGTAATATTCCCCTTGTATCTACAAGGAAATAAGCAAATGTTTATCTCAAGTATAGGAATCTATCTTTAGGGTTTTTATTCTTCGAATTCACACACACATTCACACTATCATTCATTGTTCCAGACTCAGGGAAGGATAAGGAATAATCCTGGCTGGAGAAAAATTCCTACCCCCCTGCCGGGAATCGAACCCGGGACCCCTAGCACAGCAGGCAGATGCTCTACCAACTGCGCCAGATGTGCCTTTGTTCCTTTACAAAGACATTTGATTTCTCGTGTTAAGTAGCTTAGTATCCCCCTTCTTGGGAATTTTCCACTACAAGTTCTCTAAAACTCACTAGTTAAGACTAACGAGCATTTACTATAAACGTCTGCGCAGATAATATCAACACCAGGAATTATCAAAGCGATAATGTTCAAGATACGATTAGACGAAGACTGTGGTTAGTTAGCGGCCTAGATATCCGATGCCAAGTTGTCGCCGTTGCCATGACTACCCCTTCAACCCGGCCACAGAGTTGGGGGGGTTGTGGTAGTGTTTAACGCCCGCTTTTACTACTACGGCACCGCAGGCGGTGACACTGATGATACATGGAATGAAGATGGAGCACCGGTGGAATGAGATGGCGGGGGAAACCGGAGCACCCGGAGAAAACCCGCCCTGACGCCGCTTCGTCCACCACGAATACCACATGCGGGTCCCTGGGATCGAACCCGGGCCACAGAGTTGGGACAGATGCTCTCTGCTAATGAACTCTTCCAATTAATTTTTGTACAACTGTTCATAGTTTGCAGTATAGGCTATGCCATAAACTTGACATCATCTCAGTTGCCTAAAGCTATACATTGCGCGTTAACCAAGCTATTCTTCTTGAAAATGTCCACATGCTAACTGATGAACGATACGAGTTGTATTCTCCGATACAATGATCTGCGCATGCGTGTGATGCATGGCTGTTTAAACTTAACTACACTTTACCTACACCGCTTTCCAACTTCCTATTTCAAATTTTACCAACCATAACCCATTTGTATGCAGAGTTTTTAAGTCATAACCTCTTGTTTTTACTTATAAACAAAGTGTACAGTTGGAACCTCGTGATTTTGCACATATCGATTTCTGTAGATTTTCTTTTACTTCCCTTAATTCGATTTTGTCAACATCTACAAAGTGAATCGTCATATCTGATGATTTTATTAAAGGGTTTTAACTTATCTGCTCACTGTTCCTTGAAATAGTGGCATCATTCTTCAGCTGTTACGTTACGTCTGCTTTATCTCTTACTTTCTGTGATAGATGTTTTATACCTCTATATACATTTACTCGCGGCATATCTACCCCAACCTTCTTTATGTGCTATTATTTATTTTGTCAGCAGTAATTTCAGATATGCTGATTTCCTCTTCTCTGTTACACTTTAAGTTCATATATCGTCCATTATTACTTTCCCTATGGGTAGCAAGTAGGGAAGGTATTGTATTTCACACAAAAATTCGATATTGAGATTTCAACGAAAATTTTCAGACTGCCTGATTGAAAAAGCGAAATGTCTTTATATGTGTGTCAGTGTACAGTATGACTCAAACCAAAAATAGAGTTTAAATCGATGTGTTAACCTAAGAAAAATACTCACGTATTCCCTGACATGTTATCTATAAAATAATACATTAAAAACTATGGAGCGAGCATAAGTGCATTTGCTACAACTTTTTTTCTGGAGGCCTGCAAGCGCACACGGACGACATGAAGTAGAGACCCATTTTTACAGCTGAATTCGCCGTTCTTGGCCCCTGGAGAAAGTAAATGTAAAGGTTCAAAGCGAGTACCAAGCCAGGTGACTGCAGATAGCATGCCAATTGGCGCGTCAGCTTCATATGATACTCGCATAACTTTTTCCTGATGAAAGATGAAAATCGCCTTCAGTTATTTTTAAAGTCACATTGAAACTAGCATCGAAAAATTGCAAAGTATAACAATATTTATTAATGTACCGTATATTCTTTTCTAATGCCCACATTACTCTTTGACTAAGCATATTGCTTACGGAATAAATAAATTTCATTAAATATATTCTACTTTTGTAACTAGTACTCTAAATATCTATTACTTTGAGGCACCAGTTTACAATTATTTCACTTTGCAATTCTTAACCTCACTTTTTAAGCTAATAATTTCATCATGCTTTACATAACCTTACTTTTCTCCTCCCCTAGAATGAAGTATCAAAAAAATAAACAAATTAAGATATAATTAAGTAAAAATTCCCTTGAAAGGCTTAAACATTGAAACATTAGTTTGAACTTGAACATATGCCAATTAGTTATTCCCTAAAATGTTCTTATAAGTGTTAATCGTAGGAGTAAATAAGCTCGTATCAGAATAAAGTTTTAATTTAAGAATGTTTCAACTCTCCAAACGTTAAGGAGATTACGAAACAATAGCTATTCTTCAGGCATTAATGAGCAATGGGATTCGTTTATGGGCGGTGTTTCCTTTGCTTGCTTTGCCGGGAAGCAAAATGATTAGAGACAAAGGCAGTTCGACACCATAACTTTACAAAGGCACTTTAGGAAGTCCTACGTACACAGAGAGAGAGAGAGGGAGGGGGAAGGGGGGAGGGGGGAGGAGGTAGAAAGTTACAGCTCTTTACCAACAGCTGCACGGGATTTTCTACTACTAGGAAAGTACGTCGTTCGGCGAATTAAGTTGACCTTGTATGTATGCAGAGAAACTTTGTTCCTCCAAAGATGCTTATAATGTCGAAACAGAGAACAAAATTCTGTTTACCTTATTTATCCTTCTATTGCTTGAATTTGATTGAAATGATAAGATCGCTCACACTAATGCGCCAGTTCCCCACTGACTGCTGTTTACTTGAAATTACCCATCGTCCTCCGTGGTCTTGTCATGTTTGCAGGTTATGTCAACAGGGTCGCTGGTAGCATGCGCTGCCATGATGTGTGTGTTTTGGAAATACAGTATTCGGCTGAGGAGAGGCGCTGCGGTCGGCCGGACCTGGCTCAGTGGTGCGCTCTCTGTGGCGACCTGGAACTTATTAAAGCTGCTTGCATCCGTTAGGGACCCATCGTAGTAGTACTGCCTGTGATGTGTTCTGGCTGCCTGTAGCGAACTCTCAAATCATCTTTCATTTTAGGGTCAGCACACAGGTAACTTGGAGTGAAAATTAAAATTTAATTAATTATGAAAATTAAAAAATCCAATTTTCTTATGATTGCTTTGAATTTTTGCGCACTCGGAGCATAAAGTATGTAGTATACAGAACATTTGAATTTCCTATGTCAAACGGTTTTGAATTATTAATATATTTATTAGCAATAAATAACTTTTTGATACGCTAGTATGAAATGCCCCTTCGACTCCATAGTATCTCCCCTAAATTTTTTATCTGAGCTCAGTATACAGCGATAAAGAAATTGTGATAAAACCATCATTTAGATTTAATAACTTTAAAAGAAACAAAAGTTTTGTATAGGATTTATTGATATTTTCAATTTTTTATTATGTGTTATGAAAATATTTTATTTCAGTTCAATTATTTAATATTTTTGACTAATGCATGATAAATATTATCTTAATCTCTGAAGCTAGTAGAGTTATTTTCGACTACACCCCTTAGAGAAGAGATCTATATGTACGAAATATTAATTTATTAATTTTTTTCAATTATCAAGTTTGGAAATATCCACCATTTTAGTGTGATTAGTCATTAACGAATTTATTTGAAAGGTAATTGAATTCAACGAATTTTATTTCGATTTAAAATTTAAAACTAAGAGCTTATGAGAGTATGATAGTTTACAAATTAGGACACACGCACACACACACGTATAAGTAAACGGACACACAGACTAAAACTAAAAAATCTGATATGTTGCACTCACATGACTTTCTCTACTCTTGTACTAACCATTTTTACAAACTCTTATCCCTATATCTTCATGTTAAGATAAACATTTGTACAAATTATCTTGTTGCTTATTTCCTTGTAGGTACAAGGGGAGTATTAGAATACAGTAGGCTTTGAGCGGTAGTCAAATCTTTTAAAGCTTTGAGATTCCGTTCTCTTTGCACACTTAACATATAAAAAAATGAACAACGATGTTCCATTTCACGGAAGTTTTAAGTTTTCCGAAACTCACACACATAACAAGGAATATCTCCGAAATGGTTCAACCTACAAGAAAACTTATTGAGACATAAATTGTGTATTTTAGCAAGATCTACATTTTTTGTATAGTATGATTTGGTCTATCTCTAACGGTTTACCAGTTATGCAAAAGTCGTCCAGAGTAAATACGACTACAGGGGCTATAGCCAGAAAATTCAAGATATAGATTTCGTTTTTCATAAAAGTATCTCAAACATATGACATTTTAATCAAAATCGCTGGAGCCATTTACAAGAAAATAAAAATTTCCAGTTATGGGTTGTTTAGGTTGGGGCTATTTTCTTCAAAATCTTCGTGTCGCATCCTTGAAAGACACTCAACTTAAATACCAAGTTTGGTTTCTAAGCCACTTTTCGTTTTTGAGTTATGCTGTCCACAGACAGACACACACACATGCGGATCTTTTTCTAAAAATGTTTTTTTTTTTTTTTTTTTTTTTTAACTCAGGGGGTGAAATCTCAACATCGTATTTTTGGGTGGAACACAATATTTCCTCTACTTACCAGTAGAGAAAGTAATAAATAACTGGACTGAACTTTTTACAAGAGTGGAGAAAGTCATGTGAGTGCAACACATCAGATTCTGTAATGTTGTGACACTGGTGTCAGGAGTGGCATTGTTGAGTTATTATTTTTCACAATATATTTTAATTAAACTGACTTTTCATTTTTAAGTGTAGCTGTTTATACATACAAACACACATTCATATACACACGGACCGTTTTCTAAAAATACTTCCTTTTCTATTCAGGGGACACCAAAACGTGTATTTCTAGTAAAATCTCAAATTTTTGTTGTATAGGTGTCCCTCAGTAGGACGTATTGTGGATAAGGAAAAGTCCTTTGAATACAAATAATTCAACTACAACTCGTTATTTTGAACAATTTCCTTTGATGCAGCCAAAAATGTGTTTGTTAAGACAGAATGCGACTGTGGGACATTCTTGGTGGAAGTGTTTTCAAATGAGAGCAAATTGGAGCCAGCGATTAAGTGAAACATAGTTACCCTTGTGTTTTAAAGTATGAAGAAGAAGACCGCCTCGGAGATGCAAAGTTCTTCATTTTCACGCTTTCATATCTGCAGGAGTTAAGAAATTTGGTTGCCACAGGAACAAGGATCAGCACTTAGCTGTGCTGGTTAATCGAATCACTGCGATGAAACGGGGCGGACTTTAAATCTACAAGTGGTGAGCGAAACTGGCTGTTTCTCTGTGCCCCTGAGGGCTCCTTCTCGCTTCTTTACTTGCGAGAGAAAGAAAAACGGGCTTTAAAGGGGAAGTAACGTCACGTTAACATAGTCGTGGACCGCCCCCAAATCAGACCTTTCCTGCAAGTGAAAAAGAACCACGGAAAAGGGAAGGATGGAAAACATAAAACATATGAAGATAAAGTGCAGCAATAGAAATCGACTGACCTTGCAATTTTATTTCGACCTTACTACAAGAAAAGCAAGGAAAATCAGTGTATAAAGAAAGCCCAATTAGTTTCTAAACGAACATATTTCTTTTCTCTTTTTGTGATCCATTTTTACTCTCTCTACTGGTAAGTAGGGGAAGTATTGTATTCCACCCAAAAATTCTATGTCGAGATTTCACCGGAAATACATGTTTTGAGGCCCCCTGAATACAAAAAAAAGCATTTTTAGAAAAAGGTCCGTGTGTGTGTGTCTGTCAGTCTGTGGACAGCATAACTCAAAAACGAAAAGTCGGTTAAAAACGAAAGTTGGTATTTAAGTTTAATGTCTGTCAAGGATGCGACAGGAAGATTTTGAAGAAAATACTCCCACCCTAAACTACCCTTTACATGGAAAATTTTACGAACATTTTTATTTTCTTGAAAATAGTTCTAACGATTTTGATTAAAATGTCATATGTTTGAGATATTTTTATGACAAATGAAATATATATCTTGAATTTTCTGGATATAGCCCCTGTAGTCGTATTTAATCTGGACGACTTTTGCATAACTGGTAAACCGTTAGAGATAGACCAAATCATACTATACAAAAAATGTAGATCTTGCTAAAATACACAATTTATGTCTGAATAAATTTTCTTGTAGGGTTAACCATTTCAGAGATATTCCTTGTTATGTGTGTGAGTTTCGCAAAACTTAGAACTTTGGCGAAATGGATCATCGTTGTTCATTGTTTTATTTTTTTATTTATTTATTTTTTTGTTTACTTTCTCTGCTGCTAAGTAAAAGTTTTCGAAAAGTTTGATTTTCTAGAGAATGACTAGTTATGCTGGTGTCAGATGTGGGGTATGTCGCCTTGCTCTTTTTCTTTACCTGATTATGCTGTACCTTGTGTATTAAGTTGTGCAGGGGAAGCGGGGCAGCAAATGGTCGGGTTAAGGTACCTAGAGGAAATTCTGCCGGTGATGAACCACAACGAACAAAAACGTTTGCGGCGGAATACTTCACAAGAACTTTATTCTGCAGCTGTAAGTTAAACGGAGGTAAATATTTCCTGAGTTCCTTTGTCCTGATATACACAGACCACGTCACATTTCTTCGCATTGTTGGTTCTGCTTCTTCATTTTATCTGTGTGGCACTTCGCTGTAGCTCTTAAAGCCACCCAGCCAAGGTCCCTTTATTCTCTTTCTGCTCGACTTCCCTCCTTCATCGGATGCCTTCGGTCTTCCTCATACGCGTTTATCTCCCTCCCTCCCTCCCGCTCTTTTGCTTTCCCCTCCCCGCCCTCATTATTTCTCTACCGTCTCATTGTGTGGCGAGGATTGTGTGGATTTAATGACGTCATATATTTACAGAAGCCACTGTGGACCCCAGGGGCTGTTTTCATGGTGACCGGACGAACCCCCTCCCCCACCTCCAGGGCTGTAGAAGCCCGGTGCGGTACCTTGATTAAAGCCTACCGCTTGCAATCTCCTGGATCCCACCAGGCTTCAAACTTGTGAGACTTTACCTTCAATACTTATAATAATAAATTGCGTTGTGGAAGTGACAGTCTTGCAATCTGGCCCACGTGCGTGTGTGTGTGTGTGTGTGTGTCTGTGTGTGTGTGCGCGCGCGTGTGTGTGCGTGCGTGTGTGTGTGCGTGTGTGAAGGACAAATTTATAAACGGTTGGTAGTGCCTGATGTAAACTCTATAAAGCAAGCCTGCGTGAAGTAATCGCAGTTAATGAATGTCGCTTTTGACGGCTGTGATGTCCCAATTTGCTAATTACTACGTTTGGAATTATTTACTTAGCACAGATTACTTATTTAATTATTTACATAGGAGTGCACCATCAAGAAACAAAATAGACATTGGTCCCACTATTTTTAGCTCACTGTTCCTATTGATATAGTCTGTTATAAGAATATAGTTATAAAGACAACCTCTTGTAATTCCTATATTCTCCGATTTTCATATTTAGCACCGCATATCGCGCTCCAAATCTTAAAAATCTCATTTTCAGCTGATATAAGTCTTCTTTCCTCTTCCTTTCCTAAAATCCAATTTTCGCTGCTATACAGTAGGGCTGATAAGGTTATGACTTCACAAAATATTAATAATGTCTCCTTTGATGGGCTTCTTTCTAATATCTGGCGTATGGTTCCACAGAAATGATAAAAACACCCACTCCGCTATCTACTGCTGATTGCTTTTCCAAAAATTACGTTATAACCCAGATATTATTACGTATGTGATCTGTTTATATGTATTTCTTAGACATAGACGAACGGGCGTATCTACTGGAAAATGCTTTTTCTGAACGTAAAGATTAAACTGGGAAAGTAAAAGGAAATATCCTTGCTAAGTTTCCGATCTCAGGAGAGAAACAAGGAATTAAGACATCTTGTAATCCTGACTGCTTTGGTTTTGTACACAATAACAAATGTTGAGTTTTCTCTGGGGGAGTTTGACCACAGAATGGGCCCCGTGATCTACGACTTGTTGCCCCTATGGAGTTAAATAGCCATTTATCGACGTTTTGCATTGTAAATGCCGGGGAATCCCCCAC
Organism: Tenodera sinensis; assembly: GCA_030765045.1. Lineage (NCBI taxonomy): Eukaryota > Metazoa > Arthropoda > Insecta > Mantodea > Mantidae > Tenodera > Tenodera sinensis. The sequence goes on along the minus strand of CM060965.1, from coordinate 177,737,859 downwards.
GGACACATGTCAATCTCATCGGCCCTTACATCAGGCACATGCATTATGCATCAGCACGGAATCGAACCCCTTCCTTATGTCACCTAGTGATACATTGATCTGCCTGTGCTCAATGTGATGAACACAGTCAAGTTGTATAAATTGATGGCTATACTAGAATCGATTTAAATGGATGGGGTATGCAAAGCGTGCCAAAGGGAAGTGAGGGGGGGGGGGGGGGGAATAATACCGACAGGTGGAGAAATGAACTGGGGAGGTGGTGCACAAACTAAACCTGCCGAGAGAATCATAACTTCGGACCATTTAGAGATACTAACAGAAGTAACGTTGAGGTAGGCGTTCTATTGTCTTATTATATAAGTAGGGCAATAAAATGGTTTGAAAATAATAAAAAAATCACAACTCTTATTCCTACATATTCTTCGTGTTAGCTAAGATAAACATTTGTACAAATTATTTTATTGCTTATTTCCTTGTAGGTGGAAGGGGAATATTAGAATACAATAGGCTTTGTGCGATAGTCAAATGTTTTAAAGCTTTGAGATTCCGTTCTCTTTGCACACTTAACATATAAAAAAATGAACAACGATGTTCCATTTCACGAAAGTTTTAAGTTTTCCGAAACTCAGACACATAACAAGGAATATCTCCGAAATGATTCACCCTACAAGAAAATTTATTTGGACATAAATAGAATGCTGAAATTGCCTACACTAGATCAGACGCTATCCCGTTTTGGGGGAAGAAAGCTAGCCAGTGCTACAGGTTTTGTTCTGTTAATACAGTTCTTTGCGATACTGTGACGTCACCATTGATCTTAATATGGCAGTGAACAATCGACTGTCTGCCACTGTGAATTTTTTGTTCTGGAAGCGTCTAGCAGCTTGACGTCGAGGAGAGAAGTAACTTATATCCACAAGAAACTGACAGCTGGATCTGTTGAACTTGATATGGCTGGTCGGAATACAAACTGTTCTTTCACCACAACTAAATACCGTTGGTACACCTGTCAGCTTAGAAAAATTAAAAATATTCTAAAATAATTGTCATTGACGATTAAAATTAAGGTAAATTAAAAGTAACGTAATAGACAATCATATAAAATGATTAATTCTAGCTTTTTCAGTAATAAGTTTGGTCGATAGTCTTCTTTTTACTCTGCCACTGACTACTGTTGGTAAGCCTGTTAGCTTAGAATAAAGATTAATGTTCTACAATAATATTTTAATAATAACAATTTTCATTATTTTAATAGTAATGAGGGATTATAGGGGTGTTATTATATTTGATTGTGAGTGAATGTGCAGTAATTCGGACTGGCAAACGTGTCCGTATGATAGCAAGAGCACCCACGTGGTCTTCAATGAAAAATCTTGTATTGAGAGAGTAAATAAATTAAAAATGCAAAAATAAAATTAATATTATTTATTATGGAGTACGCTAGATGTTTAAAGTTGATTTTCAATATAATACTAATTTTAACAGCCTTAAAGTTTGGAAGATTACGATAAAATACCCGAAAAAAAAAAAAAAAAGTTAGGTTATGTTTGTCATGTTTTCTAGCATTTTTAGGTCATAAACATGCGACTCCTGCTGATTATTGTCTTGATGTGTGTCGATTTATAACACATTGCAGGTGTCTATTTCTTTTGCAACTACCCTGTAGTTTCCTTCGTAAGGCAACAGTTATACATGTCTGTTTACGCGAGTGTATGTCGAGAAGGTGGCACTTGTAGTGCTATATTGTTGAATGAAACAATTTCGTGCACTAATGAACCAGGTAAGTTTGTCTTTGAAGTGCGCTTGTTTACAGTACGTACTTTCAGTTAACTCACGTCTACACGCTTTGAAACAAGACGGCGTCACTCAAGGCTTTATTGCTACACTTGTGTGTGTGTGTGTGTGTGTGTGTGTGTGTGTGTGTGTGTATGTGTGTGTGTGTGTGCGCGTGTGTGTGTGTGTGTGTGTACCTAGGTGTATGGCACTGCTATGAATCGTACAAAGAAACTCTAATACCTACTATATTACGTATGTATATACTGGGTGTCTCAGAAAAAAAACCCCACAACGCTAAATTCCTCCATAGAGTCCTTGGAACACATCCCACTGCGTTACTTGAGTAGTTTCCAGTAAAATAACGTCTTTAACAGCAGTGCTACACGCAGCAATACACAGCTGTGGAAATGACCGACATGAGGTCCAGCACACTGATGTAAATGTGCGGAATCACCTCAACATCGCATATTCAAATCGATATATTGGTAAAAGTGGACCGGTTTCACGGCCAGTACTTTCCCCAATATCTGACACCTCTCGACTAATTTCTGTGGAGTTGTATAAAGAGTATGGTACTCCTGTAACGTCAGCGGAGAACCTTATGGCTCAAGTCCACGGAGCAACTGAAATAGGCTTTCCACTGACGTAAGAGGTACACAGTTCGAAGCCATTTACAACGTACACCACTTCTATGCCCTACAGCGTCCAAACCGTACATTTCCGAACACGGGTTCCTATTTCAAAATCAATTAGTTTGCTTTCCCGCACAACATACACATTTTTAATCAAAATCGTAAGAGCCATTTTCGAGAAAATCAAAATATTCTAATAATTTTCTATGTAAAGGGTAGTTTAGGGTGGAGGAATTTTCTTGAAAATCTTCGCGTCACTTCCTTGAAAGACATTAAACTTGAATACCAACTTTGGTTTTTAACCAACTTTTAGCTTTTCAGTTATGCTGTCCACCGACAGATAGACAGACAGACAGATAGACGTTATGTACGTTAGTAGTGTGCAGTGTGCTTTTCACAGTGTCGGTTCAAAATATTTGAAGCAATCAATAGGCCCGCTGACAGTGAAATACGGTCTGTGATTTGGTTTTTGACAGCAAGGAACGTTTCAGTAGCGACAGGTCAGTGAATGGGTGAGAAATTTGTCAGACCGAGCATCAATTATCACAGAAGACTTGGTCAATACTGTGGATGAAAAGGTTCCTGAAGATCGACGACTAACAATTTCCACTGGTTGTCTAATGACTGGCGGCAGACTTCTATGACGTCCACAACTGTTTAAGTAAATACGGAAACTATGTACGAAAATTGAGAAAAACATAAGGAATTAAATAAAACAGCCTTCTGTAATTATCTAAAACATCAGACGAATTGTAGCCTTTCCTTCTGAAGCGTGCTTTTAATATTAATTTCTTGAAGTTTGGGAAACTGCGAGTATTGGTGGAAAATCCAAGCCTTCTAAGTACAGAACAGGAACCGGAATCTAATACTCAAGAGAACTGTTACATTTTCTTCCCACAGACGAAGCGCTGCAAGTATGAAGCCGTTATTTTCAGGCAGGGAACGTTCACAAAGCTTAGATTCCTTGGCACTGAGATGATAATTCCTATATTTCTCCAGATTTCCGCTCTGTTGTGCTTAGCGCTGTCCTACAAAAGGAAGGAGAAACAGTGTTACCAACGTCTGGAGAGAAATGCAAGGAAGTGTTTGCACAGGATCCCAGGAAATTGGTTCAAGTTAAATTAATCAAGCACATGGAGACAAAGACAGTATGAGACAGAAGATATTAAATTGGAAGGACGATGGACTTGATTTCAATCGCGCAGCAGCATCCTAGAGGAATTAATCATCGTTCTCTGAGACAGCGGCTCAAGATTTGTGTGTGGAACTGTCCTTGTAATCCTGAAGACGTCTGCTAACTGCTCCTGTGTTTATCACTGCGTTATGGAATGTAATAACATTTCCTTAGTACTGCCATCTTGTTGACGTTTGCTGCAATAGCAAATAACTTCACTTTACGTCGTGGGGTTATCTTAGCAAACTATTACAAATTATCTTCTGCTTTAGGAACACGCATGACTGAAATTTCTTCTGATTGCTTTGAATTTTTTTCCACACACTCAGAACGTAAAATATATAGAATACACGAAGTTTCAATGTTATATATCAAACCGTATTTAATTTATGAATACAAGTCTGTGGACAGCAAAACAAAAACTCGGTTAAAAACCAAAGTTGGTATTTAAGTTTAATGTCTTTCAAGGATGCGACACCAAGATTTTGAAGAAAATAGCCCCATCCTAAACTACCCTTTACATAGAAAATTTTTCCAAAATTTAGCTTTTCTTGAAAATGGCTCTAACGAGTTTGATTAAAATTTCGTATGTTTGAGATATTTTTATGACAAATGAAATGTACATCTTGAATTTAGTCGTATTTACTCTTGACGACTTTTGCATAACTGGTAAACCGTTAGAGATAGACCAAATTAAAAAAAAATTCTTGTAGGGTGAACCATTTCGGAGATATTCCTTGTTATGTGTGTGAGTTTCGGAAAACATTTGCAACATGGTAACATATGCTGACCACAAGTTCTGTTTCTGAATATACAGATGTTTGTTTTTCTAAACACAAATCAATATGAATAAATATTTTCTAATTTCTCCATCACTTATTATCAGTTGCATTTGGATACTTAACAGAAAATTAATTTTTCAATGTCATCTGAATAAAAATAATTTAAAAGCAGATGTTTGTGTTGTAACAAACTCACAATTCGAAGAATACCACTTCTGACACCACGGTGATAAAGATGGCCAAAGTCCAGTCCAGTTACTTCTTTTATCACTTTGATCTCCTCCAAAAATTTGCACAACACAGTTCTCTTTTACTGACGTTAACTAGTCTTTTGTGAAATTAAAACCCACAATATATTCATGTAAAGCTGCGTTGGGCACATACATTACTGACTACGTTGAAAAAAAAAATTCTTATAATGAAATGTGAAAACGGAATACATTCTCGAGATAAGGAAGTTTGCGGGAAGAGAAGGAAATGAACTGTCAGTTAATCTGGCGAAAGTAGAAGCTGTACCAACAAAATCTGTTTATTCTTAAAAGAGAACTGAATAAGGAGAATTAAAAGTAGCAATATTAAAACCTTTGAAAATGTAAATATAAGGGTATAAGTGCAGACTTTAGCGGCGACTTATTCACGTTAAGCTCAAACATAACCTCTTCCACCACTTTCCCTATGATGTACGGTTTCAAAAATAAAAATAATCTAATGTGTTACACTCACATGACTTTCTCTGCTCTTGTACTAACCATTCTTACTTCTTATCTTCTTGTAGGGACAAGAAAAATGGGAATTACTAGACTTTGCGCGATAGTAAAGTGTTTTAAAGCTCTCAAATTTCATTCTCTTTGAGGGATAACATATAAAAATGAATGACGATGTTCCATTTGACAGAAGTATAAGTTCTCCGAAACTTACACAAATAACACGAATATCTCCGAAATGGTCCAATCTACAAAAAATTTATTGAAGCATGGATATAGCCCATGAAGTCGTATTTACTCTGGATGATTTTTTTATAATTCATAAAGCATAAGAGATAGACCAAGTCTTACTGTAGAAAATGTAGATCTTGGTAAAACAATTTATGTACAACATTTTTTTTTTTTTTTTTCCTGTGGAGTGTACCATTTTGGAGATATTTCTCGTTGTTTGTGCACGTTTTGCAGAACTCATAATTCTGTCAAATAGAATATCATCATTCGTTTTTTGTAGTTATTTGTGGAAAGAGAACGGTACCTATTTGAAAGCTTTAAAAAATTCCACTACCACACAAAGCCTACTGTATTCTAATATTTCCCTTGCACCTACAAGGAAACAAGCAATGAGATAATTTGTACAAATGTTCATCTCAACTAACAAAAGAAGATAAAGGATTTTAAGAATGGTTAGTGCAAGAGTAGAGGAATTAGTAGCTATACAAACCTGAAATGGCAACTGTGCTGATCGCACTTATTTTGTTTCATTATGGCACCTCCTTTTGTTTCGCGACTCTTGTTTTCCCCGCTCGGATGCGCTAGTGTTTTTTCTTTTGGGTTTCCTCTCGGTCTCACGGTTGTAGGGACAGTCAGTCGGAGTGCTCCTTTCTCGGCGTGCAGGGTAAGTGGTCCCGTTGTTTGGTTTTAACTAAGGCTCAGTCCGTGAATTACAGATTGGTTTTCTGACCGTTACTTGCCTGGGAGGTGCTTCTAATGCGGACGAATTAAATGTAATCTTGTAACAAGTAATTCTTGTAACCCGTAGGATATCCACGCGAATCATTTAGGCATTTTCAGATAGGCTTGAAGACTGCCCAGCTCCTCGCTTTGAGGGGGAGTTGAATGGGGTTATGTAAATTGGTTTTGTTTTCACCTGTATTTATATTGTGTGTTTCGGCTTCCATTTCTGTTTAAAGGTTTGCTATACCGATTAATCATTCCTGTTAACAAATGTATACTTTATTGATCCATAAATGTTATCGTTCTTGAAATTTCTAGTGGTCTCTTCTCTTCAATTCCTCCCCTTCCCCTTTCACGATTGTACCTACGCCCCTATGGTGCACAACAGTGAGGCACGTAACACCCTGTATGCCTGGCATATCGTGCCTTTTTCGTCTATTTTCCTCTCACGTATTCGCAATCCCCACATTTCATCACTCTACAAATGATAAACCGTACAACAGAAATGTTCATCGTAATATATTATTTAAGGATTGCTTTTTATTTTGTTGTAGTTTTTTCGTTCTCCTTTCAGCAAATATTCCGATGTGTTAAAAAACTGACTTCGTCAGCAACGTTTCAGCTTTCACGTTCACATTATTACAGGCTAAGATAAAAGGAACGGCTAGCACATATAGAGAGAGAGAGAGGGGGGGGGGAGAAAAAAAGGGTACGTTTTATATGGCACGGTTCTGCGACTTGACAGGTTTTAAATTGGGACGCGAGACTGCCTGTGTTGCGGTTTTTTTTTTTCATTCGAATTCACTAAATGTAGAGCAGCTTTGCGTTGGGATCGAATTCCTAATAGCAGCCGCCAGCAGTTTAAATCCGGTACTGGCCACTTGTGGCAGCGATACAGCTGAAATTGACTGTGTGTTTGGCTGGAAATCCTCTCGGAATTACGCGTAGCAAAGTGCCTTTACCAGAAGAGATGGCCAACTTCTCAACCGTCGCAGCGTCCGAGCGATAAGTACTATTTGCATATGGAAATGAACATGCGATCTCTCGAGCGCTAGCAAATCTCAATGACACAACATTTCATTATTGCCAATCTACCACTCTCATTTGTCGAATTTAATAGCCTTCTGAAGGAGTTCGTGGCAGTAACTTCTATCTCAAAAAAATGCAACTGTTTTCTTCAAGTGTCACATTTTACTTTCTCCATTACTTATAGTAAGTCAGTACTACACCCAAAAATTCTATGTCAAGATTTCACCGGAAATACATGCTTTGAGGCCCCCTGAATCCAAAAAAGCATTTTTAGGAAAAGGTCCGTGTGTGTCTGTGTGTCTGTCAGTCTGTGGACAGCATTACTGAAAAACGAAAAGTTGGTTAAAAACCAAAGTTGGTATTTAAGTTTATTGTCAATCAAGGATGTGACACGAAGATTTTGAAGAAAATAGCCGCACCCTAAACTACCCTTTACATGGTAAATTTTTCGAAAATTTTGACTTTCTTGAAAATGGCTCTAAGGATTTTGATTAAAATTTCATATGTTTGAGATATTTTGATGGTAAATGAAATGTATATCTTGAATTTTCTGGCTATAGCCCCTGTAATCGTATTTACTTTGAACGACTTTTGCATAACTGGTAAACTGTTGGAGATAGACCAAATCATACTATACAAAAAATGTAGATCTTGCTAAAATACACAATTTATGTCTCAATAAATTTTCTCGTAGGGTGAACCATTTCGGAGATATTCCTTGCTATGTGTGTGAGTTTCGGCAAACTTAGAACTTTCGTGAAATGGGTTATCGTTGTTCATTTTATATCTTAAGCGTGCAAAGAGAACGGAATCTCAAAGCTTTAAAACATTTGACTATCGCAAAAAGCCTACTGTATTCTAATATTCCCCTTGTACCTACAAGGAAATAAGCTATAAGATAATTTGTACAAATGCTTATCTCAACTAATACGAAGAAAATATAGGAATAAGACTTTGTAAGAATGGTAAGTACAAGAGTAGAGAAATTCATGTGAGTGCAACACATCAGATTTTTGGACAAATGTTCTCGCGCGTGTGCTTTGCATTAAGTTAGGTTAGGTTCAGAGAATTCAAAATTAGCCACAAAAGCATAGGTACTCTTTGGCAGCAATTTTAAAAGCATTGAAGTTGTCAACTTTTCCTTAAGGAAGAGCATACACTGTATGTGTGTGTGTGTGTGTGTGTGTGTGTGTGTTTGTGTATGTGTGTGTGCCTGTGAAAACGAAATCAAAGTTGAATTTAGCTTTAATCTCTTTCAAGGATGCGATATAAAAATTTTGAAAATGATTTTCTCCACCCTAGACTACCCCTTACACGAAAAATTGTCACAATTCTCATAATTGGCGCTAGCGATTTTACTTAAAGTGTGTATGGTTAACTTATTTGTATGGCAAATAAAATTTATATTTTGAATTTCCTGGCTATCTCCGATGAAGTCCTATTTACTCTTCAAGGCTTTTGTATAGCTGGTAAACCCTTAGGTATACACCAAATCTTACTATACAAACGTTAAAACACACAATTTTTTTTAACTGAGAACCATTTCGGAGGTATTCTTTGTTATCAGAATTTTGCAATACTTAGAGACATTCTCAAATGGGAGATAGTTATTCATTTTTTTTATCTCTTGGTTATGCAAAGAGAACAGAATTTCAAAACCATCAGAACAATCAAGTCTTAAAATGTTTGAATTTCGGTAAGAGTAAGTAACGAAAACGTTGTGAGTTTAATACTTCTGACACCGCCTTACAGGAAGATTTCGAGTATTTCAGTTTCAAAATATTGCGATAATGGCTACGGCCTAAGGTTATTGGGAAGTTGGCGCCGGGCAGTTGTGACCATACAGAAGATAAGACGCGCGGTTACCGAGCGTGCTTCGTCACAGAAGTAAAAGGTGAACTATCTAGTCACGGTAAAGACTCTCTGCCACATACACACATAGAGTTTGTTAAGCTACCCACATTTATTCAACAGAAAAGCTGTCCTCTCACCTTACTGTCTTAACAGATCTGCTGCATGTATTATCCTATTCCATTGTGCTTAGCCTACAATCGTGTTAGTGTATACAAAGCTGAAACCCATACAGCAGGAGAATGTGGTTTCATATTGTTCACATTCGGGCGTGTTCAAGTATCTGTGTCAACGGACAATGGCTTACATACGCCATTGTCAAAATCTTTAGTTGGACGTTAGTAAATGTAAGCACTTTACACAGCGGGGGAGTAAAGTAACCTCTCTCCCGTATTAGTCAAGTACCTGGGTGACCGAGCTTCCCTCGACTTTGTATTTAGTTTTTGTAAAGTTGTGTTTTTTCGGAGATTCGGTGTTATTTAGTTAAACGCCTAACGTAACAGAAAAGCGAGTAGAGAAAACCATGTGAAAGTAGTATATTGTATAGTAAACTGGCTAGCATAAAAGCCTTGTCGATAAAATGCGGAATTTCACAGTGATCGGTCAAGCGATTTTCAAGATTAATATTACGTATATAGAAATATCCTTTTTGAATGTATAGATGATATGCATTGTTTGTAGAAGTGAGTTGAGAAAGAGTTGTGAATGTTTTAAAGTGAGTAAAGAAAACACTAGGATTGTAATACGTCGCATTTCTATTTCAAGTTTATAACGTATGAACTGACATAATACTCGTACATTAATGCTGTGTTTCAAGAAAACTGCTACTCGTTCTTTAATTAATGACAGGGTAAATTAGTGAAGTCTCTAAACTGCATGCAGTTGCAAGAACACACTCGTAACGTTAAACGTTATCTTGACCGAAACGATGACGTAATTAAGGTTTTTGAGAGTTTTTGTGTCTCGTAATTACGTTATTTCTTTCGGAAATGCTCGGAGGTGTTCGTTTTTCTAGCTCTCATTTGCAGCGTTGACAACTTGACGGATTTTCAAGTTGTATGATGGGGAAATTTTATTTTCGACGGATTTATTACGCAACTGATGTTATATAAACGATGTATTACCAGGGCGTGCGCCTAACGGAGGTTTAAAATTACCCCTAAACGCTATGTTATGCTATGCGCCTCGGGTTCGTGGACCCCGTGGTGTTTCACCTGTCGGCATGTTTCAGTTTTTCCGGAGTACATTTGTAAAGTAGGCTGCGGTGTTGGAAAATGGGCCGAAGCGGCGATAATTAATCATGGCTACGTGAAGCTGAGGAATGATATGGCACTAAGCAAGAAATATTTCAAAGCCGAGCGAGTTATTTACGCGTAGCTTCATTTGCAATGGTAGGCTACATCAGTCTGTCTGTCTGGGAGGTGCTGCCCTCCTAACGGATATAAATGGGACAAGCACTGCTTTTAATTACGTGTGGACGCCAGCAGAGAACCACTGGCTTTGTATCGATTTGATGGTACCAAGGAAGATGGTCGGCCATTCAGAATGATAATACGCTCTACCGGAGTCACCCACACCCTGTATCACCAACCCTAAACGCAATGAATCACTATATCATTATACTATATGTTTACACGATATTTATTTATGACCTTGCTAATAATTTCCAAATCGAACAGGTGATATAGCTCCATGAGTTGTACAGCTCCTACCAAAAGTTTAAGGTCACCTGCATCTTTCACCGAAACTCCTTAATTCTTTTGTACAGCGGCCTAATTTTTGGAACCAAGTTATTTTATTCAAGGGTGCATTTTAAAAATTTAATTGTGTAGATGTCACTATTTTTTTCTACTACGTAGAGGAAGTATAGTATTCCATACAAAAATTCGATGTCGAGATTTCACCGCATATATATGTTTTGAGGCCACCTGAATTCAAATAAAGCATTTTTAGAAAAAGGGCTGTGCGCGCGCCCGTGTGTGTGTGTGTGTGTGTGTGTGTGTGTGTGTGTGTCTGTGTGAGATCTCTGTATCTGTCCGTCTGTGGACAAAGTTGCTATTTAAGTTTAATGTCCTTCAAGGATGTGACACGAAGATATAAAAGAAAATTCTTCCACCCCAAACTACCCTTTACATGCAAAATTCTTCGAAAATTTTAATTTTCTTGACAACGACTCTAACGAATTTGATTAAATTGCCATATATTTGAGATATTTATGGCGAATGAAATTTTTATCTTGAATTTTTGGCTATAGCCCATGTAATCCTTACTTTTGATGACTTTTGAATAACTGGTAAAAAACTAGAAAAAACTATGGAAATGTGACTGAAAATATATGGGATGTCAAATTTATTTTTCTGTAAAGGGATACGCAAATATGTGAGATATATTTATAAATATTAACATATATTGTTTATCAACAATTGATATGATGTGTATTATTTTAAAACAAACTGGAAAAAGAGAGTTCAAATTAGCCTGGATTCACTACTATGATGAATGAGCCGGCGAAGTCGGAGCTGTGTCTGTTTATAGTGTATTGTTTATCCTAAAGATGGCACTACTATTGACATAGTTATTATGCCAGTTATGATGACGTGCACTTACGTTGTAGCTCTGTTGCGAAAAGAGATTGCTAAGTAAAAATGGATAAAAAAATGCGAAGAAAGATATTAAATGTCCAGTGATTGGTTTCCGTAAGGGTCCCAAGTTATACAGGCACTGAAATTCAGCTAGGGATAACCAAAATGTGTGTGGCAAGGACAGTAAAATCTCCCTTGTTTCCTGGGCTTCGTTTCAAGTACTTACAGTCATGACTAATAGTTGCATACTGAAGGATTTTAAGTACCTACCTAGTAAGTAGTGAAAACAACATTGACCAGTCCAGATACAACCAAATATCTCCCATTTTTCTGTTCTGTTTCTCCCATTTACTGAAATAGTATTAATATGTTAACCAGCAGAAAGAAGCATTAAAGATACAAAGATGTAATTACTGTTTTAACATGTTTTCATCTCTATATTAATGCTATAATTAGTACTTCACTATTAAAATGACTAAATTTTCACTTACGCCTTTATTTAAAAGCTTTGTAAAATGTTAAAGCAATTATGTATAATTTGCAGGTGATAATTCCCTTTTAGGAATATTTCTCACAGAAATAATGGCGCTATTTCTGGACGTAGAAGCCGCATTTGACCAGTGCACAATGGCCTCATTTAAAAACTGCAACACAATTTCCCGGCTCTTCAAAATTATCTATACTTGCTGCACAATTTTCTAGAAAAACGGCAGTTTTACGTCCAAGTGGGCCGCTCTCCTCACGGAATCGAGAGATGCGGGCTGGCGTCCCACAAGGGGCAATCATGTCCCCTTTTCTGTACAATTTATTCACTAATGACTTCCCAGTGGACGCCAGATGCAAGGTCGCCATGTATGCTGACGACATTGCAATATACAACCACTAAGAAATCCACGTTTCGGCCTTGCAGAAATGCAACGTTATGTGAACAACTTCCTCTCATGGCAACATGACTGAAAAATCAAAATAAATCCCGACAAATGCCAGCTGGTTCATTTCTCCAAGCGGCGTCACACTTTGGCAATGGACCTAACGGTAGGTGGTCAAATATTGCACTGCCATCAGCAGGTTAAATACTTAGGTGTCACCTTGGACCGCACAATGTGTTGGTCCACCCACATAAAAATAGCGCCAACAAAGGCAGACAGCGGCTAAGTTGTGCGCCCCCATCTTCCGCAGTAAACAGTTGCGACTGAAGTCAAAACTGATACTATATAGGTCTTTTATTCTTTCGGTGGTCCTGTATGCATGTGTGGCCTGGACTAATGCCTCCAAAACCGCCCTGAAACAACACCAACCCCTCCAAAACCTCTCCCTCAGAAAAATCCTCTCTGCTCCACTCCTCACCTCGAAACCCGGATCCCATTCATCCCGGAGGCAATAGAAAAACGAGCAATGGCGGTATGGACGCGCATTAGGAACCACGAAAATGACGTGATCGCTAACATCGGCAAAGGCGAGCCGAAGCACCGCAAACATACTAGAATAAAAATATTCTAGAAGCGGCACGGCTCGCCGACTAATGCGCATCCACGTCAGCCTCGTTCCTAAGCCACACACATGTTCCGGCAGAGGCCCTCGCCTCGGAAAAATATTCAGGAGCTGCCACCGCGGGACAGTGTATATAGTGTAAATAGTGCAGTGCGCGAGCTGGGACGCATATTTCTGGTGTGCCCAGTGAAGGTGTGTGTGTGTGTGTGTGTGTGTGTGTGTGTGTGTGTGTGTGTGTGTGTGTGTGTGTGTGTGTGTAAGTATATGTGTGGGTGAATGCGCGCGTGTATGTATGCGTGTATATAATTGTAAATATGTATGTATATATATATACAACCAAAAACTGAAAAGAACTTAAAGGACATAAGAAAACTATTCTCGGTGACCGATAGACGGTCACCGTATGGGTTTTTGCACAAACCAAAAACTATAATTAGTTATAAGTAAGCAAATTGTATATAAATGTCAAATATAGCCTGTAAGCTGGGCCCTATGTACCGGCACCAGGTCAATACTTTATAATAAACAAACTGAACTGAACTGAATTTTCAGACCTCGAACGATGGAAGGATAGACCTATTGGAAGGTAGAGGAGTAGCTTCTGAAGAACAGTCGAGAACTTCGAAAGGCATTATGCGAATCTTGGAATAACATTGACGTGCAAGAGTGTACTGTCAGAGTAAGTTGTAAACATCTGAGTGTTTGTGAAGTTTGTGTAATAGTTACGATGCAATAGAACAACTGTGCGTTGTAATTCAGTTTTAGAAGAAATAATGTGAAATAAAAAAGAAAGCTACCAACTTTGATCTCACGTAACCTATTTCTAACACAATAGGAACTCTTAAAAGGAAAAATAAAATATTCAACCTCCAACAAGGAAGTGCTGGAACCACCTTCCTTCATTTTTCTATCCTTTCTGACACCAGCTTAGGTAATTGCCCAATACATACTGCAGCTTCTTGCGAGGAACAGCATCAATTTATTGAAATATTATTTTTAAGTTAATCTTAATTTTATTTTGTGGCTTTAGCACGCGAACTCTTTAATTTTTCCGCGTTTCTTTATTTAACCTTCTATTTTACATTAACGGAGGTGCACGACAGAGAGAGAGAGAGAGAGAGAGAGAGAGAGAGTGTGTGTGTGTGTGTGTGTGTGTGTGTGTGTGTGTGTGTGAACAACATAAGTGAACAACAAAAGGTTGGTTGAACACCAAAATTGGTATCTACAAGAAACGTTTTTCAAAAACTTTATTTTCCCAAAATGTCTCAAATGATTTCGATTAAAATGCCGTTTAAGATATTTTTAGTCAAATTAAAAGTATATCTTTAATTTCCTGGGGACATACCCAGTAGATGTCTGCAGTCTGTGATTTTTGCATAACTAGGAAAGCCTAAGTGATGCACAAAAGCGTATTACACCAGCCAAAGAGAGCGGAATTTCAAAGCAGTAACATAGTCACCTGCTTTAATAAATTTGACCATCACTTAAATTTTTATCTATTCCCATATTGCCCTTGCACCTACAAGAAAATTACTAATAACATTACTAATTTCTGGAAAACTTTTGTCTCAACTAACCTAAATAAATATTGGAATAATTTGTACAAGAGTGGAGAAAGGAATCTGATGTGAACATCATTTCCATGTCGGTGTAGCAGAGATGTGCGACTTTTGAAACCTACTGTATAAGAAGAGCCATGCGATAAAGTGCAACAGATGCACATAATAGCTAATAGTGAAAGATAATTATGCTGTGCAGTAGGCAACATGAACATCAGAAGGGGAATTATGGGTTACGGGAATAGGAAAGTCACACACACACACACACACACACACACACACACACACACACACACACACACACACACACACACACACACACACACACACACACACACACACACTATCATAGTTAGGAAATTACATGTTCGGGAATCTGCAAGGATATAGGTTCTGGCCCAGTTAGATGCAATCGTTAGCGATAACTACTTCTGGCTTTAGATTTACACATCACCAAGTGCTTTCGTAACTTACCATAATTTGACAGTTGTGCAGTTCCGTTCAGTTGGCAAGGAGGTGAAGTAGTTAAGTTTTACAATGGCTGCCGAAATTCTGTCACACAATGGGAATGGACTTCCTATATTAAAGGCTCTCAGAAAGGGCTTTATAGTAGAGATATAATTAATTGCCCGCAGCTATTGACGGGCTGCGACCACGCCGACCTTAATTAAGTTGCGATAGTATAATGCGTGAGTGACATCCCGTCATTAACCTTCTGGAGAGGTCACTAATAGCACTTAAGGCTGAGCAATCCCTTGCCAGCATGTTATAGCCCGCTTCCTATCACGTGTCCACAATTTGTATAGCTACGTCCAGCAAAGGGGTTAAAGCTCACAAATATACTGGAACGAGAAATCCCACCCCTGGCACCAATATGACAAAAGTCCAGACCATTTACTTTCTTCGACAGTTGCTATTAACAGTAAAAGACCTTTTAGCAGTTCACGAAAGTATTAAAGCTATAAAATTCTTACACTCTGTGCTCCAGTGGCGACAATTTCTTACGTAAAGCCGTACACATTAATATTCTCCTCCTAATTAAACCACAATATATCTCAAGGTACTTCTTTGGCACAATTTTTGTTTGCTAAGGTCTTGAATATTTGGTGCAAAAGATGAAGTGCACAGTCCAAAAAGATAAGCAAGGTGATTTTCACTTATCTTGGTGCCATACTCACTTTTAATGCAGTTCATGTTTGAAAATAATTATACTGAAAATGTTCTGCTGGCGTTCTTTGAAGGAAATGTTAAAAATATGGGTATTTCAACATTGCAGGCAAACTACTCAATGATAAAGCTGTCTAGTTGTGAACAACAACCACGACATGAGTAAATACTACAGTAAGTTTAGAAAAACTTATAATTTATTAATTATATTCCTTTTAGGTTATTTTCATCGCTTTATTAATTACACAGCTCCTCTTACGTAGAATGCTGTGGGTTTGTAAAAGTCATCATGTTGTCAACACTGATGCTAAGCAAGACAACAACTCTACATCGCAGCTCGATGACTATCATAACTATAGAAAATTTTATGTGTTGTACTCACATGACTTTCTCTACTCTTGTACTAACAATTCTTACAAACTCTTATTCCTATATCTTCTTCGTGTTAGTTGAGATAAACATTTGTACAAATTATCTTATTGCTTATTTCCTTGTAGGTATAACGGAAATATTAGAATACAGTAGGCTTTGAGCGATAGTCAAATCTTTTAAAGCTTTGAGATCCCGTTCTCTTTGCACGCTTAACATATAAAAAAATAAATAACGATGTTCCATTTCATGAAAGTTTTAAGTTTTCCGAAACTCACACACATAACAAGGAATATCTCCAGAATGGTTCACCCTACAAGAAAATTTATTTAGACATAAATTGTGTATTTTAGCAAGATCTACATTTTTTGTATAGTATGATTTGGTCTATCTCTAACGGTTTACCAGTTATGCAAAAGTCGTCCAGAGTAAATACGATTACAGGGGTTATAGCCAGAAAATTCAAGATAAACATTTCGTTTGTCATCAAAATATCTCAAACATAAGACATTTTAATCAAAATCTTTAGAGCCATTTTCAAGAAAATCAAAATTTTCGAAAACTTTTCCATGTAAGGGGGCAACAAAGCCTATGTCAGCTAGTTATGTATAAAAAAAATTTCTTTCCACTCCCATTATGTTTTCACAAAGCATGTCCCTGTTTTGCATAAGGTTAATTACTTCACTTTTGCAGGCGAGCGTTTCTGGTCCAATCAAATTCATCTCCCTTGTTGTGTCGGATACCTTCTTTAAGTAAATACCCTTGATTAGTTTTTAACAAGGCGCTCTGAAGTAATGACGAAGCACCAATAAACTCAAGAATACTAGCAAACATTTTAGACTTGCAAATTATAATCCTTTGAAAGCACAGGGAGGAGTATCAAATTAATGGACAATTAACTCAATCGATTTCACAGTAATTTGCATTGTTTTGAGATGTTTTCTTCGAATGCTTGTTTGCTGACCCTCCAAGATTCTAATAAAATTAAAAAAGCACTTCTCAGTGTCTCGTCTCGTAGAATATACCAAGAACTGCTTTCGCATATTTCAAATTTAATCGGACAGAGGTCCCGCTATGAGTATTTTATTCGCACGTCTCTTAGAACAGCAATAACTGAAAAAGACATTTTCTCTCTAGCTATACGAAGTGACGTATTTAATGAGAAACATAATATGAAAAACTCTTGATATGTTACACTCACATGACTTTCTCTACTCTCGTACCAACCGTTCTTACAAAATCCTATTCCTATATCTTACTCGTGTTAGTTGAGATAAACATTTGTACAAATTATTTTATTGCTTATTCCCTTGTAGGTACAAGGAGAAATGCTTTGTGCGATAGTCAAATCTTTTAAAGAATTGACATTCCGTTCTCTTTGCACGCTTATCGTAAAAAAAAAAAGAACAAAGATGTTCAATTTCACAAAAGTTTTAAGTTTTCCGAAACTGACACAAATAACAAGGAATATCTCAGAAATGGTTCACTCTAAAAAAAAAATGTTGAGACAAATTGCCTTCTTTCACAACGATGAATTAGGTATACACTTCTAGACCATTTAGGTGAGAAGAAATAAGGAGCAAATTAAAAGTTTGAAGTATAAATGATTATTAAACAATATAGGAAAAAAAATCGCATCTTAAGCGTGTCCAAGTTAAGAATAACCACAATAATGTTTCAGTCTAAGCCAAAGAGGGACAGAAACTTGGGAATACTGCTAACGAGCAATTTTCAAAAACGTCTTATCCTTGCAGTTGATGGTGAACTTTGAAGAGGCGTATTGTTGTGGTTCACAAGTAGTCTGCTTCAGTATAAAAAACGCGTCGCCACATCATGGAGAGACCCATCCAGAGCGTCTGGTTGTAGTAATCTTTGAACAGACTGCTCTAATGCTCCTAATTGCCTGTCTGGATCTAAGTGAATCCCTCAAAGAGATAAATCCATTTCCAAGAAGAGGTCAGAATCATATGAGAACATTTCTAGGAAGCAAGAAGATACTCCAGAGTATATCAGTGAGGTAAATGAACCGCAGAACTCTATCATGTAGCACCAGATGGGTCGGACATTTTCGATGTCAATGGTGTTTCAAAAAGTAACTATAAATTGAACAATTCAGTCACTAAATGACGCACTCAATACCAAACGCCACTCTGGACGTGACTTTAAGTGTATTCTGTTTTTTTTTTTTTTGCGGGGGGGGGGGGCTGTGCGGAATCATTGGGTCAACACTGAACCTTTGTTTTCAGAACTAGGCTTCATCTCCATAAACTATAAGCCAAACCACTTTCTGCGCAATCTCCCCTTCGCCTCTAGAGGAACAGTTATTTTCTTCCGTTAAAGGGGATTTTTCTTAGCCTCGGATTACTGTCTTTTCTTTCCTTATTGTGGAAAATATCCAGGCGGATCACAAACAATAACAACAGATGAAAGCATATAGGAGAAATCCGATTTTAATTGCTTGGACAGGAATACAAGCAATGGCAGAGATATAGAAAACCAAGCAAGTGAACTTCTAGAACATTTGGATCAACAAAACATCATTCGAATACAAAACAACTTATCAAATGAATGCACATGCCCAATTTAATTGAGTAAACCTCCATCCTTCCTCAAACATACGGACTCACCCCTATTTCAGGTTTTGTGAGTTGGTTTATACCGTGCGCAGAAGACGTGCGCAGTATACTTTAGGGAAAAATTCCATTATTTTTGTTTATTTAGTTTTTCACTTGTTTATTGTTGTAAAGCTTTTTAATTTGTTTATTAGGTACGCAGTACGTAGAGAAGCAAAATAACAATTCCACAGTATTTAAATAAGTGTATTAAAATAATATTGAACCATTATTTAAGGAAATAAAGCTATATCGTCATAAACCTATTAAACCAAAATTAAATGGCAAACCTGGTATTTAAGATCGCCTAGTTCCAGCAATTTCGCAACTAAACTTCACAAATATATCCCCCATCTAAAACTACCCCTTACATGGGATATCAAAGATGGCCTTAACGAGTTTGTATAAACATCACCTGCTTAAGACATTTTCCTGATAATTGATATGTATATTTTGGATTTTGGTACATGATTTTTATATATTGAATTCATATTTAAAAGTTCAAAAATGTATGCCGACGTTACGCCGTAAAACTATGTTCTACTTCTTCAATGGACGACTCCAAAAACTCCATCCAATTAGTCACTGCCTATTCTGACTGGCCTCGTTGTCCCGTCCCTCTCGTAATTCTATTCGCTCCTTCTCCTCCAATAGGAAAGTGACCTGCTAATAAGGTCTGATATCCTCTTCGTTTTGAATGACTTTTGTATTACTGGTAAACCTTAAGAAATAGACAAAATCTTTAGATCTCTCAAAATATATGACTATCGCTTAAGCCTGCCGTATTCGCTTATTTTCATTGTTTCTAAAGGAAACACGTAATACTACTTATATAAATGAATTCTATGACATGAATTAAAGTTAGTAATATAAGTTTATAAAAATAGTTTATACATGAGTATGAGTCCAGGGGGTGCAAACATCAGGGTTTTTAATTTTCATACCTAGGTAGATTTAAACACGTGTGCTGGAAGGGCAGGTGGATGGTACCTGTTCAAATTAATGCCGGCGCACGATCTACCTGATGGGACACTTGCTGACAGAGCCTGTGTTTAAGATCTGTTTACGAGCAGAGATGTCACAACACTGTTTTAACACGTGACATGATATATGGCGGCATTGTGGTGTGCACAGTCTGTTTGGAGTGCTTTCACCAAAGAGAAATTGCTGCTCCATTTGTCTCAGCGTCCTCAGCGGCTCTGCGGGGAACCTGCATTATTCTCATACTGTATTTAACTGTGTGAGCCGATTGTGCTCATGTACCAACCAGAAGTGGTGAAAGTATGCGGTGAAGCGATCTAAATCCCAGCGTTTTGGACTACATATATCATACGAGAGTTTCAATCTGCAATTGTGAGCCTCAGCACAAACCAAGAGGGCAAACAACATTGTAACAAAATTGGTACTTACAAATCCCACTCCTGACACCATGTGACAAAGGACAAAAAAATTTCAATTAATTTCTCAAGTTATTACTCTATTACGAATCGTAAAGTAGAGGAAGTATTATATTCCACCCAGAAATTCGGTGTCGATATTTCATCGGAAATATATCTTTAGGCCCTCTGAATATATATAAAAAACATTTAAAAAAAAAAAAGGTCGTGTGTGTGTATGTGTGTGTGGATAACATAACTCAAAAATTAAAAGTCGGTTAAAAACCAAAGTTGGTATTTAAGTTCAATGTCCTTCAAGGATGCGACACGAAGATTTTGAAGAAAATAGCCCCATCCTAAACTACCCTTTACATGGATAATTTTTCGAAAAGTTTGATTTTCTTGAAAATGGCTCTTATAATTTTAATTAAAATGTCATACGTTTGAGATATTTTTATAACAAATCAAATGTATATCTACAATTTTCTGGCTATAGCCTATTAAGTCCTATTTACTCTGGATAAGTTTTGTATAACTGGTAAACCATAAGAGGTAAACCAAATCATAATATACAAAAACTCTAAGTCTTACTAAAACACACAACTTACGTCTGAATAAATGTTTTTCTAGAGTGAATCATTTCAGAGATATTCCTCGTTGTTTGCGTAAGTTTTGGAGAACTTATACTTATGAGACAGACTATCCGTTTTGCTTCATATCTTAATGTGTGACCCACTGGCCTAGGTATTGTGAGTTCATTGACCTTGCAGAAACCATTGGAACTCGATTCCGGTACAGCATTCGTTAACACGAGACCGACCTAGAAAGTCATGTGAATGCAGTATCAGATATTTGCTCTTTTTAGGCTCAAAGTGTAAGTAACTTTGTGCCGTGGCATGAATATCTAATCCCGTGTTTACCTTGGTGACTGAGGAAAATGGTGAAAACAAAAATCGCCGAAAGAACTTTAGGAATACATTTCTTATCTTAAACAACTGAATGTTCTTGCTGAAATTGTTCCAAAAAGTTCGACTCAGTTTCACTGTGTGCAATACGGATTTTAAAAATAGATACGAACGCAGATTACCTAATTTCTGTGTACATTAATAATGTCACTATGGAATATGCAAAACAACTGTGTTCTCTTGTAATAGTGGATTATTATTTTCATCGATTTCCGCCATGCTATTATAGAAATACATCTGCATATTCCTCCCTGACCACGCTATATGGCCAAATTGCTGCAGAATAATAATTTATAAGATCTTTATTAGATTGAAATTAACACTCCAGCGAACAAAATATCTATTTTAGATGTCAGGTTTGCTAATAAATTTTCGATTCCGCTTGCAACCAGCGCAATTGGTTTAGGCACGGAGAGGGTGTGAATAATGAATATCACTCTGCACCCCCCCCCCCCAGCTTCGCTGTTATGACTGACATGTACATCTGACATGAAATGTTAGCACTGTTACTTACTAACATGCAGAGCCCCATTGAAAGTCCTTCAAAAGCGATTGTTGTGTAGCAATAATGTCCTTGTAATTCAGGCTGCCTACCTACGTTCGGATAATTTCTTCTTTTCTTCTAGAAGTCCGTCACACACAATTCCTGCCCACACATTGTGACTAAAGCAATCCTGATACTTAAACCAAACATTTAATGGACGATGGATTGGTTGAGGAGGTCCAGTAGCATGGCCTCCACGTATATCATAAAGTACAAGGCAAAAATTATCGTGAATTTGATGCGATCTTCATAAAAGGAACTGTATCGCCAGTGAAATTGATTGAAATCAATTAACTGCAGTGACTTTCGGAAGGAATATTGACTTTTCACAACTGTTGGCTGTGCCCAGACATTTTGCTTATTAACAGCGAAGTCCACCATGTTTAACGAGAACTTTATATGTGATTCATGAGAAGGCTGACAATATTTTAGTGCTCTGATATTAATATAATCTTATAGCTCTCCGAATGATGCTAGGCCGCGAGAAAAAAAAAAAAAAAAAAAAAAAAAAAAAAAAAAAAAAAAACACACACACACACAGTGCCCTCTTTTAGCTCCAAGTCATAAATCCTTTATTATAATCAAAGGCTCAGTATAGAATACACTGGATAGGTAACCTTGTGTGTTTGGAATCGCTGCTAACGTAGATAGAGTTTCCAATTTGTTACGTCGTGTTTCTTTTTTGCTGCTCTGTTAACGCCAAACGCGCCCTCATCAAAACTGCAGGTAAACAATTCCGCCGGAATAACTTCATGTTTGGAATTGGAAATTGAACCAAACTATGCAAGTTTATTTATCAGCAATGTAATTTTGAGCATAGTTTCACGTTGTAATTTTGCTTTTAAGCATTTCTAGTAATTTTCTGCATTGTTCAGGAAGTACTTTTCTGTATTCTACATATTAGTCCAACTAATTACATTATTAAAAGACAACTCGCTGAATTGGTCACTTTTTCCCAATTCTAACTATAAATGAACGCAACATAAAAGTTTTAAATTGCATACAGATGTATCAAATATAATTAATATATATTTATAAGGTTGCAAGGAGAAGTTGGTATCTATCAGGTTGCAAAGATAAAATAAGCTTTAATGCTCCTAAACGGTTTTTAATTAATTATAATTCATTATTTAATTTCAGTACTCAGCTAGCTCCTTTTCAAAACTCATGTTCCAAATTACTCATTTTAAAAACTCACGTGTTCCAAAAGGGTACGCTTCAAAACTCCCATGATCCGGAGATTAAGAGTCTAAACCCACATGATCTGTTATTTAAAACACAATAACTTTTTTTTCTTTTGTAAACTGAACCATTTCGGATATTCCCTGTTATTTCTGCCAGTTTCGGAAAACTTAAAACTTTCGTGAAATGGAACTTCTTTGTTCATTTTTAGTTTCTCTAATGGTAAGTAGGGTAAGTATTGTATTCCACCCAAAAATTCGATGTCGAGATTTCGCCGGAAATATATGTTTTGAGACCCCTGAATCCAAAAAAAAAAAAAAGCATTTTTTGAAAAAGGTCTGTGTGTGTGTCAGTCTGTCAGCCTGTGTACAGCATAGCTCAAAAACGAAAAGTCGGTTAAAAACCAAAGTTGGTATTTAAGTGTAATGTCTTTCAAGGATGCGACATGAAGATTTTGAAGAAAATAGCCCCACCCTAAACTACCCTTTACATGGAACATATTTAGAAAATTTTGATTTTCTTGAAAATGGCTCTAACGATTTTTATTAAAATGTCATATGTTTGAGATATTTTGATGACAAATGAAATGTATATCTTGAATTTTCTGTTTATAGCCCCTGTAGTCGTATTTACTCTGGACGAATTTTGCGTAACTGGGAAACCGTTAGAGATAGACAAAATCTTGCACTACAGAAAATGTAGCTCTTGCTAAAATACACAATTTATGTCTCAATAAATTTTCTTGTAGGGTGAACCATTTCGGAGATATTCCTTGTTATGTGTGTGAGTTTCGGAAAACTTAGAACTTTCGTGAAATGGATCATCGTTGTTCTTTTTTTATATGTTAAGTGTGCAAAGACAACAGAATCTCACAAATTTGACTATCGCACAAAGCCTACTGTATTCTAACATTCCCCTTGCACCTACAAGGAAATAAGCAATACGATAATTTGTACAAATGTTTATCTCAACTAACACGAAGAAGATAGAGGAATAAGAGTTTGTAAGAATGGTTAGTACAAGAGTAGAGAAAGTCATGTGAGTGCAACACATCAGATTTTTATATGTCGACTTGGGACCCTAGCTGTCGAGGGATGCTTAAACGTCACTCTGTCATTTGAGAGGAAGAGGAAGATACTTGTAACACTCCCTGGTTAACGTGTGTGCCTCGGACCAGGTGTAAGTATTGCCAACTGTGATTGAGGTAGCACTGCTTATCATAAGTCTGCAAACGTCACAATGTTAAGTAGCAGAACTTGCCGGACTGTGTGAACACCGACTTAGTAGCTTCATTAAGGCACGTACAGCGGAGTCCCATTTGCTTCAATTAGGTCGTACACTCTTCTCTCGGCAAGTGGAAGCTTTACAACCACAATTTGCTTCCCTCCACACAAATCCCAAGTCGACGGCTGCTCATTCAGCGAGGGTGATGGAGAAGTCAATTAGATTATTGCAGAGCTTTTCCATGTCTCTCCCCACTGTGACAATTCTCTCTGCAAGAAACTCTCCTCTGTGTGTGTGTGTGTGTGTGTGTGTGTGTGTGTGTGTGTGTGTGTGTGTGTGTGTGTGTGTGTGTGTGTGTGTGTGTGTGTACGTGTGTCAGTCCAGTATACCCAAGTGTCGGGACATTTCCGCCCAGTCTTCTGTAGATTTTATATACCCGCGTACTTGCACGAGTTACTAATTAATAACATTCCGCAAGGTTAACGAAAAATTTTGATGTATTACACTCACATGACCTTCCCTACTCTGATAGTAACCATTCTTACAAACTCTTCGTGTTAGTTGCGATAAACATTTGCAGAAACTATCTTATTTCTTATTTCCTTGTAGGTGCAAGGGGAATATTAGAATACAGTAGACTTTGTGAATACTTTTACTTTGTAAAATCTTTTAAAGCTTTGAGATTCCGAAAAAATGAACAACGATGTTCCATTTCGCATAAGTTTTGGTTTCCGAAACTCACACGCATAACAATATCTCATAAATGGTTCATTTGGACATAAATTGTGTATTTTAGCAAGATCTACATTTTTTGTATAGTATGATTTGGTCTATCTCTAACGGTTTACCAGTTATGCAAAAGTCGTCCAGAGTAAATACGACTACAGGGGCTATAGCCAGAAAATTCAAGATATACATTTCATTTGTCATAAAAATATCTCAAACATATGACATTTTAATCAAAATCGTTAGACCCATTTTGAAGAAAATCAAAATTTTCGAAACATTTTCCATGTAGGATGGGGCAATTTTCTTCATAATCCTCGTATCGCATCCTTGAAAAGCATTAAACATAAATACCAACTTTGGTTTTTAAATTACTTTTCGTTTTTGAGATATGCTGTCTACACACACACACACACACACACACACACACACACACACACACACACACACACACACACACACACTCGCACAGACGGACCGTTTTCTAAAAATACCTTTTTTGGATTAAGGGGGTCTCGAAACATACATTTCCGGTGAAATCTCCACAACAAATTTTTGGTTGGAATGCAATACTTACTCTACTCCTCTAGTTCCTCTCTATATATGAACAATTTTGGAGATATTCCTTGTTAATTGTGTGAGTTTTGGAAAACTTAGTTTTGCCAAAAGAAAGATCGTGATTAATTATTCCCATACTTCCCTTGCAGATACAAGGGAATAAACTAACACGAAGAAGATATAGGAATAAGAGTTTGTAAGAATGGTTAGTACAAGAGCAGAGAAGGTCATGTGAGTGCAACACATCAGATTTTTAATGTGTATCTCCAGGGAAATCTCGGTATAGAATATAGTCTAGTAAACCATAACCTCATTGATTGAATTGAATTTTGTTATGTTTCTCAATTTCCCATTACTACAGTTTTAACAGGAAAACTCTCAGAAATGTGTATTGCGAATGAAGGAAGTTTGTAATGCTGGTTGCAGAACTGTGAAATTCAGGCTGAGAGCCGGTGCATTAGTGACGTCCCTTAGGAGTCCGAGCACTAGCCAACCCCAAGGTAGAGTAGGAAGGTCACAAGGTCAATGCAACGTCATCTCCGCAGGGTTACACTACCTCTCATATTAGGCAGATCCCAATTATCCTCACGAGGCCAAGGGAATTCTATTCCAGAGCCACCCCATTTGGAAACACACCAAGGGGCGAGGCCCTTAGGATCACCAACCGGACACACCAGCTTGACGTATTAATACCATTACAACAATACACACACAGCATGTACTGTTTCTTCGTGTAATGGGTTAACTTCGGAAACTCAGCTGATTTTCTCTCACTTTGCCTATAGTTAACTTTAACATCCATTTATATACTTGCTTGTACCAGATATCTTACTAAGTCTTTAAGTTTCTAATGTATAGATGGGGAGAACTGACACAATGTGTCATTTCCCCTACATCGTAGTTTTAACCCCGTTCACTCTTCTACACACCGGTTAGCTATCAGTACTTTTGTGTTCCTGGTAAACAAAACTTTGTTTGCTATGCCAAAAGAAAATGTATGTAACGTAATCACAAAACCAATACATCTTTCTCTATTCGGTTCCGCTACTGCACGCCTTGAAACTTATCTTGCTTTTATCTATAAACAAACAGAATCTGAAAAGGTGGCCAGCGTTTGGTGGCGGGGTGAGTGGAGAGGATAAATACTTGATTGCATTCCTGTTATCCCTCTTCCCCATGCTGTTCTAGTGCAGATTGGGTCCTATTTCTTTCACCTGGCTTAATTATCCCATTGCACTCTATAGTTTCCTCTGATTAACGACACCAATTCCTTAGTAAAATTTATTTTTAGTCCATCTGAAGAATGTAGATTTTTCTTTTAACGACCCTAGGGAACAAGTCTTTCTTTAAAATCTAAGTTTGGCTTTTCGTTTTAAGTTATGCTGTACAAACACACATAAACAATGCATAAAAGTCAGTGAGAAATTAAGTAGAATACCATATAAATAACACCAGCACTTAACAGCTGCTTTTCCATGCTGTATTCCCTTACTCTGTTCCCAGATCCTCCATCGAATTATTAATATTTTCAGCCTTGGATTATCTCGCTTTAAATATACGCACGTTAAGGTTAGTGTTAAAAATGAAATTGAGGTGAAACCTCAACCTTCCGAATATGGCCAGCAGGTGGCGCACTTACAAGTAGTACTATGAAATGCAACAGAGGTCGCTAGTAGTGCTAGGAATGAACAACTTTATAGCAGACCTAATCCTGTGCTTCATTGCGAGTCTAAAGGTGAGTTTTTGACACTTTTTTGTTACAAAACAACCTCGGCAAAAAAACACCATATTAAAAGCAAGCCCTTCTAATATGGCCCACTTGATAGGGCCCACCAGACATGGCGCTATTTCACGTAAAGCTACATTTATTTATTTTACCAAAATATTTTCCGCAGTCAATTAATTTTTACGAAACCAATGTCTAAATGTTTACACAGCTTATTCTCACCTCTCGCCTATATGGTTTACAACAGGGGCCATATTTGGAACAGTTTTATCATGAATAAAGGAATGCCACTTTTTTATTTCATCATTATTTGGTAACTTCTAAATCGATTATTATTAGTGTCTTTATATGTAATTGTAAGTTTACAGAATGTATTTATAAAGACATCTGCTCGTGTTACAGAAAAAAAAATTATTTTGTTGTTTAACGACGCTGTCAATTGCCAGGATCACATTAGCGTCGCCGGTGTGCCGGAATTTTGTCCCGCAGGAGTTCTTTTACATGCCAGTAAATCTACTGACATGGAGCTGTCGTTTTTAAGCACACTTAAAAACCATCGACCTGGGCCGGGTTTGAACCCGCGACCTTGGGATCAGTAGGCCAGCGTCTAACCAGACCGACTCGTGTTACAGAGTGTTACGTGTGTGGACACTTTAACCATTGTACTAATTGTTCATTTTCTATCGTATATACTATCCGTTTTCCTTCACTTCTTAATGTGTAAGTAGTGAGGTCAGTGGATATACAGAAGTATTAGAACTCATTTCCAGTAAACCATTGGTTACCGCGAGACTGGCCCACTCTGCGTCACTTACTTAGACCTACTAACTACCCTAAAAGAATACAACTCTTAACTAGAAATATGTTTACAAATTAAGAAAATATTGATGTAATATTATTGATTAACCTATTCTCAGTTACATAACCTAAGAGACTGAATGTAATTGCTTTTTGAAAAATATAGTGAAAACCAGTCTCACAAAAGAAAGCATGGTAAATATCTAACTTAATTTCAAATATATACATACAGGAGACACCTTCTAACGATATTAAAAATGTATATGCTTCACTTAGTAGGTTTATGATAAAAATGTGCGAAAATGGATAATGTAGCAGAAAATGTTGATTATCTCCAAAAGTTCTGCGAACAGCAGCTCAGTAATTCGTGCTACTGTACCTCCCTTTATTCTCCAGAGTATGTTCCCAAGAGGTGAGACGGATATTTATTCATAAACCCTTAGGAAAGTTGTTTATGGAATTAGCTCAAAAGAAAAAGAAAAGTATTGCACTATTTGGATGTGTACATAAAATAAGA
Source organism: Tenodera sinensis (assembly GCA_030765045.1). NCBI lineage: Eukaryota > Metazoa > Arthropoda > Insecta > Mantodea > Mantidae > Tenodera > Tenodera sinensis. Next base: position 177,709,561 of record CM060965.1, on the reverse strand, counting down.
CACGGAACATAAATTATATCGTGTATTAAACTCGTGAAAATTCACTGACAAATGTTGGTAACAATGTTCAAATCTTAAGTGTCGCAGCGATCATAAAAAAGACGATAGAAAACCTTTCCTGAAGAAGTGACAAGATTGCTAAGCACTATACAGAAGGTGAACGCTCTCCCCCTCGCTCTGCCCTCTCTCGCTCTCGCGCGCCCTCTCTTGCTCTCTACCTTGCTCTTTCTTTCTCTCTCTTGCTCTCTTGCTCTCTCTCTCGCTCTCTCTCTTACTTGCTCTCTCGCTCTCTTTCTTGCTCTCTCTCGCTCTCTTTTTTGCCCTCTCTCTCGCTCTCGCGCGCCCTCTCTTGCTCTCTCGCTTTCTCTCTTGCTCTCTCTTGGTCTCTCGCTCTCTCTCTTGGTCCCTCGCTCTCTCTCGCTCTCTTTCTTGCTCTCTCTCGCTCTCTCTCTCTTGATCTCTCGCTCTCTCTCGCTCTCTTTCTCGCTCTCTCTTGCTCTCTCTCGCTCTCTCTCTTGCTCCCTCTCTTGCTCCCCCTCTCGTTCTCTTGCTCTCTCTTGCTCTCTCTCGCTAGCTCTCTTGCTCCCTCTCTTGCTCCCCCTCTCGTTCTCTTGCTCTCTCTTGCTAGCTCTCTTGCTCCCTCTCTTGCTCCCCCTCTCGTTCTCTTGCTCTCTCTTGCTCTCTTTCTCGCTCTCTCTTGGTCTCTCGCTCTCTCTCTTGGTCCCTCGCTCTCTCTCGCTCTCTTTCTTGCTCTCTCTCTCGCTCTCTCTCTCTTGATCTCTCGCTCTCTCTCGCTCTCTTTCTCGCTCTCTCTTGGTCTCTCGCTCTCTCTCTTGGTCCCTCGCTCTCTCTCGCTAGCTCTCTTGCTCTCTCTCTCGCTCTCTCTCTCTTGATCTCTCGCTCTCTCTCGCTCTCTTTCTCGCTCTCTCTTGCTCTCTCTCGCTCTCTCTCTTGCTCCCTCTCTTGCTCCCCCTCTCGTTCTCTTGCTCTCTCTTGCTCTCTCTCGCTAGCTCTCTTGCTCCCTCTCTTGCTCCCTCTCTTGCTCCCCCTCTCGTTCTCTTGCTCTCTCTCGCTAGCTCTCTTGCTCCCTCTCTTGCTCCCCCTCTCGTTCTCTTGATCTCTCGCTCTCTCTCGCTCTCTTTCTCGCTCTCTCTTGCTCTCTCTCGCTCTCTCTCTTGCTCCCCCTCTCGTTCTCTTGCTCTCTCTTGCTCTCTCTCGCTAGCTCTCTTGCTCCCTCTCTTGCTCCCCCTCTCGTTCTCTTGCTCTCTCTTGCTCTCTCTCGCTAGCTCTCTTGCTCCCTCTCTTGCCCCCCCTCTCGTTCTCTTGCTCTCTCTTGCTCTCTCTCGCTAGCTCTCTTGCTCTCTCTTGCTCCCTCTCTCGCTCTCTCTCGCGCTCTGTCTCGCTCTGTCTCACTCTCTCTCGCGCTCTCTCTTTCTCTCTCTTGCTCTCTGTCTTGGCCTCTCTCGCTTGCTCTCGCTTGCTCTCTCTCTCTCTTGCTCTCTTTCTTTCTCTCTCTTGCTCTCTCTTTCTCTCTCTTTCTTTTTCTAAATTTTTAAAAAACATCGGATTATTTAAACTTACTGATACATTCTCAACAAGCAAATCTCAACCAAACCTAGATCACATTATAAAATAATCTACTAAGAAGATTGTATTTACCATTGCATCTCCCTACGCAAGTTGGGATGGAGTTACTTTAACTGCCCTAATAATGACAGCTTTGTTTTTCTGGAACGGTCCACAATTAATAATAGTTACATTGCAGTGAAGCAAGTCATAACATTCTTCCCAGAAACATTCACAGTTTTTTATGATATACTCGTATATATCTGTTAAATGTTCAGCGTTTCTTTCTTTCCTTCTATTTTAATACCCTCGGGAAGTCAGTTCGATAAAACAAACAGGACACTGAACGAAAAGACAAATGGTTTTTGAGGGCAGACAATCCAAAATAGTTAAATTAAAGGGATAAAAAAGCATGGGAAGGGGGCCCAGTTAGCGTAGCGTAGGAAGTTCTCATTTTACAGCTCCAGTTTGTGTTTCAAAGTTATATTACATTAAACTACCTCTGGCATTTTAACTGGCCAATGTCTCTTTCTATGAGTGCCAGGGTTGGAAAGACAATTATGTCAGACAGCCGCAACAAATGGAAGCGAGGATATGCGAGGAAAGTAGAAAACGTACACATCCGTTCACCATGAACTTCACATGCGATTTATTGCGATAATTAGAGAGTGCTCTAAAACTGTTGTGGCTAGCACTAAATGGAAGGAAGGGAAAGTGCCCGAATATATCTCCCTTATTACTTGTTCATGCAGTTTTGATCATCATTTTTAGCTCCTTTGTTCTACTGGATGTTACTTAGGGTGTAATAGTCAGAAGCAGGCTCCAGCGCCGCACATGGGCCATAGACTGTGTTTGTATCCCTTGAGAGGAGGTGAGACCAGAAGAAAAGGCAGATCTGACCGACGATTAGCGCTAGCAGAACAAAGTACTTATCGATACCACAGTGACATCTATCCTGAAGCCGAGGAGAGCCTTTCTACGTCAATGTCAGCCCTGAGGTTCACAAAACGAACCCAAGATGGAGCCACAGTTGGCAGGAAAAGCTTTCTTTGCACACCAATTCTGATAGGAAATTCGTTGTAGAATAGTAACCACCGCATTATTCACCTACCGTCCTGGGAAGCCCACGATATAAATCGAAGGTCAGGACAGGGTTCTAAACCCAATCTTTTTATGTTAAGAACTAACCCTAGCAATACCAAAGGGGGGGGTGGGGGGGCGGTTGCTTTATGCCCATCTTCTGCAATTTTAAACTCTGTCTTAACTTTTTAATTAAAAGCATGCAGTTAGGTTGTTGTTAATCACTGTTTCTATTCCTGAACTATACAATTGCTTCAAAGTTTCCATTTTTGGTCTTTTTGAGGAAAACTTAAATATCAATGTGGTAATAGAGAATCCCCTCATCCGAATAATGTGATTCATGTAAAAATGTAAAAAAAGAATAGTTAAACAATATTATAGTACCTGGGTGACCGAGCTTCGCTCGGAGATTTTCCCCTCTGTTTTTGTGACTTTTTTTTAAAATCCGTTGCATTTATATTTCAATCATAGAAAATTATATGAATTGTATGTTGAAGGGCAAACAGGGGATATATGAAATTGCTACATAAAAGAAAAGCAAGTAGAAAGCCATTTGAAAGTAATATATTGTGTAGTAAAATTATCATAAAAAGTTTCTTCAAGGAAAAATACATATACGTGCCGAATTTCGCGGTGATATGATATGAATTGTTTAAAGAAAAGTGAGTAGAGAAAGATGTGAATGTGTTGCCTAAAAGTAAGTAGAGAAACCACTGTGAATGTAATATACGCATTTCTATTTCAAACATACAGAAAATTGTATGACATTTGGAGAAGAGTGAGCAGAGAAAGAGATGTGAATGTGTTACCTAAAATTGAGAGGGGAAAACAGGGTGAATGTAATAGTATTTCCATTTCAAGCATACAGAACATGGTATGACTTATTTTAAAAGCGAGGATAAAAAACTTTTTTGTGTAAAATCACGTTTTTTATGGGAAGTGAGTGAGTGAGTGTGTCGGGTTTAAGGGCCCGTCGACAACTTGGTCATTAGGGCCCCGAGTCCAGAAGTAAAATTACATACTGTCAAGTGTTAAAAACATCACCCATTAAAAACTAAAAATCTACGGTTAAAATAGATAAAAAACCTCTAAACAACTATTAAAACGTTTCATTTAAAATGCTAAAAACAGAAACTTAAAATTGCTACAAAGTAAAAAACACTAAAACGTTAAAAAACCCAAAAATACGGCCATCTAAAAAGGCTAAAATCTCTGAAATAAAATAACCTTACACTTGCTTCATAAAATCAATTATGGAACAAAACCGCAGCACTGTATTTACAGATACTGGGTCGTTGCCTAAAACTGACGACAGTGTAAGGCCCAGGCCAACGGACTGGCGCTCACTAGCGTATCGCGGACAATCAAGAAGGACATGTGCGACGGAGATTGGAATGTTACACGTCGTACAGACAGGCTCCGGATCACCACGCAAAAGGTGTCCATGCGTGGCTCGGGTATGGCCTATCCTCAGGCGGGTTAAGACCACTTCTTCCCGCCTGGAATTCCTGCAGCTGGTATGCCAGGGTTGTACCGTGTCCTTGATTGTCCGTAATTGAGTGCCGGATAACGCTTCCCAAGATTCCTGCCAGAGAGCAAATAGATGGCGACGGAAATATTTCTGCACATCTATATAGGGCAGCGTACGGGTGGAATACTCCGGAAGGCGACATGCAGACTTTGCAGCCGCATCCGCCGCCTCGTTACCCGGAATACCCACATGGCCTGGGATCCACGTAAAAACAAACTGGTATCCGCGAGACAGTAGCTGAGAAATCAACGTCTGGATTTTAACAACCAATGCCGAGGTGCCGATAAACTGTTGCAGGGCCTGGAGAGCGCTAAAAGAATCGGAACAAACGATAAAACTTCCAGGACCTGAACTGGAGATAAAAAGGAGGAAATAAAATATGGCAAACAACTCGGCGGTAAATACTGAACTGGCGTCCGGTAGGCGGTACGTATGAGCGACACCGTTGTATATAAAGGCGCAACCCGTCGAACTACCCGTCTGGGACCCATCGGTAAATACCGGACAGGAAGTCCGGTATCGCCCCAGTAGTTCCGTGAATAGTTGGCGAAACACGGAATGAGGGGTAGCTATCTTAACACAGCCCGACAGCTCCAGGTCAAAGCGTGCGCGCTGGAGTTGCCAGGGAGGACATCGGCCACGTGAATGCCGCTCTACGGCTGGCAGTCGAAGGGCGTGTGCAGCAAGCAGTTCACGAAACCGGATACCACTTGGACGGGAGATGGTTGTATTTCGCATATAACGGTGCGCGAGGTCTGGACGCAACACGGGTGGAAACGAAGGGTGACCTGGATGGGCGGCCAACCTTGCCACGTAAGAACAAAGTAATAAAGAGCGTCGAACAGACAGTGGAGGTTCGCCAGAATCAGCATACAGACAATCGATTCTGCTGGTGCGGAAAGCCCCAGTAGCGAGACGGATACCAGTGTGATGTACTGTGTCTAAAAGCCGGAGTTTAGACGCAGACGCCGCGCCATAAATAAAACAGCCGTAGTCTAATTTGGACCGGACCAGAGAGCCATACAACCTCAACATGACGGTGCGGTCGCCGCCCCAAGATGCCCCAGATAAGACCCTGAGTACCCGAAGCGAACGATCGCACGAAGCACGAAGATAGCGGATATGGTGCTCCCACGTCAGTTTACTGTCGAGGTGTAAGCCCAAGAACTTAAGGTGCGGTACAAAAGGAAGACGTGTGTCGCGCAGATGAAGATCGGGAGGAGGGTGTACTCCTCGCAGTCGGTGAAAGTGTAGACACTGTGTTTTCGTAGGGGACAGCCGAAAGCCCGTGCGTAATGCCCACTCGGCGATGGAGGTTATGGTCAGCTGCAGTTGACGCTCGATGTGCTCCAAACTATAAGAGCGATAGTAGATCGCAAAGTCGTCAACATATAGCGACATCGGGATACCGCTACGAACAACACTAGTGATGCCATTAATGGCAACTGCGAAAAGTGTGACACTGAGGATGGATCCCTGGGGTACACCATTCTCCTGGATCTTCTCTTGAGACAGCGTGTTGCCTATACGGACACGAAAACGGCGAATGAGTAAAAAGTTAAAAAGGAAAACGGCTAAGTGACCGCGCAAACCATAACCGTGTAGAGTACGGAGAATGCCATAGCGCCAAGTAGTATCGTAGGCCTTCTCCAGATCAAAGAAGACACCCACGACATGCTGCTTCAGGAGAAACGCATTCTGTATGTATGCCTCCATGCGCGTCAGGTTGTCGACACTGGAGCGATAGCGACGAAATCCGCACTGAACATTGCTCAGCAGGTTATTCGTCTCTAGCCACCACACTAAGCGAGTGTTAATCATCCGTTCCAAGGTCTTGCAGACGACACTCGTCAGGCAGATAGGGCGGTAGCTAGAGGGAAGTGTCCGGTCTTTTCCTGGTCGAGGGATAGGGATGACAATGCCCTCTCGCCAGGAAGACGGAAAAACCTGCTGATGCCAGATGCGGTTATACATGCTCAACATGAAGGAAAGAGCTGCAGGTGGAAGATGAAGCAGCATTTGGCGGTGGATGTCATCAGGACCGGGAGAAGAATTCTTTGCTAGGGACAAGGAATGCGCTAGCTCCGCCTCGGTAAATGGTGCATTGTACGGTTCACTTTGGGCACTGTTAAAACTAAGGCCTATCTGCTCCGCAGATTCCTTGATAGCTAAAAACGCTCTATCATAGCTTTGGGTTTGGCTAGTACAGGCAAAATACTCGGCAAGGGCGTCGGCGATGTCCTGCTCGCTGGTGTAACGGGAGCCCTGCACGGCAAGGCCGGGGATGGTCGTCCGGCGGCACTTGCCGTACATTCGCCGAACAGCAGTCCACACCTTTTGCGCCGAACTTCGACGGCAAAGAGAAGATACATACTTTTCCCACGATTTGCGTTTTGCGTCTCGAAGTATAAATCTTGCCCTAGCACGAGCACGCTTAAAAGCGACGAAGTTCGCCTGCGTAGGATGTAATGTAAAGATACGCAATGCACGCTTACGTGCTTTAGTAGCCAAACGGCATTCCTCGGACCACCAAGGCACAGGAACGTGACGAGGTGTAGTGGAACCACGAGGAATGCTGGAATCCGCTGCACGAAGGATAGAGTAAGTAAAATACTCCACCATGTCGTCAATGGTGGTAAAACCATCGTCGGTTAGGTGAATGAGGGAACGAAACTTCCCCCAGTCAGCCTTGGAAATAATCCAGTGAGGAAAGCGTGTTGGCACAGAATTGTGGCCGGATAAGTGAATGCTAATGGGGTAATGATCACTGCCAAATAATTCGGAAAGTACCGACCAGTCGAGTAGAGGTACCAGTGACGGACTGCTAAAAGAAACGTCAAGTGCGGAGTGTGTACCATAGGCAGATGATAAGTAAGTAGGCACGCCAGTGTTTAATATGACTAGGCCGGACATAGGCAAACGTCTGCTACAAGGCACCCACGGGCATCGTCAATGTCGGAGCCCCAATGAGAGTGCTTGGCATTCAGATCGCCAAGAAAGATGAACGGTGGCGGAATCTGTGCCAAGAGAGCCCGAAGATCGTTCGTGTGTACGACACTGACCGGTGGCAGATAGACATTGCAAAGGGATAAACAGAGGCTCTGCAGCTGCACACGCACCGCTACAGCTTGTAGCGGCGTGTTGAGTGGCACACTGGTGGCAGAGATATCATGCGCCACCAGGATAGCAACACCCCCGCTGGCTCGCCTATTAGCTGCAGAGTCATGTCTAAATGCCGAAAAACCACGAAGTTGTAATGCGTGGTTAGGGTGCAAGTGCGTTTCTTGTAGACAGACGATTGATGGAGACCGTTGCGAAACGAGATGCTGTACGTCCGGAACACGTGCCCGGAACCCATTAACATTCCACTGGATTATTTCCATGGTAAAGAAGAATTAGGGATTCGTCTTCATCTTTTTCTTTTTCATCTTTACCTTAACCGACTTCGGACGGGGTAGGTTAAATTCGCCATCGTCTGGTGACTCCGCCGACGTCCGGTAGTCTGAAGATCCCCGGCGGCTCGCTGAACGAGAGCGGGAGCGGGACTTCATGGACGATGTGCGACTGCTGGCGCGACCAGAAGGCCTAGAATAATGGCTGTCAACAGGCTGGCTGCGGCTAGTTGTCTTGTGAGCTGGTGTCTGCACGGCTATAGATGTAGTAGCAGGTGCAGCTGTGGCACGAGACAGTGAAGGGGTATTCGCAGGTAGGTCAGTCTGTGTAGAAGCATCTGACACAGGAACGTGCTGGATCGCTACGCTGCTGGCAGGAGCGCGTCGGGCAGCCAAGGCATAACCTGTGGTGGTAGCAGGTTTCAGCTGCTCAAAGCGACGACGCGCTTCTGGAAACGCGAGATGTTCTTTCACGCGCAATTCTTGTATACATTTCTCATCCAAGAACTTCGCACACTGACGCGAGCTGGATGGATGCTTCCCTTCACAGTTCACACAGAGGGGATCCCGTGTACATGTCGGGTCCTCATGGGCTGCTAAACCACAGCGCTCACATATAGCAGGATTATTACACAGGGTCTTAGTATGGCCGAACCGTTGGCACCTAAAACAACGCATGGGGTTCGGCACATACTGGCGTACGGCGGCACGTTCGTAGCCACAAAAGATGTACTCGGGCAATTTAGTTCCTCTGAACGTCAGAAACACCATACGCAAAGGCACATCCTTGCCATCCTGCTTTTTGGTAAGACGGTAAGCCTGACACACACGCTGGTCGGAGAGACAGGTGGTAATCTCATCGTTCGACAGATTGTCCAGACTGGAGGTGGTGACAACTCCCCTACATGTGTTGAGCGATTTGTGTGGGGCTACCCGAATTGGGTAGGAGCCCAACAAACTCGCCTTTAAAAGTTTCTGGGTCTGGTCTGCCGTGTTGGTTTCGATCAACAGCGTACCGTCTCGAACTCTGGTCGCGTTCTTAACCGGGCCACATATTCTGTCGACTTCTCGTTTTATATAAAATGGGCTAAGGTCCTTTATCGTTTTCCAGTCACATGCCAAAGTCAAAACCAAGAAAGGGTCAAAGGAAGAGGGGTTGCGCGGAGACATGATTATTTGGACCCCCATCCGGAACTGTCGGCGTCAGCCTGCCATCCGGGGGTCAAAGGATAAAAGACACCAAAATCTCCACGGTCTGTGCCGCCATGGAGACCCCTCCATGACTGACCTCAAGGCGTACTTCAGAGGAGCTACCCTCCGATCTCCACTGCTTGTCCGCATGGGTAAACCGTTCACCACGTGACACCCCGGTTTTATGCCCCCACCACAGGAATAACCGCCTGTAGCTCCCCGCTTTAGCACACGCTGCCTCAACGGAGTCAGCGTGGATTCAGGGGACTTCGGGTTGATTACACCGGGGCTCCGTCAGCGGTAACACGTCCGGCCGGTGATACTAACCCGACGGCACGCGGCCGTCGGGAGATTAACACCGGCCGTGCCCTCCAGGAGCTACGTGGGTGTACTTGACGTGTGGACGGGCTCCGCACCTAAGGCTACACATGGGGGCAGTGTGAAGGGTCCGCACAACCTTCGCGCCTGAGACCTCCGAAGAGCACACAAGTCGGGGGCCGCGCTGAAAACCGTGGGACAGGACCACGGAGATAGGAAAGATCCCTGCTGGTGAGACAGGAGTTATAAATCTAGGAACTTACAAACCAATAATCAGAATAAGCCTAGAAGAGGAAGAGGGTGATATAAAGGCAACATAAAAAGCTGCACGTGGCACAGTTAATGACTATGAAGGGGTGAAATGATGGTGCGCAGCTCGGGGCCCCGGGTGCGCCAAACCCGGACCTACCGTGGTAGGTTCCCCTGGGGGAGTTTGATTTCGGAGTCCTCTTCTCCTAGATGAGTCGTCGACCAAGACTAACGAGCCTCATCTACCCGTTGGAATGTTCTTAGCTTCCCCTCACCTCTTGCCTACCAGTGGTCACAAAGACACACGTAGCAGGCCGTCTGGTTCGGGTACTGAGCCCCTCCGCCACGGCAAGGCGACACTCCTTCGGAGGGGACGTTTTTTATGGGAAATTGTTTATAGAAGAGTGAGTAGAGAAAGAGATGCGAAAGATGTAAATGTGTTACCTAAAATTGAGAAGAGAAAACAATATGAATATAATATGTAGCATTTCTGTTTCAGACATACAGAAAATTGTATTACTTAATTTAAAAGTGGGGATAAAATGTTTTTTTGGTGTAAAATCAGGTTTTTTATGGAAAATTGTTTATAGAGGAGTGGGTAGAGAAAGTGATGTGAATGTGTTACCTAAACGTAATTAAGAGAAACCACTATGAATGTAATATGCAGCATCTCTATTTCAAACATACAGAATATTGTATGACTTCTTTTTAGAAGAGTGAGTAGAAAAAGAGATGTGAATGTGTTAGGTAAAAGTAAGTAAGAAACCACTGTAAATGTAATATGCAGCATCTCTATTTCAAACATACAGAAACTTGTATGACTTCTTTTTAGAAGAGTGAGTAGAGAAACCACTGTGAATTGTGTTACTTAAAAGTGAGAAGAGATAACAGTGTGAATGTAACAGTATTTCTATTTCAAACACACAGAACATGGTATGACTTATTATAAAAGCGGAGATAAAAATGTTCTTTGGTGTAAAATCAGGTTTTTTATGGAAAATTGTTTATAGAGGAGTGGGTAGAGAAAGAGATGTGAATGTGTTACCTAAAAGTGAATAGAGAAAACACTGTGAAAGTAATATGCATGTATACAAAGATTTAACCAAACCTTTAGAGCCGTTTCTGAAACACGGGGAATATATATACAAGAATTGCTCTGTGGAAGCGGGAATAAAAAATGTTATTTTTTATTTAAAATCGCGCTTTTTTCGGGAATTACACCTTTATAGATGAACTTAAAAAGCAAAACTATCTGAATACAAAATTTGATCGAAATCGTTAGAGCCGTTTCCAAGTTGCGCGGAATATATATACAAGAATTGCTCGTTTAAATATATAAGATAACCTTTATAAACATAAGATATAATACCATTGGTAGTATAAGTTCAAAGGTTGGCATTACTGAGTTGCAAGTTGGTCTTTCTGTATCAATAATTGCATCCATACTGTCTTTTTCGGACATTCTTATTACACCGAAAATTTTCCGAAATTTTTCTTACTTTTCACAACAATGGACTAATTAATTTTCAGCGCTCAACAACGACTTTGTGTAGTGGAGGCCGGAGTATTTCCAAATATTACTTATATTTTGTGAAGTATCAAGATTTTCTACTTCTATTTGTTTATGCCAACAAACTGGTGTTGTAATGCTGGTATGGGCAATGGTTCAAATCCCGGCTATGGCATTGAATTTTTCAGTCCTGATTTCACCTCTTAAAACCAAAGTTGGTATTTAAATTTACTATCTTTGAAGGATGCGATCCGGGGATTTTGAGGAAAATTCTTCATGCCTAAACTACCTCATACACGGAAAATTTTTCAAAAACTTTCATTTTCTAAACGGTTTTGATTAAAATGTAAACCCAGATATGCTCACTGAAATAATTTTAAACTCAAAACGTGAAGGGAAAAAGCCACATTTATAGATGCTAATATTCTTTATTCCAGCAAAAATAAAAATGCTTCCGATTTTATAACTTTGGCAAGTTTGACAACATAAATTCCATGACTCACTGGTTTTTTCATTAAAGTTACTGTGAATGACGTTGGTATGAGATTTCAAATACCGGTTAGATGAACTAATTTGAAATTAACGTGGGATTTATTATAATGAGCCTTTCTCTCTCTCTCTGGTTTACTCTGCCTGGCGTAGACCATTTAAGTCTCCATGACAAGCTGTAACGGAATTTTAAACAAAATCGACGGAGAACCGCCGCGATTGAATGCTTGTGGCTTCGATTTCGGATTTTCCTGGATATTGTCGCCCACGTTTTCATAAAATCAGGTAAAGTTTTGATAACTTGCTTCGTATGTCAAAAATGAATTGATTTTCTTGAAAATGGCTGTAACGATTTTGATTAAAATGACATATTTAAGATATTTTTATGACAAATGAAATAAATATTTTGAATTTTCTGGCTATAGCCCATGAAGTCCTATTTACTCTGGATCACTTTTGCATAACTGGTAAACCGCTAGAGATAGACAACATATTACTGTACAAAAAATATAGATCTTGCTAAAACACACAGTTGATGTCTGAATAAATTTTCTCATAGGGTGAACCGTTTCGGAGATATTCCTTGTTGTGTGTGTAAGTTTCGGAAAACTTAAAATTTTCGTGAAATCTAATATCCTTGTTCATTTTTTTATATTTTAAGTGTGCAAAGAGAACGGAATCTCAAAGATTTAAAACATTTGACTATCGCACAACTGTATAGCTATTTTCTCCTTGTAAGCAGAAGAAAATAATAGGGTAATTTCTGCAAATGCTTATCTGAACTAACACGAAAAAGATAGAGGAATAAGAGTTTGTAACAATGGTTAGTACAAGAGTAGATTTTTTAGGTTTTGTAATAGTTATGAAGTTATATTTCTGGTTGAGTCCGTCTCGAGAGCGTTAGGTTTGGTAGCGAGCGTTGCTGAAATTCAAAAATTAGGGAGCATGTGTCAGAACGCTCCTTGCCACAGAAATTTTAATCATGTTATCACGGCAGTTGGCCGGTTGGCCGTCTGCGAGCTAAACCACGTACCGGAACGGAGGTGACACTCGTGCTACTGACATGGCCCCAACTTCTACTTATTGTTTGTGGTGTTGGTAGTATAGTTTGCAGGGGCGGAAGCAGCCCGAGTGAACTGTTGCATGTGAGAAACCTCGGAGCTGCGAATAAACTAACTCATGGCAAGTCTCGCTTGCAAAAGTAGCTAATATGACATTTCGTTAAAAATTATATCACTCCAGCACATTCTCTATACAGGAGATAACAGAAATAAAACCTTGTAAACGGAATCCTCCAATAGCGATATAACTTTTGGCCTAAGGCAGCGTGAAATAACCAAGTGATATTCTTAATTCCTTTGAAATTTCATTAATACAAAGGAAAATGGACATTCGTGGTATTTAATATGCTTTAATGTTCAATATTTATATTCTAATGCATGTAGATATGTTTGAATTATTTAATTGCATACGCATTTAAAATGTTATTTGCTCACCAGTATCGCGAATTGAACCCGGGTCTCCTACTTGGAAAGCGGCAGCGCTACCACCATCATTTGCAATAGACATTCCAAAATATTTAACTTATATAAAAATCTGACGTGTTGCACTGTTATTCCTATATCTTCTTCGTGTTAGTTGAGATAAACATTTGTACAAATTATCTTATTGCTTATTTCCTTGTAGGTACAAGGGGAAATGCTTTGTGCGATAGTCAAATGTTTTAAAGCTTAGAAGTTCAGTTCTCTTTGCACGATTAACATAAACAAATGAATAACAATGTTATATTTGACGGAAGTATAAGTTCTCCAAAACTCACACACATAACAGGAATATCTCCGAAACGGTTCATTCTACAAAAAAATTATCAGTACATAAATTGTATATTTTTGTTTTGGTGGATAAATCTGCTCACTATTGAAACACAGCGTTTAGATCTCTTCACACAGATCCTTTTGGCTTGTTCTGTTACTGAAGTTCAAGAATAATATGATAATAATGCAAAGAGGTGCACATATGCAAACATATTTGGAAGAACAAATATCATTGACGCAGAAAGAAGCAAATAGACATGATGGCGAAGTGTCTGGGGAAAATGACGGGCTGCTCGCCCATTTTCTAATGGAAGCGAGCTCTTCGGTAGATTGGAAAGCTGGTTGGGGATGTGCCCTTTCTTCGTTAACAAGCAACATGGCGTTAAAATGCTCTGCGATGTCCCCCCCCCCCCCCCCTTTTTGACTCTACCGCTCGCTGGCAGGGTTTGTACATGTTAAATCGAGCGAAAGGAAATGTGAATAGATGTGAAAATGTATTACATTTTAGTGATGTGGCCCCGGATCGGTTCTGTATGAAGCAAAGGACACGGGAGATGGTATTCAAAGGATATTCCGACCCAGTAGGCGGGCGCATCAGGAAGCAATATTTGAAACAGGTCGGATTTAATATAGCTCTGTGCTTTGTTACGCTGCCAGTCACTACTAATAACAAAAATACGAAATCTAGAAATTACCTTCGAAACAGCAAATAAGCTCACGTGATCTTAATATAGAAATACATATCAGGTTCTTGAAGTGTATTGTATTGTCTTCTTTTATGGAGTATTCCATTCCTACCTGACTAGGTCACGTGCTACATGCGATATAGCCAGTAAATTCAAAATATACATTTCATTTGTCATAAAGTTCTTAAACATATGTCAAAATCGTGTGAGCCGTTTTCGAGAAAATCAAATTTTTCAAACAATTTTCCATTTAAAGGCAATTTTCTTCAAAATCTTTGCATCGCATCCTTAAAGACATCAAACTTAAGTACCAACTTTGGTTTTCAACTGACTTTTCGTTTTTGAGGTATGCTGTCCACAGATTGACACACACACACACACACACACACACACACACACACACACACACACACACACACACGGAGCTTTTTCAAACAATTCCTCTTTTTTGGATAAAGGGGGTCTCAAAACATAGATTTCTGGTGGAATTGTTTTGGTGGAATACAATACTTCCTCTAGAGTGGGTAATAAAATACATAACAGAAAACCAGGGAACAGAAAGGAAAAAGAGACGAAAAGCCATGAAGAAATAAGAGTGGCAAAAACATGGAAGGTTTTAACAGGTTCAGTAGAAAGAAAGAATCTGGAAATTAAGAAGAGAAGGAAGTGATAAGGGAATGGAAGAAAGCAATTTGTGCGATATAATATTTCTGCTACACAACAAACAAGTTTTCTAAACGATATCTGCATGGTAAACAGCCCTCTGATCCGTTTATGTATTTTTTGCAGAAGGCCCGGCCCCGTGTAAACATAACTTGCGCTCTCATTCATCCATTTTCTCAAAAATATCCTATACGCACGTTCTATATCCATGCAAGCATTGTGCTTTGAGAAAAGTAGATTCAGAAATCCTCCGTTGTTTCTTGGCGCTGTCACGTGGTTCAATTTTAAAGCTCAACTGAAATTAACTGTAACATTTCGTGGTAGTTACAATAAGATAATAGTAATGCAAATATTATTCTGGTTGGTGGTGGAGGCAATGGCGGTGGCGGTGGTTTTTCTGCAAGGACAGGTTCAAAACCACCATGCCTATATCTGCTTTTTGTGGTAATTGACAATGCGGTTAAAGTAGTAACTAATAGTTACGAAAGACAAGAAAACGGAGGAGGAAGAGGAGGAGAGGAGGAGGTGGAGAAAGAGGAGGGATGGCGAGAAGGAGGAGGACTCATTTTTGTTCTTTGAGTTATGTGAGAAGCTCACATTCAGGAAATCCCGGGTTCAATTCCCGACGATTGCCCATGCTGAGTTTGTTTTTACTTTCTCTACTGGTAAGTAGGGAAAGTATTCTATTCCATCCAAAAATTCGATATCGAGATTTCATCGGAAATATATGTTTTGAGGCCCCCTGAATCCAAAAAAAGCATTTTTATTAGAAAAAGGTCCGTGTGTGTGTCTGTGTGTCAGTCTGTCAGTATGTGGACAGCATAACTCTAAAACGAAAATTAGGTTAAAAACCAAAGTTGGTATTTAAGTTTAATATCGTTCAAGGATGCGACACGAAGATTTTGAAGAAAATAGCCCCACCCTAAACTACCCTTTACATGGAAAATTTTTCGAAAATTTTGATTTTCTTGAAAATGGCTCTAACGATTTTCATTAAAATGTCATATGTTTGAGATATGTTTATGACAAATGAAATGTATATCTTGAATTTTCTGGCTATAGCCCCTGTAGTCGTATTTACTCTGGACGACTTCTGCATAACTCGTAAACCCTTAGAGATAGACCAAATCATACTATACAAAAAATGTAGATCTTGCTAAAATACACAATTTATGTCTGAATAAATTTTCTTGTAGGTGAACCATTTCGGAGATATACCTTGTTATGTGTGTGAGTTTCGCAAAACTTAGAACTTAGCGAAATGCAACAACGTTGTTCATTTTTTTATATGTTAATCGTGCAAAGAGAACGGAATCTCAAAGGTCAAAAAGATTTGACTGTCGCACAAAGCCTACTGTATTCTAACATTCCCCTTGCAGCTACAAGGAAATAAGCAATAAGATAATTTGTACAAAGGTTTATCTCAACTAATACGAAGAAGATATAGGAATAAGAGTTTGTAAGAATGCTTAGTACAAGAGTAGAGAAAGTCATGTAAGTGCAACACATCAGATTTTTTAGTAGTTGCCCTGGTTGCTGCGATGGATTTCGAACTAGGATTTCCTTTCCCTCATTTTTCCTTTATTCTGTTTCCTTCCCAGATTTCAGCCGTGCCTCTTGGCGTATGGCGGTGCCGGCCAGGTAATGCGGATGCTTTTTCCAAGGAAGGAGTATCTGTATGTTACAAGCCTCTTTGGTTTAACAGGTCTTTTACTGCCCTCTCTGGGCAGCGCCGATAGTGTAACGATTCTTTTAAGTACTTCTGCGCGTCTCAATGACCTGTGTGCACGTGGTCTAAAGTCTGCTGCACTTCATAGCCGAGGGTTCTTTGTACACCCATCCCCTATATCTTCCCCACTACTAAAACTGGAAAAAAACTGTAAAGGTAAAAATGTAAAGCATTTCTGAGTTCGTAAACAGCTTTGAAGAAATTGAGTTCATAACATCCTACATCTTATTTGGTAAAAACAAATTCGCTAGTAAAATATCAGCAGAACTGTAATTTCCTTAATGCACACATTTGCCGACCGTCGTACGTGTGAGTTGGACATAACCCCATCTAAGCTGCTGGGTAGGCAAGGTGTAATTTCCTGTAGACGACTGCTGTTAAGCCTTCCATCGAAATGAAGAGTCGCGTGAAATGTCAAGTATAAAAGTTTTCATAAATCTATGTTCCCAAGAATGCCTCTAAAGGCTTAAGAAACAGCGTTAGAAAGCCATCTAGAAGTTTTGGTAACGTAACAGTAGGTTGTACCGAGCCGAGGAATCCGCTACTGACTGTAAGTCGGAATTAATTTGTCTAACCAATAACACAGCCTGTTACATTTTATATCACTGTTTTAGCTATAATAAATATAGAAACATAAATAGACAAAACGTAGCTATTGATGGAATCTATTAAATAATCTTAGTTGAAATTTTTCCATGCAAGGACCTCTGGATTATTATAAATAGCATTTCTTTAGTGTTAAATGAAATCCTGTTTTTGACAACTACATGATAATATAGAACTAGGATTGTGTGGCGCTTCGAAAATCCGTGAAACAACTAGCACAGAGAACAGATGCATCTCGATCTTCTGCGAGAAATGCTACACGTCTGCTGAAATAGAAGTCCTACCGCTACACACGAGTGCAAGTGATCCCGCTAAATACGTGAATTATTGTAACTGGTTTTTCCAGTCGGGTAGAAAGGGGTTTCATTGACCCACTGCTTTTGTGGTTTTGAGCGATAGTGAACTCTTTTAAAACTGGCCCCTATATTAAAACTTTGAAATTCCCTTCTCTTTGCACGACGAAGAAACAAAATAGTGAATAACAACCTTTTATGTGACAAAAATAACAGGAAATGTTCACTCCACACACACACACACACACACACACACACACACACACACACACACACACACACACACACACACACACACACACACACACACACACACACACACACACACACACACACACAGGAAAAAAAATATATATATTTAAATTTTTTGTACACTAAGATTTTGTTTATCTCTTACGACTTATCCACTATAAAAAGTCATCAAGACTAAGCAGGACTACATAGGCTATAGTCAGAAAGTTCAAGGCATTTCATTTGCCATAAAAATATGTTAAACATGACATTTTATTTAAACACGTTATAGCCATTTTTGAGAAAATAAAACACACACACAGAGACTCGCACGCACACGCACACACACACACACACACACACACACACACACACACGCGCGCGCGCGCGCGCGCGCGCGCGGACCTTTTTGAAAAATGTATTTTCTTGGATTCAAGCGGCCTTAAAAGCTATATTTCCGGTGAAATCTCAACATTGAAATTTTGTGCCGAATAAAACACTTAAACATAGCAGATTAAGTAAAAATATAAGTAAACCAAAAGAATTCAGAGAACCTTATAATGCGAAATTTCTAGAATAGGCTGACAGTTCATGTGCCTATATTATCAGGGCTTAACACCTACTTGTAAATGTTTGCTTTTTACCGAATAATTTGAGGAACGCCTACAATGATCGGCGTTCTTTATACACTTATATTCACTTTAAAAATGGTATGTTATCAATAATTTTAACGCTAAAAGGAATTCGTTAAATAATAAAAATGTTATATTGGATAACGATAAAGCGCTGCACTGTGGCATTTATAAAATGTAGCCTGAATGATTTGGTTTTGTAAACGCAGGCTTTCAGAAGATTTAAAATAAATGCCTATAACTGAATCTTGAATAATTCACATGTAAAACATAACTGGATAAAAATATCATGTCTATACTCATATGACTTTCTCCACTTTTGTGCAAACTATCCTTAAAAACACTTTTCTATTTCATATTAGTCGACATAAACATTTGTAGAAATGTTTATCACATTTCCTTGTAGACACAAGAGGAATGTGGGAATTCGGTTGGCTTCAGCTTCTTGGACATTGCAAAATATCGCGTCAATATTTTGAGTAGTACTTTAGATGCTGTATTACCTCATAGAAAGCTACGTATAAGATAAAACTTTAATATGGGAAGCAATGTGCGAAGTTCTACAGCTTTATTTTAACTTTAAATTACGCTGTTTTCTGTTTTTGACACTTGGTAGAGAACACTATTCAACAAGCAGTAAGTCTTTCATTAGTTGTAAATTTGACCGACAGATGTAGCGATACGCTTATTCTGCGCATATCTACTCAGAACCAGGATGAGACAAATGCTACTGTTGCGCTGAACTCACAAAGGCCATTATTCTGAAGAAGCAAATGATAGAGGCACCGCAGGAACAAGATCTCGTTCCAGATATGTCACTCTCCAGGTAATAGATTGCCCATTCCTTCTGCTCAGGTAGGATCTGTCAACTGTCATTGCGATATATTGTTTTAGCCCCGACCCATCTGTCGCGAAGCCTTAGCGACAATTCATGCAACTTCCCATGTAACACTGTTTTTATACGGAAATATATTCATCCAGATATCACAGAGATCTATCACACCTTACAATTTTGATTTTGATCTTGACTTGATTAAAAAGGTCAGGTTCGTTTCTACATGTAATTGAATGTATCATAAACAAGGACCAAGAATTTAAAGAAACTTTAGTGTAATTGAATACCAATAATTTATTTTAGCAGTAATAAGTACAGCAGATATAGGATCCGTAAATCTTTGATGTACTTTTATGACTCTGATATTGCCTTAATTTTCAATGTCCTTTGCATAATTAAACCGTAAGAAATAGAAAAAATCTTAGCACTACAAAAAATTGGATCTCATTTAAACACACAATTTGTGTCAAATACTCTTTGTGGAGATAGTGTTTCCGATAGGTTTCTTGTTATTAGTATGAATTTTTAATACTTAAATGTATCTTAAAAGGAAAATCATTCCACCCAAAAATTTGATTCGATGTCGAAATTTCACCGGAAGTATGTTTTGACGCCCCCTGAATCCAAACAAGGCATTTTTAGAAAAAGGTCCGCGTGTGTGTGTGCGTGTGCGTGTGTGTGTGTGTGTGTGTGTGTGTGTAGCCCCCACTGTTAGGCATCTGCCTCAGAGAACCGGTCAATCCCTCACATTGTGTCAGTTGTCGCATAAGGTAAAAAATATGTTACACTACTCACATGACTTTCTCTACTCTTGTACTAACCATTCTTACAACCTCTCATTCCTATATCTTCTTCGTGTTAGTTGAGATAAACCTTTGCAAAAACTATTTTATTGCGTATTTCCTTGTAGGTACAAGGGGAATATGGAAAATCAGTAGGCTTTGAGCGAGTCAAATCTTCTAAAGCTTTGAGATTCCATTCTCTTAGCAAGGCTAACATATAACAACATGAATAACGATGTTTCATTTCACGAACGTTTACGTTTTCTAAAACTCACACCAATAACAAGGAATATCTGTGAAATCGCTCACTCTACAAAAAATTTACTTGGACAAACTGTATGTTTTAGCAAGACCTACATTTTCTGTACAGTAAGCTTTTCTCTATCTCTTTCTGTATACCAGTTATGCAAAAGTCATACAGAGTAAATAGAAGCACAAGGGCTATAGCCAAAAATTCAAGATATACATTTCATTTATCACAAAAATATCTTAAACGTATGCCATTTTAATCAAAATCGTTAGAGCTATTTTCAATAAAAACAAAATGTTCGAAAAAGTTTCCATTTAAAGGGCAGGTGTTCGTGTCGCATCCTTGAAAGATATTGAACTTCAATAACAACTTTGGTTTTTGACCGACTTTTCGTTTTTGCTGTCCACACATATACACACGAAGCCTGAAACCGAAATTATAATGTCTATATACATATATTTTATAATAAAAAGAAACAAAAGGAGATTCTAGTCAATAGTTAAGGGGAAGATGTAATAAAGCTGAATAGATTAAAGTCTCAAGAATGGAAGCCTAGGCAGATTTAAATGAGTGATAAGGTTACAATTGTTGCTTGTACTAAGCCATAGTGATTCAGCGGGCTGATTCCTATCTTACCATGACGTGCTCTAAAGTTAGCCAATGGAAATCGCTTCCTTCGTGTTGCCCGCGCAAAAACAAATGCAACGCAAGACACACTCGTCTTAAATCGAGTCGAGATAACGCACGTGCAACTTGGGAGTTGTACGTAAGCTAGCGCGTATACATAATTCGGCGGTTGCTAAAGGGTGACAACGTTAAAGTGTTATAACGTTGTAGTTGAAGTTACAAAGTTACATTCTATTTAAATATCGTCGGCAGTTCTCTACAAGTCTGGAAATTTACAAATAAAGTGATATGTTAGTTGATTCTTCGTTTGGTTCTATTCCTACCATAACCCACGCATACCCTATAGATTAGGACCTCTTGCTAGAGCTAGTCCGGACACCAAACTCGAGATCTTATAGGTCTTAAAGGCGACGTCTTCGACGGAGAGGTACGTTTGCGTCAAGCCTTTTCTAAAAATGCGACTTTTTTTAAAAAGAAAAAAAAACTCAGGGGACGTTTAAGCATATATTCCCGGTAAAATCTCGACATCGAGTTTTGGGTAGAAAACAAATTTAAAGACAGAATATTGTTTAACCTCCGCGCAAAATACCCGGAAGTTAAACTGGATAGTGCAATTACCTATATAGGACCACATCTTGAAAGAGGCATATGGACATAGAAGGAAGTAAATCAATGAGGAATGGCTGGTTCCCGATGAGGCGACCCACATACACCAAAGACATAGTCACACCTCTGCGCATATTGCAAGAGCATAAATTCCACGAGTATTATCTGTGTTTGACGCAACTGCTGTAGGGCATTGACTCTAGTATCGTGCGGACGAACTTCTATTGTTGAACCGAGGCCAATTCCTGAGAGCAGCGATTACCATTAATAATGCTCTGTGACGAAGCCACATTTTATGAACCAACCGCCAGAACGTGTAGCAGAGTCTCGGGGTTGCGTTTGAAAGATATTGCAGCAATATATGACAATAAAATATTACACGGAAACATCTAGTAAACTTGAAAAATCTGTTCTATCTGCATCATGCCAACTAAGAAAGAATTCATATTATAATTTGGTTTATGCTGATTTTAATGAAATTTGGGGTGTTTATAAAACAAAACCTTCTACATTTTAATAAATGTATAGTATTTAGGTTGAATTTAAAAGCTGCTGTGCAAAGGCGGTGTGTTACCGTGTTTTCTAACCAAATTTTTTCTATCTCATACTTGTGCAATTTTCTCCTTAAGCTTTGACTCTACATCCATCTAATTTTTTTTCTGCGGTAGGTGAAGTCTATCTGTTAAGTTTCAAACTCCATTGTAAGAGCATGGACCTTTTGATACTGTTATACGTTTATAATATTATTATTACCACTAAAATAAAGAGAACAATATATATTTTCTCAATATAAAGGCTAGTTTGGGCTAGAAATACCTTGAAAATCTTTGTTGTATCCTTGGATGATGCTAAATCGCGTATTTAACTCACTTTTTATTTTTGCTTTCTCTATTACACATAGTATAATTATAGAAAATCATCATCACCGCCACCTGAACCGCATCCGCCACCGCCACCACCATCATTACAATAATAGAAGAATTCTGCATGTAAAGGCTAGTTTAGAGTGAAGTAATTTTCTTAAAAATCTTCGTGTCGCATTCTTGAAACACCAACTTTGGTTCTTAACCGACTTTTCGTTTTTGAGTTTTGCTATACATATACTCAGACACAGTTCGACACACCGACAGACACAGTGAAACAAACAAACAAACACACACACACAGACACACACACACACACACACACACACACACACACACACACACACACACACACACACAGATTTTTCTAACATGCTGTTTTTTTTTTGTTTTTTTTTTTTATTCAGGGGGTCTCAAAACATATTTCCAGTGAAATCTCGACATCAATTTTTTGTGGAATACAACACTTCCTCTAGTTTAGTATACGTACTAGAGAAAGTAAAAATATCTTCAGGAATAAAAATAAATAGAGCTAACTCATTAAATATGCTACTCTATGCTGATTATATCATAATTCAAGAAACAGAAAACGATTTACAGAAAAGCGCTTTTGAATTGGGCAATATATTGAGAGAATAGATCTAAAACCGTAATACATAACATAGTGCTGGAACAAATACACAAGTTTAACTGTTTAAGATGCAATATAACTTATCAGCATAATCTAGACTTAAATAATAAAGTAAGTAAATTCCATAACATTTGTATATTAGCAAGAACATTAAAAAGAAAAACCAGAAAAGAAACAAGCTTATAATTTTATAAAACAGTGGCAATTCTAATTTTAACATATGGTTGTGAAAAATGGACGATAAAGAAGAAAGCATGGGATAAAATAAATGCAGCACAAATGATATACTCTCGTACCTGAGAGCTATTAAGGTTGTAAAGTAAGGAGAAAAAATAAAGAAACAAGAGAACTAGGTGATTGTCCAATAAATGATAAAATAAACCAATATGGAGAAAGCTGGAGAAATCATTTACAAAGGATGGACAATACCCGATACCACATAATGGCATACGATTACCAACCTTATGGGAGGGGAGACGTTGGAAGACCGAGAGAGACTGAGGCCGGAACAGCAGAATTCTGCTAGTCCATGAAGTGTTGATGTAATGTTTAAACTTAATATATATTTAGAACCAATTGATTTCTTTGTTACGTTTCATGGCCTGTGAAGTGTGACCAATTATGCAGTATTTATATATTACGCATTACCTAGTTGAAACTAGAAGAATGACGTCTATAAGGGCATGACATAACTTTACAGGGAATACATCCGGATGGCAGAACGACTGTCGTGAATAGATGTCAACGGATCTATAAACAGAAGTGTATAGCTAGTTACCAGCTTGTATTGAGGATAACGAAAACTGGAGCGTATGGAAGACATCGGTAGATATTCCATATGACGTAGAACAGCCAGCGAAAAAACCGCAGCTGCCACAGAATGTAATTGAGTATGGGGGCAAAACGCTTTTATTGTGCTGGTGTCTTCCCCTTCAGCGATTTTTAGATTAATTAAAATATTTTTCACAGTGACCATGATACGTGATTGTGACGCTTTGACATGGATAACACAATGCATCCCATTATGACGGCTTCTCTTTATGTTTTACTCGTTCATTTTTTTATTCCCTCCTTCCATAGCACAGATCCCGTTTGTCTGTCCATTCATGCGCGAAGAATTGATTTACAAACAATGGTTTTCATTTAAAATGATTGCTCCTCTAGTCTTATACGAGAAATGTGCACGTCGAAATAGTCTTATTGCATCGTCGCATTTTGGTTTTTAATTTCATAGTAACAAAACTTGTTTTCTTTCATGTTATTCCTTTGATGAATGGATATATTCTCTCCCCATCCATCTCTTTTACTCTCATCTCCCTCCCTCTCTCGTTTTCTCCTTGAAGCCAAGAGTATTGTTTTATTTTTCCTGGGTTAACCTGATAAACTGGCGAATAGTGCAGAAAATTATGATTACTAAAACTTTAAGACTGAAAAATATGAAGAACTTAAAAAATTAAGCCAGGGGAAAAATAGGTATTATTCTTAAGTAAACCAACCCCATTAGGACCGTGTAGAAGTGAATATGTGGCAGCTTTTCGCATACCAACAGGCAATGATTGAGAAAGTGTGGTGCACTACAGAGTTTATGGAATGGAGCAAATGGTCAACTGCGTTGGGAAGCCAGAAGACTGATGGTAAATGGTCCACAAGTCTAGAGTATTAGATTAAATAAATGAATGAATGAGAAATGTCCACATGAGTCAGTTGACCAAGGAGAATTATTTGTATGACCTCCTCGATCTCCTGAATTGAATCCAATTAACTTTTTCATCTCAGTACATTTAAAGCCTTTGGTTTATGTGACTCCTGTACCGGATTTAGGTGGCAAAAATGTCTCTATATAGGGAAAACTTTCAGCAATGTTTGCATCCTCCAATTTCTAACTTTATTCTAAAACTGCTCTTTGCTCTTCAACTCCTTTACATATGAATTAATCAAAGCTAAAGGCTTATTTCCGATATTAATTATGTCTAAAGGACGATATGCCCTCTAGCGACTCGCGGAATGGATTACCTTATCTCTGGGGATAAATGGTCATGGGATCGAATCCCCAAACGCCTTGGCTCCCAGGAGCACTTTCCAGCTCTTGATGACGAACATCCCCTGAGAAGCTATAGGATCCCAAATACACAGTCGCTCCTCAATTAAAAGTTTTAGGTAGCCACCCGTTCTTTATGGACTTACGCTTCTCCTCACACAGGAATCTGCATTTTGAGTATAGTGCGAAATTATTAAACTCGTAAAAACGTCAGCGTGGAGTGCTGATTTATATTTTGAATAACAATATAGTTCAATAAACAAGGGTAATTTGTAGATTTGAACATTGCTATTATGTTTTTGGTTTTCAAATATTTATCAATGTAAAGGGTAGTTTAGGTTAGAAGACTTTTCTTCAAAATCTTCGTGTCACATCGTTGAAAGACGTTAAATTTGAATACCAAATTTGGTTTCTAACCGACTTTTCGCTTTTCAGTTATGCTGTCCACACACACACACACACACACACACACACACACGCGCGCGGACTTTTTTCTAAAAATGCTATTTTTATTCAGGTGGCCTCAAAACATATTTTCTGTGAAATCTCGACATCGAATTTTTGGGTGGAATAGAATTCTTCCTCTACTTTACTATACGTGTTTCAGAAAGTAAAAAGATAATAAATAAATGTTGTTAGCCATACCGATTGATAAATTATCACAGTATTTGTTCTATTGTGGTACGTTGAAAATGCACACGAGTGTCTGAATAAATCTATAGGTAATATTGGAACCTGGTTATCAATACAGAAGATTCCAGCGCACTTGTACGCTGTACACGCCTTCCGCATTGGCGATACTTCCCGCCAAACAGACGAGTCGAAGAAGTTAGCGCAACATTCAGGCGTTTTATGCTGTAGTCGACAAAGCATTCAGGCATGTCGGAAAGCGTGCTTAATAGCAACGAGGATTAGATGCCAGGAAGAATGTGTCACTTAAAAGAAAACTACAAGCCATAATTAACTCTGGTAAACTCATGACCTATTACACCATTATTATTGGAACATTCGTGGCCTTTTAAATTAGTTCACACGGGCGTCACCGTGGCCTAGTGGTTAGACTACTTGCTTTCCACCAAGGTGGCCTGGGTTCGATCCCTTGAGATTTTTGGTGGACAAAGCGGCGCCTGAGCAAGTTTTCTCCTAGTTCTCTGGTTTATCCCACCATTCATTTCACCAACTACTCCTACATCAGCTTTACTTCATTCATAGAATACTTCCCGTACTTTTCTTACTTAGTCATGGAATCTTTGCCTTGTTTCGTTAAATAAATCATGTAATGATTTTGTATATGTCATTATTTTAAGAAGCTATGAGTTGTTTTAGGAAAACCGAAAAAAATTCATTTTTAAATTTATTGGGTGTCTTGTTTTTTAAGATAAAGGTTTGTCTGTGAGGAATATTTATAAATGTGCCATTATTATTATCATATACTGTATATATAATTTGACATTACGGTTTATAACTTCAAAAAGCTTAGCTTTACTTGACAATGGACTAACTCTTATCACCAATGAGCCACCGAAGTCGCAGTGGTGTCTGTTTATAGTGTGTTGTTTATACTACAAGCGGCGCCACTGTAACGCTCTATGTTGACATTACCAGGACGCCACGACATTCCGTTGCCTTATAGCTCCCATTTTGTTCTGCTGTGGGAAGATTAAATAAAAATAGGTGAAAAACGCGAAGAATGATATTAAATAGCTAGTGGCTGGTTTCCACAGATGTAAGTTGTGATAGCCCGAAGGGCTGTGGATTGTGTAAACTGCGAGAAGAAAACTGTAGTTGTAATAATATTATCCTTCCCAGCATGCACCTGGTGACCCGGGCAAGCCTCTACAAAGACCCATGAGTCGGAAGGTCGGTCGAACGACCTCCCGAACTTCACACACTACCGTGTGCTTTCTGAGACAGAAATAATTACGGATTATTTTACTAGAGTGATTAAGTAGCGAGGTTATATTTCAAAAGAGAAATAAAACTGCATGTTGTTCAGGTCGTTTTCCCACTAGAGACATCGCCAACCCTTGATGAAGACATATCGATTCAACTTGCAGAAAAGATTTCTACGTTTAGTTTCCAAGTTTCAAATACAGAATCAGCTGCTTCCAAGAATGCTTCTTTAATCATCTTCTCATCAAAAGAGCCTTCCTTTCCGTTCCTTTCAGGAAGATTCAAGAAATGAACCGGCAGTAGCTGCCTTGTTTTTACCATTTGCTTCAATGAGTAACTTCGCTGACTCAGTGATTGATTTTCTTTTCATACTTTAGTGTCTGCACGGAATTAGAAAATGTTTCGTGTTGATTGGCTTGTAAGTTCTCCTGAGAATTATGTTGTTACAGCAGGTGTGTGTTCTGGAAAGAAATCATAAGTCTTTTGTTAATTAACAAAAGACTTAGAATTCGTTCTAGCTGTACCTATAGAAGTAAATACAGTCGGCTGACCTATGAGTAACAGGAAATAAAATCCTAAACGCAATTCTTAAGTTCAATTATGTATAACTATGCGGTCGCTTTAGGTAATTATATCCGTGTTTCTTTATATTGTGGATGCTTTTAATTTGTTCGGTACAAGCTTTATATATAAATAAACGAAGTCCAAAGCGTTCCGTACGTTCCGTAAATGGGTTAGAAGTTGAGGTTGGGTGGGTGTGTTACAAGGCGGACCTACAATGCACAACATCACAACACTCCTAAGTAATTATTTCATTCTCTTGAATCTGAGCAACGTACTTTAGCTTATTTATAGACAATGAATCATGACCATCTTATGAAATTACATGTTCTAGCGGATCAAATTGTGAATCTAAACCATTCTCGAATCACGTTTATCACACACGCAAAAGTTCATAAAAATCAGTCCAGCCGTTTAGAAACAATTCAGTCACATACACACGGACAGAAGAAATGTATATATAAATATATGTGTATTTTAAATTTTTTGTACCACAAGTGCTACCATTTTCTAGGATTATTGGTATCTCTGCAGAACGTATTGCATTCTAATGATTTTCATTTCATGCAATACGTTATGCTTGAGCAACCAAATTATCGCAGTGCAGTAAAAATTTGATATTTGTTTTATTTTACATATTATGTGTAAATAAATATCTGGCGGTACCATGCGATTGCAATATTGGAATTAATTAAAAGGCTTGCTGGACATGATACGAGCGCTATGTGCCCTGCGGCGGTAGGCTTATCAGATTGAGAGTGGAAATCCAATTCTCCCCTTTGACATTTCAGTGATACGTCATCATGACTAGCGCATGCTCCAGGGGAAAGACAGCAGAAAAATATCTTATACCTATCTTATGAACCAATTCTCTCTGGAAGGTAAATTATTACAGTTGGTATAACTGTAGATGTGATCACACTATACAGGCTGGAAGGGGAGTCATTATATTAACTTAAATATAGGTAGTGGCAGAAGTATGGTTAAAGTCAAGGAAATCAAAGCATAGAAGTTAGCAAAAAAAGTGAACAAACTCGAGAATGTGCTAGAAAAAGTACTGTTTATCCAACAATGTGTGTTGTGCGAGATATCTTGATACAAGAGCTATCCGAACCCTCCACAACAAAAGGTATAAGACATATCGTACATGTACCTCTTGTGAAGTGGAGAAAAGTTTGTCGCGATATAGCTTTTCCTAAAGTGAGAGATTATCTACAACCTCCATATGCTCATTATTGCCCATTGCAATGAACAGGCTATGTAATATTCACTTTACTTACGTTTAAAAATTGGTGATTTATAACGAAATAGCAACTTGTAATAGCATTGCATGCACGCGCCCGTTATTTACATGTGAACTCAGCCTCTCTCCTTCAACATAAACAGTACAAGGTTTGACAACCTCCCAAAACCTGACCAGGCTGATCCGCGCCATATTAATAACATACTTAGTCTTCGATAGCTATGTTCACATTTCACTTAATTGTGAATATCTTATAAATTTATATCAAATCGCAATGTTAAGATTATTTATCAGAATTATAAAGTTTCTTCGAGTAAATTAAGTATTACTTTCGTCTTTCTTAACCGACTCACTATTTTAAGCCTCACCTGGAATAATCGTCTTATACATTAATAGTTGAACATCAGATTTAGTTATGCGTCATTCAACAAGCTTAAGGGAAAAAAGCTACATAAAATCTCTTTACTTTATGCCGTTAATGTGCATCATGACAATTAATTAGTCATATTAGTGCCAAAGCTACATCAAACAGAAAGAGGAAACTCCGTCAAAATTTACCAGAAAATTCAAAATCTACATTTCATTTGTGATGAAGGTATCTCAAACATATGGCATTTTAATCAAAATCGCTAGAGCCATTTTCGCGAAAATCAAAATTTTCGAAATCTTTTCCATGTAAAGGGTAGTTTAGTATGGAGGATTTTTTTCAAAATCTTTGTGTTGCATCTTTAAAGGAAGGTAAATTTAAATACAAAATTTGGTTTTTAACCGAATTTTCGTTTTTGAGTTATGCTGTCCACAGGCTGACACACTGACACAGAACTTTTTCTAAAAATGTTTTTTTGGATTAAGGGGTCTCAAAACATAAATTTCCAGTGCAATCTCAGCATTGATTCTTTTGGGTGGAGTACAATACTTGCTCTACTTGGTATACGTAGTATAGGAAGTAACAATAGTAATTAATATATTTATGCGAAGTACATCAGAGTTAACTTGAAGCAGGTATGAGAATAAAATTGTCCAAACGTAGTAAATAGACGCCGAGTACTAAGCTATTAGTATTGATGACTGGTGGAGTTAAAAATCAATCGTGGACCTAATGCAATCAGGATAGAAAGAGAGATGGAGAGAGGGAGAGAGAAAGAGAGGAAGAGAGGTCAGGAAGGTCAGCCGCGGGATTCGAATTCACGACCTCCGAATACGAACCTCACGCGTTATCGTGGAGCGATTTCGCTTGATTAATAATTATCTAAGCTCCCTATTATTTCATAACAAAAATGTTAACCTTAAGAGTAAATAATATGGAGATTTATCCACCATGTAATAACACCAATACCATTTCTAAGTTAGGACAAGTTCTATCAGACAGGATATAGTCCGTTTTGCGAAGCGCAGTACATCTATCATGACCGACAGCAACAAAGCTTTTATGATGAATTTTCTTGTTGTTTTCATGCACTAACTCCCGAGTTATAAATTCCCAGCAATATGGTATTGCTGCTTTGACAGAGTCGGCGACAACTGAACGTGCGTACGTTCCAGCTGAAAGAAGGTCGATACGTTATCCCAAATCCCATGATATATACACTTCAGTCTCATCCATTTCACGAATACCACTTTACACATAAGCAGCACTGCAAAACAGATTCATAATGTACATTTCACTTGTCATTCAAATATCTCAAACATATGGCGAGAAAATCAAAATTTTCGAAACATATTCCATGTGAAGGTTAGTTTAGGGCGGGGAATTTTCTTCAAAATCTTTACGTCGCATCCTTAAAATATATTAGATTTAAATACCAAGTTTGGTTTTTAACCGAATTTTCGTTTTGAGTTAAGACACACATCACGCACACTAAGAACCTTTTTCTTTATTCGATAGGTCAAAATATTTATGATAAACTCTCGACATTACGTTTCTGGGAAATTGATAATTGCACTTACTGTAAGTACGTAATAGGTAAAGTTAAACCTTTAAAACGCAGACTTAGAAAGTGAACTGAAGATAGTCTACCTATATAATATTTTCTTTAAGAAACAGTTCAAATTATCATAACATAACACCTTCTCCATCTCTTATGGGGTTCCCGGATTCAAATCCAATAAACCGACCAACCTGCCTAGAATTTTTCGCGGTTTCCCTCACTCGCCAAGTAAATACCGGATTGAATGTTTAATACCACCTTCCGAAGTTCCACCGTAAGTCTAAAACAGTAGTATAAATAGAAAGTGGGTGGTAATGATGAATGCTGCACCATCTACACACAGATAATGCAAGCAGATAGACTGGATAGCACAGTAGTGCCATCTCCCGTCAGGGAGGCGAAGGTAGAGTGGCACTGCTCTCTCGTGGACTCGTGACGAAGTAGGATGCTATGTCGACTTTGAAGGCAACTAACTGCACATGTGTAGATAGACTGGATTGCACTCTTTCGTCACAGAGGAGGAGGTGCGTTTGCCCTGCACTGGTCCTTTGTGACGAAGTAGTGTGGGACAAGACCTAGACGGTCAACTGTTCGCCACAGACCGTTCTTTGAAGATCTCCTAACAGATCGTCGCGATATGACATTTAGTGACGTAAATAAAGCAGAGGAAACATAAATAACTTCATTCGAGGGCTGGAGGGTCTAAACTAAATATCTGCAACACACACACACGCACGCACACGCAAACCCACGTACTAATACTACTTGAAGCTTCATTGTATTATATACTGGTTGCAGAAAACAATGTAAGAATCTCATAGCTTAACTCAAGTGAAATTATTAAAAGCTCATCACCAGCATGTATGGTAAACCTTAACACATCGACAAAATCTTACTGCAGAAAACATGGATATATCGTTAAAGCATAGAAATTACATTAAAAGCATTTTTGAGGAGTGAACCATAAATTAGTTGTTTGAATTCTCCAATTCCCTATACTTCTTAAATGGGAAGTGGTTATTCGCTGTTTTAGGCTCCTGAAACATGCAAGGAGAAAGGCATATCGAAGTCAACACATAGCGATGGGCTATTAAAAGGTTTGGCTGTTGTTTAGTACATATGCATTCGCCTTTTGTTATACCTATAAAGTAACATTTAGGCAATGAAAGCATTTCTTAAAATATTTATCTGGATCAGCAGAACGTAGAGGAATATTCCTGTAGTGACGGAATGTAGACCCTTGTCCTTCCAAAGCTATTTTTGTAATGAAATTTCGGGCTTTCGTAATACTAAATAAACCCGTAGTTTCCCTATACGATGCATTTCCTATCAAAAATGTGAGATCGCTCTCGCGAGGTTTTGGCAGCAGGCGTAGATGATGAAAATGCGTAAAATGTGATAGAATATTTCGATAGGGGTGAGATAATTACCGATTGGCTCTTATCAGATAGTGACATTGATTTTTCCGTGTACGCCACAGCTGGGCGAAAGCGGATTCACGAACCTTTCGCCGTGTAACTATGCAACGCTACAGTACGCACACCTTTCCTTAATTCCGGAGTTTACAGGTCACTTCCAACCATTTCGCGACCGGTATCAGTGCAGGAATCACGCCTGATCGATATCCTCTGCCACATTTGTAACAAGTACTACATGGCCTCCTTCGATCCAACATTAAACGGCTTGGTTGTAGATATCATGATGCATAGAACGGAAAAAAAAAAACTAAGCCTTTTCTGATCTACAATTCTATAACTTGTATGTATTTTCTGTTGTTATTGTTACTATTATTATTGCTATTACTATTATTGCTGCTATTGCTACTGCTATTGCTATTATTGCTGCTATTCCTATTGTTATTGCTACTGCTATTATTATTATTATTATTATTATTATTATTATTATTATTATTATTATTATTATTATTATTATTATTATTATTATTATTATTATTATTATTATTATTATTATTATTATTATTATTATTATTATTATTATTATTATTATTATTATTATTATTATTATTATTATTATTATTATTATTATTATGTCAAGAGATTAAGAAGTGAAGAACTGCCACTAAACCTTGTGGTGTTCCAGGCTGTAACATGCTACAACGACGGGAATATAGTGAAATATAAAATACTTCGAAACCTAGGAATCAATCCAGGGAGGAATACTGTAGCAGCATTGTCGAGTATTGACAGGGAGAGACTTTAGTGTGCTAATAAGAAAATACAGGGCTGGGAGAGGGTTGCCGAGCAAAACGAAAGTAAGCAGATGAGTTGGAGGAAGACCGAGATAATCCATCTTATGGGGCAGGAATATATTAAAAGGTAAAATTTTCTTTCCGAGCTATTTTCCGCTAGTTTCTTGCCCCCCCCCCTTTATCATTATATGTACCTTTTTTCAAAAACTATTAATGACAGAAGGTTGAAACTTTCATCAGCTATTTTTTCTATCACACCAAGTATTTTACAACGGTATTTTTGTAGTTTTAAAATTTTAACACGAGTTATGATGTAAAACGCTAAATATCTTAATAAACGTAAAACCCCCGTGTTAAAAATATTAATAAAGACCAATGTTATATCCTCTTAAACAGCAATTCCTCTGGTTATAAGTTTCTTAGAAAAGATACATCCAAGTTGGCCAATTTAAAGTTGATAGGATAGGAAGGGTCAGGTCCCATTAATGAAGGTCCAACTGCAGCGGCAACTTCTCCGACTTTGCTGTGCGGCGGGTTGCAGAACCTGTAGGGGTTATTCTCTTAGGTGAGATACCTACTGGCCTACAAGAAGAAGGGTGACCTTCAGTGAGCAATGCACAACGCGAACACAAGACCGTTGGTACTATAAGTTCTGTAAGAGGTAGGGTCCGAAACTTCACAAAACAAGGCGACTGAAGTTAGAAGGTGACGTCATTGCCCCAGCACTGAACAAAATTGGGCTCACTGCCTGCAGTGTAAAGTCTCTCGAATGTGTTCACAGAGAAAAATGCCTCCAGCACGAAAATGGGAAGTTATTTTGAGCTGGAGGAATTGGATGAAAAGCCAATAAACTTTTGATAAAGTTTTCACCGGAAATGAAATTTATATATTTAAGTTATATAACTCCAGTATCTTGTAAGAATGTAACTATACTATACAGAGGAGACGCTTTGCATGAAAAATAATTGTGACATTGTTATAAATCATCTCTACGGTTTCATCTTGTTTCATATCCTGTCTAATATATTATCCTTGTGATTAATAAAGTGTGTATTTTCAAATGTCTGTTAATAGCCCGTGAAGTGCTCATTCTGGAGGGTTTTCATGTAATTACAATCGTAAATCACAACAAATACATAGTGTCTTGCTATACAAATTTACCAATCTGACTAAAATAATGGTTTGAATGGTTGCCAGGACAGAACTTTACGGTAGAACATGAAAATTCCTGTGCGAAAAAGGCTGCAAAGGCTGCAATCCTTCTACCGACCGCGTGGTTCTCTCCACAGATGGCTCCACTCATAAAATTTTACCCAGGGAAATAACATTTCTAATTATTTACGCTATTCTGTACCAAATTTAAGTTATGTTCAATCGATATAGAGTAGATTTAACTGATCTTGATTGTCTGACAGCAAACAAGAGATATTGTGTATGAGGAGGCAATACGGATCGAAGAAACTAATTGCTTCTGGAGAAGAATTGTTCATAAGTGACTGTACATGTAGTTGTACTTCACAGAGAATCTGAGTAGTGAAATGTTTTTCCTGTTGCTATGGACGTTCCTTCGGTGGATGGTTTGTTGCTCTCAACAATTTACACCCCACAACCATCCGCACGCCAGATATTCGACGATCACCGCGCACAACCCTGCAACGAACTCTGCACAATACCTTTCATGACATGCCCACACTAATTCGACTGATTTTAAGAACAATCTGATGTGTTACACACACACGACTTTCTCTACTCTTGTACTAATCATTGTTACAAACTCTTATTACTATATCTTTGTGTTAGTTGAGATAAACATTTGTACAAATTATTTTATTGCTTATTTCCTTGTAGATGTAAGAGGAGTATTAGAATACAGTAAGCTTTGTGTGATAGTCAAATATTTCAAAGTTTTGAGATTCCGTTCTCTTTGCACGCTTAACATATAAAAAAATGAACAAGGATGTTTCATGTCACGAAAGTTTTAAGTTTTCCGAAACTCACACAAATATCAAGGAATATCTCCGAAATGATTCACTCTACAAGTAAATTTATTTAGACAAATTGTGTGTTTTAGCAACATCTACATTACTTGTGTAGTGAGATTTTGTCTATCTCTTATGGTTTACGAGTTAATGAAAAGTCGTCCAGACTAAACAGTACTACAGGGGCTATAGCCAGAAAATTCAAAATATACATTTCATTTGTCATACAAATATCTTAAATATATGGCATTTTAATCAAAATCGTTAGAGCCATTTTCAAGAAAATCAAAAATGTTCTATGTAAAGGGTAGTTTAGGGTGGGCTATTTTCTTCAAAATCTTCGTGTCGCATTCTTGAAGCACATTACACTTAAATATCAAATTTGGTTTTTAACTGACTTTTCGTTTTTGATTTATGCTGTCCACAGAAACACGGACTTCTTCTAAAAATACTTTTTTTTTTTAATTCAAGGAGTCTCAAAGGATATATTTCCGGTGAAATCTCGATATTGAATTTTTGGGTGGAATACAATACTTCCTTCTACTTATCAGTAGAGAAAGTAAAAGGCAATAAAAAAGGAAACAACATAGCCCATTTAGTGCGCATTCACCTCGAGGCTGAAGAGGGAATAACCCTGAAACAGACCTAGGGTGAAACAAGCCCTGGGTGAGATAAACCCAAGTGCAAATTAACGCTTAAAAATGCTGTATAGCCAATGCAACCCGAGCAAGTAACCTTAGAGTTGGAGAACGTCGTGCAACACGTGGAGCACAGTATGCTACAACTACTGACTTCAAACTCCGATGGGAGCAATGACAATATCGTCTGCGAAGAGTTTAAAATGATGACAAGCTAGAACTGGCGTTATACTGGACATCCTGACAAACCAAAATTAACTCTTAATAAACCAAACTGAACTGAAGGGACGTGGATGATCACACAGCTGCAAGTGGAAAACCGTAATACAACGTTATATTACGAGTATTATATACGTACATGCATACAAACAGCTGATAGTGGCAAACGAATCCTTGACAGCAGCAACTTTTATACTATAAATGGAAACGGCATTCGCTTCAAATTTTGCAAAATTCATCTAAGCTTGACGGTATCTCTCATCCACACCATCAGTGAAATAACCTCAATAGCAATCATATATAAAGGACAATATTAGTGTTAGTATTCCTGTTCCTCCTTTTGCTACTCCTCTTCCTCTTCTTCTTCTCCTTCCTGTTCTTCCTTCTCTTCTTACTCATCCTCCTCTTCTTCCTCATCCACCTCTTGTTCTTCCTCCTCCCCTTCTTCCTCATCCTCATCTTCCTCATCCACCTTTTCTTCTTCCTCCTTTACCCCTTCTTCCTCCTCCTGTTCTTCCTCCCCTCCTCCTCTTTCTCCCTACCTCCTCTTCCTCACCCACCTCTTGTGCTTCCTCCTCTGCCTCCTCCTCCCCCTCCTCTTCTTCTTCCTCCCCTTCTCATCATCCTCTTCCTCATTCTCCTCTTCTTCCTCATCCACCTCTTGTTCCTCCTCCTTATCCACCTCTTGTTCTTCCTCATCTTCTTCCTCTCCAACTTCTTCCTCATCCCCTTTTTCCTCATCCTCTTCTTCTTCCTCATCCACCTCTTGTTCTTCCTCATCTTCTTCCTCTCCAACTTCTTCCTCATCCCCTTTTTCCTCATCCTCTTCTTCTTCCTCATCCTCTTCTTCTTCCTCATCCACCTCTTGTTCCTCCTCATCCACCTCTTGTTCTTCCTCATCTTCTTCCTCTCCAACTTCTTCCTCATCCCCTTTTTCCTCATCCTCTTCTTCTTCCTCATCCACCTCTTGTTCTTCCTCATCTTCTTCCTCTCCAACTTCTTCCTCATCCCCTTTTTCCTCATCCTCTTCTTCTTCCTCATCCACCTCTTGTTCTTCCTCATCTTCTTCCTCTCCAACTTCTTCCTCATCCCCTTTTTCCTCATCCTCTTCTTCTTCCTCATCCTCTTCTTCTTCCTCATCCACCTCTTGTTCCTCCTCATCCACCTCTTGTTCTTCCTCATCTTCTTCCTCTCCAACTTCTTTCTCATCCCCTTTTTCCTCATCCTCTTCTTCTTCCTCATCCACCTCTTGTTCTTCCTCATCTTCTTCCTCTCCAACTTCTTCCTCATCCCCTTTTTCCTCATCCTCTTCTTCTTCCTCATCCACCTCTTGTTCTTCCTCATCTTCTTCCTCTCCAACTTCTTCCTCATCCCCTTTTTCCTCATCCTCTTCTTCCTCATCCTCTTCTTCTTCCTCATCCACCTCTTGTTCCTCCTCCTTATCCACCTCTTGTTCTTCCTCATCTTCTTCCTCTCCAACTTCTTCCTCATGCTCTTCTTCTTCCTCATCCTCTTCCTACTCCTCTTCTTGCTCTTCCTCCTCCCTTTCCATCAGCCTTTCCTCCTTCTCCTTCTACTACTCCTACTACTTCTCCTCCTCCTTCTCCTCCCACATGTGGTTGCCTGGGATCGAACCCGGCCCACTTTGGTGAGAAGCTAGTGGTTTAACCACTCGGCTACGGTGCGGTAATTACAGGTAGGTATTAATTTTAGGGCTATCTTCCTTGGAAATCTAGAGATATATTCCACAAGGCAGGAGTATTTGGAATCACCATCTCTAGCTTTACCGTCGCAACAGCTACAAACAAGAGCAATGCTAGCAAACCTCTAGTGATTTAAAACGTCTTTTGACAAAATAGAAATCTCAATAACCCACAGATGACTTCTCAGGCACACCAACAACCTTATTGAAAAGTAAACGATGTTAACCCTGTGACAAAGACAAAAACAACTGCGAAACTTAATATGCATCCAGTAAATGCAACGCTCCCCTCTGTTTGAACAAACATATCAAAACTATTTGTGATAGTTTCTTGCTCACGGAAAACACAGAAGAGTAGTAGATGATTCTGTGTAACTGTAGAATTCAAATTACAAGTTGTGTACCTGAAAATCGCAATTTACTTTCTTTACATGTATTGCAATACAAATTATGTGGTCTGTATTCGTATAATATATTAGCTGATCTAAGTAATACTAATATATTTAACCTAAATAAAGCTAAACATGGGAAAAAAATGAAAAGGAAAAGAAAAACGCTAAAAGCAGACACAACCACATTCTTCCAAACCGCGCGTCTAACGGAGGGTTAAAAGTGTGACTTGGTCCGCATAAAGTGTAAGGTGGTAAATCCAACTGCCACTTTTGCAAACTTTGGACATCGCTGATGACAACGAAGTCCAAATACTTTTTCTATCAGTTTATGTTCTTCTAAACCCAAGCACAAAACACAATCCCACAGTCGAACCCTCCGGAACGTTCTCGAAACTCTTCCTTCTTCCACGCTCATTGCTGAGGGTTTACTCGCCACGAATGGTGTGAGGTAGTTTGACCGTGAATTCTTTTTGACGCACGTGGCTGCCAAGTGGTATGAGGTAGCGTGACATTCTTTTAGGCATGCAACAGCGGCCGACGTCACAACATAAACATACTTTTTCTTTTTTATTTGATATCCACAATGAATGAAGTGTGAGCTAATATATCAAATAACTAACAGGTACAAAAAATTTAAGGCATGTAGTATTCTTATAGCCTCAGAAGTGCCTCAAGATAGACTTTTACTAGGGTAGAACAAAGCATCTCTAAACTGAGTTCTGAAATAAATCCGTGGTTAGAACAAAAGGGATCTAATTCTGTACCAGCATAGAGTAACCCTCGAAAGCATACAAATAAACGGAATATTGTGTCTCACAGAACCACGTATGGATTCATCTTGGCTGGGACATCGAAGGTCAGAAAACTTTGTGACTTTTTCCAATATGTGTTCACAAGATGATACACTCCACATTGAAGAACAAGTCTTAATAAGATCTTGTTCAAGTTCCTTTTCTGTAGTTGCAGTAAAGAATGAGATGTATTGTTGCCTTATGAAACTAAATGTAACAAAGTAATATTTTCATTTTGGGGGATTTGTTTGCAACAAAACTTGAAATCATTCAGTGTTTTCAACGGAGTGCAAAACTGAATTTTAAAATTAGTTTCACAAATCTGTCTTTTCAAACAAATGTATGAAGAGTTAGTAAAAGATTAAGCATTTTATATCACTCGATTGACTGCTGCTTATTATGGGTGCCTACGGCTGCTCACACATGAGTCTTAATCTCGGGTATCCGTGGTGGTTACAGAGAGCGACATTGTAATTTTGTTAGAACCCTTTATTTGTTTTATTTTTACACGTTTAAGCTTTGCTGAACAATTTTAAATAGAATTCAATATTCAGTCTGACGGAACCGTTGGAACGAACTTTCACCGTGTTGCTTACATGTATCTCTCCCTCGTAACGATGTCTCTCCTACTGTCCCTCAGTCATTATCCTTTTAGCTTCCCAAACATCCATAATGGCCCTCACTTCATTAAGTCAAGACTTTGCCCTCTGGCGAAACCCCTCGGGTTTCCGATACTTTGTAAAATACAATAGCAGGCTCCTTTTCTTTATGTTGAAGACCTTGGCAAACTAATCGTTTACCTTAATGTTTGGGACGTTCGCTAATGATCCTTGGTAGTGCCTTTTTGGCATCCCTTCACCTGTGGTACATATTCTTAACCCTTTGCTATTAATGGATTTTGTAACTTTGATATATTTCGTATATCATAAGCGCTGTACAAAAAACTGCTACAAATGCCCCCCATATACATTATCATATTATGTAAGAATATGATAAGGTATATGTCTTGCCCGAAAATCATTTTCTTGTTAAAATTTCGCGATTGTTCAGCAAATCTTTCGTCAATTACATACAAATGCTTAAAAGGGTTTACACTCAAATTCTTAAAGACATAGCTTGTACATAGAATACCCTTCACATATTTACATTACACAAATCAGCACTCAACACATATAGGGTTATATTTTTAATACTACATAGTGATTTAATATTATATTACATGTTTCTTCTTTCATTGCTCTTCTGATTCTATATAATTATTTTTATCAAAAGTCTTTTATGGTTATTGATTGTTCTGCTTGTTTCACTTTTAATTTGCTTTTATTTATTTTTTTTTTCACACGCACATTATCCACTTCACTGTTTTTTTTTTTTTTTTCGATATATTCACTTTGCTTAATATTAATTACGTTATTCTTACAGTTATTTACAAGTTTACATAGAAACAATTAGGCCCTCATTTTCATGATACAACCATTCTTTCAGCTAACTTCTCACCATTTCTTTTCTTACTTTTCGATACTATTTGAGGAATTTCTATACGGTCTTATTAGCTGCTTATGCCATCTCCCAATCGATTTGTTTGTTTTTAAGTCCACTAATTCATAAGTATGCTCTCCGAATTTCTCAGTAATCATTACCGGACCCTTATATAATAGTTCTAATCTATGACTTCTCCCCCTTAACGCATTGGATAACTTATGATCCCTGGCGAGGACTAGATCTCCTACCTGAGGATTCCATTTATTTTTACGTTTCTTGATTTTTGATTTCCTCTTTTCCGCTTTTTCTTGCAATCTGTCAAAAACGATCTTAGCCCTTTGTTCCTCTGATAATGGCTGACTTCTCTCAATCGTTCTTGGAGTATTTTTAAAAATGGGTTCAGGGTCAATTCCT
Organism: Tenodera sinensis; assembly: GCA_030765045.1. NCBI lineage: Eukaryota > Metazoa > Arthropoda > Insecta > Mantodea > Mantidae > Tenodera > Tenodera sinensis. The sequence continues at coordinate 177,669,498 of CM060965.1, read as the reverse complement.
TGCATTATCTGTATCGGTGCAAAACCAGTTGTAGTATTTACAGTATTATTAATAATTTTCTCTATGATGGGACAATACTTTACCCAGTTTCGATGATTATAGAGTTTCTCTGAAAATTTTGTTCGCTACTTCAAACGAATGTGTGTAACAGTTACATCTTCCAGGCTTTTCCGAGAATACCTCCCTGTTTTCTATTAAAAGTTCCCGTAATTTTCTTTTCTGTTCCTCATTTAGTCTCTCAGCTTGGTTCACCTTAGATCCTATTAAATTTTCTATCTTGACACAGTCCTTTCTTTCGTCGTACTCATTTATACTACTATTCTTCAAGTTAAATTTTGGGTTTTCTCGGGGTTTCTTTTCTTCGTCAAAATCACAGAAATAATTACCTCTACTTACAATATTTTGTTCCTCTATTTCATCGTAGTTCCCAACTTTTAATTCTGCTAATTCCATCGCTCCAATATTTATTACCTCGACAAAGAATGTTTCCCCCTCCATTTCTTCCTCTACCTGATCCCGTACAATTATCCTCGAAGTATGGTCTAAAAATGGTACAATTATGGTGTCAGGTCCTGTTTCAAACTTAAAACTTCTATTTTGAAAATCTATGATGGAATTCCAAGCATAAAGACTATCGCAACCGATTATTACGTCAAAAACAAGCCTGGGTACAACCAAAAATAATATTTCAATGCATTTCTGTGCGATCTCGACCTTTACCATCACTTGAAATTTTACCCTTTCTTTCCTTTCACCTACCGCTACAGAGCAATATATCCCATAAACTGGCAAAGATAATAATTTTACACCACTACTCACTAAATTTTCAAAAAAATTTTGGGAACACACTGTAGTATTAGCACCTGTATCAATAATAGCCTGAAATAATTTCCCGTTAATACCAATATTTATTCTTGGTGGATCAATTAAAATTTCATTCTCTGTATTTTCTTTATGTTTTTCGATCAAACATTGCCTTCTCTGTCCCTTATTTTCGAAGTACTTCCCATAATAAGAACATTCATCATTCCCAATCTTCACTGAAGGCGAAGTTGACTGGGTTTGGAGTTTTCCGAAAGCTTACTAATGGCTCCTGTCCCATTCCCATTATATGAAGGTCCCGGGTTTGAATCCTGGTGAAAATTTGTTTCTTCCAATCTTTTTACCGCGTTTATAGCGTCTACCCTTTCTTCCGGATTTGGAGAAATTCTGCTATTCCCATTTCTTTCTTCTTGCCTAGGGGAATTCGGTCTGTACCAATTATTATCATGGTGATAATTATTTCCCGAAGGAAATCGATTCCTAGTGTACCTCCCCCTTCTATCTCCGTAATATCTATTTGCCTGTACGTAATTAATTTGAGGGTTTCTTTCCCGTGGATAATTCTCAACCCTTCTTCTATTATCCTGAGGCTCAAAATTATTTCTTCTATCCTGAGGCTCAAAATTATGTCTCCTATCCTGAGGCTCGAAATTATGTCTCCTATCCTGAGGCTCAAAATTATTTTTCCGGTGGTAATTATTGTTTTTAGGGACTGGGCCATGATACCGTTGCCGAGCATCAAAATTCCTGACATCACCTGAACCTGCCCCCTGCCCGAAAATTTTTGTTGGAGATCGGTTATTTCCAAAAGGTCTCTCATTACTTGCCTCGTTTTGGCTCTTATTTCTTTCTAGTGCGATTAACAAGTCAATCATTGCCGCTATTGTTATCGGCTTCGCAATAATCAGATAGTGTTGAATTGTTTCCGGAAAATGTGTGGTTATTAAATTAATTAATTCTATTTCTCCCATCGGAGGGTCAAGCATCTTACATTTTCTAGCTATAGCCATAAAATAATTAACCATGCATTGATCTTTATGCGGGTTATATTTCCCATTACTCAGTTCCAGTCTTATATTTGCCTGCCTGCTAGCTCCCCAATATCTATTTAAGAAAATTTCCTTAAATGTCCGATAATCATTACTTAATCCTACTGATAACTCTAACCAGTTTGAAGCGTTGCCTTTAAAACATTTTCTGACAACCGTCATCTTATATTCCTCGGGAATACCTTTTACAAGAAAATACTCTTGCATGCTATTTATAAAAGCCTTGGGGTCATCAAATTCTTCGTTTTCAAAGGTTGGTGGTGAAATTTCATTCAAAACATGGTTGGGCCATTGCAAATGCGGACTATTGCGTGCATTAACATTAACATTGGTATTACTATTACCTGAGGTACCAGCATTTAAATTTAACATCGGAATGTCCGCTGACGCATTATGCATCGCTTCGTCCCGTGCTGCTACCGTAATAGTATTACTACTCACAGAATCACTAACATTGTCAGACATACATATGTTATTTAATCTTTCTTTCAGTTTGTCATTTACCTCATCTACACTCACAGCTAATCTCCTAGTTTCCCTCTCTGATTGCTCTAATCTTTTCCTACAGATTTCTAATTCCTTGCTATTAATTTCCCTTTCCTTAGCTAATTCAGTAGTTATTTCCTCCCTTAATTTTCTATTTTCTTTCTCTACATTTTTATTAACTGTTTTAATCTCTTCCCTAACCTGTTCCTGACTTTCCCTCATTTCAATTCGTACATTTTCAATTTCAATTTTAACCTCTTCCTGATTATTTCTAACCTCACTTCTTACATTTTCTATTTCATTTCTAACTTCCTCCTTGAAATTTTCTAAAACCTTCTGTTGTTTCTCAGTCTTATTTCCTATTTTGACTAAGTCAGCTGTTAAGTTCTCCCTCGTATTTTCTACCTTTTCCTTAATCTCTTTCTGACTTTCTGTTAAACCCGTTAATTCTTTCTGACTCTGATCTACCTTTTCTGTTAACCCCGTTAAATCTTTCTGACTTTTTTCTACCTTTTCCTTAATCTCTTTCTGACTTTCTGTTAAACCCGTTAAATCTTTCTGACTTTTTTCTACCTTTTCCTTAATCTCTTTCTGACTTTCTGTTAACCCCGTCATCATTGACATAAGTGACTTTAATATTTCATTAGTCTCCATGCTTCCCCCTGTTTCTTCTCCCTGATTTTGTATATTCGTATCAGCTACTCTTTCCCTTGCATTATCTACATTACTATATACACCTTCTCCCACTCTCTCATCACCCTCCTGCACTTCCATATTTATATCTAATTGCTCGATCATTTTCCCGTTCCTTAAATACATTGACTATATACTACAACACGTAGATAAAATTCTCACTCAGTACCTTAATCAGCTTGCTGCACTGCTATTCGATGTGGATCCTCTCGTTCCTGCTGTGTCCTGGGTCACCTTCCCTGGAGTTCACGGCCTTTGTTGTTCAGCTCCCTGAAATTCTCTGAATTTCACGCTCAGCATTCCTGAAATTCTCTGAAGTTCACGCTCAGCATTCCTGAAATTCTCTGAAGTTCACGCTCAGCATTCCTGAAATTCTCTGAAGTTCTCGCTCAGCATTCCTGAAATTCTCTGAAGTTCACGCTCAGCATTCCTGAAATTCTCTGAAGTTCTCGCTCAGCATTCCTGAAATTCTCTGAAGTTCACGCTCAGCATTCCTGAAATTCTCTGAAGTTCTCGCCACACGTTGGAGCGCCAATTTGAAGCATTTTTTTTTATGTCACTCGATTGACTGCTGCTTATTATGGGTGCCTACGGCTGCTCACACATGAGTCTTAATCTCGGGTATCCGTGGTGGTTACAGAGAGCGACATTGTAATTTTGTTAGAACCCTTTATTTGTTTTATTTTTACACGTTTAAGCTTTGCTGAACAATTTTAAATAGAATTCAATATTCAGTCTGACGGAACCGTTGGAACGAACTTTCACCGTGTTGCTTACATGTATCTCTCCCTCGTAACGATGTCTCTCCTACTGTCCCTCAGTCATTATCCTTTTAGCTTCCCAAACATCCATAATGGCCCTCACTTCATTAAGTCAAGACTTTGCCCTCTGGCGAAACCCCTCGGGTTTCCGATACTTTGTAAAATACAATAGCAGGCTCCTTTTCTTTATGTTGAAGACCTTGGCAAACTAATCGTTTACCTTAATGTTTGGGACGTTCGCTAATGATCCTCGGTAGTGCCTTTTTGGCATCCCTTCACCTGTGGTACATATTCTTAACCCTTTGCTATTAATGGATTTTGTAACTTTGATATATTTCGTATATCATAAGCGATATACAAAAAACTGCTACAAAGAGCAGTAAGTTTTTTCCTGCAAAAAGTTTTCTTTGTGATCTACAGAATTCGAAAAGTAGAATCCAACTGAAAAATTCAGTATGAAGAAGGGATATAGCCCGTTTATAAAACTAAGGGTGTGATATGGTTGAAATTTCTATTTTGCAAAATTTTAAAACTACTAAATTCATTTTTGTTCACATATAGGGGATGTTTTGCGGAACTACTTCACTGAAGTTCACTTGGAATATGGCAATACAGTAGGCTTTGTGTGATAGTGACATGTTTTAAAGCTATGAGATTGCGTTCTCTTTGCACGGTTAATACACCTAAAATACATGAATAACGATGTTCCATTTGACAAAAGTATGTTTTCTAAAACTCACACAAAAACAAGGAATATCTCCGAAATGGTTCACTCTACAAAAATGCATTTAGACATAAATTGTGTTCTTTAGTAAGACCTTCATTTTTGTAGAGTATAATTTGCTCTATCTCTTACGGTTTACCAGTTATGCAAAAGTCATCCACAGTAAACAGGACTGCATGGGCTGTAATCAGAAAATTCAAGATGTACATTTCATTGTCATAAAAATATCTCAAACGTATGGCATTTTAATCAAAATCGTTTGAGCTATTTAAAAGAAAATCAAAATTTTCGAAAAATTTTCCATGTAAAGGATAGTTTAGGATGGAGGAATTTTCTTCAAAATCTTCGTGTAGTATCCTTGAAATACACTAAACTTAAATACCAACTTACGTTTTTAATCGACTTTTAGTTTCTGAAATATACTTTCCAGACACACACACACACACACACACACACACACACACAAACACATACACACATTCAGACACACACACACTCAGACACACACAAACACACACACACTCAGACACACACACAAACATACACACACACACACACTCAGACACACACACACACACACACACCACAGACACACTCAGACACAGCCACACACACACACACACACACACACACACACACACACACTCAGACACACACACACACACACACACACCACAGACACACTCAGACACAGCCACACACACAGACACACACACACACACAGACACAAACACACACACACTCAGACACAGCCACACACACACACAGACACAGCCACACACACACAGACACAGCCACACACACACGGACCTTTTTCTATTTAGGGAGCCCCAAAACATATTTCCGGTGATAATCGACACTGAACTTTCCAGTGGAATAGAATACTGCGACACTGACTTTTGATACGGTGCATTTGAAGAAACTACGTTCGCAAATATATGTAGAACTATACTTACTTCTATGCACAGTATTCTTACAAATGCTTAGCTCTCTATCTACCTCATAAGCATTTTCTGAAAGTATCTGTTAATTTTCTTGTAGGTGCAAGGGGAATGTGCGAATACGATAGGCTTTAAACGATAGTGAAATGTTTTAAGAGCTGGGTGCTAAGGATGTGTTTGAAATTTCGTTCTCTTTGCAAGGGCAAGAGACAATAAAGACGAATAACATATTTCTATTTGAGATAAGTATAAGTATAGGTAAATTCAAATAAATAATAAAGAATATCTCGGAAATGGTTGACTCATAAGAAATGGGAAGTACATGACATAAATTATGTGCTTAAACCAGCTCCACAGTTTTTAGTTGGTACGCCTTGATCACTTACTGTTTACCATTTATGTAAACATCATCCATAGTAAAGAGGCTCCAGGGGACATTCCCAGATAATTCAAGGCACGACTTAGAAACTGCCATGGAATAGCATGTTTGTGTCCGTCACTGGATACTGACTGATTGTGAGTCTCAACACCACAGGCATGATTCATCCTCCGGCTGAAAGAGGAGGTGCGGAATACCCACTAATTACGTAAGCTCTCCAAAGAGACAAGGTTGGACATCGCTGTGCTATCTCTTTGACAAGTTCTTTGTATCCAAGTTGAAAGCGTACAGGATTTTTATTGTTATTTTGCGATCCCGTTACGAAGTTTCTACTTAGAGTTAAGAAAAATATAGTCAGTTAAGTAAATAGAAGTATAAACAGTTTGAAAATTATAATGTAGAATCTAGGTGGTAGAAATAATGATTGGATTATTTCTAAGCTTATTTATATGCCTGGGCTGAATGCCTAGTTATACCCATACACAATAAATAAATGTAAATGTAATAAGCTACCAAAAAGATAATCCATGTAACATTTGCAGAAGAGTTTTTATTACATACCTTCTCTTAGTTACAACGGGGTTTGGGGAATACTGAGCTTAGAAATTCCGAATGTATTCTTATATTGGCTCTAAGGCAGGGGCAATAATAGTGTTTTCACTTAAGAAAACTAAGCATTTGTAAATTCAAATCATAAGAAAGTATACTTCTGGGCTAATTAACACCACGAAAGTATTTTTCATAAACGAGATCTACAATAATTGAAAATGTTGAAGAAATAAAAGTTCGCAAGAGAAGTTAATTCAAAGTCAATTATTTCACCAAACCGAGGCAAAAATCATGAACTAACAAATATCCAGCCGCAAATATATAAGTCATTCAGGGTGAAAACGACGTAAATGAAATATTTCCTTAAAAATAATAGTGGATTACAGAGTTTCGAACTAGTTCTGAATCCTGACACAGATGTCGCACAAGTCCAAACACTGTTTTGCCGCTCTCTAGCGGTACAATCGCTCACCAGACATGAAGCATCTCATATTGATTTCGCTAGAGTGCAGCATTCAGAGACTCCATATTCTACCGCCATCTGCGAACTGCACTCGGCACCATTAAAAAGAACGATAAATACAAAATTGGCACCAAAAGCCGACCCTTTTCATTACTATAAGGTCTGGCGCGCCGCTCATATCCATATTAAAACAACTGACGGCGTATTAAAATGCAAAGTAGGCTTTGATGGAATAAAAACGCTAATATTGGTAGATAAACTTGGAGTTTAAATTCTGTACCTTGCAAGTTTGCCATGTGAATTAATACTTTCAATACAATCTACCTGCAAAAATAAATAATAAACACGTTGTTGTTTAACGACGCTGCCAATTGCCATGATCACATCAGCGTCGCCGGTGTGCCGGAATTTTGTCCCAGAGGAGTTCATTTACATTACAGTAAATCTACTGAGCACACTTAAAAACCATCGGTCTGGACAGGATTTGAACCCGCGACCTTGGGAACAGCAGGCCAGCGTCTAACCAACTGAGCCACCCAGACCGACAACCTACCTAAAGCGAACTGGCTTCACATGGTTATTTTAGGTTGTTTTATTTCTTTGAAAATGGCTAACATTTTCATTAAAACGCCATATATGCTTAAGATATTTGTATGACAAATGAAATGTATATGTTGAATTTTCTGACTATAGCCCCTATAGTCGTACAAACTCTGTACGGCTCTTGCATAACTGGTAAACCGTTAGAGATAGACGAAGTTACACTATGCAAAAAATTTATACCTTGCTAAAAGACACAATTTATGTCCGAATAAATTTTGTTTGTAGAGTGAACCACTTCGGAGGTATTCCTTGTTATGTGTGTGAGTTTCGGAAAACTTGACAACTTTCGTGAAATGCAACATCGTTGTTCATCTTTTTAATGTTAAGTGTGCAAAGAGAACGGAATCTCAAAGCTTTAAAGGATTGGACTAATGCTCAAAGCCTACTGTATCCTAATGTTCTCATACAAGGAAATAAGCAATAAGATAATTTGTACGAATTTTTATCTCAACTAACACGAAGGAGATATTGGATAAGAGTTTGTAAGAATGGATAGTACAAGAGTAGAAAAAGTCATGTGAGTGCAACACATCAGATTTTTTTATACTTCGATTTGGAGTTAATTTTGTGTATGACTAAACATCAACCATTGTTGAGTAACAGACTGACAAATAAAGTTCTAGAATATGGAACATTTGGCTAAACATTAAGTGCAAATGAGAACGTGTTACATTAGGGTCTTCCACAATTATTATAACATAATTGTTTAGTACAAGTGTGAGACCTAGAAGGCTAACTATCCACCACTCAGAGATTGTAAGCGATCATTCGCATCATGACCAAAAGTGGTGGAAAATGTTGAGATGGCCTACTTTGATTTGAATGTGAAATAGCACCCTCTCCACTTGCTGATGTTGTTCTTCCTCGACTCCTGCGCTTCTGAAGCTCTATTCCCTACTGGCACATTACATCATTTAATTATATCCGCACTAAGCACGAGAAGTTTGTGCACAAGCAAGTTCATTTACAAATATATCGTATCAGATCACATTGTGGAATGACTAAGTGAACACCCTTAACCAAAATCTTGCGCATATCAGTGTTCTTATTTGGCTGTGTTTGCGAACGTTAGTGTTACAATTTTGTTTTGGACTTTCAATTATTATTGTCATCCAGGAACCGTTCTATTACAGTGGTAAAGTTTGACTTTAGTGCTATGTCCAACTAAATCGTTACGTTAATAATAGAGGTAGGCTTTTAAACTGCGACTGTGGATGTTACAACGTTTACAATACCAAACACTATATACACACTAACCCTAACATAACCTCAAGTTAAATGAGATACCCCGGTTCCGCTGCGGATCTCTGCATCGTCCTCCCCTGTTTTTACACAAAAGAACATAAGTCATAGCTAAGCAACGCATTATGTCTAGTTTCAAGTTTCAAGTTAGTCTACGGAGTCCAGGAGTGAGTACTAGTCGTCTGGGTTAACCCAGGCGGATGGTAAGGTGGCCACGGTACCTATCCGTTTAGATACGGATTTACCCGTGTGGTGGTATAGGTTGGGTTAGTCTACGAGTAGACGCTATTGGGATAGGTAAATAATCATCAAGCTTTGGTTTGTGGTAACAGAGGCAGCATATTGAATATGTTGTATAGCAAATATCATTGTACTGCTGCTCTATACGTCTTAGACTTAATAAATACATTTGATTCACAAAAATGTAGTGATTATGGTAAAATATCTCATCCTATAACAATTAAGTTCAAGAATAAAGATATTCTCCTGAGTTTATGACAGTAGAGACATCTCCCACCGTTCTTCCGAACTTAGACAACACAGTCGTTCGTGCATTCTTACTTCAAGGGCGTTGGAACCTCGATACAGTCATGAATACATATACACACTTGTAGAATTATTGTTAATCCCTTTTTATCTGCCAATGTCTTATTTATTTTGTGGATAGCCAAGTCGCAATGTAAATGCCTGATTTTATCTAATCTAACACTAGTTTGCTATTTACAAACTCCAACTGCCGCAGATATATCAAAGAAACAACACACAAGGGACCTTCAACTCCCTCGCGTGCTGGACTGAATTACTGTTATCAAGAAATTAGTAGGAAGAAAGGAAATATTGTGGCTAGAGGCAACACTGCATAATACACTCGTTTATAAGTGACCAATAAATGAATGAACTTTAATAGCCTTTGGAGTTGCATTGCTTTATTCGTAATTCTGCTTTCAAAACTTAATAATACTTTCATCTTATACTGGACAAAGTAATAAAAAATGCAGAACCTGAAACGTAAAAAACGTTCACTGGAGACGCTTATAGATTTGTGTCCAATAGCAGCCATGCAGGATGGGAGGGAAGCGAGAAGGTCTAATGGGATTTTCCTCTTTGATCAGCCGACCTTGAAAAAATAACTGTTTTTGTTCCAAAGTTTTTCGGATTCAGGGGGCCTCAAAACGTATTTCCGGTGAAATATCAAGATCGAAGTTTTTGGTGGAATACAATACTTCCTCTACTTTACTATACATAGTACAGAAACTAACAATTACGGAAAGTGGGTTTAAAGTGCACCCCCTCCCCCTTTGCTATTGCTGTACACAGAGGATTCACAACGTTCCCATATTCCCATAGTAAATGCTGCACCACAACTGGCCCACACTCTACTGGTTGAAAGCATAGTCACGTGGAAGACCAAGGAGTTCTGTGCAGCGAAAACCAAAATATTATACTGCAAAACTCTGTCTTTAATTTTTTTTTCTTTACTACCACTTCTGTTTGTGAACAGTATCAATTGAAATATTTCAGTTTTCGTTCAATCCTTAGCTGAGAGCCACTGTATGCGAATTTCCATTCCGCTGCGTCATGCTTTTCAAGTGTTAATGCCCACCATGCCGGGGTGATCAGATCCTGTGCGCAGTTTTGTGTTCTTTTTAATTAGTTCCATATCAATTTGAGCGTGCAGGCAGGCATAACGGTTGATGGATGCGCGTTTCAACTCGTTTTTGCATAATTTTGCCTTTGCTCTTGATTTAACCTTTAGTGTTGCCTATAAATAGTATTAATGCCAATTAAAAATCAGATTCCAATTAAAAAGAAAACATATCTGTTACATTCACATGATTTCTTGTACAAACTATTCTTAGAAATGCTTATTCTTGTACGAGTACCTACTCATTGTTAATTGAGATATACCTTTATAGAAATGGATTTATTACGTCATATCTCCAAATAGGTACATGGACATATGCAAATGCTTTTAGGAGCTAATCGCTATGTGATGGCTTTGAGATTCCGTTCTCTTTGCATGGCTAGGACATAGAGAAGTAAACAAAGATTTCCTATTCAATAAATTTTTTTTTTTTAAATTGAAACGAATTACAAGTAATACTTTAAAAGTTGGTTATCACTAAAATTTTTTATTTGAAGTTGTATATTTTTGTGTATTAGGCCTTTTTCCATGTCTTAAGGTTTACCAGTTATGGGAATCACTCAGAATGACGACGACCTTAGAGGGTAGTTCCAAAAAATTCAGGACATTTTATTTCTCAAAAAAATAATTTAATACAATGTTACTGAAAATCGCCAGCAATTTCCCGAAAAATGAAAATGTTTCAACATTCTTAAACACCTAGATTGAGATTTCACCTACTTTTTTGAGTTATACTCATACACACACACACACACACACACACACACACACACACACACACACACACACACACACACACACACACACTTTTTATTCAGGACACCTCAAAAGCCACATTTCCAGTGAAATTTCGGTATCGAACGTTAAGGTGGAATGGTAGAAAAGGTAAAAAAGGTAAAAAAGCATATTACGCAAGGTACTTCATCTTAATCGAAATCAAAGTTTGACAATTTTATTAATATTTGCCTGCAGTAACAATGCAAACAGGGGAATGGAGTAGGGTTAACCGATTTTGTTCGGTTTTCTCTCCCGTGGGCTCCCTATTTGCACGGAAAGGTAGACATATTTAAGTCGGTCTGGGTGGCTCAGTTGGTTAGACGCTGGCCTACTGATCCCAAGGTCGCGGGTTCAAATCCGGACCAGGCCGATGGTTTTTTAGGTGTGCTTAAAAACGACAGCTCCATGTCAGTAGATTTACTGGCATGTTAAAGAACTCCTGCGGGACAAAATTCCGGTACACCGGCGACGCTGATGTGATCCTGGCAACTGACAGCGTCGTTAAACAACAAAATAATTAATTAGACATATTTAAGCTGTAATGGACTTACGTCTATCTTCCACTCAAGGATCAACAGCGAGGCACGAGGCAGTAAACTTTGCTCCACACTGGGGTTGGAAGTATCTGCGTGCAAGACATTCCTAAAGATTACTACAACCAAGATTGCATGTAGCGAAGAGAAAATCGACTAATTTTTTTTCGAGTGATTGCAGCAACTATTCTTTGCAGCTTTTGGATTTCTTTCTAAAGCTCATGAAGTCCATCCCTTTGCGTCAAGTATTCATAAACGTTAGCAACCACCTCACGAGCTTGTCTATGAAGCGAGTATGCTTTTTATTTTTGAGCTTTTAAAGGTGTTGAAAATAGGGAAACTGATGCGTTAAGATATGACAAGGCATTAGCCAGTTAAAGTGGTGAGCATATATCAGCAGTGCCCGTGGATATTTATAGAAGTGGCAGGCAATGCCAATCTTGGTGAAGGGTCATGCATCATGAAAGCTTTACGTAAGCTCCTAGAGGTAGGCAGCCTGATGTGCACACCTGTTGTGTTCCCGTCGCTTGTCTGCTGCATCACTGAACGTTGACTTTGTCATTGGTAATGTTTACACTGCTTGTGGTCTACCGGTGGTCTCTGCCCCTTCCCCCTTGCTGGTGGATTTCAGCAATCCTCGCCACATTTGTGTTACAGTGGCGGGATTCACCTTTTCCAACCTCAACATCGATGTGTGAGGGCAAAGCACAAGGACTCTTCTTAAAAAAAAACTCAAATACCCGAAATGTTAAACTCTACCCAGACTTTATTGAGAGGAAGTGTGGCTTGATAACTATCATTCTTTAATGTGACAAATTGACTCTATCCAGTTACCTTTAATCACTTCTTTTTCTTTCTCTAATATGTATAGTAAATTAGAGGAAGTATTGTATTCCACCCAAAAATTCGATGTCGATATTTCACCGGAAATTTGTTTTGAGGCCCCCAGAGTAACAAAAAAAGCTTTTTTAGAAAAAGATCTGCGCGCGCGAGTGTGTGTGTGTGTGTGTGTGTGTGTGTGATTGTGTGTGTGTGTGTGATTGTGTGTGTGTGTGTGTGTGCGTGTCAGTCTGTGGATAGCTTAACTCAAAAACGAAGATTCTGTTAAAAAGCAAACATAATTTAAGTTTAATGTCTTAAGGATGTAACACGAAGATTTGGAAGAAAATTCCTCCACCCTAAACTACCCTTTGCATGAACATTTTTAGAAAAGTTTGATTTTCTCGAAAATAACTATAACAATTTTGATTGAAATGCCATATGATTGAGATATTGTTATGAAAAATGAAATATATATTTTTAAGGTACTCACTATAGCTCATGTAGTCCTGCTTGGTTTTTATGACTTCTGCATAACTGGTACACCATAAGAGATAGACCAAATCATAGTACACAAAAGAATTTAGATCTTGCTAAAACACACAATTCATGTCAAAAATATTTTTTTTCTTTTCTTTTTTTTTTTCTTTCTTTTCTTTTTTTTTTTTTTTTTTTTTTTTTTTTTTTTTTTTTGTAGACTGAACCATTTCGGAGATATTCTTTGTTATTTGTGTATTTTGGAAAACAAGCTTTCGTGAAATGCAACATCGTTGTTCATTTTTTATATGTTAACCGAATTGCACAGATGATTAATAAATGTTAAAAAAAATAATAAAAATAAAAAAGAAATAAAATAAAAAAAGAGAGAGAGAGAAAAGAAATAGAATAATTGGCTTAATGTTTTACTGAACGGTTTAAGACAGTTGTATCCAACCCGTGGCCCTTGAAACCCATCGTAAGCGGCCTGCAGTGATATTTTTAAGTTATAATATTATTTATGAAATAAGTAGTCCTATTTGGAGTAAGATAAACTTAAAAGAAAAGTATGTATTGCATCCAAAAATTCCATATTCACTGGAAATGCACTTTAATTGAAATTATCTTGAAATAACTTAAGGGACACTGGGAGTGAAATTTTGGTCAAAATTGTCAAAAAGTCGAAAATTGTTTTTTTACCTTAAAATGTTCCTGGATCATTGGTGCATTTGGATCAGCTAACATTTTTCATATCCCCCACTCCATGTGGTCGTTACGGCCCTTTCAAATAGCGCTCTTCCCTTAACGTACACAGGATGCTCCTATATAAAAGTCTGTTTTTCTCAAAACTACATTTCTGCACATTCCAAAAGAAGGTCGCGCCTGAGTTTTGCTTCAAATTCAATGAAAACTTCCAAAAGTATTCATAAATAGCAGCTAAACAAAACTATGCTTCAATATTGATGCTATCATTAACATGAAATCCAAAAACCTTTTTTTTATGAAAAAAAATCAATATTTTTTAAGATCAAATTTTCTTTGTTATTAAAAAAATATGTACAGCATAATCAGCAAATGTATTTGAAATATCTCTTCATACAATTGTTACCCATGTTTTAGAGTACCAGTTCTGCCAATATAAATGAATTTTGAGAAGTCAATAGACGCGAGCTCTATTTTGAAAATGTGCCTATTAAATTCATAAAATAATTTATATATCCTAAACGAATTATTCAATTTTAATGAAATTTGGTGAAACTACTATTCTTATATAGATACAAAGATAGTAAAAATTTCAGAAAAATCTATCAAAAAATGTGGATATTTCAAATTTCACTCCCAGTGTTCCTTATATACCTGTCACCAGTTGTAATAATTGTTAGTTAACAATGCCCCTTAAAGTCAAGTCAAGGGGTCCTCTATACCCTAATACCTTGCGTAAGATGTTTCAGTGTTATAACTAATTGCCGCTATGTTGGTAGCGCGGTATTTAGCGCAATAAATCAATAAGTTTGCTATAATGCAATGCATATGCTTATCTAGGCAGACGTCAGCAATACATCACTCAAGTGACCTTAGTGACCTGCACTGCAACAGTCATTCATGAATCTTGACTGTGAAATTCCATTAAATACGAGAGTATTGTATCTAAAATAATGGTGCAGCCCTCCATTAAAGTAATCCATCACAATTAATGTGTGAGCAGGGGATGTAAACAAACTCGTCTCAATCAGATTGTCAATGCAAGCGATATTTTTGAAACAACGCCCTATCCCCGGGGTGTCATTTGATGTCGTGATTGCATTATAACTCTAAAACTGCTTTTTTCGCATTTGTTTGTTATCTCATTCCACGCTGCGATAGTTAAATTGTAAATAATTACGGGCTTTAAGTGCTCCCTTGACGTGGGGCATTAAAAACTGGGGAAATATGGTTCGGGGCAGGTGGATAGGGGATGCAAAACGCAACTTTACCCCCACAACTCAATTATATAGTACTAAAAAGTTACGGAAGACAAGTTAAAACTTTTTGCTGTTATTTTACACCATCTTATCAGTAAGTGTTCTTTTTCTTCACTCACATGCAAAGGGAGAAGGAGCCTTGAGAAGTAAATGGCTTAGATGTATAGTTGTAGAGAAAGCTTCCTGCCTTCCTGACTCTCATTTGCGCCTGCACGGGGCACCAACAGTTGTTAAGTTGTTAATCAAGTTATTCACGCCACGAGAATACTTAAAAAATAATAAAAAAATTCGCTCCCGCCTAAAGATTATTAAGTTAAAAAACATACCAACTTTTTCCCCCTTCCTTTTCATCACAAATGGTACAAGGTTTAATTTGATAACGGCGTGTAGCAAGCAGTACGGAGATAAAAACACGAAGAAAACTAATTCTAATGAATGTAGCACATTTCAAAAAAAGGGGAAGAAGAAAAGGTTCTCCTCGCTGGAAATACTTAAAGATAAGGTGCATATGATAACAGCTTTATGTTTATACAACTTTAACTCCAGTTTTGTCCAGTACTACGGAACCTTTTGTAGATTCAATTGTGAAATGTTTCAAAAGATTTTTTCTGGAGCCCATTTCTACTTTCTCTACAATGTTTTATTAGGCAGAGAAGTTATTACATTCCTCCCAAAAATGTTGTACCAATTGTTCACTTTATAATGCGGTAACCCTGTGCTCTTGTCCCTCGCAGCAGAACGCTTTTCTAAACATACTTCCTATATATTCTTCGTGTTAGTTGAGATAAACATTTGCAGAAATTATCTTATTGCTTATTTCGTTCTAGGTACAAGTAATAGAGTAGGCTTAGAGCGATAGTCAAATATTTTGAAGTTTTGAGATTCCGTTCTCTTTTCACGAGTAACATAAAAAATTAACAACTATGATGCTTTTTACGGAAGTTTGTTTTCGAAACTGCCACAAGCAAGGAATATCTCCGAACTGGTTAACTCTACTCTGCAAAATATTTTATTGTGTTTTAGCAAGATCTACTTTTTTGTGTAGTAAGATTTTGTCCATCTCTTACGGTTTAGCAGTTATGCAAAAGTCATCCAGAGTAAATAGGACTACATGGGGTATAGCCAGAAAATTCCAGATATATATTCAATTTGTCACAAAAATATCTAAAACACATGAAATTTTAATAAAAATCGTTAGAGGCATTTTCAAGAAAATCAAAATTTTCAAAAAAATTTCCATGTAAAGGGAGCTTAGGGTGGAGCAATTTTCTTCAAAATCTTCGTGTCGTAGACAAACTTAAATGTGAACTTTGTTTTTGAACCGACTTTTCGTTTTTGAATTATGCTGTCTACAGACTGACACGCGCACACACTCACGCGCACGCGCATCATCAAGCCTAATTTTGGTTTAAATCTCCAAATTATTAAGTTGTCGGCGAGGACTTGGACATTATGGTTTAAGTACTCGACGTTGAACTTTGAAAGGAAAGTCACTAAATGATGTCTCCCAAGTTAGATTTAATTCACGGGAGGTTCCACTTTACTTGAGGATTAGCTACGCAAGTTAGACATAATGAGAAGATCTTGACAGATCACGTGACAGCTACCTTCCACTAGAACAATTAATTAGGGGGACCTTTGGGCAACCATGTCATCAGCAGAACAATCTTCACAGTTGCAGATTAATTAAGATTTCTCCTTCAAAACAGTTGGTATGCGTAGCATCTTCATTTCTGCGTTAGTCTGCCTGCCTAACTCTAGACAAACATTATCACACAGTGATATAATTATTTTTCATGGGCGGCCATTTTAGGGGTCTTGCACAGTGCAATAAACATTCCCACTGAAGCTAGAAAAAATGTTTGAAGGTTTTTATGTTTAAATTTCACTTACAATGTGGTCAGTGAAGAAAAAGGAATTGGCGTACGATAATATATGCTCCCATCTTCCATATTCTTCTTCATGGGAAATTGTAATCCAGGTAAAACGCAGTAACGGTTCGTTTTCAAATAAAAATTACTTTTTCTGGAAACATTATTACCTTTCAAAACGCTCCATGAGTCGCAATATAATTCAAACCTTACTGCAACTTTGTACACATGTTGATCATAAGGCAGTGTAAGGATATTACGTGAATAAGACAAAGGAAGGCTGTAATAATTATTACTATGGTGCAGGTGGAACGAACCCACCACTGCACGTGTTGTATCAAAACAAGGTTGGTCAGTCGGCAAGAGAATGTAGGGTGAGTAAGGCAAGTTCAATCCCTACCTCTCCTCTCGTGCCCATGAGTGAACTAGAAAAACTACCATAGTCTGCACTTATGCTGGTGTGCAGCATAGTGTATAAAAAGGTTTCAGAGAAATTAAAATATTCTGATACCAAGGAGTTTTGAGCACAAAAATTAGTAAAATAATAAAAACTACGCCTAAGAATGACTTCAAATTTGGAAGACATCTTAATTTTAACCACTAAAGCCCTAAAATATGGTTCAAATTGAATAAAAGGTAAATAATTTCAAAAACTCATAGCCCTCTTAAGAGGTAAATAGAAAAAAAATCAGTATAGTGCATAAACCATTGCTAGTTCCCATTCAATTAGTTATTTTTCCATTATATTGTTTATCGAATGTACAAAAGTAAATAACAATCTGGGCAAAGTGCATCTATTTTTCCTCTAATGGCAGTGCACTACTTGTATATTTTAATTAGCTTTCGAGCTATTTTTTATTTATTTCTATTTTACATGCATTTTACGTAATTAACTTCTGACCTGGCCTTATTTATAGAGTGCATACACTCAATTAGATGCAATTAATTAGTTCATTGTTTTAAAAATTAAAAGTAAATAATCCTCCGAGAAAGCTTCTCCCTCCCTGAGGAAGAGTGGGACTGTAAATTGTAAATGTATTGAAGTAACAATGAAGAAATACCAGAAGGCAATAACCGGTGAGTGAGTGAGTTTTAAGGGTCGTCGATAATGAGGTCATTTGGGCCCAAAGCTATAGCATAACATCGTAGAGCACTCAAACTCCCAATAGTAAAGTATTTAAAAAAAATTAAAATATTCAAAAGCGAATGTGAAGACAGTTAAAACTCTAAAATATGAATGCTATAAAAGTAGAGTTAAACCGCTAAAACATAAATCAAATACACATACTAAAATAATATAATACTAAAATAGTATATATTTATATTAGTGATATTAAGAATGCAAGAATATTCCAGTGTTACATTGACTTTGTAAATTGTTTTTTAATTCTTAGTAAACTGGTATGCATAACTGAGTAATGATTCAGCGGTTCAAAAGATAACGAATTATACTATGAAAAATACAAAGAAGTGATTCCGTATCACAAGTAGTTTGTAGCGGGATAAATCAAATCAGTTGCTAAAGCAAATTCTTAAACAAAATATTCGCCAACCGATCATTCCGTGTGGCAGGTAGAGGCGTGTATCACCCAGAATTTGCTCCAACTCACGGTAAAACCATCATTAGTGTGACGACGCAGACAATGCTGAACAAAAGGCGAAAAATCCTTTTGTGCCTTTTGTTAGGCTAATAGGGACGCCATGTGCAGTGAGGCGGAATCCCCTTCTGGAACTCCCGCCACAACAAGGCATGCCTATAGGTGGAAATTCGGGAGCCGCGCGTACAATATGAATTTCCACCAATCACTGCAAACTGCGTGGACAGAAGGTAAGGGTATAGTCAGGGGAAATGGGAAAGTTATAAAACCAACGAACATGCATTTTAAAACCCCAGTCCTGTGATACACCCCAGTCATGTAATACACGCCAGTCACGCAATACAGCCAGTCAGGTAATACACCCCGAGCAGTCCTGTAATACACCCCGGGAGGCCTACAACATACCCCGCGAGTCCTACAACACACACCGAGAGCTCTACAACACACTCCGACATTATTACAACACACCTGCAACATTAGTATCAGTGCCGTCCCGTACCGCGAGGAAAAGTCAGTGACGAAGTCGATAACAAAGGGTATATGGTAGGAAGAGTAGCATTTACTGTGGACTGGAATAAAAAAGGTTTCACAATAATAACTGTGGTTATTATTTCTTCAACACCCACGAGATAAGGTCTCAGCCGAGGCAATCTGTGTGAGACCTTTAGGACGACCAGCCGCAAGTTTCAGAGAAGAATCTTCAAGAATTCATATACTTTAAGAGCGAGTTTTATTTTTTTCTGCTGGATGAAATAATTTTATAGGCATAAGAGATAAACACAAATTTCAATACACAAAACATATGGGTCTTTCTAACACAGTTTATGTGTAATTTAATTTCTTTTCTTGAGTGAACCATTTCGGAGATATTTCTTGTTATTTGTGTGAGTTTTGCAGGACTTATATCTACTTCTGTCAAATGGAACAGAAGAATTCATTTTTACGTCAATGGTGCACATCTGACTATCGCACAAAGCATTTCTCCTTGCATTCTCCTCTACAAGGAAATAAGCAATAAGATAATTTGTACAAATGTTTATCTTACCTAACACGAAGAAGATGTAGGAATAAGATTTTCCCCCTACTTACACCTGTTCAAAAAAGACTCCACACTTTTGATTTCTAAATCTGGATCACAACTAACATTGAGGAAAACTTGTTCGTTTCTAGCATTGCCATAACAAGTGACAAGAGACGATCGTAATTGAAAACATTTTCTGTTCCTTTTAACAAGGTGAAGGAAGGGGCCAGCGCTTCCTGCGACACTGGGATTGGGCTACTTTGTGATGGACACGGCTGAGAAAGCAATATCGGATTTCCGAACCAGGACGTACGTACGTGCACGCGGAATTGTGGGCTCTGGGCACGATCTCCTGAACTTATTGATTGCGCCAAACTGTTCATTAGTATGTTCAGTGAGAGGTGTCATTATGGCATTATGCCCTTTCAATTGTTACTTCCACAAATCACGTGTTCCTTATCACCCCCACTACCTATGTTGCTCCATAAGCACATGCTTGAAAATACAGCTATGTGATTTTTACTTTCTCTACTGGACTAGAGGAAGTATTGTATTCCACCCAAAAATTCGATGTGTGTGTGTGTGTGTGTGTGTGTGTGTGTGTGTGTGTGTGTGTGTGTGTGTGTGTGTGTGTGTGTGTGTGTGTGTGTGTGTGTGTGTAAGGGAAACTTGATTATTTCAGGTACAATATAATTCAAAATAAGTTTTAGCAACTCTTTGGGCACATGCTTTCAGTAGGTCAGATTTTTACCCAGAGTTAAAATATAGTAGTAGATTTTTAAGTTTATTACATTGTCGAGCTTGTCAGAATTACATAAAAAATATTACTTGGCAAAGCTTCAGTTAAATATGTTGAAAGTGAGTAGATGTGAACGATATGCAACTCCTTCTAATATCCTAAAAGTTAACTTAAACATGTCATATTTTCAGCTTTCCCAATTAAAGAGTTATTAAAAAGCTTCTATATTGTAGTTAAATGACAAAAGTTGCTTTCGATATTTATATTGAACGAAATGGGACTGAAATTTCCTGACGTGAAAAAAGAAATACTTAACCACCCTGTTTTCAAAATTTTGGAAACTTACAGCATGTGACCATTCGAAATAATTTGGATTTTCAATGGTGAAAACATTAAATTACAACACATACAAACACACACAGAACTTTTCTAAACATGGTGTTACTTTTTTCACTTATTTAATATACGAAGTAGCGAAAGTAAAGATACATATTAAGGTGTAGATTGCTCATTAGCACGTACTGACTGTTTTTATGAACGCGCCTAGTTGTGTGCCAGAACTTGGTGTTTCGACATGGGCTATGGGATAAAGAGTTGCTTCTCTCTCGTGTGTGGTTGTCTTTGGTGCCTGACGAGTGCAAGTAATTCAGCTTTGGGACGTCATATCCACCACTTGTGGTAGTTTCCGTAGTGTTAGTGAGCCTGCATCTTTAAGGCACAAAAGTCATTCTTTTAAGTATTTTTTATGGTTTTATATGTGATTACCCTTTTTCCTATTCAAATATTTGCTCTAATGGCGTGTGTGTGGTCAATACGCTTTTGTATTGACCGGAGTATTTTCTCTGTCATTACAAGCTAGTTAAATGCAAAATAATAAAATAATTTTACGACAATAGTGTTATTTTGATCCGTTTCCTACCCGTGCTGTTATGAGGGAAACTTTAATTTCCTGTATTCCGTACTAATAGCCTAACCTATATACGAGAGTTGTCTGTTTTACTGCATACATATATGAGCCGTATAAATCCTCTTTCCTATGTTACTGCAGACATGAAATGTAATACTATTTAATAGCACATTTTACAATGTAATGTTTTTGTGCCAGCCCCAGTGGCGGTGTCGTTGGCGCGTTTGGCATTGGCTCTTCCCCGTGAAATGATCGAGGGTTCGAATCCAGTTGTGTTGTTTGAGTAGGGTATGAAACGACTGTGAGGTATACTGGAAGATATACACCAAGGAAACTGCAATGCATTGATTTCATACTATAATATAAGATAGACTCAATAGAGGACTACTGATTAGTAGCAGTAACATTAGAAAAACGTTACTTTAGTTTTTATTTTTTACTCGCTAACATTCATTTACGAATTAATTGTTCGTCACCAAAGTTTAATGTGGGTAAAATTACTACTGCAAGCAATGCCCGGTAGCTGGTGGCAATAATTAAGCTTAATTCCTATTACTCACTATAATCGATTAAGTTGAGATAAACATTTGCAGAAGTTATCCTATTGCTTATTTCCTTGTGGGTACAACGGGGACATGGCAATACAGTAGGCTTTGTGCGATAGTAACATCTTTTAAAGCTTTGAGATCCCGTTCTCTTTGCACGCTTAGTATATAAAAAAAATGAACAACAATGTTGCATTTGACGAACTTTTGTTTTCCTGAACTGACACAAATAGCAAGGAATATCTCTGAAATGGTTCACTCCACAAAATAAATTTATTTGGACATAAATTGTGTTTTATGGAGATATACATTTTTGGTATAGTAGGATTTGGTCTATCTCTAAGGGTTTACCACTTACGCAAAAATCGTCCAAAGTAAATACGACTACAGGGGCTATAGTCAGAAAATTCCAGATATACCTTTCATTTTTCATAAAAATATCTTAAACATATGTCGTTTTAGTCAAAATCGTTAGAGCCATTTTCAAGAAAATCAAAATTTTCGAAAAATTTTCCATGTAAAGGGTAGTTTAGGGTGGGGCTATTTTCTTCAAAATCTTCGTGTCACATCCTTGAAAGACACTAAACTTAAATACCAAGTTTAGTTTTTAACCAACTTTTTATTTTTCAGTTATACTGCCCACAGGCTAACATACAGACACACCTTTTCTAAAAATGCTTTTTTTTTTTTTTTTTTTTTTTTTTTTTTTTTTTTTTTTTTTTTTTTTTTTTTATTCAGCATGGCCTCAAAACGCATATTTCCGGTGAAACTTCGACATCAATTTTTGCTCTACTACAGGTAGTAAAAGAAGTAGAAATGATACATGTTTCACATACATTTTATGCAAGTTTAGCATTGAAATACGTAAAAATAATTAATAAATTGGCTAAATGAAAATTATAATGAATGAGAGATCACAGATGTATGACCAATATAAGCATATTGAACACATTTCGTTTCTTAAAACAGTTAGTTCTATATAAGCAACTCCAAGAGGCAGGAGTATATTAGATTTAGTAATTTTATTTTGGTTTTTACTAGGTTAAATTGTACTGTTTATGAGCATAAAGAAATTATTCAATTAGTCATACTTCCGTTCTCTAACAAATCTTTTTAACTATTAAGCTACTGCTTCTCAAAATGTTAGTAATAAATACTTCGAAGAAATTGTTTATATTAATAAAATGTCCTAGACTTGCTGAGTAACACGTGTAAAAGTATTTATTATTACACACGAGATGCTGGGCTTGTGACGTCATAATATGCAACTGTCAACCGAGTCAGTCGGAATCTCTGGAACGCTGCAGTGTGAAGGTGGCTGGCTGCAAACGCTTCATCTTTTGGCAAATTTGTGGGTCTAGATTTTCATTAGTTGACTAATAAATTGGGTTAAGTTTAGCAATTTAACTATACATGAACACTCATTCTGATAATTGTATCCATGTGGCAACAGAAAGAGTTGATTTTATAATGTGTATTTTTGATAATATAGTGTTTTAGGCGGCGCCGTGTGGTAATTATGGTGGACGAAGCGGCGTTTCCTCGGGGTTCTCCGGTTGCCCCCGAAATTCATTCCACCAATTGCTCCACCATCACCTTTCCATTCAGTCATTTTGCCTGCATTTGGTATTATGACTTTTTTTTGGTTGTAAAGTAAAGAAGACAGATGTAGTCGAGATAAAGAAACACTTTTATTTCCGTAAACAGTGACTTGTACACTCGTTGCAACAACAAGAAAGTCTTTTCCGATTCTCCAACAGCACGGCTCCGAACTCGTAACACAAAGAACTAACTCTTCTCCGTCGGCACAACTCTCCACATCGTCTGTCCGTCTCCGTCGGCACGACTACTCAACCTTCACATACGTCTGACTGACTCTTCTCACACTTTACCGCTATTTATATCTCCCAGGCACTATTCTGGAAGCTTTAGGAACGTTCACTTATTTAGCGGTGAAACACAAAGCAGACAGTTCTAGAAGCCTCTATCACTTTCTCTCTTTCGGCAAGCGCCCAACAATGCGGCCATTCTCTGTCTCTTTCCTTCGGCTCCTTTGCGGTAGTGCCGACAATAATGCGATGGGTGACACTGCGGTTGTCGGCAATTAGATGCGGCGGGCGCGGTGACAGTATTATACTCTTCTTCACCCTCATACCTGGTGCTGGGCTGAGCACCCGCTTCCAGGTCTTCACTCTGTCCGGTTCATACTTTCCTCTACCCCGCGACAGGCGTCTGACTGGGCACTGGCTTGTGAGTTCTAGGGGTGGAAGTCCTACATAATGATAGAGGAGTCCATGGCAATAATGTGTTACCGCACTTGTCAAACATTTGACGATCATTTCGGTGTGCTATATGTTGTAATAAACTATATTGTATTGTCGGTGTATTTATGGGACACTGTACATATGCTATGTTCTTTGATCAGCCGATGTCGAAAAAATAAATGGTTTTTCATCCAACTTAGTTGCGTAATTCCACAGGAATGTACGAAGATAACAGTTTATTTGTAAGATGCGTAGAGTAACTTATTTCTGACATAGCTTCGGTAGTAATTATGGGATATCACATAGGGTTTCGAAATAATTAATCACTTAAAAGATGTGAAGGAATACTCCAAGTAGCTTTTTCACACGTGCAGTAAGTCGACAACGTTGCGTTGAGGTTGGTCAGGGAATTCAACAGGTTTGCGGATGTAAACAAGTCGGATACTTTCGCTTTCACTTTAATGTTTTGGGAGCTAACGCTTGTGAGTGGCCTACACTGGCGTAGTAAATACGAAAGGACACTGTAGGGTATATGTTTGTGCTCTCAAGAAGCACCTTACTGTGTTTTTTTATGTAGGTACTGAGCTAAGGAAAGTGACACCCTACACAATCTACAGTGTTGCCAGCTTTCTTTCGAGAAAACTAAATTATCCGCGTAGGAAATGGTCAGAGGCAGTTCCAAATTACAAGTTTCAAATATCGAGATCTATCACTGGTTTAAATTAATATGACTGCCCTTCCACCTTGTATAATAAAACTATTTCTGCAAAGATCTATCTTTACGGTGGACGAGATATAACAATAATCCTTTGAGAAAGTTATGTTAAATTACTTTATAAATTATATTTATACTAGACGCACATACACTTTCTGGCGAGATCCTTTGGATGACAAACAGCGGAATTGCCTCTGCTATCAAAGGTGCAATTCTTCTAACCTCCATTTCGTGTTCATAGATGGCCCCGCTTGTGGTATGTTAACGAGGAAGGCAAAAAGCTTACTTATTTACAAAGTTGAACAATAAATTATAGGCATGTTGGTTTAATATAACCCAGAATTAATCCATTTTTATCCCACGAAAACAAATAGCTTGTAGTACATAGGATAAATAACATAGAGTGAATGAATGATTGCTGGTGGTGATATTTCGATCCCTGTATCCATACAATTCTTTGTGGGACGTATAATGCAGACGACAGCATTCAGTAAAGGTGCTAGGCCGCTATAATACATACATGATATTAGAATCCTGATATACTGATTGATACACAGAGCCTAAAAATGTGAGGCAATCATGCAACATGTAAGTATTTCAACTTACATTTTTTAAGCCATGCTTGTTAAGTAAGACGAAGCAGCTCCATAATATTCTTCTACACTTGAAGTCGATCACTTTTAGTCGTACACATGATTATATTGCATATTTATTTAAAAGTCACGAAATGTTTCTATCGCTAATTACGAGGCAAAATGGACACGTTGCTAGCAAACAACCATAGAACATAGAACTAAACAACGAATTTGATTTAAGTGAAGCTCGAGTGCGAATAGTTGAAACTGCTCCATAGAGTAAGAAAAGCTGGTGCAGTTAAATCTACGATGTTTCGGCATTTTTTTTGCGTTTCACGACGGGTTCTAATTTAATAGAACATAGTACAAACAAATCATAGTTTTAAAAAACTAACAAAATACGCTTGTATAACAAACCGAACTAAAAGGTAAAACATTGTATGAAGAATATGCTCTATAAAGTCAAGTAGTTAATTATATTTCAAAATTGTGTAATAAGTTTAAAATAAAAACTAATTTATATTACACTTATTGAAAAAAAATCTGATGTGTTGCACTCACATGACTTTCTCTACTCTTGTACTAACCATTCTTACAAACATTTATTCCTCTTATTTTCTTCTTGTTTGTTGAGATAAATATTTGTACAAATTATCTTATTGCTTATTTCCTTTTAGGTACAAGGGGAATATTGGAATACAGCAGACTTTGTGCGATAGTCAAATCTTTTAAAGCTTTGAGATTCTGTTCTCTTTGCACGCTTAACATATAAAAAAATGAACAACAATGTTCCATTGCACGAAAGTTCTAAGTTTCCGAAACTCACACACATAACAAGGAATATCTCCGCAATGGTTCACTCTACAAATTTATTGAGACATAAATTGCGTATTTTAGCAAGATCTACATTTTTGTATAGTATGATTTGGTCTATCTCTAACGGTTTACCAGTTATGCAAAACTCGTCCAGAGTAAATACGACTACAGGGGCTATAGCCAGAAAATTCAAGATACACATTTCAGCTGTCATAAAAACATCTCAAACATATGACATGTTAAACAAAATCCTTAGCCATTTTCAAGAAAATAAAAATTTGGGAAGAATTTTCTACCTACAGGAACACTTAATATCCTAGCTATATTGACAACCAAAAACAGCTCAAACATATGACATTTTAAACAAAATCCTTAGCCATTTTCAAGAAAATGAAAATTTTAGAAAAAATACCCTAGGTAATTCCTCAACATAACTTTTCCTTGGTAATGACTTCTTATACGTTGAAAATATTGCAGCTTGTTTCTTATATTTTGTATTAATATTGATATAGGACAATTATGTATTGCAATTATTTATACAATCACTAATGTTTCCAGTTAATAATTTCGGTATCAATTCTGAAAGATTTGCTTCTCAAGGAGGTTCATTAAGCCAAAGACGTCAATATTGTATGTTTTTTGGTGTTTAACGATTAAAATAACATAGAACTTGCTACGCTTTACCGTATGTGGTATTTAATAATTTAATTTACTTGCTCAATAATATATTGCAGGGTATATTTCAAAATCGACGAAACTATTTTAAAAATGGCCTCACTAAAGGTATATAATAGCCCTGCAAAAATATGGTAAAATCGGGCCTGAGTCCCCCGCGCCACTGCGCTAAGGGGGCGGTCTTTCCTTTCATACTCTTTCTGATTTTCTTCTTAACTTCTCATCTTTTTTCCAATTATTTCCTGACGTTATTTACTTATTTGCCTACTTAGACATGAACTGCTATAGGGGATGCTCCTATATTAAATTGATAAACATTATCAGGTGGTTAGAACTTTTACTGTGCTTTTCCTCAATTTATGGACACGATTGTTTCTGGAAAAAAAATTAAATTAAGTTAAAAACTAGATATCAAGATTCCACAAGGTATGTCTTTGTTTCCATTTTGTAGTTACTGGTCATATGGTGGGATTTTATATAAAGGGGTTCATCAAGTCTTGTACCCATAACGTTAAAATTACCTAGATTCAGGTTCCTCTTTCTGAATAACTATTAAGTGGAGAAAGTATGATAAACTTTAAGAACGTTTATTCAAAGCATTTTTAAAACGGTTTCCTGGATTTTCAAATATAACGTATAAAATATTGTCATACATAAAGACGTTAATATTTTACTCACTAAGCATTTTTTGTTTTTGAAACTAATAAAAACATTTAACGCATAAAGGATATGTGCGATAAAATTTTTATTCCTCTTCTTCAGACTGAGGTAAAGTAAATGATTTCAATTGTCTCTGAATTTCGCTTAAAATGAAAACTCACCTATAATCACTAAAATTGCTCATATGCGCGTATCTTTTGCCCCATAGCTATTAAGAGTATGAGCAAGGCTCACTTGTTTTGGGGTGCACTACTACACGCTCTCCCTCCAGAGCCCCACTAGTTCATTATTCTCGAACCAAGATGCCCTAGGGAATTATCTGGTTACGCAAATGATGCAACATGATTAATGCCCAGCACGTGTGCATGCTGTTAAAGGTTATTGACTGTTAAAGCCATAACTTACAACGTAATGTTTCAATTTTTCATTAAACCTATCCAACATAAGTAGCTGAGTTTGTTTCAGGCAATGCACCTCTAAGGCTGTGTAATTGATAATCTGGTGCAAGGGTTTCTAACCATGCACTTGAGACGCGAACTTCAAAGTCTATATATGACTAGAATTATAAGACCAGAATGTAATCTCAGACACATAGATTAAATATACGTTTTTATGATAAACTTGTAAATTTCTGTTGCCCCTTGAACACATTGTGTGAATCTGGGTGCATCTCTGTGTACGAGAAATCGACAAACATCTTTGTGATTTTTATATACAGAGCTTTCATTTGGATGCGTGGCCGTATTTCAGAGAATTGTTGCCCTGCACTGCACTGTTTTAACCGGTTCTGCTCCAGCAATGTATGTTTGCGAAAGAGGGGAGGTTGCAATCTTGCTAAAAGACACAATTTATGTCTAAATAAAAGGAACCTACAAGGAAATAAGCAATAAGATAATTTGTGCAAATGTTTATCTCAACTAACACGAAGAAGATATAGGAATAAGAGTTTGTAAGAATGGTTAGTACAAGAGTAGAGAAAGTCATGTGAGTGCAACACACATTTTTCTTTTTGCCGTTCGATTCACGGGGTCTCAAAAATAGTTAAATCTTGATATTGAATTCCTGGGTGGTATACTATACTTCTACTTAAGGATTGTAATTGAATTTTTATTGATATATTTATTGGCAAATATTGTCAATGCAGCACGAAGGAAACAACGGGTCAAGAATGGACTAGATGCAGAAACAGTCAATCTCCGTCCGAACAATTGCCCGTGCAGAACAATTGTACTGCTATAGAACATTCGTTTTGCCTGTTTTAAGTAGATTCGTTTTTCAGAGCATCTGAGCTCTGTGTATGAAGCTATTACGCGCGCAATAGACAGTTGACAGCCGAGTTCAGCAGAGTTCAATGCACAGTTCAGAACAGTTCCGTTGTGAATGAAGTTACGGTCAGCTGTTTTTCGTTCTAAGGTTTGCACTACGATAAGCGCTTAACCGACAAAGTGACTTTAACACTACTTTTGTGGTTTGAACAAAGTTGAAACTTAAACAAATCCTCTTTTATACACCATTAAATATTTTATCTGTGTTTGAAACGTTAGCTCAGAAACGCATACCCTAGCTAATTATATAAAGCGTTATTATCCACGATTATTAATTTTAACATTCCGCGAAATTACGGTGAGCTACGGTGCTTTTAAATTAAAATGAGCAATTTGAACATTAAATTACTTTCTAATTAACATAAGTGGTATTTAATTTCATGGATTTTATATCGGTGATTTATTTAATGCATTTCCCCCCTCGGGTTACTGCAAAGTGCAATCAGATATGTTATAATATGAATTTCAAAACGACTGACAGAGGTTAAACTAACCATCACATATTATTAATGAGGAGAATTGCGAGCTTTTTCATGAGAATTACTAGAAAATGTTCGGTATGTAACAGTAATGAGTGCTAAAGGCAGTGGAAAACTCCGTAGAAGTTTAAAATATATGCAGAATGTGTAACGATCTTCTATTTTCATATAAAACTATAACTGGAGAGAACAGTAATTAATACAGACAAAAATTACAAGTGAAAAATCGCTTTTGTGAGACTGCAATCGCATATGTGAGACTGGAAAATAAAATATAAACTATGACAAAAGTACGAAAATTTAAGAGAAAATATGACTATCATATGAAAAATCTGATGTGTTGCACTCACATGACTTTCTCTACTCTTGTACTAATCATTCTTACAAACTCTTATTCCTATATCTTCTTCGTGTTAGTTGAGATAAACATTTGTACAAATTATCTTATTGCTTATTTCCTTGTAGGCGCAAGGGGAATATTAGATTACAGTAGGCTTTGTGCGATAGTCAAATTGTTTTTACTTTTGAGATTCCTTTCTCTTTGCACATTTAACATATAAAAAAATGAACAACGATGATCCATTTCACGAAAGTTCTAAGTTTTCCGAAACTCACACACATAACAAGGAATATCTCCGAAATGGTTCACCCTACAAGAGAATTTATTGAGATATAAATTGTGTATTTTAGCAAGATCTACATTTTTTGTATAGTATGATTCGGTCTATCTCTAACGGTTTACGAGTTATGCAAAAGTAGTCCAGAGTATACACAACTACAGGGGCTATAGCCAGAAAATTCAAGATATACATTTTATTTGTCATCAAAATATCTCAAACATATGACATTTTCATCAAAATCGTTAGAGCCATTTTCAAGAAAATCAAAATTGTCGAAAAATTTTCCATGTAAAGGGTAGTTTAGGGTGGGGCTATTTTCTTCAAAATCTTCGTGTCAAATCCTTGAAAGACATTAAACTTAAATACCAACTTTGGTTTCCAACCGAGTTTTCGTTTTTGAGTTATGCTGTTCAAAGACTGACAGACTGACACACACACACACACACACACACACACACACACACACACACACACACACACACACACACACACACACACACACACACAGACCTTTTTCTAAAAATGCTTTTTTTGGATTCAGGGATCCTCAGAACATGTATTTCCGGTGAAATCTCGACATCGAATTTTTGGGTGGAATACAATACTTCCCCTACTTACCAGTAGAGAAAGTAAAAATGACTCCTTAAAAACGCCAAAATATGACTTTATATGACCCATAAAAAGTAAACCCCAGTGCAGTAGCCCATAAAGGGCCAAGGCGAAATATTTCGGGGGAGTTCATTAACACCGGTATACATCCATCCTGCTTCAACCCCTCAGTTTTGGGTTTTGCGTGTGATTATCTTTCGCTGCTGGTAAAGAAAATTTGAGAAAGGATCTGTGAAGCCTAAGTGCAACATTGACACGGCGTTAAGAGGTTCACATCATTTTAAATTGCAGTTCGTGCGTATTTACTCCCTTGTTTACACACGTAGTGTTGCCATTGCTCGCTCACTCGCTCGAAGGAAATACTACTTCCAAGAGAGAGAAACACTTTGGAGAGGATTAAACTTCACCTTTCGCGTCCATGTCGTTAAGGTCGTATTTCGCTTGACTGTTGGTGAGATTGTTAGTGTGCAAGACGCCTTGCTGCCGAGGGGCATATACCCCAGACACGAGTGTGGGTACGTGCTGGAGTTCCAACAAGACTAATGATCCGGGGCGGGCGGGCGGGCGGCAACTTGGAGTGTGCTCCCGAGAGGAAGGTTATGGCTGGCTCTGACTTAAAACGTTTTGGCTTCTCTCACACAATACAGGAAAAATTCCTTCATGTCGGAGAATAAACCAAACATCAGCTTAAGGATTGCTTCCTACTGCACAACGGAAGTCATACTACCAACGGGGGTAGGGGCGGGTGCGGGGGTACTCTGTGACCACCACTGATAACAAAATATCTGACTAATTTTTAAAACAAATTTATGTTAAAACTGGGTATTATATGTTCTCATTTTTACAAAGGTAACATTTAACAATGTCTATCCTGTTTTCGCCTTTCTAGACAGGGCGGTACTTTGTAACCACCTTGACATTTCTTGTTTTTCAAAAAGACCAACAATAAAACGTCTGAAACAGGCAATTCAGTATTAGAAATAATTGACAATAACTATTAACATGCTTTTAATGAAAAAAATTTAAAAATTACAGAAAGTAGGCATAAAGTAGGCCTAACCACAAATGTCAAACACAATCATTGTCAATAAAGTTCCATTTCGCCGAAAAATAATTTGTGTCAAATGTTTGGAGCCATGTAGCTTCCTGGCGAATGCATAGAAATTACTGTTTGTCTCACTAACTGTGTGAAGTTTTGCCCTAATTTGAATGAATTTATTCCCCATTTAGTATTAAAATGCCATCCAAAGTTTAATCTCCAAGAGAGATTTGGCAATGTCACGTTGCGTATTCTCACCTTGTTAAACGGTGGCCACATTCAGATGGAGGGGAAGGTAGGGGAGGCAATGCCTGGCGTTACTAAATTGAGGGGAAGAGATGAGGCAGGTACCTTCTGCCAACAATGAGGTCGAACAGAGCGACATAGCATTGTTGCCAATAGAATACCATTGATGGCATGTTAACTCTGATCTGTCGCTTCCTCCAGTATCTTTCTCTACTCTTGTACTAACCATTCTTACAAACTCTTATTCCTATATCTTCTTCGTGTTAGTTGAGATAAACATTTGTAAAAATTATCTTATTGCTTATTTTCTTGTAGGTGCAAGGGGAATATTAGAATACAGTAGGCTTTGTGCGATAGTCAAATTGTTTTTACTTTTGAGATTCCTTTCTCTTTGCACATTTAACATATAAAAAAATGAACAACGATGATCCATTTCACGAAAGTTTTAAGTTTTCCGAAACTCACACACACAACAAGGAATACCTCCGAAATGGTTCACCCTACAAGAAAATTCATTCGGATAAAAATTGTGTATTTTAGTGAGATCTACATCTTTCATATATTAAGACTTTGTCTATCTCTAACGGTTTAGCAGTTATGCAAAAGTCGTCCAGAGTAAATGCGACTACATGGGCAATAGCCAGAAAATTCCAGATATACATTTCATAGATCGTACAAAATTTTTAAACATACGACATTTTAATCAAAATCGTTAGTCATTTGCAAGAAAATCAAAATTTTCGAAGAACTTTTTCACGTTTATCTGTTGTTTAGGGTTGCACTATTTTCATCAAAATTTTCGTGTCGCATCCTTGAAAGACGCACAAACCCAGGAAAGGCCCAGGCTTCCGAAGAACTCTGGGATTCTACCTAATTTTTAAATTACTTTTTAATTACAATTTTCTTCTACAACAATTCTTACACTTGATTTGTATTTGGTATACTCTTTATTTTCCTTATTTAATTTTTACAACAAAATCTCAAGAGGAAATCTATTCTACTTTTAAGTTTCAGATGTTATAAGTTTTAAATAATTTTGGTGTAATTATTTTGTGAAGTGTAAACCACCCTTTACATGGAACATTTTTTAAAAATGTTGATTTTCTTAAAAATGGCTCTAACGATTTTGATTAAACTGTCATATGTTTGAGATATTTTTATGAAAAATGAAATGTGTATCTTGAATTTTCTGGCTATAGCCCCTGTAGTTGTATTTACTCTGGGCGAATTTTCCATAACTGGTAAACCGTTAGAGATAGACCAAATCATAGTATACAAAAAATGTAGATCTTGGTAAAAAACACAATTTATGTCTCAATAAATTTTCTTGTAGGGTGAACCATTTCGGAGATATTCCTTGTGTGAGTTTCGGAAAACTTAGAACTTTAGCGAAATGCAACAACGTTGTTCATTTTTTTATATGTTATTCGTGCAAAGAGAACGGAATCTCAAAGGTCAAAAATATTTGACTGTCGCACAAAGCTAGTGTATTCTAATATTCCCCTTGTACCTACAAGGAAATAAGCAATAAGATAATTTGTACAAATGCTTATCTCAACTAACACGAAGAAGATATAGGAATAAGAGTTTGTAAGAATGGTTAGTACAAGAGTAGAGAAAGTTATGTGAATGCAACACAACAGATTTTTTAAATTGGGTGTGCCCAACACTTGTCCAGGGAAGGTGTGGTGGTGGTGGGCAGAAAATGATACCTACCACATAAAAGGCAGAGGCTGGTTGTGATCATTTGTTGAAGGGTGTGGGGAGGGGGGGGGGTTGATTCTGACCGTGATGAAGAGGACTGGCGGTTGAGGTTTATGTGGTCGTTCGTAGAGGAATACCAGGAACTGCATCTCTAGATTGGATTGGAGAGGGTTTGTATCCAATAGAACCCCACCCTGTTTTGTTGTTCTCCCTCCAAGTCGCTTTACAGTGCAGGGTGACATCGTATCTGAAGTCCTCACTACTGGAAAATGCATTTACAAACCGAAACATTGAAAGGATTTCTTTCAGACTGTCCTTAAAAGTTTTCATGAAAACTGGGCGATATATCTGTGTATTATGGCATCTAATGCAAGTAGATTAAGTTGGCACTTCTTCTTATGCACTTTTTCTACGAGGATTTTATCTTCTTATTGAAACGGCATTCCCTACATATGCTGTCTGATCTATTATGTTTTATTCTATTGTATCTTGAGGTTCGTATATGCCTAATTTCTCTCGAATTGTTTCATTTCTTATTAAATATCCTCTGGTAAATTGTTTTAATTCTTTTTACTTTCCCTACTAATAGGTAGAGAGAGATTGGATTCCACCCAAAATTTCAATGTCGAAATTTCACCGGAAATATATGCTTTGAGGCCCCCTGAATCCAAAGAAAAAAGCATTATTACAAAATGTGTGTGTGTGTGTGTGTGTGTGTGTGTGTGTGTGTGTGTGTGTGTGTGTGTGTGTGTGTGTGTGTGTGTGTGTGTGTGTCAATCTGGACAGCATAACTCAAAAACGAAAAGTCGGTTAAAGATCAAAGTTGGTATTACATGGAACATTTTTCGAAATTTTTTTTCCTTGAAAATAGCTCTAACGATTTTGATTAAAATGACAAAGTAAATGTATATTTTGAATTTTTTGGCTATAGTCTATGTAGTTCTGTTTATTCTGGATGACTTTTGCATAACTCGTAAACCGTAAAAAATAGACAAAATATTACTCAACAGAAACTGTAGATCTTGCTAACACACAGTTTATATCTGAATACTTCTTTTTTTGTAGACTGAACTATTTCGGAGATATTTCTTGTTATTTATGTGAGTTTTGAAGAACTTACACTTGTCAAATGGAACATCGTTGTTCATTTGTTTATATGTTAAGGGCACTGGGAGGTCGATTGACTTCAAAAAATCGATTTTTTGTTTTTAATGTTAAAAAAAATATAATTCTTCAGCTTTAAAATGATATATATAACATGGGTATCAGTTGGCATTAAAGCCCTTTAATCCAGGGATTTAAAGATGGCGGCGCTAGGGCACGCCCACTTCTTGAGGCACTGCATACACATTTTGCTCTGCATACTTCCAAAGCTTGGAATTTCTGAACAAACCCACCTAGAAACATGCGGTAAATTTTGGCCTACGTGTTGGTCATTCTGCTTCCCTGTGCTTTACTCTGTTTGTTTCTCTATGGCCAACTTCCGGCTTCTTTGTTTATTGCTTTACGCCAACACGTGGTTTGCATGTGTTGATTTTTCTGTAAAGGTTTTGTGAATATTTCTTAATTTTTCGTGTGCTGTGGTGTTGAATATCATGGGGAGAGTTAAGGCATTTGGAAAGGGAAAGTTTTATGGTAAGACGTGTGTGAAAAAGTGTAAAAATCAGGTAAGTAAAGGTGATGTTGCAAACCCCAGCACTTCAAATGCCTCTGTGAGCTGCTCTGAGAATAAATTAAAATCTCTCCCTGTGAAAACCGACGACGAATTTGTGCTGGAAGATGAGTATACAAATGGTTACATTATTGTTAAGTTAGATTTACTGAGCTACTCAGGAAAAGTACTAAATGTAAGTATTGTGACAGTGAAAATACCATTAGGGTAAGTGAAGAATCAAATAGTAGAAAAGGTTTAGCATCTAAATTATGTGTTGCATGTGATTCTTGTAGCAATAAGAACTACTCTATGACTTCACCTTTCATAGGTTCCTGTTTTGAAGTCAATGTAAGGTTAGTCTATGCCCTAAGATGTATTGGTAAGGGAATCTCTGCTGCCCAGACTTTTTGTGGAATAATGGATTTGCCACCACCTCCATCAAAAATAAACTCATGTGTAGAATTAATTTACAAATGTGTCAGTGAAGTAGCACTGGAATCAATGGCTGGTGCAGTAAAAGAGATGGTGAATGAAAATGAAAATGATACAAATTTGACTGCTGCATTTGATGGCACTTGGCAAAAACGTGGCCATACTTCTCTAAATGGTGTTGTCACAGCTACTTCTGTCGACTCAGGTAAAGTGTTGGATGTTGAGTGCCTCTCAAAATATTGCAGCACTTGTCATGGAGATAAAAATTTAAAGGAACATGACTGTACCATTAATTATGTAGGCTTTAGTGGGGGGATGGAAGCTGCTGGAGTGCTGGAAATTTTCAGTCGTTCTGTCAGTCGCTATGGAGTGAGATATGTGAATTATCTTGGGGATGGGGATTCTAAAGGATTTCAGAAAGTGAAACAAAGCAATGTTTATGGTAAAGAAGTTATAATTAATAAATTGGAATGTGCAGGACATGTGCAAAAAAGAATGGGTTCAAAACTTAGGAAATTAAAATCTAGTATAAAGGGAAAGGTTCTTCTAGATGCCAAACCACTTGCAGGTCGTGGGAGACTGACAGACACTGACATTGACCTCCTCCAGCAGTATTATGGACTAGCTATCAGGAGGAATACAGGTAAGACCATTGTTGAAATGAAACAAGCTATTTGGGCTATTTATTTTCACAAATTATCTACTGATAGTAACCCACAGCATGGCTTGTGTCCTAAAGGCGAAGATTCATGGTGTGGCTTTCAAAGAGCTCAAATTAGAAAAGAAATTTATAAACATAAACATTCTCTTCCTGAGGAGGTTCTTTTGGCAATCAAGCCAGTATTTAGGGAACTTTCTCAAGATGAGTTACTTAAAAAGTGCTTGCATGGTCGAACCCAAAATCCGAATGAAAGCTTCCATCATATAATATGGGAAAGAATTCCAAAAACTGTACATGTTGGGCCAAAAACTTTAAAAATAGGTGTATATGATAGTGTTATTTGTTATAATGATGGTAGACTTGCAGTGATGGAAAAAATGGGCATAAAAGTTAGTCAGAATATGAAGGAAGCCTGCATAAAAAAATATACATGTCGACTCTCAGAGGCAAAAAGGGCAGTTCAGTTGCTTGAAAATAAAGCTAGAACTAAGAAAAGGAAGAGAAAAGATGAGGAAAACTTAAGTAAGCAGGAATATGGAGCAGGCATGTTCTGAAAGTATGTGTAATTTGAAAAGAATGGTACTTCAACTTTGATCCCAATTTCCCGAAACCTTGATTTTTCACACTTCAGGT
Organism: Tenodera sinensis; assembly: GCA_030765045.1. Classification (NCBI taxonomy): domain Eukaryota; kingdom Metazoa; phylum Arthropoda; class Insecta; order Mantodea; family Mantidae; genus Tenodera; species Tenodera sinensis. The sequence continues at coordinate 177,632,786 of CM060965.1, read as the reverse complement.
ACACATTTCTCAAAAACTATAAGAGATATTGATATCAAATTTTTAGTGCTTATTTACCCATGTTTGTTGAGTACAGCCGGTTAAAGCTTTTATGAATCAGAGCTATAATGTGGAGAAAAAAAATTTTAATGCTTAAAAATATTACCATGTTTTTTCCTATATAGAATTAAATAATTTTTTATATGCAAAATACAAACTACATAGGATTTATGTTTAACCGGCGATGTCAAGCTATGCTTTATGTTATTCATATAAAAATTTGGTGCCTGTAGCTTCAAAATCCTACAAGAAAAGTGTACCTGAAGTATGAAGAGTAAAATTTTTTTTCAGGATACATAGTGTGTTTTATGCCCCTTTTGCATGGAATTCTGTGAATGTAATTTAATTATTATGTAGTAGTTAAATGCACAAATGCCTGAACTATAATCACACCAAATTTCAATTTATTCTAACCATTAGTAGCTGCTATATTTAAATTTTAAATATTGGTAAAAAATCGATTTTTTTAAGTCAATCGACCTCCCAGTGCCCGCGTGCAAAGAGAACGGAATTTGAAATGCTTAATGCTTGACTATCGCTCAAAGGCTACGTATTCGCAATTATCCTTTACATACAAGAAGATGAGACAATTTCTGCAAATGTTTATCTCAACTAACACGAAGAACATATAAAAATAAGGGTTTGTAAGAATGGTTAGTAGAAGAGTAGAGAAAGTCACGTGAAGTTTTTAGACTCGTATGAATGACATATTCTGAAATGTTAACAACCTGCTGGTATAAAGCAGAACGTATCAATGGATAGAACACTGTGTTGCACATTCTTGCAATTAGAATGAGCTAGGGAGTTCTTGTATGTATGTAGGTAGGGGAAGCCTCAAGAGCCCTCCACTCTTGTTTCACCCTCTCGTTGCCTGGAGATACGCGTGATCAAAGCAATCAGCAAGCTCAAGAACATCATCTGATATCTTCATAGATTACGAGCGAAGTGAATTCAATGCAGCGATCATCTGAAATTGATTGTCTCGTTTTGCAAGTCCCATGATCGATAATCTCTCCATGTCAACATTGCATTTTTGCTTTCTCTGTTAGTTCTTTAAGTAATGTAACTAGTTGGCTTCTCCTTAACATTTGAAGCTCGCTTTCGGAAGGTTTGTGTTCGATGACTTTTCGTTGTTGAGTTATGCTATCCACACACACACACACACACACACACACACACACACACACACACACACACACACACACACACACACACACACACACACACACACAGACATTTTTCTAAAAATACTTTTTTTGGATTCGAGGTACTAAAAACATATTTCCGGTGAAGTTTCGACATCGAATTTTTGGATGGAATACAATACTTCCTATACTTAGCAGTAGAGAAAGTAAAAAAGAAAGAAAAGGAAAAAATGGGGCAATGGAGAAACACAATCAAAACTTCCCTGTGCTTATAAAACTTACATAATGAATTTCTACAGATATAAACTGAACTTTGTTTTAACTTTCACTAGACTTTTCCTGCCACGTCATACTATTTCGTTAGAATACAATCATAATTTAGTTACAATATAATTAACAATGAATGGTATCTTTTGTCAGATTGTTCTATACATATATATTTAGGTGGCTGAGTCACCCAGACCGATAAAGTATGTAATGTTTCAAAATTATGGAGATACCCTTTGAAACACGATTTCTCAGCAACACAATTTTGTAGTTTATGAACCAGGAGGCACAGGAACACGTTTCTCTGTTTATAGATAAGCATTTGTACATATATCATTCGATTGACACAATAGGATACAGAGACATTATTGGAAAGCGGACAACGCTGTTCAGGTTCAACGTCATTGGAGAATTGAATTTGGCAGGGAAAGAATCCGGTTTTTCCATCTAGTTACCGCTCCATCAGCCTCCTACCAGTTGTCTCGAAAGTGTTCGAGAAACTGTTCCTGACCCGCCTCGGACCTCTCTTGGAGGAAAAAGGTCTCCTACCGGAACACCAGTTTGGTTTTCGTTCTGGTCATTCCACGACTGAACAACTACTGCGTGTACCCGAGAAAGCTTCCCTGGCTTACCAGGAGAGGGCTAAAACGGTGGCGGTGTTGCTTGACGTGGAAAAGGCATTTTCTACCACTTGGCATGAGGGGCTTGTCTACAAGCTCATACAGCAGGAAATCCCCCCTCCATACATTTACTTGGTGGCTAGTTTCCTACAGGAACGTAGCTTCCGGGTGAAGGTGGAGGGATCATTTTCTAGAGAAAGGCCCATTGGCGCAGGAGTCCCCGAGGGCAGTGTACTGTCACCGGCACTCTTCGCAGCTTACATGGCCGATCTCCCGACGCACCCCAACACACACATCTGTCAGTATGCGGACGATCTCATGATCTTCGCTACTAACAAGAACCCGCGCTACAGTTACCGACAAGTACAAGCCCACCTCTGTGCCATCAGTAGATGGTGCGAGAACTGGCGTATGTCCATTAACCCGGAGAAAAGCTCTGCGATTCTCCTGGCTAATACGATAGCCAACCGGCTCCCGCGAGACCTCGAGCTTCGGCGCCGTCGGATCCCCTGGGTCACTACGGCGAAGTATCTCGGGGTCACGCTGGACCGGCGGCTGACGTATAGACATCACGTCAGGGGCAAAGTACTGCAAGGCCACGCTGCCCTGCGGCAGTTGTACCCCATCCTCAGTTCCCAAACCATGCCCTTACGCCTGAAGCTTCAGCTGTATCGAGCGATCATCCCGCCTCTGGTCCTGTACGGATGCGAGATCTGGGGAGTGGTGGCCAGGTCCACCTTCATCAGACTCCAGACGTTGCAGAACCGGGCATTAAGGATGATCTATGATACTGGCCGAAGATTTCCTGCCCATATCCTACACGAACACTCCGGTATCACGTACATTGTCGACGTGATTAAAACCCGCGCTCGAACAATGTACAACAAACTCCAGAACCACCCTAACCCCTAACCCTGGGCCAATATGACCAGAGACAGCCGCGCCGATTACCATCCAAAAGATTGCCGAAGGACATCTTAAGTCCTGCGATCTAATCTCAAGATGGGAAAGGCGAAAATGCAATCTGTACTCAAAACAGAGCGAATCACCAGTTCAGTTCACCTCTCAGCGAGTGACTGACGGCCAGAACCCTGGTAGGAATTAGCGCGTAAAATTCGCGCACAGCTCACTTGCGAACCAATCCCTGCCTACAATCCCTCCCGTTACTATAAAAACCCCTGTCCCAACAAATTTCCCAGTGAAAACATCCCTGTAGTGACACCGTCAAAACCATCGCGCAGGTAAAGCCGTATGACGGCTAGGTACTGCGGTAAAGACACTCGACCGGGCGAACAATCACCTCACCTCCGTTCGACTCGAACTCCGTCTGGCGTCTGGCAGAGCACTACCACCAATAAGTTAACAATCACAAGAATCTAAGGCAAGTTTGAAGTCGATGGAACGATCCAAGATCTGTTGAAAAGATGAAACAGAAGTCCCAAGAATAACGAGAGCTGATCGTGTACAAAGAGAACGGAATCTCAAAGCTTTATTTGTACAAATGTTTATCTCAACTAACACTAAGAAGATATAGGAATAAGAGTTTGTAACAATGGTTAGTAGAAGAGTAGAGAAAGTCATGTGAGTGCAACACATCAGATTTTTAAATATGTGTCTCTGTCGGTACGTGTTTAGGTGGAGAGAAGCTTTTTACTGTGTGGCAAGTTTTTGTATTTTGCCCCCGCATTGTTTGAGTAAATTAAGAATAAATGCTATGTCTCTAGGGGATGGTAATATTCCAGTGAATTTTTATATTCTCCTCTTCCGATCTCACGCTTTTCATGGAAGCAGAGCATAAAATGTTCTGTAATAAGCTTAAGGGTATTGCGTATCCGATTCCCATAGCAATAAGCCATACTTAATTTAATAAGCCATTAAAGAGAGTGCGCAAAAGGTACTGCGGCGTATGTATAGTAATCCTACTGAATACAACATTTCCCCGTTCAGAACATTAGTAGCATTATGTGATTAATGGGAATTATTTCAGAGGAAATGCCTTAAGCAGCATTTAAATTGAAAAAAATTATAAAGTATTGCTCTGACATGCTTATTTCCTTGTAGGTGCAAGGGCAATAAGGTAATAGAGTAGGCTGTGAGCAATAGTCAAATGTTTTAAAGCTAGTTGCTATACCAAAACTAACTTACGTTGTCTTTGCAGGGGCAAGCGATAAAAAGGTGAATAAAAGCCTTAAATTTAAGCAGGTCATACATATCAAGGAATATTTCCGAAATGGTTCATTCTATAAAAAAATGCATTAGGATATTTATTGTGTGTTTTAACGAGATGTACAATTTTTTATTGTAAGATTTGGTCTATCTAATTCAAAATTTACACTTCATTTGCTATAAAAGTATTTTTAGAACATGACATTTTAATAAAAATCGTTAGAGCCATTTTCGAGAAAATCAAACTTTTTGAAAAAATTTTCCATGTAAAGGGTAGTTCAAGGTGGAGGAATCTTTTTCAAAATCTTCATGTTGCATCCTTAAAAGATATTAAACTTAAATATCGAGTTTTGTTTTCAACAGACTTTTCGTTTTTGAGTTATGCTTTCTTGGATTCAAGGGGCCTCAAAACACATATTTCTAGTGTAGCCTCCACATCAATTTCTTTTAATACATTTCCACTACTTACTATGCGTAAAAAAAAGTAAAAAACAAAAAACAAAACAAATCCAAGTTTTTCAATTGTTAGGTAAATTTTTACAGCTATACAATGCTTTTTACAACACATCCACATTCGATATTTTTCGAACTTTGTAGATGAAAACATACTTCCAGCTTTCTTATTCAAAAGAAATTCCTGCCGTTATTTTACAGCTGGAAATATGCTCTGTTGGAATGTGGATGGACTACTGGGTGCTTCTTGTATCTTGCCTGTGGATTAGGATGGGGTGGGCCCATGTTAAATAAACGGTGGTATTCTCAAAATATATTACTGTATTAAGTTTTTAAGTAATAGTGCATGTTGATCAGTGATTTTGACATTGGTTTACAATTTTAGTGGAATCACCATTATCTGTTAGACTTAGTACTGTTTTGCAGTTTGCAAATCATCATTTTATTCCCCTTTACCTTGAGATCACTTCCCTAACCCCCCCATGTTCGTGGTCGCTAGGATGCGTTGTTCCTGTCTTTGCAACTGAAGGGATGCATCAAAGAAAACTTCAAACGCAGTTACATTGAAGCGACCAGCAACAGGGAGAAGGGCCTGCTCGTTTGGAGAAGAGGGCTGGGCTGCCTGCCTTATTTCCGATCAACGGAACTCTAATTTCATGGTTCCTTCGGAAGCTGCCGGGCCCTTTATTCCTGATATCGCCCTTAGTAAAGAGATCCTTTGGTTATTGAAGGGTTTCGATTAAAGGTAGCGGAATTTAACGGAAAGTATCAACTGTTACGTTGAAGATTTGGGGGCCGTCGGTAGGGAAAGCAAGAAGCCGAGGAAACTCTGGAAGTAATATATCCCTTACCCTATTCCTAGAGATTAAATCCCTAAATTTATTTATTTACGATATATCCCCGCACTTTTAGACTTAGGTTGCACTTCCAGTTACGTTTCTTTGGAGGCTTTCAAAACTATTACAGAAACCGCTAAGAAACTAAGACATAAAAACATGAATAACGATCTTCCATTTTTGGAGGGTATAACTATTGTAAAACTAACACAAATAACAAGAAGTAGTATCTCCGAAACGGTTCACTTCACAAAAATAAATAAAATACATAAAATATGTCAGGAAATCAGAAATTGCCACTAATAACGTGGATACATAGCACAAAAACTTGTCCATAGACCATAGCGGTGGCAGGTTAACTTTCCGACTTCCTTGTAGTACATAAACATAGTGGGCCATGTGATCATGTCGCATTATCAGCAGTGTCTTGTTGATTTCAAGGAAAGGAACAGAGGCGTTACTCAGAGGCGTTACTATGCGATAACATCTGCATGATGTTATCGAATAGATGTCAGAAAGGTCACTCACCACGTCTAAAAGTACCCCTGTATGTGGTAAGCTAAACTTTCACTTACACATTTCTGGTTACAGTGCAGCTTCCGCTAAAAGGACCGGACAAAGGGAAAGTACTAATAGGTATTGCATTTTAGAACATGTTATACTTTGGTTTTTTATATTGTATTCCTATGTATTTATATAATTTGTAGTATTATGTTATGAGTTATGAATGATAGACCCCTTATTCCGTAAAACTCGTCACTTCGTTAACTCGGCAAGATCTCAGACCACATTAGGTCAAGTTATTGGGCCATTTGATGCCTTACTTCAGTGTCTTCAACCCAACACAGGATTCCAGATCACGTAGTTCCAGAGCGTTACACTAGATGCCGGGGATTCCTGAGCGATATGATGGAAGTGTGTGATACCAGATGGCAGCAGAAGCCATTTTCAGTACTTCTATTAAAATTATTCTTGACTGAAGATGAGGTGATGTTTTCGAAAGCACTCGAAATTATGACATTTTTAAAAAATTGATGAATATCATAAACGACCTCGCTGTCAAAACGAAGAGCTTATGAATATCGAGTCACATCAAGAAAATAAGAGAAAGCAAAGATAAATTGATATAAAGCACTGGTGCAGGAATTTACTGGAAGACTGTACTGTTACTTAAATTTTGTATTTGTGCTTTTACTCGGATTTTTGTAAAAGGAGAAAAATTAACATTTACCTCCAGCTCCATCATCACCATCACTTACAAATGAGCCATTTGCATATATACGTGTCTATTGCTTGTCAGATTATTTCATTTGCAGTGTTTCTAATGTTATTATTTTTCCAATATCTGGATTTGTTTGTTTCTTGAAGTTTTCACAGAGATATAAACTATTCAAAGCTTTCTGTTCTTACATCTAGGAGAATATCAGCGTCAATGTCCTAGAATGTTCAACATATTTCTGGTACCTGACTTAAAGACACGCCCTACCACCATATGGTTCCAGCAAGATGGGGCTACTCCCCGCACAGCCAACATCTGCATCACCACATTGCGACTGACTAATTGCTCGATTTGGTGATATACAGCGGCTATCCAGATCCCCTGAGCTGCCAGTTTCAGATTTCTTTCTCTGAAGAAGGTCTCTTCCACTTGCAAGGAGACAATCGCGGGCTTCCATTCGTCAAGACATTACAGATATTCTACTGGACATGCTGACAAGTGTGATGGACAGCTTCCTAAGTCAACTGTATAGTTGGAAAGTGAAGAAGGAGGACATTTAAAGGATCTCAATTTAGTAGTCCATAACTGCGCCGTGGCTGAGTGGTTAGACCGTTCGCCTATCACACAGGAGGCCCAGGTTAGATCCCAGGGACCCGCATGTGGTATTCGTAATGGACGAAGCGGCGTCTGGGCGGGATTTCTCCGGGTTGTGGTTCTGCAATAATTAGTATGACCTTAATTTTGAAAAATATTCTTAGCCTGTCTGTTTGCCCCGCTTACACCCTACTTCTAGTGAAATCTCAATAGTGAACGTTTGAACCAAATGTAGTACTTGTTCTATTGTGATGCCGGGCGCGGCGCACGATAAAGGACGCTCGGGATAAAACTGCTTCACACCATATAACAGGCTTTTATTGTACTTATTTGTTGTTTAACGACGCTGTCAGTTGCCAGGATCACATCAACATCACCGGTGTGCCAGAGTTTCGCCCGTAAATCTACTGACATGGAGCTGACGTTTTTAAGCACACTTAAAAACCGTCGCCCTGTGCCGGATTTGAATCCGTGACCTTGGGATCAGTGCAAAAATTTAGAAGCAAAACAATGTAATGGAAAAATAACTGAATTAAATTTTGTGATTTTGTCACAGTATTTTAGATATCTAAATGATACACAAAGTAAATATAGCGAGAGACAGCTGATTTCCCTGTTCTTCCTTATAATCCACTAATATATGAGCTAAATTGAAGAACTGTGCTGAAATTCAGTAGCGATGGCTCATGATGCCATTTAAATATGTAACATAATATTGCGCCTACCTGGGGCTATTGCATTGAGCATACTAAATTGTATTACACGTGATTCGCAGCTCCGCGACATGCTAAGCACCATCCCTGATTGGTACATTAACACATGCTAATTAGAGAGGCGCACTGCTTTAATCACGGCACGGACACACATACACACACACACACACACATACACCACACACACACACACACACACACACACACACACACACGCACACACACACACACACAATATATGGATATGTGCAGCGATATAAATATTTAAGCTTTTTCGCACTCCACTTCTCTGCCTACGTGCAGAATGAAATGTTAAAATACTGGAAACATAATTTATGAGCTCGATTTTCAACTTTCATGTTGCTGATCTGAATTAAAGGTCATAATACGAAATTTCGTTCATGTTTTATTCTGTGATAACGTGCTAATCTTGGTAACATTAAAAATAACCGACATTTTCATCCCATCTCATCACTTTCTGTATCACGTAAAGTAAGCAGAGGAAGTATTCTGTTCGATCCAAAATTTCGACGTCCAGATTTCACCGGAAATATCGACTGTGTGTGTGTGTGTGTGTGTGTGTGTGTGTATGTGTGTGTGTGTGTGTGTGTGTGTGTGTGTGTGTGTGTGTGTCTGACTAGACAAAAACCTTTTATGAAAGATTTGTAATATATTGCATATTTACTGGAGAGTCAAAAACTCATGGTACATCCCATCAACATCCTGTTGGGAGGCTGCTTGTTGAAGTGGTCACGGAGGCTGTGTTCTTGGTGGACTGTGTCTGGTAACGTTGTTTGCCGGTTACGGATGGTGTCCTGGACGTCCTCGAGAGCACGAGTCAGGACTGCAACCCGGTCGGTGAGAGTCTGAAGTGTTTCCTGTAGTTTCTGCAATGCGGCGGTGTAAAGTCTGTTGCTTTCTCTCCTGCTTTTCTTGATGTGACTTGATATTCATAAGCTCTTCGTTTTGACAGCGGGTCACCAATTTTTTAACAATGTCATAATTCCGAGTGCTTTCGAAAACATCACGTCTTCATTTTCAGTCAACTGCAAGCTACAATACTAATAATTTTAATAGAAGTATTGAAAATGGCATCTGCTGCCATCTGGCATCATACGCTTGTATCACATCGCTCAGGAATCCCCGGCATCTAGTGTAAGGCTCTGGAACTTCGTGATCTGGAATCCTGTGTGGAGTATGCGGCAGGTTGTATTCGTATACTAATTGAAATTTACTCTACTGTTTATATCGCTCAAAGTCTACTGTATTCTAACATTCCCCTTGCACCTACAAGGAAATAAGCAATAAGATAATTTGTACAAATGTTTATCTCAACTAACATGAAGAAGATATAGGAATAAGAGTTTGTAAGAATGGTTAGTACAAAAGTAGACAAAAGTCATGTGAGTGCAAAACATCAGATTTTTATGATTTCTTACTATATGTTCTATTAGTTATATTAGCGTAGGCCTTAAATTACTTGTGGTTTCAATTAAAGTGTATAGAGTCTGATTTTTCTGACGTGACAGTAAAGGAAACTAAAGAAGGTACACAGTACTAAAGGTCTGGCATGCGCATCAGGAAGTACAAGGTTCTGACTCAACTTTGCTACTGACTCCCTTTGCCGTTGAAGAATAAAGCTCGTAAATATGAAAGTTTACCTTACGGAAAACACCGATAAAACAAATAAATTGTACATAATTGCAGGGTGAAAGGGAGCAGCACTTGTTGGGGGGGGGGGCAGAAAAAGAGAAGTTACTCGGGTAATTGCCCCTGATGGAGCGGAGCGGAGCGGCAGGCAAAGTCTGCTGCTGCTGCTGCTGCTGCAGCTAGAAACAGTAGAAACCTTTTAGCAATACATGTGAGGCGTGCCAGCGAACAAAACTTTGTGGGGAGGAATGAGGGGGTTGCGATTAGAGACTCTCTCTCTCTCTCTCTCATCAATGCTTGGAGCCGCATGCTCTTCTCTGCTCTGTTTCCCAGACAGCAGCATTCAAGTGGCGAGGAAAAAAACGGGATAAGGAAACTACAGCGCGTTTGGCATTTCCGTGAGCCAATTTGGGCTTTAACATCAGCACCTCATTAATTTTAATGTCCACCTGCGAATAATTCATCTCCTAGCTTCATTGTGAGGAAGATACATGCTTGCTGGGGCTTACAAAGCACTAAGCTTTCTAGGCTCTACAACAGATGACTCCCCAAGACACGTGAAGGTGGAAAAATGATTTACAACCTAAGAACAGTTTAAAGAAAGGAAAAACAGCAATGCCACTTTTGATTAGAACATTATAACACAAGCAGATCACAAAAGAAACAAAGCATAAAATGTAGAACTACTATTTGAACTACAACCTTAAATATATCAGAAGTATAGTAACTTAAAACCAAATAAAAAAGAACATTTCAGCTTTAGAGTTGGATTATCGCGCAGGTAAAGCCGTATGACGGCTAGGTACTGCGGTAAAGACACTCGACCGGAGGAACATTCGCCTCACCTCCGTTCGACTCGAACTGGCGTCTGGCGTCTGGCGTCTGGTTTTTCAGCCTCATGAGCTACTAGGGGTCAATTTAGGGGCTAATTGAGGGGAAAACTAGTAGCTCCAAGTTTCAATGACCACTTTCAGACTGGACGGTACACCATGATAAATCACGTCCCACCCTCCAGTACTGCACTCCATTCATGACACTCATATGGGCAAATAATGGGCAGGCAACGACCGGGCGAGTTTTGGACTTCAGTATTCTTTTTATAAGCGACAATCTAATCTTTTAAGTGCAGATCGCTATGTTATGACTTTGAAATTGTCTTCTTTGCATGGTCAAGGAATAAAAAAGCGAATAAAGACTTGCTTTTCAAGCAAGCTATAAGTAGAGGAAATTTAAGAAAAGGAAACAAAGAATATCTCGAAAATGGTTAAGTGCAAAGTGCATTAGTTGTGCGCTTTAAAAAGAAGCACATGTTTTGCCTAATACGTTTTTTTTTTTTTGTCCTATTTCTTCCAGTCTACCAGTTATGCAAGTCTCCAGACTGAAGAAGGCCTTAGAGACTATTTCCAGAAAATTCCAGATACATATGTCACATGGCATAAAATGATAAGAGTATTTAATAAAAGTGTTAGGCCTACAGGGCACGTAATTTAATGTTGTTTGTAAACACTTTCTCACATTTTAAGTATTGAGCTTTCAGGTGTTAAAAACTACTTGTAAGGAACAAGCACAAACCCTCTATAAGCCATGTACTTTTTCTTCCCCTTGCTATTAATTGCGTCCCGATGGAGGGAAATGCCCAGGCATTTAATGCTTTTTATTTAAATGCACTAATCACCAATTATATTGCAGCAAGTGATGAAATCATCAGTTTCGGTATTTTCAGTTTGCTTTCCCTTGTTATAGTAATTAATAATTTAATAGTTATCACACAAAACCTCTGATACATTTTTCCTATGTAGCAATTATAATTGCATTGAATGAAAAACTCAAATTAATGTTTCGAATAAACCTCTATGTGGTATCAAACTTCTTAATTAATTGCAATCTACACCCGACACAGAAAGATACAATGTTGATTACACAGCAAATAATAAACTCACAACAATACAGCTCTGCATCCAAATCAAGTGCCATAAATATATCATTTTTACCTTCTCTACTGGTAAGTAAGGGAAGTATTGTATTCCACCTAAAAATTCGATGTTGAGATTTCACCGGAAATATATGTTTTGAGACCTCCTGAATAAAAAAAAAGCATTTTAGAAAAAAAAAGTTCCCTTTACATGGAAAATTTTTATTTTCTTGAAAATGGCTCTAACGATTTTGATTAAAATGTCATATGTTTGACATATTTTATGACAAATGAAATGTATATCTTGAATTTTCTGGCTATAGCATATGTAGTCTTGTTTACTCTAGATGACTTATGAGTAACTCGTAAACCGTAAGAGATACATAAAATACTAGTATAAAAAATGTAGATCTCGCTAAAATACACAATTTATATCTGAATATATTTTTATGGGTAGAGTGAACCATTTCGGAGGTATTCCTTATTATTTGTGCTACTTTGGGAAAACAAAACTTTCGTGAAATGGAACATCGTTCATTTTTTTATATGTTAAGCGTGCAAAGAGAACGGATGGTATAAAAATATGATGGTGATAGTGGTAGTGGTGGTGATGATAGTGATTATTATTATTATTATTATTATTATTATTATTATTATTATTATTATTATTATTATTATTATTATTATTATTATTATTATTATTATTATTATTATTATTATTATTATTATTATTATTATTATTATTATTATTATTATTATTATTATTATTATTATTATTATTATTATTATTATTATTATTATTAAATTTGGAATATACATATGAGTCAGAATAACACCGAATAATTTCAAGGGGTGATTGAGGACTATATTTGAGTATTTTGCTATAGTGAATGTACGTGCGCAAACCTCTTGTTATCTAACGAGGGGCCATTCCCATTTTTCAAACATCGCGTCGGGTTAGATGAAATTCTGTCACGTAGATCATTGCTCTTGTGATATCGCTTTTTTTTTTTTTTTTTTTTTTTTAAATTTTTTCCTACGCATTTTCAAATATTGCGTGTGTTCTGTTTTTAACAATGTTTATATCATCATTAAGCTAAAATCTGCAGTTAGTTTCTTAAATGGTAAGGGATTCCGTTGTATATTATACGGCGCGTTGTGAGTTTTTGGTTCCGGTTATCAATCATAGCTATCAGTACCATATATTAAAATGCTCGGATTACTGAAAGTGCAGAGGGTTGCGAGTTCAAGTCCCGCCCCCTGCATGGGTGTTTGTGTTTGTGTGTATGTGTCTGGAAGTATGAGTGAGAAAGTGTCTGTGTGAACTTAGAAAAAATGGAATCAATCACCTGGAGGGCTAAATGGTCCTTGCTGACTGAAGGCCAATAAACGTGTGTGAATTATTTTGATAAGATGGGAAGGTTTAGTTGGACAATAATTCACAGCACTAATGTAAAGTATTTCGCGTTCAGTTACTTATAAATTTCTTGGTACAAGGAATCTGGAAAAATTCGAGGTTTAACTTTTAGTCAGAAACAGACTATAGCGCTGACGTCATCGGAGCAAGAGGGCACCTAAAAGGTAAAGGTTAGAGGAGCTTCATAGAAGCGTAAAATTGCTTCTTTTCCACCTAACGCAGAAAAGAAGCCAATATCACAAGGAGGCCGCTATTGTACGCTTTCGGCGAGGATTTACGTCAGGTTCGTCAACGTCAAACCCGATGGCTGCCGATGCGTAGAATTAGGCTTTATTTTCATTATCCCTACCTCCGCCAAACGCACACAGAGCTGGCATGGCATTAGCTTTCACCGAGCTAAAAAAAAAAAAAAAAAAAAAAAAAACAAATTAAAAGGAAAGGATTAAATTCCATTCCATCTCAACTATACGCTGGGCAAAATCCTTTATTCGTCGTAGAATAATGCAAAAAATATTATAATGGTCTGCACTATAAGTCTTACTTTAATTTTTATTTCGACTTTCTCTATTACTAAAAATAAGTAGTCGCAGTTGAATACTTCGCTCATAAATTCCATATAGAAATTTCAGTGGAAATGTATACTTCAGAGTCCTTGAACTAAAACAAAAAACACGTTTTATAAAACAAAATCTGATGCCTGCCGATATAAGAGTTGCTGTCCTGAAGATATAATTGCATTTGAACAGAGTGTACACACAGTGTCTCGCCGTATTTGTGCGATAAGCTCATTAAACAGGTGGGCAGTTTCATATTCTTTCCGATACGCTTAATGGCTTTGCCAAGTAGTAACTATGGGTTTGTTTATGTTGTGTTTTATTTATAAGCATTAAATTCACACACGCACACACATTTACACTTTTACTCACACTAGCAAAAAAAAAAAAAAAAAAAAAAAAAAATTGTACGGCACTAATTACAGCACACATTCGTCACACGTAGACGAAGAAATTATTTTATATGAATATCGGTCTGGAAACGCTTTCAAGAGCCCCCACAAGTAAAAGTGTAGTAGGCTTAGGTTCGGAGAGCGAGGAGGCCAGGCAATTGGTCCACCTCTACCTATCCATCTGACACTGAATATAGTATTTAAAATGAAGAGACGCTCACTGGAACAGTTGATGTTGCCTGTAAACAAACAATGGGGTAAGTCGCATGGCAAAAGAGACATGTAAAACAAAATACTGGCGGTGCAGCTACGATAATGTCAACGTAACCAGACGTAAGCAAGCGTGCATGTCCCCCATGATTAATGACCTGGAGTTGTAACATGGAAATAATTCCTTCGTCCACGTGTGAGGAAAGTCTCCTGCAATTTGTGTTTTGTCACATCCTGTATACCTCGGCTACGCTTTGCGGCTTAGGACCCTCAACCTTGAATCAATAGTAATTTGCAACAAGATGGCGGTTTTTGTTAGTCGTATGTTGGCAGCTCTGCAGTTGTGAATCGCATTGACAAAGAGAGCGGCCAAGCGAGAAGACAATTGCCAACCGCAGGGAGGAACAATAGATAGAGCAGTTTAGCGCAATCTTCTAATGTGTACTCGTATTTGGGAACCAATCTAGTCTGAGGCAAGAACATGTTGCGCCCATCTTGCAAACTTGTTGTGAGATGTAAACTCTGCCGAATTCGAGTGCAACTAAGTTGATATTTTACGTTTTCCATCTCATTCTCCCTTATGATTATTTTTGACTATGGTCAGGAAACACGAATTAAGCTGCATAGTTGCCTTTTACTGATGTCCTCTATTTATTTATAGGTTATACACAAAATTACATAAAATACAGTAAACCAAAATTTCGACCAGGAGCTTGGCAAAAACACCACATCACAAAGCTTAAATAATCTTTCACATAAATTGCCTTAAATCGTTAAGGATTTCCGACGAAATAATTTACTAACATTTAGGAAAAAATAGCAGGCTTTAGTCAACCTCGTATTCGCAACATAACAAATTATAAAAAGATATGCTCAGATTATCACCATTTTCAAATCCAAAAATTTAAGATACGTGAAAATGGGCTCGGAGCACAACAATGGACGGATGGGGCTAAGCTGTTTCACAGCACATGCTGGACCGGTGAGAAAAAAATAGGCGCTCAGGTCTCACGCAACTGTTTGTGTATACGTGACAGTAACAATGAAAGCGGCAGAATCAAAAGGGGAGATTCTAGCGCCTTCTCAAGATTTCTAGCTGAGTCATCGCGGTGCATGTGTGACGTCTGTCCCTCTATAAACGAGGTGAAGCAAAGAAGAGTTTAGTTTTAGAGTTAGAGCTACGGTCATAATTCATGTGTGTGTGCGCGCGCAATGCGCGCGTTTTGAGTGCATTGTAAGAAGACCGACGAACGGTAAGGACGTCGTAGTCAGTGTCTGAGAGACAGTGGAAGTGTAGAAAGACACTAAAAGGACTGATCAAGGATATAAGAACAGCTGTAAGTTATAATAGCTCGAAAGACTATTGGCTGTGTTAACGACGAGAAAAAAATGCGTAATTGTGGTAAAATATTATAAGGTAATAAAGTGATAGAAAAGTAACCGGACCTATTTTGTCATTTTGTAACAATACGCAGCGAACTCTAAATTTCGAATTCATGTTATAAAGCATTAATAAGTCTGAAGTCTGAAAGAGAACACTGTGTTGAAGAGTTTACAAATTCTAAAGTAATTAATGAAATGAATGAAATGAAAAAGGGTAATTCGGGCATGTTTTACAACATGCCCAGGCTGTTTAGGGACAGTCCCTCTTCAGCCTCGTCTTGGTATTATTGTTTGTCGTGTGGGAGAATCTTCCTGGCGTGTGTGTGTAATGTTTTGATTGTAGTGATGTGGCTTATGTATTTGTTTATGTTTGTTTGTGTGTGTATTGTCGTCCCCAGCTGCATGAAGATGGCTTCTGCCCTCTGTAAGTTTTTTGTTTGTTGTTGCTGCCCCGGCTCATATGTAATTTTTTATATTAGTTGTGTTGTTTTGTATGTTAGGTTATGAAAGTGTGTGTGTTTGTGTTTGTGTTTGTGTATGTATAGTGTGTGTGTTTGTGTTTGTGTGTGTTTATGTTTACTGTGTGTTTTTGTTTACTGTGTGTTTGTGTTTTTTATTTAGTTTATTGTGTGATTGTATGTTTTTATCTGTCGTCTATAAAGATGGCAAGTTGGTTGCCAACTCTAGTTGTGTTGACAGCTTTTTTCAAGGTCTTTTGTGCTGTTTGTGTTAGGTTGAGTAGAAATCTGGATCTTTGTGCTGGTGGAGTTATGTCATAAATTGGCGGAATGAGTGTGCTTAGGATTTGTGTTATTGTGGTGTTCATGATTTGACGGATGTACTTTGTGATGTTTTCTTGGATGTGTGTGATTTGTTCTTGTAGTGATTTTATTTGCTGTTCTGTATGTCCTATTACGTGTTTGAATGTTCCAATGGTTTCATTTGGCGTCATGTCCGTTTTTGTCCTTGGGATTTTTGGGAAGTTTATCTTGGGCCAGTCAGTCACGTGTTGTGATTTTGGTGGTGTTGGGATGTTGTGTGGGAAGATGTGGGTTTTTGCGGTGTGTTCGGGAAGTGTGGGTGGTTGTCTGGGATACATCGGGCATTTCACTTGCCCGGTGTAGTGCCCATTTTGTCGGCAGGTGGAGCAGTATGGGGTGTTGTGTCTTATGGGATGGTTGCATCGTCTTGTGTCGGTGTTGTGTCCGCAATGGAAGCAAGTCGGTTGTTGTGCGCATTGGTCTTCGTTATGTCCGTATTGTTGGCACTGTCGGCACGGTACATGTCTGTCTGTGTGTCTTGATGGTTCTGCATGGAAGATCTGCTTTTCAATTATTGCGCCTTCTTTTAGAATTGTGTTGATTGTTGCGACACAGGTACTGAAGACTCGTACCAGTGGTGTTTGTCTATTTTGGCTAATTATGCGTGAGACACGTGTAATTTGTGGGTAAGTTTCCTGAATGCTGTGGAGTATGTCATCGTCTGTTATGTCGTATGGTATTCCTTTTATCACGGCTGTGAGGGTTTTTCTTGGTCTTTGTATTGTGTCTGGATTTTGTGTTGGTTTGTTCTGAGGTTGGTTGTTGGCATAGTGTGCGTACTTGCCGAAATTGTGTATCGGGATTGTTTGGGTAAAGGTCACAGCTTGCTGTTGGTTTCTGAATGTAAGTGCGTATGTGTTTCTGTGTAAACGTTGGGCTCTGTAGAGTGTGTCTGTGTCTAGGTGGGTCTTGGTCATTAGGCTTCTAATGAGCCATGCGTTTTGTTTTGCAGGGTCGCAGTTGCTAAAGTAATTCTCAACAAGAACAAATATAATTTGGGTAGGTTGAATGTTCACAACCAATCACATACCTGTACGCGTAACTATGATTAAACAATTGAGAAACGGTAGAAACATGAAACGCTTTAGCTGACCCTTCGAACTACTCCGGTCCTGGGCGCCCAAACATAAGAACTGAAAATTTCCCTCCAGCATTCGATATATGAAGGGAAAATACCAGCACACACACACACACACACACACACACACACACACACACACACACACACACACACACACACACAAGGCCTGTATATGGGGTTAAAACCCGTGTGAAGTTGTCCAACTGCTTTGATGACGTTGCATGTGATGGAGACTTCTGGAACATGTCGGTCTGTGCTTTGATGTATGACTTCTGAGGGAATGTATTACTCGAAAAATTCCATTTTTACTTTCTCTACCATGTTTATAGTTACGACAGGAGCTATTTCATTCCACCCAAAAGTTTAGAGTCAAGATTTATATGTTCGTATATATCCCAGCTTGGTATTTAAGTTTAATACCTTAGAAAGGTGCGACATGAAGATTTTCTGGAAAACATGGTGCCTATGGGGAGTGAATGAAAGAGGAGACAGATTCCACGTAGCATTATATAACCCGAGTTTTGTAAACTTCCGCGCAAACCTTGTTCTGCTGGTTACGTTGCCAAATTACCTCCAATGTTATTCGCGCTGTTTCCTCGCTGTTAATTTCATTTCAGCCGTGAAACAGTAACAGTTACTAGCGTTTTGTCGTTATCTGATGTGTTGCACTCACACGACTTTCTCTACTCTTGTACTAACCATTCTTACAAACTCTTATTCCTATATCTTCTTCGTGTTAGTTGAGATAAACATTTCTACAAATTATCTTATTGCTTATTTCTTTGTAGTTGCAAGGGGAACGTTAGAATACAGTAGAGTTTGAACGACAGTCATTTCTTTTAAAGCTTTGAGATTCTGTTGTCTTTGTACACGTAACATATAAAAAAAATGAGCAACGATGATCCATTTCACGAAAGTTTTAAGTTTTCCGAAACTCACACACATAACAAGGAATATCTCCGAAATGGTTCACTCTACAAGAAAATTTATTGAGACATAAATTGTGTATTTTAGCAAGATATACATTTTTTGTATAGTATGATTTGGTCTATCTCTAACGGTTTACCAGTTATGCAAAAGTCGTCCAGAGTAAATACGACGACAGGGGCTATAGCCAGAAAATTCAAGATATACATTTCATTTGACATAAAAATATCTCAAACATATGACATTTTAATCAATATCTTTTGAGCCATTTCCAAGAAAATAAAAAATATTCGAATAACTTACAGGAAAAGTAACCCTGAATATTTTGCTGAGTGACACATTTGGTAAAATATATTCTGTTAAGATAGAGAGAGCTGTACCGTAGTGTTTTGTGTAATCAGACTGTGTTTTTAACTGGACAGCACGGAGGAACTTCGCGTACCCTCGAACTTGTCAGGGTTTTCCATTTACCTGCCCAAGGGGTTATTTTTTCTGTCTCTTCTCGCGAATAATGGTTGTTGATCGCAGCGTGTCCGGTTGTCAGAAGCAGGTTTGGTTGAGGGCATGTTCAAACGGACGCTGCTCTTAATAGAATTTCCAAATCCTGTAAACCACTTGCTTGCCCCGGGGGGAGGGGGCGAGGCCCTTAATTTCTTCATGGCACACTTGTCTCTGGAGGTGCACGTGACATTCGTGGATTTGGCATATAACCGTCAGGTGCAATCGATCTGCCTCCGCGGTTGGATTCATCACGGTCCAAATGGCAATGGCCGAGTTGTCGGTTAATGTACCCTCTGCAACTGAAATACCTAACGCGTTGTTCAACAGAAAAGTGGATATTCGGGCACATAATGAAGATAATCTCTGTACTGAATAGACATGAGAAACTACCTTTACTCAGTCCTTTAGAAAGCATTTTTTTATTTCCGTGACCAAAGTCATAACCGCATATTTTTGTGGTTACTATGATTAAATTTCACATTAAATACCTCAATTCGTTGTATTTTGCATTGCTTCTTTCACTAAAAATGCTACTGGTAATTCTCCCATTCACCACGTCATGTATGTACTGCCAAAACTACCGAATAGTAGTTTTAGAAAGAAAGTAAAGCCGGTGGTCCCATGTCGTAGCAGATGTTTGGTACTTAATGGAACCTCAAGGCTAATATTGAGTCCTCTGTGCAAAATTAAGACTTCACTTTCACGTCTAATATAGAATGGGAGGCTCAGAAATACAGCAGTTGTCAAGCGGGATGGCACAGGTGGCATTTGGGAGGTCGCGGGTTCGATTCCCGTGAACGCGCACACTGACATGGGTTTTTTCCGTGGTTTCCCCATGTCACTTAGGCTAATCCTGGGATGCATTATCTTCTCCACGGATTCACTTCCCTTCATTTGTCATTTCCCTCTCTTGCTATGTTTCAGGTTTGGTTGCAACCGCGGTAGCTTCCGGCGACTGCGGACAGATAGCGCTCTACAACCTCTTCCCTGACCCTCCCTGGAAGTTACTGCCCAGGCCACAAAGGTCGCCTCGTTCGGTTGCGCGCCAGGTGTCAATATCTGGAACTGTTAGGGACTGCTGTGCGTCTCTGAGCTTCGCTGGCTCCACTCTGTGACAAGCCTATGGTCTCACTTCACCTCATCCCTTCCCCCTCGGGGGTGGTAGACCGCATATCGGTGTCCATAGCTCAAAAAAAAATATCTGGAAAGGAATCAATTGCATTATTACTGATATTACCAGCTTTCTCAAACTTTCCTAGACATACACACTTAAAAAGCCCCTCTATTTAAAATATCAATATAGTTTAATACATTAGAAAATGTCTACAAACGTAACAAAAACGAACGTGAAGGATGTGGCTTTAATACGCTGTGCCTCTTTGAAAGTCTTTGCTTCTATGCTCGTTGGTCACACTGCTTTTAGATACAAAGTCGCCTGTTGCGTGTAGTTAATATCCCGGAGCTAAATTCCCGTGCACGCACATGGAGACTTGTTTTCATGGTTTGGCATAAAGGTAAGCACGTTACGGGGCCTCATTAGCGCAAACTTTCCAACTTTCCCCTTGTCTTCCCGTTTTCCTCCAAGCCTTTTCTCTTATTAACCATTCCTTTTACTGTGACATTAGCTTCACCTCCTGCATTCAGGGATATCAAAATCATTACCTCCTTTCGCTTTCTTCAGCAACATACAAAAGTTTCTACGGAAGTTGGTCCACAGTAGAACAGACATAAAGGCTCAAATGTTCTTCTTCTTCCTTACAAGTCGGAAACAGAAGTACTTCAGTAACTGTTCCCAATTCTTTAATCTAGAAAGGGACAACATAACAATATATTCCGATGGCTTCCTATTACTATATCTTCTATTCCTTTAGCTTACAAAACACAGATTCACTTCCCAAACTAATGTGTTAAAAACATACAACTAGTTTTATTTTCTGTACCTTGTATGTAGTAGATATGTCTGTGTGTGTGTGTGTGTGTGTGTGTGTGTGTGTGTGTGTGTGTGTGTGTGTGTGTGTGTGTGTGTGTGTGTGTGTGTGTGAAAAGCATATAGTGGACACAGTTTATTGGCAGTTCCCAAGAGTTCAACATGGCCGACATTAAACTAAAAAGCAGACGAAGGTATGCCAAAAAGCAGTCCTGCCAACGTACATAATAAAGCCATTTCTAACCTCAAATATCACAGTGTTAAAGTAACATGCTTTCAAACGATAATAAGGTTTGAACATCGTTACCACACAACAAAGAACGTACTCACTTTCGGAAAATCTTGTTCTGCAATAAAACTTTTGGATAAAATCACTTCCGAACGCTAAATATCGTAATACCTATTTAATGCACTACTGTGTAGCGAACATAAAAATAACAATAGTAACTATAACTATAACTGCGTATACTGCTTTAAGAGAATTCAAGATAAAATCACGCAAACACGAGCAGTAAGTCCACAGATTACTTAACACGGCGTCTAAATAGAATCTGGTTTTAAAATCTACCAGTTGGCCACTCTGCAACGCGACCATAAACAAAGGACTTCTGTGGCAACATAACAAATGCAACAACTGCAGCTATAGCGATGGTTATATGTTACGAACAGTTGGCGGCAGTAATGCAACCTAACGGATGATATATCACCAAATATAAGTAGACTGCACCATAATGGGGGGAAAATGTCAAGGTTGTTTTTGGGGTACCTCAATAAGCTGTGCGTACTATATCTCCTACACGAATTGAACACCAAGATTCGTATTTAAGTACATCGTCGTTCTGGGATTCGAGAGGAAGATTTTGAAGACAATCTCCTATCCTATATGATCACTTTCTTCGACAAATTTTTTAGCTTTTTTTTTCTAAAAAATGGCTGTATCATTTTTTATTAAAATATGTATATATTTTAATTCCAGATTATACACTATTGAAATTTTCTGGGAATAACCTCTAAAGGTTATAAACTATACTAAATAGCCAAAATCGTACTAAATAAAAAATGTAGATGTTAAAGCACACCATTTATGTGCATTTTTGTGGGGTTAACTATTTCCGAGGTATTCTTTGTTCTCGATTTGTTGCATATACTTTTCTCAAATAGGAGGCCATTATTTTTCCTCTCCTGGCAATGAAAATATAAGGAAATTTGAAAGCCATTGGGTAGCAAATAAGTCTTAAAATCTCTTGACAGCTTATTGTACTCCCATAATTACATTGTATCTTTGTACATAAAGTTTAAAAGCCATTACATTACAATACGACTTTACCCAAATAGACAAGCGAGAAGCACAAAGAGGAAACATGAGGCAAAATTACATCTATAAACCTCTACTACAATAATAATTTGTAACAAAACTACGAAAGAAAAACAAGAGAGCGAGTAAAAAAGCAAAAATATCAAGAAAATTAGGAGATCGGATGAGGAAATAATGATGGAAAAAGAGGAAAGAAAGAAAGAAACGGGGGTGAGCTGGAATAAGGAGAGAAAAAGATTGGATGAGAGTACGTATAAAAAATGAAGCAGGAGGAGAGAAAAGGCATTAGGAAAACGTACAGGAGTTAAGATATATGGCTGTCTGAATGCACGAAATGACTAAGCAAAAATTGGGATCTACGTTTGTTGGTGAAAGAAAAGAAAAAAGTTGTGTTGCAACTAAGAGTATAACTCATATAGTTAGTAGCTTCCTACATTATTGATATTTATAGTTGCCAGAGATATATTGAATTCTAGATGCATCCATGCGCTTGTTAAATATACAGTGTGGAAGGGAAGTCATTATATTAATTTAAACCAGTGATCGATGTCGATATTTGGAACATATTTTGTATGTTGCATTTTTGTTTCTGACAAAACGGAGATAACTTTAGTTTTGTCGAAAACAAGCTGGCAACACTGCAAATTGTGTGGGTGTCACTTTCCCTAGCTCAGTACATATACAAACACAGAAACGGTGCCTCTTGAGAACACAAACACCCTGCCATGTTCTTCTGTGTTTACTGCGCGAGTGTAGTCCAATCACAAACGTTAGCTTCCAAAACATTACACGAAAGCGAAAGTGCCAGACCACAAACCAGCTCAATTCCCTAACCAACCTCGACGCAACGTTATCGACTTACTGCACGTCAGAAAGAGCTGCTTGGAGAATTCCTTCACGTCTTTTAAGTGATTAATTATTTCGAAACACTGTGTGATATCGCATGAGTACGCTATGTCAGGGGTAAGTTACTCTACGCATCTTACAAGTAACAAACTGTTATCTCTGTACATTCTTGTGGAATTGCGCATCCAACTTGGAATAAAAACTATTTATTTTTTCGAAATCGGCTGAGTGATTGTGTGTGCGTGACCGTAATATTGGCTTCAAAACATAAAGGAAGTCCGAAGTTGAAGGGCAACTAGTGATTGTGTGTATGTGATCGAACAGCGCGATAACACCGTAATGTCTAGAAGCTTCTCGCTTTCTGCTGAGTCATTGTACACGTGCGCATGGAAAGAACTCGAAGGGGGTTACGTCACACCGACTTCAGTAGGACAGACAGTGAGCAGTTCAGTCAGTTTGGTGTCAGTTGTTGAGTGAATGATAGAACAGGTATAAGTTTGAGTAATTGTTAAGTTCTCGTGTACAGTTTTAGTTACGTGAACGAGTCGGCCAGCCTGTCAGTGAGCATTATGTGTCGTCGAGTGATTGTATCGTATTAGTAAAGATATAAGAGAAAGTAAAACTGGAGAAACGCTAATCGGGAGAACAATTATTGTGAACTGTAATAGTAGAGAAGTCTACAAACTGTGTTAGCAGCGAGAAAAAAAAATTGTGTGTTTGTAGTAAAATTTAGAAGATAATAAAGTGATAGAAAAGTAAAAGGGCTTCGAATTTTGTCGATTTTGTTACAATAAATTATATCTGTCTTTCTTTAATCTTATAATGGCAACCAGAGCCTAGCATGTTATCCCTAGATCACGGAGGAGATAACGAAAAAGAGTTAATGAACTTTCTGAGTGTCTCGGGTTTATTTTAGTACTAACAGTTTCGCAGTTTCTATTATATTTCCCCTTCTATTAAACTTGCTTGTACCTAGCACTTGTGCCTTGTTAGTGTTGATGGAAAAGCAAGTGTCGGCAGCAAATTGCATTATCTGGCACTTCGGATTTGATTAGATAGACCATTTAAGTAAAGCAGAAACTATAGGGGATCGAGACTTGCATTGTTACCAACATCAAACATTGCGACGGAGAAATCGGGGAAGTTGCTTTAATTGCTAAATTAATTTTTATATTCTAAAATTAAAACATATACTATTATATAACCTATTCATATTTAACTTTAGGCCTTTCAAAAGAAGACAACAGCGCGAACATTTCACAACACAGGAAAAAGCCGAAACAATATACTTCATTTGAATGCATAATTAAGAAGTTGTACAGTTTAACATGGAGTGTCTTTATGCCTAACGGCTAACAGTATTAAATGAATTTATCTTACAATAGCACATCTGGAGTTTACACATCTGGAGCACGCTTTCACGTCTACTTATCTCTGGTTATCTCTCCAACACCCCGGTTCCGACCTCCAACTTGGACAGCCGCAGCGACACAATACAGCGTATCAGAAGGTAAAAGAATAAGAGGCACTCAAATACAAGATGAGGTCATGAACTTCTTGTAG
This sequence comes from Tenodera sinensis, assembly GCA_030765045.1. Lineage (NCBI taxonomy): Eukaryota > Metazoa > Arthropoda > Insecta > Mantodea > Mantidae > Tenodera > Tenodera sinensis. The sequence goes on along the minus strand of CM060965.1, from coordinate 177,608,235 downwards.
TCCGAACGTATAATAATAAAGCCTTTGAAGTTGATGATTGTATGTGATGACGTCACTACTCACCACTGATCTCAAAACAATTTTCATAACAGCATCAATAAAGGATGTTAAAATTCATAACATGCTCTCTATTTTTCAAAATGAATATTTTTTCCCAAACCATCAAATCAGTGGGTCTATTTAATTGCTTTTATAACTATCCTGCGCAGACTTTTTGCAATTTCGAATTTTGTCCTTTTTAGAAAAAATAAGGAAACGTTTATATTATATTTATTTTGAGCAGCCAAAATTATGCCATGTTCTTTAAAAGTTTGTTTATTTAATTTTTATTTATCAACCTATAAACTAAACTGTTGAAAACAGCGAATTCATGTGAAGAAGGGTTAAAACTTTTGTTTTTTTATGTATTTATCAGTGTGTGTTGACTTTATATGAATGCCAAAATTCAGCGCATTTTTTGCTTATGATCTTCAAATCCAGGAATGGATGTTTTCAATTTTTAAAGTGAATTTTTTTGGCATCATTGATCAATTCCTCAGGCACGATAGCAATATGCAAACTTCTAATGTTGTAGCTTTAGTAAAGAATGATAAAAAGGCACGTGTGTTAGTTTGAAGTGGTGGATATAAAGTAAAGTTTTGTCACCCCTGTGGAGCATCCCTTCGCCGCGCCGTTCCTCTCGCCTAAATAGCATTATTAAATTTCTCTGGCCACTAGCAAGAATTTGCTGCACCTCCCACATATTCTCCGTCTTGCCGTGATGAGCTCAGATAGAAGGGTCCTCCCTTTATCACCTACGAGTAGTGCTGACGGTAATTACGAAGGTAAATTACCAGCATCCCTTACAAAATAAAGGGTGAACCTCGTCGGTCCTCAGGGAAACCACAAAGTAAAGAATTCTACCTTATGCTCCATTTGTCATTCATATGTGGCAGAAGCCTTTCATTAGCGGGAACAAAAAGGTCCTTTACTGCACGAGAAGCACGTCACTGGCCCCGTCTTCACCCCATGTATCCTCTCAGGGAACACATTCAAATGATGTGCACTTTTTCCTCCGTTGTCACTTCCAATCACAGAGTACAACGTTCTTTACACAACTAACAATACATCATGGCGATATAACAACACGCAGACGCTCAGGCGTGCGCATGCGCACTGCGCGAAAATGAGTACTGAATGTTTTGGCGCATACCGTGTATTTCCTAGTTAGTTATGCAATACTGCTTTATCATTGCAATTAATATGTTACTACCTTTCACAAACAAGAGTAAAAGGTATGTGGAAGAAGTGCATCATCTACCCTGTGATGTCATACTTGTGTAACGAGGAATAGGATGATTCCCAATCTGAAGATTAACTGAAAATGAGATTTTTGGAATCAGACACCGATAATATAGCATCATTATTACCATTATTATTGTTGTTGTTATTAACAGTATATTACAATAAATATAACAATATAAGCACAGAAACATAGCGGGGGCCTACTACACCCCGAGTGACTAACGATGTTCTACCGGGGCGAAACTAATGGAGGGTTAAAACAGCGATAACTGAAGAAACATTGACATAAGCTTGGTAAGGTGAGTTTAAACCTTGAATAATAATTATTTTGTTTTTGGAGTTTCTACGTCAAATTCTTTGGTTATAAACAGAGCATACCTAAGATGGAGTATTTTACTAACTAATGACCAACGTAACGAACAACCAAGAAGCAGAAAAATTACATTTGTGAATTTTTTAGATTCTAACAAAATATAACCATCGTTTTGTTGCTAAAGGGCTTTTAATAAAACAAGATAAAATTAAAATGAAAGCCATAGTTTCTCTTCTATAATGCTTTCTGTTGACAAATTTATCAGTTTCCTCAAACGTGCTCATGATCTTGCGAAATGGTTTTACAGAGGAGGATCCTCTTCTCAATACATTTAATATTCCAACATTTTCTCACTAAATGTGCATATTGTTTGTTACAATCGCAATAGCACTGAAGAAGACCAGTTCGAACTGGTATAGGTAGAGCTATTGTTCCTACAGCTGCCATCTATGTTCTTATGTTTACACCAGTATGAAACAGCTATCATAACATCAACATGAAACCAAGCTGCTAATATGTAAGGAAAATATAGCTGTTTCAAAATGGGAATTTTTCTTTAGAATAATCTGATATACAGGGTAGAAGGGAACTTATTGCATTGATTCTAACATGTGCTTCATAGAAGCATTGCAAACAAAAAGGCCTAATGGCATTTTGTCCTTTGATCAGCGGATTTCGAAAAAAATAAATAGCTTTTTATCCAAGTTGAATGCATAATTCCACAAGAATGTAGAAGATTACAGTTTGTTACTTGTAAGATGCGTAGAGTAAATTATTTCTGACATAGATTTGGTAGTAATTATGGGATAATCACACAGGTTTTGAAAATAAGTTTTAAAGAATTCAAGGGGTATTCAGAGCAGCTTTTTCAGATGTGAAGTAATTAGTTAACGTTGCGTTGAGGTTGGTCAGGGATCTGAACCGGTTTCTGGATGCAAACATCTCATTCATTGCAAACATGATGAAGGGTGGTGTAAACGACTCTGATTGGCCTACACGCGCACAGTAAGCATGGTATTTGTTTGCGTTCACGAGACGCGACGCTGCGGTGTTTGCTTGTGTACTGACCTAGTGAAAGTGACACCCCCCACAATGTGCAATATCACTGGTTTTCCTTTTCATATTATGCATTGATTTTAACACTCAGAATTTATTTATCTTCCTACTACTTCTTTTGAAATGTATTAAACTTACCAGTCGATAATTTTGGTATCACTTATTATAGGGGTATATCTCACATCCTTCTTGCGGGACACCCTGTCTTCAGAGTATATCCCTTGCCCTAGGTAATGGACGAAGACTGCCACGGTCACAAGAAGGCGTGGATTATCACAGAAGCTCAAGGCCGGAAGTAGACCTTCTCTACTGTGTTGGGGTTTATACACAGAGGTACAGAAGCTGCAAGTTGCGTATGGCATCATTGTTCTACCCCCCCCCCCCCCCCATAGCGCTTGTATCGTGAGATTGCATTCAATCTCTTCAATTCCTTAATCCTTTAATTGACAAGTTAGTTTTCTACCTATGCCCTTCCTCTAAGTTCTAAATCACTTTCGGAGACACCTTAGTCCAAGCGATTCGAATAGCCGTGGTCGTTAAGGCGATATGCAATGTACTGGCAATCCATCCAGAACCAAACGTCGCGAGTTTGAATCCCAGGAACTGCTGTCAAAAAAGTAATATCTGGAACACCAGACAACCTGCACGCCAGAGAACAACTCCACGAATGCCAAATAACTTGCAGTTTTCTTTTAGTAAATATATATAACAATTGTCACTTAGAATCACAAATAATAAAGATGTAATTGGTAACAGTAACGATGATGATGCCTAGAGCGTCTCTCTATACAAAGGGTACTATTAGCGTCCGGCTGTTATGTCTTTCAGCCGCAGCCAAGGCCACCGAGGAGTTCAGAATGGCGGCAACGGATCATCATGCCGACTCTTCCGGCCGTAAGGTGACTATTTCAAATTTTAAGGATGCTGCGTTTCATCAGGATAACTACTCAGTTGGCATCACGAGGCTGAGTGTACCCCGTTCCAGACCTCCCAGTGTGGAAAAACAGCCACGCCGGTACCGACTAGGGTCCTTCACGCCAGAAGTATGCGCCTACCACTGAAGTGCAATCTAAGCAGTATTCGAGTATTTGTAATAATGAATGTTATGCAGAATTTCCTAAACTTGGAAAACTGTCAGAAGGACGTTAAGGAAGTCAGATATTACGCCGATGTGTAGCAAGTGTTTGTGAGAATATCAAGGGATTGTTCATGAGCAGTATTCTCAGCAATATGAAAATGCAATTATAAGGGGTAAATTGAAAGAGTATAGATTATTTATCTCATTGTATGAGCAGATATAAAAGGAACGAATTATTTCATTTGTCTAAGCCACCATTTTAATGTAGAATAAACGGGCGTGTAGACACAAATTCGAAAGATTTAATATTTATTTGTGACTACGTGTTTGTGCACGCTTCTATACAATTAACACCTTGTAAACTCAGTTAATTTGGCAGGAACAGTGATTATTAGTAGACAGGCAACTTTTTACATAGAATGAACTATTGATCGTTTGTACAAAGCGGTACATTCAAATAAGTTTTATGTGGAATAAAAAAGCTGCACTAAACTCGAGAGGGTGACGTGGTTTTCTTTGTTAAAGACAGACTAATTTGGAAAGGCGAAATTGCTAGCCCGCGTGGTCCTGAAGTTTAATTGAGTTTTTAAAACTTTTTGCAGTTGGCAGATCTGGAAATACTCTAAAGTTTAAATGACCACAAGCTATGGAGAGAGTCTGTAACGACTGACCCTCAATGATCAACGACAAGTTAAACTTTAAAAAAAATGTAGTTTTTGGCGAATAAAAACTGCGAATGTAGAAGTTTTTCACAACGGGACCAGGGTTCGAATCTCAATTGTGTGAAGCCATGATTTGTACGTTTACTAGAGTAAGCCTTTCATTGATCATCATGGAACTAACTTTGGTATCAAAGATTATTAGCAGCGAAAGTAAGAAATATTTAGAATTTATTTTCCACAGCTTTCAAACAATATAGCCGTGGGCGCTAGAACAGAGAGGATCGAGCGTTCGAGTTCCACCTCAAGCATATTTGTGTGTGTGCGTCCGTGCGTGCGTGCATGTGTATATATGTGTGTGTGTGTGTGTGTGTCTGTCTGTGAACAACATAACTCAAAAACGTTGGTTTAATACCGAACGCTAACCATTATGCTACAGAGGGCGGGCCCAAAATTTCGATGTCGAGATTTCACCTTTGAATCCCAAAAATGGGGATTTTTAGAAAAAAAGTCTGTGTGTGTGTGTGTGTGTGTGTGTGTGTGTGTGTGTGTGTGTGTGTGTGTGTGTGTGTGTGTCAGTCTGTGGACAGCATAACTCAAAAACGAAAAATCGGTTCAAAACTAAAGTTCGTACTTAAGTTTAATGTATTTCAAGGATGCGACACGAAGATTTTAAAGCAAATTCCTCCAACCTAAACGACCCTTTACATGGAAAATTTTTAAACAATTTTGAGTTTCTTGAAAATGGCTCTTAACGATTTTAATTAAAATAGCATATGTTTGAGATATTTTTTGCCAAATGAAACGTATATGTTAAATTTTCTGGCTATGGCCCATAAAGTCCTATTTACTCTCGATGACTTTTGTATAACTGGTAAACCCTAAGTGATAGACCAAATCTTACTATACAAAAATTAAGATCGTGCTAAAACACAATGTATGTCTAAATGAATTTTTTTTCACTACGGAAATATTACTTATTTGTGTGAGTTTTGGAGAACTTGTACTTCTTTCAAATGGAACATCGTTATTCATATTTTTATGTTTGCCGTGCAAAGAGAATATAACGTGAAAGATTTAAAAGATTTGACGATCGTTCAGAGCCTACTGTATTCCGATGTCTTAACTAACACGAAGAAGATATAGGAATAAGAGTTTGTAAGAATGGTTAGTACAGGAGTAGAGAAAGTCATGTGAGTGCAACACATAAGATTTTTGTTTCGTTCTACCCATGTTCCCCTATTCCTATTTCCTCCAGTGTTATAGTACAAAAAGGAATAAAGCTTCAGATATGACATTACAGTGGTTATTGTCATTTTAGAAATAGATTTATGTGAATTTGTGTATGGTAAATGTAGGCATAGATACATTTTCCATACGCCTTTTCATATTTGTTGCTTTTATTAATTTTATTCCAATGTTTTAATATTTTATATCACTCTCGTGGAAAATCAACTGTAGCGTTAAAACTCAAAACAAAAGGGTTGCGATATCATGACATGAAAACAGAACTAAAAGAAGACATATGACAGTATTTTTGCAACTTGTATTCTATTGGATAGTTGTAGCTGTACGCTTCCGTAAACTTGTATTCAAATGTGCCGGCTTCCGAATGACGTGTACAAAGTTTAGACCTCATATAAAATGTTTTCGGAATGATGTCATTATTTCTGGATGTTTGTTGTGTAGCAAAGGGAAACTTTTATGGAGCTTCTTTTCAAGTGAAAACATAAGCGGGGAGGACCAAGGACATTAAGTAAAGAAGCAAACAAGGATTTCATTGCCTGACTCCCGACCCCACTGTGGAAGTCGAATTTACCACATATATTTAGGGGAGAAGTTCAGTAATGTTCAATTGATATGCTACGTCTCTTCTTCCCTCAGTAAACACACACAAAGCGGAAGTGAACCTAGTTCATAATAACTCATACGTCATGATGCACATTTATTTATAAGGACCATGATTCTTAGAGCAACAGGCATCTCGTTTTCAGGAGTTATAAAACCTATTTCAATATGATGAAAAAATTGAATAAAGAATAACATTAAGAAACAGTCAAAACTTGGAAGTAAATGAAAATATTACTTCGAATATACTTCGAAGAAAAATTGGATATTTCTAACACACATAAAAAGTGATAAATTCAAGAACAGTTCAAGCAAAACGAATTACTGGAATCTTAAATTCCCTCTTATGACAAAAATATATTAAATAGAAAACTCAAACACACACATATTATATATATTAATATTATATTATATTAATTTTAACTATTACAATCTTTTCCACTTTCAAAATTTTTGGAGGCTTATCTTCGTTTCCTCTCATAAAAATATCATATGTTAAATTTAAATGACCTATTCTCAGCCGTCTACACACCGGTATTACTAAAAATTATTATTTTATCTACCTCATATTAATCGAAATAAACCTTTATTACATATTTAAACAGTGAAAGAAGGCTAAAGTGGTAGGTGCATTGTCTGATAGCAGCAAACTTATGTTCATTGGATCAATACGAGAAAAAACGACTGTTGACTTAACACTGGAAAAAAGGTATTCCAAAATTCTAACCACTAATAACGGATATCTCGGAAATAGTTAACATAAAAAGAACTTTAACACAATTGTGGTCTTTAGAAAGTTCTACATGTTTTCTATATAAACATTTTGCGTCTTTTACTCTGTGTAAAATATTCCAATGTCATTCGGGTCTAAGAAGTGCTCACAGGGTATTAAAAAAGAACTAAGTTAATATATAAATCTTATTTATTTTAAAAATATTATCAGTCAAGGTCGTCAAAGCTAATGTGAGAACAATTTTTATATCGTAGGATTTGCTTTATCTCTTACGGCTTAGGAGTTATTCTGAGGTCATCCAGAGTAAACAAGTTTACATAAGCTATAGCCAGAACATTCAAAACACACATTTCATTTGGGAAAAAAATATTTTAAACATATAGCATTTTAATCAAAATCCTTGGGTCATTTTGAAGAAAATCAAGATTTTCGAAAACATTTCCATCGAAAGGGTAGTTTAGTGTAGGGCTATTTTCTACAAAATCTTCGTGTCGCATCCTTAAAAGACATTAAATTTAAATACCCACTTGGGTTTTTAACCGACTTTTCGTTTTTGAGTTATGCTGTCACACAGACACACACACGGACCTTTTAATAAAAATGGTGTTTTGAATTTAGCGGGCCTTGAAATATATTTTCGATGAATTCTCGACATCATATTTTTCAGTGGAATACAATACTTCGAATAAAACCTCACATTTGTCCATAATTACATATAGGAGGATGAATTTGTTAGCTGCTTTTAACCATAGCTTGAAATTTAAAAATCTTGCCACATACACGAAACACAACGTGATTTAACTCCAAGAAGAAGTGCATGGAGAAATGCAAACGACTTGAATAAAGCAATTGGTAATTTTACTCCATTCTAAACAGTATCTTACTTACGATACCTTTAATGATATTGCATGAACTTGTGTGGAACTTGTAAAGTTCTGGACGATATGACTGTAAAATGTATGAGAGACTTTTCCCAGTTTACATTGCACATGTAGTACGTATTCTGCTCTTGGTAGTTTATTCTTCTATTGTTGCTTCGAAAGAGGTATGCCGTCTGTCGACTGTTTGAACTGAACTACGTCACGAAGGTGATTTGCCTACAGAAACTGGCGTGGCGCTGTGGAGTGAGTAGTAACATAGTGTTATGGCCCGGGGAATAAATTTCCCATGGAGGACTGACTGTTCAACTCCGGTAATCCAGAACCCCGCACCGTCATGGTGAACTGCGGCTCATCATGACCTCGCTGGAATTAGCAATGGTAGATAGAGGTATACTTGCACATCAGGTAGGTAGCGGAATCTCTTTGCCAACCAGTTTATGTGAATGCTTTCATTTACTGTTGCGGGAATTCATTAGTGCAGCTGCTACTACAGGGTGGATATTTAGCAGTTCCTACCAGCGGTTTTTGGCCTTAAATTGCCCTAGCGATTTTTAATATGTTGTGATATTAATATGAGATGAACGTAAAGGTGCTACTTAGCTTAGTTGGAATGAAAATCTTCACTAAGTTTTATTACTCGCGGCCTAGCATCAGTCTGGGACCTATAAGGTTCTATTATTGTTGTCACAGGACGTAGTACGGGTCTATTTTATACATGAAACAATCAATATTGTTTTAATGAATGTTTTGAACAATTTATTAACACTTAAAAATCATTCTCATTCTCATGAAACACTTTTACAATTTTCTCACTAAAATGGCGGACTTCTTCGCTAACAAACAAAATGGCTAGACACAGCCAATGATGTGGCAATGTTCTTTTCCAATCTCGCTGCACTCGATTGATCTCAATCAATTATTGACGCTATAGTTCCTTTTTATAAATATCACAAAATTTCACAATGAATTATTCGCTTTTCGATGTATGATTATTATTTCTCGTCGTTAAAATGGCGAACAAAATCACTTCTTCCTTCTTCGTTATATCACACATGAACAAAAGAAGTCAGACTACGCTGCCTATAATTTAACATGATTATTTCAGGGGGCTGGGCTTTCTGTTGCCTCTGTATTTACAATTTGAATTATTTCAGAGAGCTTAAACGAAAATACTGCCTCAAATGTATTGAGATTACGTCAGAACCAGCCCTAATGTTACAAAAAATTGACATTAATAATAATAATAATAATAATAATAATAATAATAATAATAATAATAATAATAATAATAATAATAATAATAATAATAATAATAATAATAATGACCGCCTCCGTAGCGTAGTTGGGAGAGCGCTTGCCTCTGGCGCGGAGGACCCGGGTTCGATTCCCGGTACCAGCATGGGGATTTGAGTATCGCACAAAGTCTGCTGTATTCTAACATTCCCCTTGCACCTACAAGGAAATAAGCAATAAGATAATTTGTACAAATGTTTATGTCAACTAACATGAAGAAGATATAGGAATAAGAGTTTGTAAGAATGGTTAGTACAAGAGTAGAGAAAGTCATGTGAGTGGAATATATCAGATTTTTATTATATTATGATGTCACTGTGCGTGAATACACATACTTAAAATTAAACTATTTTGTTGTTTAAGGACGCTGTCAATTGGCAGGATATCTCCGTGGCCGGTGTGCCGGAATTTTGTCCCACAGGATTTCTTTTACATGCCAGTAAATCCACTAACATGAAGCTGTTGGCTTTAAGTGCACTTAAAAACCATCGGTCTAGGCCGTTTTTGAACCCACTAACTTGGGATCAGTACGCCAGCGTCTGACCAACTGAGCCACCCAGACCGACACCCACACAACCTGCAGCGCTGCCAGCTTATCTGGCAAAACCAAAATATCTCCATAGGAAATGCTCAAAATGTGTGTTCTAAAATAATTTACATATACTTGCAAAGCTGATACCAAATCGAAACTACTATATTTTATTAATTCTCACAATGATTACACTCTGTACGTATGGCACATATTTCATTATTCATTGCGAAATATTATATTACTATTCATACTATAACCATTATATTTTACAATTAATACTACAAACAGTGTTGGTTATATCAATTCTACAGTGGTTTTGAGAGAAGTTCCTCTGCAGTCTGTAAACATTTTAATCTGATATTTAAGCGTTCAAAGATTGTAATGAGTTTAGCATTGTTGGCAGGGCTTGTAATTTCCCATGTGTTGCGGAGGATAAGCCTGTAAACAGAGTGCATCTAGCTTACGTCAGTCCATAGCCACCTATAACACTGGCTGTTTAAGCGGAGAGACAACTAACTTGGTATAAATAAGCCTTTCCCATAAAATTATGTGGGATAGTTTCATGTCGCGCCGCTTGCTGTTACGCAATAAACGTAACCTAAATAACTACAGCCTCTGTATCACTTTGTAATTTGGCATGCACTTTCCAGCAGTGAGAGCCCGCAATTAGTAAGCGCGCGAATACACTGCAAATTGCACTACATCCAGGAGTATTTTCTAATTAGCTCACATGAACTTCTTGAGGAATGAAATGACATATAAAAGAACCGCAGTCTTGGAGATGCTAAAATTAGAAATGAAATATAGTTATTCAAAAGCTGGTTGGCATAATAACAAGACATTAGAGTATAGTAAAACTAGTTTTAAGGAATTAGAGACCCACTTCTTCACAATAACATTTAGCTATACAGAGGAGGAATTCTTGTGTGTCCAATTCACATGACTTTCTGTGCACGACTTTCTCTTTCAATTATTTATAGTAACCAGAGGATTTCTTCCAAACAGTTCATACCCAGCTCATTATCACCACCACCACCGCCGCAGCCACCACCACCACCACCACCACCATCCTTCAAGATAGGCCAATTAGGCCTGTTTCGGCTCAGAAGGCATCTTCCCAGAGTCACCGTGGTCTTCCAACTTCTCTACTACCAAGTGGTTTGTACTGCATGGCCTATTTGCAAGTCTTTCTTCTGGCGTTCGAGAGATATGATCTTGCAATTCCATTTTATACTCTCTGGTTTTGTTGTTTAAATTAAATGTTTTTGCAATGCTGGATATGTAAGTTATTAATTGCTAACTTACGTTTGGCGGTGTAAGCTTGTTACAGAAAGAAGCTAGCAGAGTTTGTGAACGCACACACAAAAAGTGGAAGATGATCAGTGGGAGAAAGACGGAGTAGTTTAAAATATCGTTTTCAAACAGTAAGTTTAGAAAAGCTGAACAAAATTTTTGTTACATTATATTCGTCATTTTATTTGCACTGCCTTCTTTATGCAGAAGGTTTTGGTTTTGTAAAATTCATCATGTTGTCAACACCAATGCTAAGAAAGGCAACAACTGAACATCGCAGCTCGATGACAATTATGACCATGGCAGAACTAAAACAAAGCATATATTTATATATAATCTATAATATTTCTATAAATATTCAACACTGTCTAAAAATAGTGCATAATCCACTGGTTAAAGGGATTTTATTTTGTTCGTAGGTTTCCTCAAATCTTTCCTTAAAATCTTTACATTCAAACCACAACTTGTTGGTACTTGCGATCGCAACTTGCGCTAATTCCTTTGTAAGATACCCTTCCCAATTAACATTTTTGCTATGAGATCCGACTTTCTGAAATGAAAAAGTAATATTTAATTGGTAAAGCGTTTATTTTTGTGTTTAAAAGCAAACGTACCTAGATGTTGGTATACTTGCGTATTGAGAGGCGAAGTTAGGAAAACTGGCACTTCGTTATTTCGAGTGCAGATTCAAATCAGTGCAGTAGTCCAGTAAATAAGCTTATTGAGCTGTTATCTAGCATAACTTAAGTATTAAATGTATGCTATTGATATCTATGTACTAAGTATCACATGAGTTACTGTTACAAATATTTCTGAAATCACTTAAAACGATAAAAACTATAAGATAAACGGCAAGATTCCAGAACACGAGATAGAAAAACTGAAAGCCTGAATGAATTATTACTGAAATTCCAGGCTTTCTTTGGCTATCTTGTTTGTCTGCATTCTAAGCAGTGTTTTATGGTCATTTCTAAGGGAATGCCGGATATTTCCCTCCCTTCTTTTCGTCATTTCCCTCTCATATGAGAGTTTGAAAGACGGGTCACGACCTTTTCTAGGGAAGCAGAACCTCCACCTCCTATCTGCAGACGTCATGTGTCTTCAGAATGGTCCCGGATGCCTTCACGAGGAATGAAAGCAGCAAGGGTTTCTCTACGCTGTAAAACGTCGAAAATTGCCTTGCAAAGGAAAGGGGTGGGAGAGCTGTAAAAAGTTGCTGCGGAGAGGTTTTGATCGCTTGGCAAGAGCAATATGTCGCTAGCTTTCGTTATGGCGCGGGTAACAAACCACCCATTTATGTGCGGACTTTAACTCTTGTCCTTAGTCATAAAAGACAGAACAAAGAAAACGATCTTGTTAGTGAAATCAATGAGCAATGGTTGCCTAGATGTATGACGTATATACTATCAATGGATTAAATCGGTCAGTTTAATATGGAGGCTTTGACCAAGACGTCCTCCATAGTCTAGGGCGGCGATGTCCAACTTTGGTGACAGAGGTGGTTCAGGTCCTTCCATCACACCCAGACTTGGTCTCTCTACCCTGCCTTGTGTTGCTGCACGTATACTCGGAGAATCAATAAGGTATCTCATGAACCAGTTTCCTAAGTGATTTTGAAGGATTTAGTATAACACGTGCACAAGCACTTTCCGAACACTCTGGTTAAAGAACATTATTCTATGTCCTGTAGATGCTCATGCACCTGAGGACCTTGCAGCTCTTACAATCCCCATGGAGCTGCCCGAAACAAAGGAAAGTTCCAGTTTGGATAACACCTCGCTGGCAAGCATTTATAAATAATTTTAATAAGCACTTAATCAGAATAAGTAATTTTATGTTTGGAGCTTTTGCCAATTACATAAAGAATATGAAGAGAGGGCAAAGCCATAACAACTAAAACTACAGAATAATGTACAGGGTGGGCCAAAAGTCGCGATCGGATATTTTCTAAGTTTGTGTAAATTTGTTTAGCAATAATAAAATTTCACAAGTGGCGTAAAAACGTTATTTGTTTAATAATTGCTGCACTAATAAGGAATGTATATATGAAAACATAAACATAACTGAGCCAGTCAGCGTGGTAGCCCTGTATCGACCATAACCCTCATTTTTCATCCGATGTTCTTGGTATCTGCATTTCCGTCGATCGTTTCCTTATTGATTTCTTCGCCGAACGCTCCAATGATTAAGGCAGAACATTACTGGCATTATTACCGCAATGTTTTTACAGAGCCTATTGAGAAAGTCTTCTTTTCCATCTTTCCGAGATTGGCTTCACTGGGAGCTGCTTTATTGAAATGAAGAAAGAAGTTTTCTCTGATTTCTTCGTACACTTCGCCAGTTCATTCTTTTTCATGAACCCACACACTAACAATGAGACGTTCCTCAATTGTATATCTGCTTGTATCAGGTATTGCTTACAATACAAACAGTGTTTCACATTTACATCAACTAGTAACCCGCGAAAAATCTGGCTTGCCCCTATAACATAATAATGCTCTCGCTCTATCGGAAAATTGACAAACTAATGCAACACAAAGCATATGAAGGGGAAAAATATCCCTCTCAACCTATGAATAGTTTTTAATTAGTTTTCGGTTTCGAAAAGTGAGTTATTTCAATATAAACATGACCCGATCGCGACTTTTGACTGTTTCTTTAGCCAGGATTATTCTCCATCCTCCCTAGACTCTGGAGGTATGAGTGAGAGTGCAAATGTATGTATGAATATACACATAATCCAAGATTACCCGCAGCAAAACAAGTGAACATCAATACCGTTAGCAATTGCTTCAAAAGTCTAAGATGTTGAGGCGGAGTGCAAATTAACCAAAGAGGGATAGCGAGGACAGAAAGTAATTACTCAGTCACGATCACAAAAGTAACAGTGACGTAAAGTGATTGTTCAGTAATGATAAAAGTTACGGTGAGAGAAACTAGCTGGTCAGTAACGTTAACAAATGTAACAGTGGCGAAAAGTAACTAGTCAGTAACGTTGACAAAAGTAACAGTGACGGAGAGTAGCTAGTCAATAACGATGACAAAAGTAACAGTGACGGAAAGTAACTAGTCAATAACGATGACAAAAGTAACAGTGACGGAAAGTAACTAGTGATTAATGGTAACAAAGGTAACGAAAAAGAAAGTAATGTAAGTAACGGTTAGAAAAGTAACGAGGGTAAAAAGTAATTAGTGACAAAAGTAACTGCAACGGAAAATAACTATCAATAACGAGAAAAGTAACAGCGACGAAAATTAACTAATAAATAACTGTGACAAAAGTAACGACGATGGAAATAACTGTGACAAAAGTAACGGGTACGTAAAGTAACCAGTCAATGGCGTTGACAAAAGTAATTTTAGTGTGTAAAATAGTGTGGGCATTTGAATTCTATGCTAGACAATGCCTTTTACCTCGTGTCAAAGGTTATCTGTCCCAAATTTGTTCGAAATTGTAGCAATGATGTACAAGGGCATAACACGCAAACGCACGCGCGCACGCACACACGCACGCACACACACACAGATTTGTATATATATATATATATATATATATATATATATATATATATATATATATATATATATATATATATATCTGGAATTAAGATTTCTTCAACACATTGCAGCTATTATTACGTCACTATCTTTTAACCATGACCTGAGATGGTCGTGTACCCATCGTTCAAAAAATAACTCCGCATCCTATTAGAAAAACCACCACAGAAGTAGTATACTACATATTAGCCGGTTTAGCTATAGCAATATGTTATTAGTTTGCACGCGAGCCTCTCTTACATAAATACGGGTTTACTCTGTGCAGATTATTTGGCGGCAATGTCGAATGGAAATGTACTCATTTTGATCCCAATATCCATTATGAGTACAGAGGCTTAGCACACGTATTTGCCCGATTTTCCATACTAATTACACGTACACCCCATTTGCACTTTGCGGTGAAAACAAGAATTCATTGCTTCAAGCCAAACAAGCGACGCTGAGCATTTGCTCTGATTCTCGCGTTTTACTTGTGGCCTGACTAACATTAATAAACAGCCATGTGTATAAATGTGTGAAGATTAAACTGTTAATTCTAATGTAAAATATTTATGCAAATATGTGGTAAACTTGGAGCCAATATATAATGCAATTTATACATAACAATGAAGCCAGTGTATTTGATAAACAATCACAAAAAGCTACATAAAGCTGTTTTGGTAATGTATGCTAGATGAGTAAGCTATTTCTTAGTTTTCTGACGCATGATGTTGTTGTACAGTGCTTCCCGTTAATGCTGTACAGTGCGAGCTAATTCACCCTCAGCCTTAGGTGCACGGGCGTCAGTTGTGTCAATCTGCGGTGACGTCTTCTAATATATATAATAATGTAACAAAAGTTCAGAGTAGTTACTTTTTTGTCACTTTATTTTCCTCCAAAACGTTTACACAAATACACAGTCTACAGTCTTTCGTGATATTACAGCTCACAACAGTTTTCTTCTCGTAACCTTGACTCACTCCATTCGCTCTCTCTTCACTTTCTCTCTCTCTCTCTCGACACTCGACACTTATTAGACTGTTTCACTGGCTTTAGTTCGACGCGATATATCTCTTCAGACGACCGTACGCACGCATGCGCATCTTTAATGCACTTTTTGACTTTGTCATTTTCAAAATACTTTAATTACACGCTAAAACCTGGATTGGAGCACTTGGAATCCAAGAAAACTATAATAACTTGCAGAGAACGCACTGAATTGTTTGAGGTTATCAAAGAAACCACAATATGGTTTATAAAAACAAAAGCTGGCATATTCAGCATTGGTACCACTTTGTAGAACAAAATAACAAACCGAAATTTACCTCTTTACTGCAGAGAATATAGGAGTTACGCACCTGGTGCAGAATACATGGTGCAAAATGGCAGCTGTAGTCTCATTTTTTAAAATAAATTGTTTGAAATGCTAGTAATGGGCCGACAAAGATAATTTATATGTCAAATTAAAGAGGAAATTCCAAGCTAAAATGGCTAACATATGTGATTTTTTTCGCTATTTTCACCAGTTAGTCCCTCTCATAGAGGATTTCACAATCTATTCACAATCTATTTTTGAGAAAATAAAAGATGTCGAAAGAGAAAACTAGACTGGATTTTTTTTTAAAAAAAATCTTGGTGCTCCACTTTTGGAACTGAACTTATAGTAATATTAAATAAGAAATATATTATAAATTGCAAATATTGACGTGGAGTTTTTTAATTAGCTTTGGAATGTTGTCGAGCCTTGTGCTTACAAAGTTTGGATGGAAGTTTTTGCATTTAAAGCGAGGGTTTTAGTTCAGAAAGAGATAAATTCTTAGTGATACGTATATATTTTAGTGCTATTTATCGGTTGTGCTGGTTCCTTGTGACTGTTCACATTTGCTATTGGTTCCACTCTTTTATTTCCTAGTAATTATCCATGGTCCTTAAGCAATGATTGGAAAAAAGGATTGGTCAAAGACAGGACCCAAGTTTGACATTCTGTCTTACAAATCTATAGAATGCTTTAAGTTTGTTTGAACCTGGATTTATAATTTAAAAAAGAAATCGGACATTTTGTACTCACATGACACTCTCTACTCACTCGAGTACACACCACACTTACAAATGCGTATTTATCTTAATCGAGATAAACTTCTGCAGAAATTACTTATGACATATTTTCCTGTAGGTTCAATGGGGATGTGGGGAATACGTAAGACCTTGAGTGACAGTCAAAACTTTCGAGTTAGCCGCTATGTAATGGATTTGAAATTCAGTTCTCTGTGCATAGCCAAGGGAGAGAGAGATTTCACCTGAGATACATGTTTTGAGGCCGCTGAATCCAAAACAGGCATTTTTTATAAAGGTCCATGTGTGTTTGTGCGTGTGTGTGTGCGTGCGTGCGCGTGTGTCTGTGTCTATGAACAGCATAACTCAAAAACGAAAACTCGGTTGAAAAACAAAGTTGGTATTTAAGTTTAATATCCTTTAAGGACTCGACACAAACATTTTGAAGACAATTCCTCCACCCTAACCTACAAAATTTTTTGAATTTTTTTATTTTCTCGAAAACAGTTCTAATAATTTTTTATTCAAGTGTTTAAGATATGTTTATGAGAAATAAAAATTATAATCTGAATGTTCTAGCTAACAATTTATGCCCAAATAACTTTTTGTTTTCAAGAGTGAATCATTTCGGAGATATTCCTGTTATTTGTGGCCGTTATGCAATACTTAAATGTTCGTCAAATGGAAGATTGTTGTTAATTTGTTTATATCTTAGTACAAAGAGAACGGAATTCGAAGGCTTTAAAAATTTTACTATCGCTCAAAGTCCACTGTATTTCCATATAGCAATAAGATAATTGCTCCAAATATTTATCTCTTACAACTAAATGGTTAGTGCAAGAGAAGAGAAAATCTTGTGAAGGCAACATCAGATTTTTTTCTAAAAATCCTTTTTATTACGGCATCTTAAAACTGTATTCGGTATCCAATTGTTGGGTGGAGTAGAATAATATATCCTCTCTACTTTCTGTAAGTACGGAGTATGTTTAGGCGAAATAATCCCCTGAATTTATCAATTTAAATTAGCAGTCTAGTTATTATAACGTGGGGAAAAACAATGCCCAGTTTGTTTTCTAGAAGCTGTGGGTAATCATTAGGAAAGTGCATTCATTGCATGGTAAACCATAGGGAGAAACGAGCTGGCTATGGGGTTGTAATATACCCTAGGGCTATTTCGGGCCCCTATGAATCACATTTCCCCTCCCTTCCCGCATCATAACAAGTGACTGTCTTCTCCTGCTTTTAGCAAGCGCAACAATGAGACGCAGTTCCGGTACACGATTTTATTAATGTCGTCACGCGGCGACCAGAAAAAGAATTGGTCTGTATAAAGTAGTGCTAGGGGATGGTTTTTCACAACCCTGTCCATGCTCATAAAAACAAACCCCTATTTTTCCTGAGATTTATCCCTGGCAGTTTTGCTCTTCTATCCATCTTCATCCGTCAGTGAATCCCCTTCCTCTGTTATTTTTTATCACTTGTGATGATAACACAACGGAAATGTTTTTCTTCTCCCTCTATCTCCGAACAATTTCTCTCGCAATAATTCATCGCCTTGCCCTTCAATAGCTTTTTATAACCCCACTTCTGGATACGTGTGAAATTATTCCACTGCAATACTCCGCAACCACTCAGTCCCGAGTTCATAAAGTGTTTTACATTTCCTATAAAACTAGTGGGAATATTTTACAATCTTTTAGAAAGAAGCTCCTGAAGACGGCCATAAACAACAGTCGAAAGCAGATAAAGAAAGTGTGTGTGTGTGTGTGTGTGTGTGTGTGTGTGTGTGTGTGTGTGTGTGTGTGTGTGTGTGTGTGTGTGTGTGTGTGTGTGTGTGTGTGTGTGTCTGTGGATGCACACATATGCAACTGAAAAAGTCTGATTTGTTGCACTCACATGACTTTCTCTACTCTTGTACTAACCATTCTTACAAACTCTTATTCCTATATCTTCTTCGTGTTAGTTAAGATAAACATTTGTACAAATTATCTTATTGCTTATTTCCTTGTAGGTGCAAGGGGAATGTTAGAATACAGTAGGCTTTGAGCGATAGTCAAATGTTTGAGATTCTGTTGTCTTTGCATACTTAACATATAAAAAATGAACAACGATGATCCATTTCACGAAAGTTCTAAGTTTTCTGAAGCTCACACACATATAAAGGAATATCTCCGAAATGGTTCACCCTACAAGAAAATTTATTCAGACATAACTTGTGTATTTTACCAAGATCTACATTTTTTGTATAGTATGATTTGGTCTATCTCTAACGGTTTACCAGTTATGCAAAAGTCGTCCAGAGTAAATACGACTACAGGGGCTATAGCCAGAAAATTCAAGATATACATTTCATTTGTCATCAAAATATCTCAAACATATGACATTTTAATACAAATCGTTACAGCCATTTACAAGAAAATCAAAATTTTCAAAAAATTTTCCATGTAAAGGGTAGTTGAGGGTGGGGCTATTTTCTTCAAAATTTTCGTGTCGCATCCTTGAAAGATGTTAAACTTAAATACCAACTTTGGTTTTTAACCGACTTTTCGTTTTTGAGTTATGCTGTCCACAGACTGGCAGACACACACACGGACCTTTTTCTAAATATGCTTTTTTTCGGATTCAGGGGGCCTGAAAATATATTTCCTGTGCAATCTCGACATCGAAATTTTTGGGTGGAATACAAAGCTTCCTCAACTGTCTATAGATAGCAGAGAAAGTAAAAAAAATTGGTAAATTCCACAATTTAAAAATTATACTTGCTGAAGAATGGTTAAGGAGAATCGTGTGTTTATGTGATGTAGTTTAAACGTTTAAATTTGCGTTTGTTGGAGAGAATAAGCGCTTCTCTTTGGAAAGTTGGGCCGCATTGAGCTCGCCGCAAGCCTAAGCTAATTATACGGTTTCAACAGGCTTCATGGGCCAACCTCAAGCATGTCATTTGTAACGTTATACAAGTCACTTGAAAGCGGACTACCCTAAACCTAATTACCCATTCAACCCGGAAATCAGCGAGCTTTGGATCTCTCCTGCATCATTGGAACGTAAGCTTGGGAAGTTTAAGGACTCAGTTATCTGGAGACAATGTCAGGATGTGAGGCACAGACGATGTTCCAAGTTTACATTCGTATGCTCTAACTTACGCGATTAGCTCTTCACATACTTTGCTCGTAAAGACAGCACAACATTGTAGTTCTCTCCAATGATGGTGTTTTTCCTAGAAGGAGAAATACTTTGGTCATATTAGTCATTTAAAACTCTTAAACCCTTAAAGAAACCGTATAAATACCCCGAGCATCTTTTTAAGATACAGTTCTAAATAATTCGTATTTATACGTAAGTTGTAGGTCCCAGCAAAATTTAATTTAAAATGTGTTAATACAAGCATATTTATACGTAATGCATTTATAGGAATTCGCTGTTATAGTATTAAATTTTAGTATAATACAACTGCGATTTACCTAATTACGTTATCTTAAAAGAAACTTCTACTTTCGGTTAACAAAGACAGAAGCTGAGCGGACGGCTTTCGGCCGCGGAAACAAAAGACAAAGAGTTTGCTGTTAGAGTCGCCGGCTTTTGGTACGATAGTGTCGTAGCAACAAACGAGAAGTAAAGATAAAAACGTTCAGCATCTGATGGTTACTGTTGAACAGCGGTTTCATCTTTCAGTTGCTTTTAATTTTGTTTACAAACTCATACATGTTGAAATTTTTTTTCAGGTAAAGGGTAGTTTGGGATGGGGAATTATTCGAAAATCTTCGAATTGCACTTGGAACATCATAATCATTATCTTCATCACTCGTCAAGTTTCGGCTCAGAAGGGATCTCCCCATTGTCTCCTCGGTCTTCCAACTTCACTCCTACCAATCAATTGCTTTGTACTGCAAGGGCTTTCTTCTGGCATTCGTGAGATATCTTGTCATTTCATTTTTTCTCCCTGATTTTGTTGTTCAAATTAAATATTTTTTAATTGCTTTCTTACTGTATCGCTTTTGATATGAACTTTGAGCTAAAATATTACACTTGTTCCAGCACTTTGTCACTCTGACACCAACTTTGGTATTATACGGTGTTTTCGTTTCCACTTTCTCTAATAGTAAGTAGAGGAAATATTATTAAATTCGATGTCAGGATTTCACCGGAAGTGTATCTTTTCAGGCCCCTAAATAAAAAAAAAGCATTTTTAGAAAAATATCCGTGCGTCTGTCTGTCAGCAATTTTGTGGACAGCATAACTCAAAAACGAAAAGTTGGTTAAAAACCAAAGTTGGTATTTAAGTTCAATGTATTTCAAGGATGTGATACGAAGACTTTTGAAGAAAATTCCTCCTCCCTAAACTACCCTTTACATGGAAAATGTTGCGAAAATTTTGATTTTCTTAAAAATGGCTGTAGTGTTTTTGATTAAAATGACATATATTTAAGACAGTTCTATGACAAATGAAACGTATATTTTGAATTTTCTGGCTATAGTCTATTTAGTCCTGTTTACTCTGGATGACTCTTGGTGAACCATTTCGGAGGTATTCCTTGTTATTTGTGTCAGTTGCGGAAAACAAACTTTCGTCAACTGCAATATCTTCTCTATGCGCGTGTTAGATGAGGTATTTACACATGAAATGCCCAAGTCAGAGCCCCCTATATAACCATATCAGTTAAAGGGGTCTATAGACATGAACATCCCGGTAAAACGGTGATAAATGAACATCTTCACTTGCAGTGCTGCGGAGGTATTTTTCGTGGCAGCTGTCCCTTGAGATGGAGGTTAGGCGTATGGTTAGTGCCCAGGTTTTTGGACCACAGCTCATGAAGGAGAGTTAAGAACAGTTTCTAACTCTGGGTTAGCAGGCACAGAGACATCAAAGTGTGTGCTTCTCTCTCCAGGGAGGGAAGACGGGCGGCACTTTGTGATTTCCAGAGTGACGGCGGGATTAGTTTATGCACGTCAAATCCTCAGTGCCGGGCTGGACCGGACCACTATGCTAATGTCCGCATACTGTATTAAGTTAGGCTACCTAATAATGTGCCACCGCCTCTGAACATCTTAACTGTTTGTCAACACCAGCCTTGTGTTCATTACACCACTTCCTGGATGGAAATATATGGAAATGCTTCACGATGAGATTGTTTCAAATACTCACATTAAAACTGAGGGGATGGATGGAAGTCCTTTGTCGATCGTGAACAGCCACAAGGCGTATATTATTTGCATCTGTATTACTTCCGATTGAAAATATTGTGTTAGTCAACAGAATACCTAGTTTGCTTTCAGAAGGAGGGTTGAAATTATCTTCTGTTTCTGTCTTGCCTCTCGCTACAGTACTGTTACACCAAGCATTGTTGTTTGTTAGTTTTTTGTAACCCGACTTCCGTAAACTTCGTAGATAGAATTGCCGCTCTTTAGATTGCCAATTAACCTCCTATGTTTGCTCGCTAATATCCCTTAATTGCACGAGTCACTAGTGTTATTTCAGACGTAAAAAAAAAAAATCTGATGTGTTACGCTCACATGACTTTCTTTACTCTTGTACTAACCATTCTTACAAACTCTTATTCCTATATCTTTTTCGTGTTAGTTAAAATAAACATTCATACAAATTATCTTATTGTCCTTGTAGGTGCAAGGGGAATATTAGAATACAGAAGGCTTTGTGCGAAAGTCAAATCTTCTTGACCTTTGAGATTCCGTTCTCTTTGCACCATTAACATGTAAAAAAATGAACAACGTTGTTGCATTTCGCTAAAAGTTCTAAGTTTTCCGAAACTCGCACACATATAAAGGAATATCTCCGAAATTGTTCATCCTACAAGAAAATTTATTCAGACATAAATTGTGTGTTTTAGCAAGATCTACATTTTTTGTACAGCAAGATTTTGTCTATCTCTAACGGTTTACCAGTTATGCAAAAGTCGTCCAGAGTAAATACGACTACAGGGGCTATAGCCAGAAAATTCAAGATATACATTTCATTTATCATAAAAATATCTCAAACATATGATATTTTAATCAAAATCGTTAGAGCCATTTTCAAGAAAATCAAAATTTTTGAAAAATTTTCCATGTAAAGGGTAGTTTAGGGTGGGGCTATTTTCTTCAAAATGTTCATGTCGCATCCTTGAAAGACATTAAACTTAAGTACCAACTTTGGTTTTTAACCAACTTTTCATTTTTGAGTTATACTGTCCACAGACTGACACACAGACACACACACGGACCTTCTTCTGAAAATGCTTTTTTTGGATTCAGGGGGTCTCAAAACATATATTTCTGGTGAAATCTCGATATCTAATTTTTGGGTGGAATACAATGCTTCCCCTACTTGCCAGTAGAGAAAGTAAAAAAGTGAACTACGAAGTTACATTTGACGAAAGTTTCTGAAAACGTATAGAAAAGCTAGAAAATGACCAGTGGGAGAAAGAATAGTTAAATACAGCGTTTACGTTTTATAACCTAAATATATCGCATGAACTAAAAATGACATTTATGTTCCGCTATTTTGCTTTGAGCTAGCGTGAATATATATTCCAAGGTTGGTACCGCTAATGCAAGCGCGACCAGAAATACGAGATATCGCTATTATATGGAAGTGTTTACTGACGTGTTAAGCTTGCGTCAGAGGCGTGAACGAACTTCTTTCTGCATATCAGCGTATCATTCTACTAACTCCTACATTATCACCTTTCCATTCATCCATTTCGCCTGCATTATACCTGGTGGTTTGCTGACCACTTGCTTCCAGGTGTTCACTCTGTGCGCTCCATAGGTTCCTGTACTCTCCGACAGGTGTCTGATCCTAAGCACTGACTTGTAAGCCCTAGGGGGTGTAAGTCCTCTATACGGGGAGGGCAGTAATCAAAGACTGTGTTGATTATAATCACTATTTTGTCTATTTTTATTATTATTATGTGTGTTACTGTAAATGCATTATTATTAACAGGTTCCGGATATTTGTGATAGGTTTTGTTGTGATTTTTTCCCATGAAAAGTATAAGCAAATCAAGCTTTTATCAATGATGACTAAAATTATGTAATTCTCATGGGTCATACAAAGCTATTTTTTGGTTCTTCGAACATTTTGTCATTTTCTGGTCACTTTTCATATTATAGTGGTATTTTCTCATAAATGTTCCTATTTTTTGCAATAGTTTTATATTTCTACTCCAGTTTCGTATATGAAGTTGCAGTCGTCCCAAAGACCAATTTTTCACATATGTTAATTCTTGTCTGCAATATTTTTTACAATTATCTTTCTTAAAAGTGTACGCTTTCACGAATTTGAATGGTACGCTGTATGTAATATGATATTGTAATTCTTCTTCCTGATCGCCCGGTCCAAAACACCTCATCGACGGGCCGTTAAACCCTAAACACTCACTCGCTTCTGATTTGGCCTTCAAAATGTGACCTCGTATTTTATTATGTGCAAGGTGAAGGTTAGCTGCGGATTGAGCAATTAAATAAATTCAAAATGCAAGAATAAAATTAGTCTTATTTACTTATTACTGAGAGTGCTACATTTTAAAGCAGATTTTCAATATAATGTTAATTTAAACAGCATTAAATTTTTCAAGATTTCGAAAGGGTACCCCCAAAAAGTTAGGTTATATTTGTCGTCATACTTTCTAATTTTTTTTTCGGTCATAAGTGATTGTATATTTCTAATATTTTTAGATCATAAACTCATCTTCATCATCTTCTTCTTCTCCATCTCCTCCTTCTCCTTCTTCTCCTTCTTCTTCTTATTATTAATATTATTATTTTTTTAACTACTATTATTATGACTATTATAAGGAAGTGGCCTGTGAACGTGGTAAAGTTTAAGATAATTTCCCAAGTAGGTCCAGGTAAGAGACAAGATGGGAATATACCTGCTGCTCCATCTAGCGCAAGCAGCAACTGTACACAGAAAAGCACAACCGGATGAAGTGATACAGCGCAATAATACTACCACCGCAGTCCATTGGGAAGATAAATTCGATTTTATTTTGGCGTCAGCAAAAACTCAGTTGAGCTCATACAGTAAAGGAAGGAGTGCGCTTTATTCAATGCGCTACAGTGCGCCCCCCCCCCCTCTCACCCCCTTCTAACTCTTTAGATTCTTCCCCCAAGCCTCCAGTTTTTGTATCCGGCCAAAAGGAGAAGGAAATAGAATATTTCGCAATGCACGATGTAAAATTGGACATAATACTGTCGAGATGTGATTTGGAATGGAAACGACTTATATAATCTCCTTTCCCTCAGCAGTAAAAAAGAGAGACTGTCTCTTTTTTGTGGTAGGTTGAGTGCGGGGGAATTATAATGAATAGTGGTAAACATTCTTCTCTTCCCCCGTTAGTTACATGGGCAATATAATGATCTGCTCTTTTCTATATCACTCCCTTGTTTATGCTAAGACTCTCTTCGCTAATGCGAAAGGATAAAACAAACTTCTACTTTCATCATCTTTTCTTGTGCGTTTGGAAAACTCAAGCCATTTGCTGGTTTTTATAAGAAGTAGATGAAATTTTCTTTGGAGGGGTTGTTCGGTTTTATAGGCAGGGAGCTCGCTGTAATCTCAGAACAGTTGATGAATGGGCTTCAAAACTGTGTTCCAAGGATTACGTCTTACATTCTGCAACACAGGATGCCATTGCAAATTAATGATGCCTTATTTTTGGAATTTTATGTGCATTCACGAACATCGGAAAATATGATGAAAAGAATTTCATTGCGGACTACGCATTATTTTTTGAAGTATTCAGATTTTATAAATTTAAATATCATATAAACGTCCAATCTTCTCTCCAGGAGATTAAAAATATATAAGTATACGCAAGAGGAGAACAGAGTTCGGCCGAAAACACATTTCACATTGTGAGTTGAAAATACATTGAACCCGAATAAGAACTGTTAAGTGTATATACCAGACATGGGCACGAGAGGAGACATAGCGATTGAACTTGCCTTATCCACCCCTTATTATCTTGCCGAGTGACACAGGTAAACCCTGCGTTACCAGTTACGCAAAAGTCCTTCAGAATAAACAGAAGCTTAACCTTAACCGACCTACATTAAAGAAATAACTTAATAACCATTATTTATTGATTTCCTTGAGAATTTCATTATAACCGAATACTGAATTACAGTTCGTTACGAATACGTTTTGTAAGTATTCAAATTTGGACTGTCTACTGTGAAGTATTAAGAGCGTATTTTCCACTTCACCGTCCACAAGATTTGATTTGACTTTCAATTTCGGGGAAATATTTTATTTTCGGCATGATGAAATGCAACCACTATCTTCTGTTCTGTCAAAACTGTATTCTAACAGTGGACTGATGTGACCTTAAAATTAGCATTCAGATTCACCGCAGCTAGTTTTTATTGTCAACATACCTGATCTTCCGCTCTACCCGCACCTCAAAGTTGGAAGCATACGTCCATAAATTTAATCCAGTTGACGTGCTGGAATCCAATTATTTAATATTATTTTGTGGCTGATTTTAGTAACAAATGGGAAAGACGCGAAAAACTTATCTTTTAAAATTGTGCCTTTTTATGCTTATTGCGAACTGCTACTGCAGTGTAGCGGAAAATGGTAGAGGCATTTTTTTCAGCTTAACGTCAAAAGGTCGTATCTTTCATAGCTCCATCACTTTGTGCAAAAACAACAACCACAGCAACAATAAATATAATACCAAATATTATTAAATAAACATTTCTACAATTCTAATGATATAAATACAACTACATTAGCTACTGCAAGCCACCAGCTACTCCAACTGGAATAATATTTGCCCGATAAAGACCCTAGTCATTCATCAGGCAATACATAGAACCATAACAATTACAAAATGTCCAAAAGTCCCGCCCTTCTATTTTTGGGTGGAATACAATACTTACTCTGTTTACCAATAGAGAAAGTAAAAATGGCGTTGAAAATATGTTACCACGCCCAAGGAGATTTAAACTTGGCAGATATATTCTGTAAGTTATGGTGCATCTTGTATAATAAAGATCGAAAAATAAATTTTTCTGACCAAACACGCAAAAATATCACTTTCTGTTTCAGTGACTGTATATTTTAGCTTTCTTTTCGTCTGAGTGACACAGCCTATCCTCAAGACGTTCGTAATGTGATACAACCGTCACTACAGATATTCTCTCTTCGAGGAACCGAGGTAGCTTCATTTCCAAAATTTGAATAATTACATGAGGATTTGAATGCGGGATCCTTCCATTTCAGTCTGTTTTCTCCCTTGTATTGTCCCGCTGAGATGTGAGCCTTCCTCGAGAGCCCTTGTGTGTGTGTTACATTACCTCACAGGCCTTTGGTTCACAGTGCTTTGTGTATTATTGACAACGAAATGGAGCAAAACCCACTTAGCATAATAATACACCACAAGCACTGTCACTTTAAAATGGGCTTCAAGGTTAAGGTTGGCATATAACACCTTGCCACCTAAGGCTATGCAGTTATAAAGAAATTAAAAGTAATAACAATTAAAATGAATAGAGGAAACAAACGCAAAAAAAAATCTGATGTAGATAAAATGGGATTGTTGAACGACAGTCAACTTTTTCAAAGCTTCGAGACTCCGTTCTCCTTGCGGTTCAATCCACAAAAAGTTTATTTGGACATAAATTGTGTGTTTTAAAGAGATCTGCATTTTTTGTGGAACACAATATTTCCTCTACTTGCTATACGTAGTAGTGAAGGTGATAAGAGTTCTGTTATAGAGGGGAAGGGTAACTTAGTTCTGAGTTTGCCCACACTCGTCGCTGGTGAGCCGACAGCCAAACATCATTATTTCTAAGTACGTGGAATACATTTAAAACCAACGCAATTTCTCTCTGGGGAGGGGGCAATTAAAAGTCTTATCTCACTAAATGTGCTTGTTGAAGTACCTGAAACTATTGCACCCTTGGATTTAATGATCCATTACTTATGCTGCGTGCAATACTTTTATGGCAT
The DNA here is from genome assembly GCA_030765045.1 of Tenodera sinensis. Classification (NCBI taxonomy): domain Eukaryota; kingdom Metazoa; phylum Arthropoda; class Insecta; order Mantodea; family Mantidae; genus Tenodera; species Tenodera sinensis. The sequence continues at coordinate 177,580,719 of CM060965.1, read as the reverse complement.
CTCTAATATCTCTATCTTTAATGAATCTACTGGCGAGTGTTACAGTGCTCTCAGGGTGTGCGTGGGTGCGTGTGAGAATGTAACACCAATAAGTTGAATTAACACAGGAAGGGGCACGAGGGGAGAGGTAGCGATCGAACTTGCCTTACATAGTCCACATTCTCTTGCCGAGCGACAAAGGATATTTGGATACAAGTGCAGTGGTGGGTTCGTTCTACCTGCCTGCTAGAAACAATTTCTACGCCGTTCTTAACAATTTTGTTTATATTAAACATCTTTTCTACACAAGAGTTATTACAGCCACCTACTGTGGTTAGGTAAATTATATAATCTTGAAGTTTATAACATTCCTTTCTCTTATGCCCCTAATATCCTTACGCTACTTTATGATTAACATACTAAATTGTTTCTCTTTCAGAATAACTAAATAAGCGAAGTTACATTGCTATTTAGCCTGAAAAATATTTTAAAACAGCTTGAGCAACATAGTAAATAATTTCGCTTTAAGCTTAATATTATGTTCTAATTTTGAAACAAGAAATACGTGTATTTATTAAATAAACTAATAAGAAACTAAACCACAAAACAGTGGAATCATATCGTCCTTCTTATAGGTTTACTAATACCACTATTCAAAAGGTACCTTTTGAAATTGTAAATAAATACCTGTAAAATCACCAAAGTTAGATTTATGCTTCTGATAAAAGTTGCGTTTCACAGAGTAACGCTTTATATTTGCAAATTGAAATCCGCCCGATGAAACTAATTTCAGTTTCAGAATAACGCTTTATATTTGCAAATTGAAATCCGCCCGATGAAACTAATTTCATTTTCAGAAAATTTATATACCTACATGACTATTATAATTATTCGAAATTGTGGCACTTTTATAAGCTGGAAACACGCGTAGGCCTAATATATATTACTTTTAAGCCATTCCAATTCTGTTTATATTTTTAACCTTAAACTTAGTTGCAGAGAAATGATCAGAGCTACGCTTGTACGTTTGTTCAAGTTAGTAAAGCAATTTATCTGAATTATTTTTTCCTAGAAAAACTATCAAACAGAGGAGTACAATTCTTTGCAGTTCGCTAAAACATATATACATCAACTAGGACAAAAAGTTTCATTTAAATCCTTCCAGTAGCTTTTGAATGTTATGTTTATAAAAAATTATTTTTTGAAAATTTTACGCTTCCCGCACCCCTCCCCTCACCATAAGGACAGTCAGGAATCACAGAAATACAGCCTCATTCTCAACTTTAGTCCCACCCCTATATAACTGCCCACTACAGGTCGTACTTTTGTTGTCCAAACTTAACCTACTAATTCGTATCTGAAACTGTGTAAGCTGTAAATTATAAAATTTCCTTTTGCCTTCCTCACTTTCAGAATGTTTTTACGTGCATTTTTGGAGTAAATGAATTCCAGAAACAACTTCAGCTAATGGATTTCTTATTCATTGGCACGTATAATTTCCCTTAGCTATACTGGCTTAAGCTAATTTACTTTTTAATGCATTTACTGTTTTTTTTTCTATATAAAAGTATTAATCTTATCGGTCAGTTATCTCGCTGTCGCAAATAAATCTAAATTGAGTAACGCTGTTATTAATAAATTAGTATAATGTAATTTAAGTCACCTTACCTCATGTAATCTTCGATGCATATGCAAAGTTGGCAATTTGTCATCACTCCTTAGGAAGTTTACACTGTGGCCTTGAAATAGCGAAGGTTCCTGTAACAAAACATGACCAACTAGTCAGACATTTTAGTGCAATACAATATATTATAGATAAATGTGCCAACACATTCTTGTCTATGGAACATAAGATTTAGTACATATTCTGTTGGGACTTCAGAGATAGATAGAAAGGAAAATGCTACAAATATCCATAAGAAATCGGATAATAAACACAGGAATAAAAAGGACGCAAGGGAAGAACCCCGCAAAAGTAGTACAAGTAGCGAAGTGGAACCCACGCACAGCCAAGACAATCAGCCTGACTGCGTGCCAAAGAAAATGGGACATACTTGAATACGTCAGTAAAAGTAAAAACAAACGATAATAAATGAAAGCAAACGTAGATTAACACAAATAACTATCAAAGACAAAGTCAGATAATCGCACATTCTAACCTCAAATGTGGGAAGAGGATATCGAGCTACCCCCCTCTTAGGAGAGAACGTTATACTACAGGGATTAAATGCTACTTTTATTATTGTTATTTATTTTTTATTATTATATTATAAAAAACTTTTTATATGGGATGTAGAACGGGAACCAAAGCTTTAATTCGGGAAGAACAGAAAGGTTTATTAAAGGATGTGAAGAATTTGAGTATTTGGGGGTAAAAATAGATAAAGCAGATAAACAGGGAAATAATATTAAGAACAGAATCAATAAAGATAAAATTATAACATCAACGCTGGATAGTTTCCTGTAAAATAGACATATAAGCAGGAAGAATAAGTTGCAAATATATAATACAAAACTGAAAACTTGTTACATATGGAGGTGAGACATGGGAATTTAATAAAAAACTTATGTCGATGGAAATGGATTTTCTAAGAAGGTCAACGAGATGTTCAAGATTGGAAGAAATAAGAAATAATGTTAAAAGAGAAAGAATGAGTAATAAAATTCTAATTGAAAGTAAAAGTAAAGAAAATAGATTAAAGATAGCGATTGTTATTAAGATGTAGGAATTACGCCTGAACGTTTGGTGAAAATGAAAGGAATGCCATGCGAAGCAGGTGGGCCTTGCCCCCCCCCCCCCCACAGCTGCTTTCCATGCATCACAAAACAGTAGAATGACCGAGATGATGTATGAGCAGAGAATGGCAGATTGCGGCGATGACTTCAGATTTATGTAAGTTTGCGATGCTGCGGACCACTGGGACTTAATGACGTACGATATTGCTAAACTTTGTTCGTAACTCCATCTTGATTTCCTTGCAACTATCTCTTTCCGTCCCTGATCAGCTTCTGGAATAAGCCCCTTGCAGAAAGACGAGATAAGGGGCCACTGCTTCTAGTTTCCGTCTAGGATATCTCAATGCTTCCAGTTCTGTGAACTATGGGCCTAATATTACACGGATATCTGCATACGTTAAGTGCTCACCTGACGAAAAAGATATGGAAACTTGAAAAATATAACAAAACGCAAGACAGTATCCAAGTGAGCGTGCATGGGCTAAAGACCAGGCAAACAAACGGGTTAAGAATATTTTTTCAAAAGGAAGATAATCATATACAATTCGGATTAGGCAACACTAGTCTGTTCTGATACCAAGCAATTCGCAACTGATCCCTTCTTCTTCATCTTCTTCTCCATCTTCTTCTCCATCTTCTTCTCCATCTTCTTCTCCATCTTCTTCTCCATCTTCTTCTCCATCTTCTTCTTCATCTTCTTCTCCATCTTCTTCTTCATCTTCTTCTTCATCTTCTTCTTCATCTTCATCTTCTTCACCTTCTTCATCATCTTCTTCTTCATCTTCTTCTCCATCTTCTTCTTCATCTTCATCTTCTCCATCTTCTCCAGCTTCTTCTTCATCTTCTTCATCTTCATCTTCTCCATCTTCTTCTCCATCTTCTTCTCCATCTTCTTCTCCATCTTCTTCTCCATCTTCTTCTCCATCTTCTTCTCCATCTTCTTCTTCATCTTCTTCTTCATCTTCTTCTTCATCTTCATCTTCTTCACCTTCTTCATCTTCTTCATCTTCTTCATCTTCTTCTCCATCTTCTTCTTCATCTTCTTCATCTTCTCCATCTTCTTCATCTTCATCTTCATCTTCTTCATCATCTTCATCATCTTCATCTTCTTCATCTTCTTCTTCATCTTCTTCTTCATCTTCTTCATCTTCTTCTTCCTCTTCTTCCTCTTCTTCATCTTCTTCTTCTTCATCTTTTTCTTCATCTTCTTCTTCATCTTCTTCTCAATCTTCTTCTTCATCTTCTTCATCTTCTTCTTCCTCGTCTTCTTCCTCTTCTTCATCTTCTTCGTCTTCTTCTTCATCTTCTTCTCAATCTTCTTCTTCATCTTCTTCTCAATCTTCTTCTTCATCTTCTTCTCAATCTTCTTCTTCATCATCTTCATTTTCTTCTTCATCATCTTCATCTTCTTCTTCATCTTCATCTTGTTCTTCATCTTCTTCTTCATCCTCTTCTTCGTCTTCTTCTTCGTCTTCTTCATCTTCTTCTTCATCTTCTTCTCAATCTTCTTCATCTTCATCTTCTTCTTCATCTTGATCTTCATCTTCTTCATCTTCATCTTCTTTATCTTCTTCATCTTCTTTATCTTCTTCATCTTCATCTTCTTCGTCTTCATCTTCTTCATTTTCATCTTCTTCTTCATCTTCTTCTTCATCTTCTTCTCCATCTTCTTCATCTTCTTCTTCATCTTCTTCTCCATTTCCTTCTTCATCTTCTTCTTCTTCATCTTCTTCTTCATCTTCTTCATCTTCATCTTCTTCTTCACCTTCTTCATCTTCATCTTCTTCTTCTTCATCATATTCTTCTTCATCTTCTTGTCCATCTTCTTCTTCATCTTCTTCATCTTCATCTTCTCCATCTTCATCTTCTTCATCTTCATCTTCATCATCATCTTCATCTTCTTCATCTTCTTATTCATCTTCTTCATCTTCTTCTTCCTCTTCTTCTTCTGCTTCATCTTCTTGTTCATCTTCTTCTTCATCTTCTTCTCAATCTTCTTCTCAATCTTCTTCTTCATCTTCATCTTCTTCATCTTCTTCATCTTCTTCTTCATCTTCTTCTCAATCTTCTTCTTCATCTTCATCTTCTTCATCTTCTTCTCAATCTTCTTCATCTTCTTCTTCATCTTCATCTTCTTCATCTTCTTCATCTTCTTCATCATCTTCTTCATCTTCTTCTTTTTTCTTCATCTTCTTCTTCATCTTCATCATCTTCATCTTCATCTTCTTCATCTTCATCATCTTCATTTTCATCTTCATCTTCTTCACCGTCTTCATCATCTTCATCTTGATCTTCATCTTCTTCATCTTCTTCATCGTCTTCATCTTCATCTTCTTCATTATCTTCATCTTCACCTTCTTCTGCTCCTTCACAGCTTAGGCCTTGTGTCCATATTTTCTTTGGACCTCCTGGGTTTCTATATTTTATGTAATTATATGCTTCACGTAATATCCTGTTTGCTGACATTCTTTGCAAGTGCTGATTCCAATTGATTTTATTCTGCTTTGTTTTGTTTAGTTCTTCTGTTTTTAACTTTTGTCTTATTTCATTGTTTGGTTTTTTATCCAGTCTTCTGTATCTTGCTACGACTCTGCGGAATTTCATTTCAGCTGTCTCTGTTCTTTTTTTTATTTTCTGCACTCAATGTCCATGTTTTAGACTAACAGTTATGTCCATTGCTTTTAGTTTTTTAGAGTTCTCTTTATGGTTGCTGTTATGAAGTTACATTTAATTAGTTTTTTATTAATATCTAACTCAGTCCCATGTTATTTCACACCCTAGGAAGTTAAAATTTGAAACCTTTTCTATGTTTTTAGTTTCTATAATTATTTTAGACCAAATGCCAACTTAGGTTCCTCATTTGAAATTTGCAGGTTACACGTTTTTGATATTAAGTTTAATTTGTGTGTCATCCTTTGAACAATTAGTGAAAGATAAAAGCAAAGAAGCAAATCTAGCGACAAAGCAAAGATGAAATTCAATCGAACTTGAGCATTAGTTAACAAATATACACGGAAGATGAATAGAAATAACTGGGAGATATGGAAGATAATCTTCATAGTCGACAAGACAAAGTATATAAACTCATCAGAAACATCAACTCACAAGAAAAACACACAGAAAAGATAGAAGTTATAAAAAAAAACAAGATTTGGAGTATTATTACGATTTATTACTATTATTATTGTTATTAGCATTACTATTGCCATTATTATTGTTATTTTTACTATTATTGTTATTAATAGCCTGTAAAGTCTTCTTCATTCGGAAGGAGTTCCGTATAATGTTACGTAACTGATGAACTTTTATGAAAACTGCACTTCACTTTTCTCCGGGGCCTTCGAGAAAGATCTGGATGAGCCACCGGCGGCGCGTTTGTGGAGATCGAGAAAGATTCGTGAGTTCGCCCCTCCTATATAAGGAGTCGTAGAAACAAGCCATTCTAAGAGCGAGCTGTCCAGAGAGGCTTATGCCAGCTAAACTCGATCTAGCTGAAACGGGGAGAGCCCTCGAAACAACCTGAATGAGCAAAATTGATAAAATTAAGGTAGTAAGTTTCAAAAAGTAGTATTATTAATTTAGTATTTTAAATTTTCAGGCATACATATCCTTCAAACGTTTGTTCGGCGTCATCACAGAGATATCTAGGACTTTCAGAAATTCCAAACTGATGGTAATAGGACCTTAGCTTACCAAACGTTCTATGGAAGTAGCCAATATTGGAGCGGCAGCGTAGTGTCTTGAAGAAGCGGGGAGAAGTGTCCAATAAACCACAGTGGCATTGTGAACAAATATTGGAGGCTATTTCTGCCTTATTTAAGGCAGAACATGAAAAGTGGAATGTCCTCTGCACTTGTGTTAGAACGCAAAGGCTGCCGTACACATATTAAAGCAGGATAGATAGATGTAACATGTGAACGAGGGATTTAGGAGAGTCAGCGCGCCTGGCGGGGCTTCCTTAAACATAGCTGGGCTGCAGCGAGAGCGCTCAAAGCTCCCCGTAATGTTTGCATACTCAGAAAGGTTGAGTAACCCCAAGTATAACGTTTGTGAAAAGCAAAGTGGCCACAACACCCAGTCATTAGGCAGGAGAACGTGTTGGTAGGCAAACAAGAGTTGGGCAAGCTAACACAGTTAAACGGCAGGCCAGGCGGGCGGGCGGGCGGGATCCACGTCAACAAGGGCACACGGCAAACACTTGCACTCAGGTGCTGCGCCCTGCACTGCCTACCACAAACACTGTCAAGAGCGTAGGCTAGACTTATCTCTACTTCCAGTGGCGGCTTGTTAGTACCTCAATATTGCAGTACTGCAAGTGAGGCACGCAAGGGAACCTAACCCCTTCTCCCCGCGATGCATCAAACCATCATATTTAACCTATAGTAACATGCCCAAAACTTTTATATCAAAATTTTCCTGGAAATACATTTGTTGCAACCGTCTGCATTCAAAAATGTAATTTTTAGACAAATTGAGCGTGAACATTACAAAATAAACAAACAAATAAATTAATAAATTAAAAAATAAATAAATATACATATAACACCGGCACCTCTACTCTTGTACTAGCCATTCTTACAAATTCTTATTCCTATATCTTCTTCATGTTAGTTGAGATAAACATTTGTACAAATTATCTTATTGCTTATTTCCTTGTAGGTGCAGGGGGAATATTAGAATACACTAGGCTTAGTGCGATAGTCAAATATTTTAAAGCTTTGAGATTCCGTTCTCTTTGCACGATTAACATATAAAAAAATGAACAACGATGATCCATTTCACGAAGCTTTCCGAAACTCACAAACATAACAAGGAATATCTCCGAAATGGTTCACCCTACAAGAAAATTTATTGAGACATAAATTGTGTATTTTAGCAAGGTCTACATTTTTTGTGCAGTAAGATTTTGTCTATCTCTAACGGTTTACCAGTTATGCAAATTTCGTCCAGAGTAAATACGACTACATGAGCTATAGCCAGAAAATTCAAGATATACATTTCATTTGTCATAAAAATATCTGAAACATATGGCATTTTAATCAAAATCGTTAGAGCCATTTTCAAGAAAATCAAAATTTTCGAAAAATCTTCCATGTAAAGGGTAGTTTAGCGTGGGGCTATTTTCTTCAAAATCTTCGTGTCGCATCCTTGAAAGATGTTAAATTTAAATACCAACTTTGGTTTTTAACCTATTTTTGTCAGAGACAGAAACACATACACGTGCCTTTTTCTAAAAATGCTTTGTTTTGAATTCAGACGGTTCAAAACATGTTTCCGGTGAAATCTCGGTATTTTTTGGTGGGATGCAATACTTCCTCTACCTTACTATACATAGAAGAGAAAGCAAAAAGGGTCAATGACCTATAAAACCCACCAAAAGTAATCAAGCTTTGCATACATTGAGAGTTATCTGGAGAGCCATAGTTCAGACTCTTGCTCTATTTTTCAAAGTTGTACTGAAGCCATACTTTTGAAAAGATGTAAAAGACTAGTGTAAATTCCAACTTTTTACCCTTCCCATTAGAGGATACCCGTTCTTCCATTACTTACTCAGAGTGGACGTGGCAAATATCAGCATAGTGGCTAATAAAGCACGGCGGGCGGGCGTAAAAAACAGCAAAGGGTCGTTCCTTTTTACTTTCTCCTAATTTAGCATCTGAAACTATCTTACAATCGGAGTCAGTCACCGAAAAGCGTTGCGTTTTATATGCTCTTCCCGTTCACTCACTCACTCGTGCTTTCTCATTCGACATGCAAGAGACGGCAAATTCCCTTTCATCTAAAAGTGAACATCGGGCATGGTAAAGAATGCGAAAGCCTTTTTAATTTTTTTTTTCTTTTATGGGAGGCTGCTTTCATTCCTGCTAATTACCACAACAGCTACTAATTATGGACTTCGCTAATTATTTTCAGAAATTCTGAAAACTCTTTCCCTAAAAACATCAGGAGATAGCCTTTTCAATAACGACACAAGCGGAATCTGTGGTAACACTTCAGGAAGTTGTAGAACAGCCTGTAACGACCAGCGATAAGCTCTGTATTACATGCATGTTATATAATTCTCCGTGGTCTAGGGATAAAGATGCTTCTCAAAGTCGCGGGTTCAAAACCCAGCGGAAGACGATGGATTTTTTCAGACACAAAAATCCTAAACATGGCTTCCTGCGGAAGGAAAGTAAAGTCGGGTTTTTGCAGGTTTTTCTCTGTCCTCATAATTGATCAATGCCATATAAGTGCCCTAAACTTAAACGTGAAAGGTTTCCATTCCCAATTATAGTTTAATTTCCTGTATCATCAACGTCACCACTAGTGGTGCAGTGGGCGGAAGTTAATCACTATTGAAAAGTTCATTCCCTCTCAGTTTGTAGTTTTAAACATACACGCAGCTGAGGGTATTCGCATTACTCCTTATTTTGTGCTCACTGAGTTTACAGTCAGGGACACACACAGAGAGGAGAGGGGGGGGGGGGGCTGAAACAGGAATAATTGAAGTATACGACGTCAGTCACACCTCCCCTCTGTGGTCACTTTTATAGATTTGTCCGTGTGAAGAGGATTTCACTGAATCACTGAATAAAACATTTGACATGTCAGCACGGCCAACATTTTTTTTTTTACTTATTTGTGGGACCTGAAAATTTGACAAAGACATGCAAAGTGATAACAGGACACAAAGTGTCAAAATCAAGTGAATTTAATATATCACATATCGCAGACACAGTGGAGAAAATACGGTTTTAATTCAAAGTTTTAAGATCCGGATGCCGAAGTCTAAAGTAATTAATGGTATATTACAGTTGTAGATTAGTTCAGTGGGCAGTAATCTTTGGACCTAGCAGCGTTGCCATGTTGTTTATTTCCATGCACTACACAATGTTGCCATGTCCCCATTAACTCAATTCTTGGCAGTGTGCCTTCATACTTGTTGTCCATTCCAGATAAAAACCTACAAGAATTAAAGACATTTCTTAAGTTTATGTTTCAGAAAATAAGCATCGAGTTGCCGGGATCAAACCTCAGACCTAGCAATGGTGAATTCTAGGCATCTTGATGCAACCAGCGCGGTTCTTCCTCACTTAGGACAGTCGCAATTTGTTCATGTGTTATTAAGTTTTATTATTAACTTTTGCTTTTGTTCCTAGATATTTGTTTACATTTATTTAGAGGGTACAAAAATTAATGTTCTAGAACCAACAGACTATGGCAGTATTCAGTGTGGAATTTGAGTTTATTTAATTTATTTTTATTAATGACAGACAAATGAGGGTGAAATTGGTAATATCTAATACTCCAATATGTGCCCGTTAATGTAGAGGGACTATTGAAATATTGCTTTTCAAAACTGCGAGGTGAGTCAACGGCGAGGTGAGCAAGGGAAGTGTATGACCAATTTCATTCTCACACCATCTACGCCTAAGTATTAGGTGACCCTTCGCGCAGGTCTAACTGAAGTTGGGTATTTACTTTTGTGAAAATTGTAGTACCTATGTACAACGAAGTATATAATAAAACTATTTTTACCAAGGTTTATCTTAAAGTTGGATGATATAAAAAATAATCCGTTGCAGAATAGTAGGGTTAAAAAATAGTGTGAATGAAATACTTTGAACTACTATTATAAACTATATTCTTACCAGATGCACCTATACAAACAGCCGGTGCCTGCTGTTCAAGGGTCTCGGTTTCGATTCCCTGCTACAGGGTGGAAATTTTTCTTTAACTAGGATTATTCCTCATTCTCCCTAAAGTCTGGACGCATGAATGGGAGTGTGAATGTATATCTTTGTGTGTGTGTGTATTTAATGTAATAACTTAACCATAAGTAAAAAGTACGTAAACAAACAAAATTAAAGTTTTACAAATTTATGGCTCCACCTATACTAGCATATGGAAGTGAAACTTGGATATTAACTAAAAAGCAACAGAAATGAAATTCTTAAGAAGCGCGAGGGAATGTACAAAAAGAGACACAATAACAAATGAAAGTATCAGACAAGAGCTAGGAATTTAACATAAATTCAAGATGTACATTTCATTTGTCGCAGAAGAATAAAACTTCAAGATGTACATTTCATTTGTCGCAGAAGAATAAAACATATGACATTTTAATCAAAACTGTTAGAGCTATTTTCAAGATCAAAATCTTCGAAAAATGTTCCATGTAAAGGGTAGTTTAGGGTGTAGCAATTTTCAACATCTTCGTGTAGCATCCTTGAAAGACATTAAACTTAAGTAACTTCGGTTTTTAACCGACTATTCATTTCTGAGTTATGCTGTCCACAGACTGGTGGACAGACACACACGAACCTTTTTACTAAAAATGCTTTTTGGGAGGGGGGGGTGGATTCAGGGGGCCTAAAAACATATTTCCGGTGAAATCTCGGCATCAAATTTTTGGGTGCAATACAATACTTGCTCTGGTAACTATATGTAGTAGAGAAAATGCAAATAAAGATGTCTCTGCGATCAAAGGTGCAGCTCTGCTACCGACTGCGTTTTGCTGTCCAGAGATGGCCCCACTCGTAATATGTTACCGAGCAAAACAAAATTTGTACTTATTTACAAAGTCAAATAAGATATTTTGAGTATGTTGCTTCAATGTAGCTTAGAATTAAGCAACTTTTGTTTCATGATAGCAAATAGTAGCTTCATTTACAATATATATAATAAATTTAAAATTTAAAATAAAAAAAAAATTCAGCAATCCACTTCTTTTACGTTTATCCTCCCGGTGAGCAATTTTAGATAGATATTAGGCTGTTTCTTCTATGTCCATCCACATTACCACGGTGCTCACTCTACCTTTTTGCTGATGATACCGCTGTTACATCAACATCTTCAAAACATTATATGTCAGCTAGGCGCATTCAACAATATGCTGACCTGACTACCTGGTTCAATCGATGGCGGTTACGTATCCACCCTCAGAAAAGCCAAGCTATAACCTTTGGCCGTCGCCCGATGGTTCACGTGGCACCCGTCCACCTGGCGGGAGAAGATGTGCCGTGGTCTAATAATTCGGTAAAGTACCTGGGAGTTACCCTAGACGTCAAACTTACCTGGAAGACGTCAGCAATAGGGTTAATAAAAGAATGGCAATGCTGTACCCGCTTTACAACCGGAAATCCCACCTGTCCTTAGACAACAAGTTACTGTTATACAAGCAAGTTCTTCGCCCAGCATTTACCTATGCCTACCAGATCTGGGGAGTAGCAGCTCAAATCCATCTGAGACAGCTAGAAGTTCTTCAGGCACGTTACTTAAGAACAGCTATAAACTCTCCATGATATATACCAAATGCTACAATTCAGAAGGACCTTCACTTTCCCTCAGTAAAGCAATATATAAACATGCTTTCACAACCCTTCTTTGACAAGCTCCCTTCCAATTTCAACCAACTAATACGGGGACTAGGCGAGTATGACTTGGACCCTGGAGAGCGCTATAAACGCCCACGACTTGTCCTTGGCAACGTATAAAAAATAATAATAATAAAAAAAAAAAAACACCCAGCTAATACATGACGTAACTTCCTAACGTAACATATCCTAATATCCTTTTCACATCCTAAAGTATACACAGACATATTAAAAAAAACATACACCAACAAACAAACCTTATTACCATCTCTTATGTAAGACATCTTACACGGCCAGTAGAGGGTTGATACCCTGACCTGGCAATAACCGGAGGGCGGTCTGCAAGATCTTCTGCAACCACAACCCTCCAGTGTTTTTCGCAATCGTCGTAGATATTAGGGGCAATATATCTGCCATAAGGATATTTCTTTTTTCTGATGCACTTGATATATTATGTTTAGGTTCTGAAATTCTTTCGTTTACTGAATCTACTGAAACATTTTCATCTAAATTATATTCTTGCTGGCAGATGTTACCTGTAAGCTTGAAAACGCTTTTTTCTTGGTTTTGCCGTACTTGTAAAACACACAATGAAACAGTGAAGCACGGAAAATGTAACCTAACTTCCCACAAACAGATTCGAAACTTTCAAATTCAGGAAATATGAGCGGGATGCCAATACAAACGTAAAAGTTTGCGATCAAAATAAAAAGGTCTCTTTTATGACACTAATATTTACAAAGTTATTGATATTTCACTAAGTGAGTGTACCAAAAGGTGCTAAAAAGCTAATACAAATGATCATTTTTAGCAATAAGCGTACCTCTAGAAACTTAAAGCAGAATGAATATGAGAGTTCAACTATTTATATGAAATTAAAAAAGTAAGAAAGAAAAGAAAGGGGGAAACACATTAAAAACCCCTCCCCTTAAATCTAAATTGGCTGAAAAATCCTTAAACGCTCATTTCCAGTACAGCAACTTCCTCTGAAACCTGGGACTGAAAAATGACCGCAAACTCATCAAATTCACGATGTTTATGTTTGTAGGGGAGACTGTTGTTCCTCGGAACACTTCTAGTTTTCCAGTCAGTGCTGCCATCTAGCTGCATATTACGGAAGTATGTAGTGCAGTAAGACGGCACGGCGCTACCTAGTGATCAACAATTGAATCCAGGTGCTTCTTCAGCCGAGAGTGAAGAAGTTTGTTTTGAAACGTCCGTGTAAAATATTTTGTACTACAGTTTTTTGTATTTATGTGAAAAGTATGAGTGCTACAAACGAAATTAAAACTCCTAGTCACATTGTAGTTCTCAAAGGAGTGAAACAAATTGGAAGCCGAACTTCAGCCGAAAAAGGCAACACAAGCTGCTATAAATGCTATCAGGAAGCACATGAGCTGTGTACTGGCACTGAGGTAAAAGACGAAAATCGCTTGTGTGCGATGTTTCTAAAAAGTTAGCATTAAATTTAAAAAGTGTTCCATCAATAATTCATTATTCCTGACCTTTGCCTTTTTGAGGTGAGAGTTTCCAGACTTACTGAGTTGCTAGTGGGATTTATTTGTCATTAATATTTTGTTAGAGTAACACATTTATAAATGCAATTTTGATATACGATGTTTTTCTTTGTTGTATAATTAAGTGTTTCAAGGTACAAAAAGTCCTGTATGTTGGAACAAGAATGATGTTTTAAAAAAATTAATTGTGTGTATATAATTTTCTCTGCGATAAGAAAAAATCTGAAGTGTTGCACTCATATGACTTTCTCTTCTGTTGTACTAACCTTTCTTACAATCTCCAGGCAATGGGACTGTTAAGATAATAAATGAAAACTATATTTCTTTATCCTTTATCCTTAGCTTCACCCTTAAGGCGAGAGAGAAGTAAATTAGCCATGCTTTTAAATTACTTGTGTCATTGCGTTACGAACAGCGACTGCAATGATAATCTTAATGAAGAACATTTACACAAAGCAGGTAATATCTTCCTACATAGCATTAAAGCAGCAGAATCTTCATCACATTTCACCATATTTCTCCTCCCGAGAGACTCGAAGCCGGGAGGCCGAATAGCAGGTCTGGGGGAGCAATAATTTCTGCCCGAGATAGCGACAGAATAAACGGCCGAATTCCTTAGCACACATAAATTACGTTTAATTAAACTAGAAGCAGGAATTTCGGGATCGGTGACACAGTTCCTTCCTCTGCCTATATGTATTCGCTCTTCCCTTCATCGCAGTCCTTCTTGCACCTGCGGCGGCGGCGGCGGCGGCGACGATCCACTTCTCATAACCTTTTATTCTCACTTCTATTCTACCATGCTAACTTAGCGTTCCGCTCTTCAGCTGTTTAACTTAAGACAACGTGCAGAAATTTCTCCTTACCTCCCATGTTACGTAAAAGCATATTTGTTCCTCATGATGTATACAAAATAAGCGTTGTGTATATACTAATTATGGAAATATATGTTCGAAAATTGAAACAATTCCAACGGTACAAAAATACTCATTGCATCAATAATGAAGCAGTTATGGGCAATTAATTAGGGAAGAACTTAATTAACTCTTATATTCGTCCCATGCAAACAAAATTAGGTAGTGTAGCCTATGAAATATTATTCAAATGTTCTATTGTATTGTAAGTTCTAACCTCAAAAGAAACATCAGCGTCCATTGGTACGGCCTACAAGATTATCATATTATTGATGCCAAGGTGTGGGCAATGTTAGAGTATTCTAATTTCGTTCAATATAACATTTGTCAAACTGATTCAAAACATATGAAAGTCATGTGACTGCAACACATCAGATTTTTTCATATATGTTGCAAATTAAATTCAGGTAGCCTATTATTTATCAGATACTAATAAACATCCTTTATGAAAATTGGGTATATTTTATTTCATTTCACTATAACCGACAGCTATGCAAAAACCCAAGAGAATAATTTAAAATCCTCTCGATAACACCTGTTGAATTAAACGATTGTCTTTAGAATTAATGAGTCATATAAAGTTAAAATTAAAACTTAAAGCTACAAAATCTGCTCCTTAAATTTAGTTTAAATGTCGCGATTTGAGAATAACCGATCTACTGTAATGATACACAGTAAAAAACAAACTCTAAGGGCTAAAAGCCTATCAAAATATCCTCACGCTTTGAGCCCCTTTATCACGTACCTGACTGTACTTCGACTTTGGTATTCTTTGTCCTTCTCTTCTCTGAAGTTTAATCGTTTCGACTTCCTTCCCTTCACACACTTCACCTTTCCTTATTGCTTCGTTGCAAACCCCCTTCTTGAAGAACATTTACATTCCACGAAATTGACTTTTTTCTCTTCTCAGCTCGTTCTTCAGAACTTCTCTTCTCACTATACTTTCTCCCACCTATTTCACTTCAAATAAAGTGCGTTTAGGTGTTCTGTGAGCTACTGCCTACAAAGCACCTCTTCACCTTCGTTTGAACCTGCATTTATTTAAATATACCTCGAAAAACGGAAGATATAAGGGAACAGTCCAAACAGCGGCTGTATTAAGTGAAATACAGAAACGATAGAATGTTTATAACGAGCCACTAAATTACCTAGGACTGCATTTTATTTCAAAAATCAATTCTATTCGTTCAAATGAAGCAATTAATACCTTTAACTGTCTTATAGCTAATACAGAAGGCGATTTACAGTTAACAGAAGTCCTTATTCAGTTCAAATACAATTGCTGCACAATTAACCTAACAAAGCTTTGAGATCCCGTTCTCTCTGCATATAAAAATGAACAGCGATGTTCCATTTGACAGAAATATAAGTTCTCCAAAACCTACACAAATAATAATTCATATTTCCAGCGCCATTTTTAAAGGTCTTGCGGCCATTTTTAAATAGTGGTTCATAGTGATTAAATGGCTGGTGGTTAGGCGCACGCACCCACCGAGACTGTATATCCACGGATCAGAAACTCAATCATGTAAATAATCCTCAATCTGCATCCACAAAATCACAAGTTGTCTCCAGAAGTGGTAACTAAAATTCTATTTCCGGATCAGCGACTTGGTTCTGACCAGCTGCTGGAACGCTATGCCAAGGGTACGACACAGAACTCGAATGTATCTCTTCACAATGTTGTGGGAGCTATTTGTCCAAAATAGGTGTGTGTATAGCAATAAACTTGAACTTGCAGTACTGAAGACTGTCATGGAGTTTAATATGGGGTGTGTGAAGTCTTAGGAATGAAAACATTTCACTTGGAACAATATGCATTTGTCAGAAGTGCAATGCTAGAAGATGTATTCAGAGTAGAAAATACAGTGCCAGGAAACAAACACACACAAGGAGAGCCCATAAATTGCAGAAATTGTCAGTACAGGAGAGGGTAAGAGATCAGAAAGTGAAACCTATGCTGCAACACACCTCTGATGGGCTTATAACGGTTTAAAAGTTAAATGCTGTTTTCTCACTTTCTTTTTTCTCAGCATTTTCACGCATATGAAAAACTCCTTGCGACAGAGTTTTTAAGGGATTCTTTTGAAAATTTCAGGGTGTGTTCTTAATCATATAAGGCTCAAAAATTGCTCTGGGTTTTGATATCAGCCAAGTAATATTGAACATATTTACATTCAAATGCCGATGGAAAGTTAAAAAAACGTGAAATCTGTAAACAGATATATTAAAAAATTTCCAGATACAAAAGTACTGGTGTAAAATCAAAATCCAGAGCAATTATGACTTTCAAGTGCATGAAACATCAGATCACCAAGTTTCATGCCAAACATATAAAAATTGTTACGCAAGGAGCATTTTTAATCAGAGTATCTTTATAATCAATTAAAAACTTTTAATTAAAAAACTATTTGACTTACACACTTCAAATTTTGTACAGCTGCATATCTAAGCACTATATTAACGTGGTTAAAATTTGGTACTGCTAGCATACAAATTGTAGAATTTCCTAAACTCTCCCCTAACTCCCCTTAAAGCTTTAAAGGAAATAAGCAATGAGATAATTTGTACAAATGTTAATCTCTAACACGAAGAAGATATAGGAATAAGAGTTTGTAAGTATGGTTAGTACAAGAGTAGAGAAAGTCATATGAGTGCAACACATCAGATATACGCTAGATAGCCATTACTTATGGTTCGTTTTATAATTATTCCTCCTATTGCACTTTCTGTTCGAAATATTATGTTGCGCATATAATTCTGTGAACGTTTGCAGTGAATAAATAAATAAGGGAGACAGATATTTTTACACATTTCTTTGGCAGGTTGGAATGCACTGGCCATGAAATACAGCGCGCTATATGAAGAAGACCTTAGAATGATCATCGTGTGGCAGAATCCAGCAAGAGATGAAACGATACCGAACCCTACAAAATGCCAGGCTTTTTCGCCCAATTAATGTGACAGAGAGAGAGACAGCCAGCCAGGGAGGATAGAGGAAGTGAAAGGAGAGAAATGAATATGGGTTCCAAAGCCAAAGCCCCGTGCTGCGCATTGTACTTGCAGACAGAATCTGACTAGACTCTATCACTCGCGTATCGAATGGTTCTCAACATGTCGGACGCAAATCCCGATCGAGTAATCCCTTCTCTTCTATCGAACGAGCCGAAGTTTAATGTCCTTTCATTTCTCAAGGGAGCAAGATACTGCTCTCATATGACGTATTAAATGCCATTTAACTTGAATACTGAGCAGACTTTTTACAAAGGCTTTTGTATTTCTCTACCACGAACACACTCAGGAGAAAGGATACAGTGAAAAAGACAACAAAATCAGCCCGATTACCTTTCTATCAGTAAACTATTATCGACTCATGTCTGTAACCGCATACTAGAGATGGGGAGAAGTGACACATTGTGTCATTTCCGCTAAATCCTACTATTAACACCGTCCACTCGGCTACACACTGACTAGCTATGTGATGGAATTATGTCGCATAACAAGGTAGAAAATGCTTCAAAGCCGAATAGGAACACAAGTATTTGTGTTCCTAGTAAAAACAAAGCATTGTGTTTGCTATGCCACAAAAATATACCTTACTTAACTACAATCACGCCTCGAAACCTCCCTTTTTTGCAAAGACTGAAAAGAGAGATGGGCTGTATTTGGTGGTGAGGTAAGTGGAGAGGGTAAGTAGTCGATGTAAGTAGTCCTGTGACTCCTCTTCCTCATTCCTGATCTAAATGCTCACTACTCTGCTCTTCTCTGGCCTCCTTATACACTGAGGATGACGTAACAGGGACCTTTTTCGATTTCCACGCACACACATGCACCGCGAACATTCTCGAACTTGTTTTTGCCGCTTCTACTTTACTCTGTCTTTCAACAGCCCCACCCTAAACTACCCTTTAGACAGAAAATTTTTATTTTCTTGAAAATAGCTCTAACGATTTTGATTAAAATGCCATACGTTTGAGATGTTTTGATGACAAATGAAATGTATATCTTGAATTTTCTGGCTATAGCCCCTGTAGTCGTATTTACACTGAACGACTTTTGCATAACTGGTAAACCGTTAGAGATAGACCAAATCATACTATACAAAAAACGCAGATCTTGCTAAAATACACAAATTTATGTCCAAATAAATTTTCATGTAGCGTGAATCATTTCGGAGATATTCCTTGTTATTTGTGTGAGTTTCGGAAAACTTAAAGCTTTCAGAAATGGAACATCGTTGTTCAGCTTTTTATATGTTAAGTATGCAAAGAGAATGGAATCTCGAAGCTTTAAGAGATCGCACAAAGCCTATTGTATTCTAATGTTCCCCTTACACCTACAAGGAAATAAGTAATAAAATATTTGTAAAAATTTTTATCTTAGCTAACACGAAGAAGATATAGGAATAAGAGTTTGGAAGAATGGTTAGTACAAGAGTAGAAAAAGTCATGTGAGTGCAACACATCATATTTTTTTTATTAGTATTATCTTAGATACCTGATTTCTAGTTAGAAACTGATGCTGGCAACCAGTGGAAGAGATAATTCTTTTTTCTTTGGAAATTATTATTATATTTAGTAGATGGAGGTTGCAAGCCGGTTATACACAAGACACATAAATACATTGTATTACATCATTATATAATAACAAGTGACTTAGACAGTAAGAAAGAAAATAAAACAATTCTGTCCGGCAGAGATTATGTAATGTCGGAAGCTTTTTCTGGATTGTGGTGCGGGAGGTAATGGTGAGTGACGTATTTGAGGCTTGGAGCGCAGTAGTCGATATCAATCAGCAAGCTCGGTCCTGTCAAAGGGTGTTAAGCCCTTGATGACCCGCGCCGCACTTAATCCTATCGCCACGGAGCACTACTTTGGTGCTGAGAATTCCCCCTTCACACGGACATTCCGTTTGACGAGACCGTGCACTACACTCAATGAATCTCTCGCAGTTCTGCTCCATTTTTCTTCCTCCTCATTCTCTGTTAATCAAGTTTCCTGCTGCACCTTCTCCTTCCATTCGCGTCAAAATAAACTTTGATAACGCAAATGACAAATGACAAACACGTTGCTACAATTCCTTCGGCGGTATGAGAGTTCGAAAGACATATCAATGCGTGTGAGATTAAAATATACCAGAATTATTCCAAATAAATAATAAGCAGGGGAATAATTGCAATAAATAATTTCCACATGTTGAAATCAATACAAATTCCAGCAGGGAATTTATAATGTCCCATGTTTTACGTACATAGGTAGTTCTAAAACGCTCCTTTATTTAATTCCTCACATCCTTGTATATTTTTCTACGTAGTTGTCACATGTGTTTGTGTTCTCTGCTTTTTTTGTGGTTTCTTTTCTTCATCTTCCCCACAGAACACAAAGAAAGAAGAGAAAGTGATGCGCAGTACAGGAGCAGTAAACTTTAAGCAGTTCAGCAAAGTCCCGCTAGAGGACATACAAAGCAATGGCTAAAGGCGCGGCGTGTGAGTTCATTTTCAAAATGAATTTAAGTGATAAACAAGTGATGTATGTTTACTGCTATAGTAGGCACAGCGTGTTGAGATACCCCAAAAAACAACCTTGACGTTCCCCCCCCCCCATATTATGGGGCAGTCTGGTGATATTTGGTGATATTCCATCCGTTAGGTTGCATTAGTACTGCCAACTGTTCGTGACATATAACCATAGTAAAGCTATGGCCATAGCTGGTGTTATTGCGTCTGTTATGTTCCCACAGGAGTCCTTGTTTATGGATGCGCTGCAGAAAGGCCAACTGATAGATTTTAAAACCAGATTCCGTTTAGACGCCGTATTAATTAATTAATCAATCTGTGGACGTACTGCTTGTGTTTGGGTGATTTTTTCTTGAATTCTTTTAGTGCAATATATGCAGTTATAGTTACTTTGTTATTTTTGTGTTCGCTACACAGTGATCATTAAATACATATTACGATATTTAACGCTCGGAAGTGATTTTATCCAAAAGTTTTATTGCAGAACAAAATTTGCCGAAGGTTAATACGTTCTTTGTTGTGTGGTAACGATGTTCATGCATTATTATCGTTTAAAAGTATGTTACTTTAACCCCGTGATATTAAAGTTTGAGGTTAGAAATGCCTTTATCCGCACATTGGCAGGACTGCTTTTGTGGAATTCTTTCGTCAGCTGTTTAGTGTAACTTCGGACATCTTGAATCCTTGGGGACTGCCGATAAACTGCGTTCACTATAACTAAAAACGGGTGCATTCACATAATATTCGAAAAGTGAACAGTGGTTCGCAGAAAGGTCTGAAAAATGGTCAATCCAAAACCAATTAGCAACAAGGGGTACAGCTCAAAAAAAAAAAAAAAAATTGGATGTCTATATATATATTTACTTTAGAAGATTTCCGTCCTTACCATCACCTATTTCTTCATTTCATAAAAATTTGTCGCTATGCACAGTTGTAACAGTTTGCTTGGTGTAAAAGACCTATATTAAATCTAAGCTATGACATTGGAACATGATTAAAATATGCCAAAAAAGCTCGTAAATAATTAAGACTTTTGTTTCCCTCTTTAACATATGACATGCAGAGCCATCTCTGGACACAAAGACGAGTTTGGTAGAAAAATTGCATTGATGGCGCTCATTGTTTCCTAAATGTTCTGGTGAACTAGCAATGTAATTAACGAAGCGACTCATATGACGTACGTTCATTACATATTACATTCACACTATCTTCTCAACCCACTCTTCTGCAAAGGTTTACATTAATTCCATCTCCAAGATTAAGATAAACTTTTGCAGAAACAGTTTGATTATATAGGCAAAATAGAGATACGGGACACTGCTATGAAGTCACGAGAAGCAAAGTAGGTCTAAAGATTTGGAGGCTTTGGAAAATTGAAACCAAGAAATTTAAGTATTGATTTTAGCAAATGCTCCACTCGCCTAGATTTATATGTTTGGTATGTGAGTGTGTAGGTGCTGTAGCTATGTGAGAAATGTAATTGTGTCACTGTCTTTATTTATTCTCTTTTTAGTTTCAAATTTCTCTAACGATTTGGTCAAAGTGGCACATGTTTAATATACTTACATGAGTAATAAAATACATATCTTGAACTACTGCGAATAGCCTTTGAAGTCGTCTTCATTCTGCATGGTTTTTGTGTACTTTGGTGTAAATGGTGAAATATAAGGCACAGATCAAGTATACTAATGTGTCATTCTGCTACTTTTCCCTTCAACAGGTGGTCGGACTTTACGGTGACACACTACTAAGGCAGGCAACGCGAAGAACAAAACAGGCAGATGAGCTAAACCTCGTGTGCTCCCTTGAGCACCCGCTAAATAATAGAGAAATACTACTACAAAAAGTGCCCATTAAAATAAACATATGTCAACTTGCATCACAATTTTTGGAGATAATCTTTGCTCTTAGGTGCACATTTCAATGTATTTACATGTTTAAAATACTACACATCATTCGTTTGCTTCTTGGGATTTCATGGAAAGAACACGTAATTTGAAAGCCAACAGTAATCACACACATTTTCAACATTTGACTATCACTGTCTCTCTATTCCACCTACAACGAAATACGCAAATAAATTGGTTTTGACAAAGAGTATCTTAATCTTGGAGAAGATAGAGAAAGAAGCCTTCGTAGAAGAGTGGATTGAGAAAGTAGTGTGAATGCACTAGCTTAAATTATAAACATAAACACGGTGTGTAAACATACACTGTGCTGGAGGTGCTCTTTATGTTGAGAAACGTGTGCTAACAGTATGATCCTTCTAACGAGTGCGTCTTGATGTACAGAGATGGCTCCACTCGTAATATGTTATTCAAGAAAATAAAAATTCTAATGATTTACAAACATTTGTAACGACAAGTATCAAAATTATTTAATAGATTTCAAATACGCCAATGTCAACCACAGACAGAAAAGTTTTTTTCATATGAAGGAAAGAATTAAAAAAAATTAAGTTTAAATAGCAAAACTAATCCCACAATCTTACTTTTCAACTAGAAATTACCCTCTCGTTGCTGAAGCGTGCCGCCGCAGCAGTCCAAGGAGCCTCCGAAGAACCTTCTGGGGAGACTGAAAACGCCAGCGCCGTCCCTGCCTCACAGCCAGCCTCCTCGCCAACTCTTCCATCTACGCCGCCTCCGCCTGACCAAGGTATCTCAGCCTGCGACACCACGCCGACATCAACCACCCACCGCACACAGTCGACACAGCCAGAGGTTGAATATCAAACGTCCAGAGAGAGTCATCCTAACCTCACGAGGCTGCAGAGTTTCAGCGCAGTTGTGCGCGGAGTACATCGGCAGCTTCCGGACTCTCCTCCTCAACGCAGCCCGACGTCGCTGGCCTTCTCTCATGAAAGCGACGCGCATCATCACAGCCAGAGGACCGTCGCCGCTGGTGCGCCTGGAGTTCTGGGATGGGGCAGATTACCGCGCTGCTTTGAAGGACGGGCTTCCTGCCCTCGGGCAGGTGCTCCCAGTCGAGGCTAGCCGTGGTGTACGCCCTATTCCCTGCCGACGCTGCTGCCAGTATGGTCACACCGCCGATACCTGCGCCGACCCCCCACGCTGCCACTACTGTGGCGCCGGCACCTTCACCACATCCTGCACCAGCCACGTGCAACTGCACTGGTCACTTCACGGGCCAGGCGGCGTGCCCCAGGAATCCACGCCGTCAGACGCCTGCAGTTCACAAGGTGCCTACGCAACAACCACTCTCCGCCTCGCAGACCTTCACTGTCACACACCAACATACCACGACCAACCGCCAAACCGCCGACCAACACGACGCTGCAGACAACCAACTTCTCACCGCTGTACTCCACAACACCGCCGCACTACAGAAGATTCAAGACACACTTCAGACTCTTACCGACCGGGTTGCAGCATGGGAGACCGCCCTGACTCGTGCTCTCGAGGACGTTAAGGATGTCACCCATAATCTGCAAACAACGCTACCTGCCACAGTCCATCAAGACAATAGCCTCCGAGACCACTTCAACAAGCAGCTGGAGAAAGTGGTCACTTATACCAGCGACTCACGCATTCACAAGGTCCATAAGACACTAGAAGAAATTCTACAAGGACACACATTATTACTACAGGACTTACTTAATCAGATTTTAAATCGACTGACACTCCTCAGACCTCTACTCGGCGCTCTACCCGGTCCTTCAGTACGACCCGATTTCCCCCCAAACCGCAGGTCAGTGTCAGGGCAACGCCATTACACTTGACCTGCCTAAGCCAACGACCCGACCTTAACATTACCCACAATCATCCGGTTTGCTTCGGCGGTACCGGACTAACACCACCACTGTAAAAAATTAAAAATAAACAGAGTCACCACTGAAGTAAATTAGTTAAGTAAAAAAATAAAAAAAATAAAAAAAAAAATAATAAAAAAAAAAAAACCTAATGAAAAGAGAGTGTTGTTATATAAGTGTTGTTATATAGTGAGTCCGTGTACACCTGGACGTATATTTTGAGTGAAGTGCAATAACTAATATGTGAATGAGTATCAATAGTACTCCGTCCCCTGTGTAAATAATTCTACGTATAATTATAGTGTAAATATAGTGTGTAAGTGACAGTATAAAAAGCGCGCGAAATATAGTGTACCCACGCTAAGTGGAGGCTCCCAGAAGCACTTGCGACTGGGAGCGGGAACAAGAAGGGGATGGAGAATGCCCCTGATCCGCCGGCCGCCGAGAGCGGAGTCAGGGAAGTGATGGCATCCAGCGCAGCAGCCATGACTGCCACCGCACTCGCCAGACGCCAGAAGCCAGTTCGAGTCGAACGGAGGTGAGGTGAATGTTCCCCCGGTCCGCCCCGCCCACTACAGCCCCATTGACTACAGCTCCCAACGGCCAACGAACCACGGACCAACCAACCAAGAAGACGCAGATGACAGAGGAAGAGCGTAAGGCAATGGAAATAGAGAAACTTCAGAAAGAAGTAGATGAACTAAAGGGAGAGATCATCTACTACCAGAACGTGCTGGCAAATATGGATGGGTAATCCCAACAATTTGAAAAATTTGCACAGGACCTCGGGTTCTGCTACAAAGAGCATGCCCTCAAGAAGCGGCGATTAGTCATCCTCAGCGAGGGGTGGCAACAAGTGCCTGCAAGAAATAAGAGGAATAGAAGAAGCGGCCGGGAAAGCGATTCAGACAGTGAACGTCCCGACCAGCAGCGCCCCAAGCGCGTCTCAAAACAAAAAATATCCCCTCACCACGAGAAACACCTACGCGCTGCTGAGGGTACAATTTGATGCAGAATCCGACGACGAGACGTCAGAGGATCCACCACCACAACCCGCAATAGCCTCCACCTCTAGAGACCCCTTCCCCAAGCTACCCCCTACCAAAGCCCCCATTCAAACACAGACACAGAAGAAACACACCACCCAGCCCACCATTCCCACCCCCACTCCCGCCCCAAGCACATCCAACAACGCAGCAAAAGCATCAGACAACCAGAAACCACCAAGAATAATAATCCCTGACGTCCAACACACGGTAAAGGTCCTCCGCATCCTGCGTGGCTCCCTTCCTGCCGGCACATATAAATTGCAGACGACGAGGGACTGCCTTAAGCCCTTCCTTCAACAGAAGCAGGACGCGAACCCGACAATGCAGCTCCTGAAGGACGCCGGAGTAGAAAACTACAGTTTTACTCCACGTGGGGACCAACCTCTTCGCTACGTAATCAAACGTCTTCCAGCTGACTTAGAGGAAGATTACGTGAAAGAGGACCTGGTCCTAAAAGGCTACACCGGCGCCCAGGTACGACAGATGATTTCACGTGGCAGGCCTCTGCCAAATTTTCAGGTAAGTCTTGACAGGACCACCGAAAACCAAAAACTTCTACAGGAAAGAGAGGTGTGCCATATGATGGTCACCGTGGAGGTCCTGAAAACAAACCAAAACATAACGCAATGTTACAACTGCCAGCAGTTGGGGCACACTTTTAGGAACTGCAATATGACCTCCCGGTGTGTCCTTTGCGGTGACCTCCACCGCCTGGCTGATTGCCCGAAAAAGGCCAAGCAGGGCGTTGTACCCCACTGTGCTAATTGTGGGGAAACGCATCCTGCCAGCTACAGGGGGTGCGAGACGTTTCGCAACGAACGTCACCGCCGTCAACTGGCATCCATAGCCAGGAGCTCTCCCAGTGCTCAGCCAGGGCCAAAACCCATCATACACCCGGCCCTGGTTCAAACAGGTATCTCCTATGCGGGAACTACCGGAGGGCAAAACGCACCAATGCCACCACAGAATGGTCCCCCTCCACTACCCCAACAGGCGCCCACGGGTGACCTGAGTGGGATAAAAGATATATTAAACATGTTCAGAGACCTAAATTTACCATCATTATTGATGAAGGCGCAGCCTTTCCTGGCCAAATTCAAAAGCTGCAGCAGCACTTGGGAGAAAATAGAGACCATCATATGTCTCCTCTCAGCCCTTTTAGAATAAATGGCCCACGTAAGGGGAGGCACAACTTTAACTCGCGCACTACTGTGGAATGCAGATGGCATCCACAGGAAGCAACACGAACTTGAAAACTACCTACGGCGTAACAAAATTGACGTCGCATTCATCTGCGAAACAAAATTAAAGCACGAGCACACTTTTAAGCTCCAGGGGTATCAAATCTTTCGGAACGACAGAATTGGCAGACAAGAGGGAGGGACTGCTATTTTGCTTAGAAATACTATTGCTCATGCTTCTGTTACGTTGCCTGTAATGGCAGCGTTAGAGTGCACAGCACTTAAAACACGTGTAAATAGTAAAACGGTTATGCTGGTAGCACTTTATCGGCCCCCTAACTCCCCAGACTTTACACAAGACCTCGAGCAGATCCTCGCTTTAGAGGAGCACGTTATAATTGCAGGAGATTTCAATGCCCGGCACCCCTGGTGGTTTTCACGCCGGGCAAACGCGGCGGGAAATCTCCTGGTTGAATTTATAACTGATAATGATGACATTGAGGTACATCTTCCCCCAGAACCCACTTTTTGGCATCGATCAGGGCACTTTGACGCTGAGATTTTGGACATCGTACTAACAAAAAATGCGACACTGTTAAATAACTTTACTGTTTATCACAACCTGGACTCCGACCATCTTCCTGTGCATTTCGACATACAGGGTGGCATTTCAGCCAGTGCCTCTGGCCCTCAAAGTAGAGCTGAGACCGACTGGAATAAGTTCACCATTGAAATGCACGGGATGGCGCAACCCAGACTGTCATACTATAGCGAGGCAGACATAGATGTCGCCATTGAAAACTTTACTGCCTCGCTACACACAGCCAAGAGAAATGCTACCACATACACCAAGGGACCACCCGGTTTTTGCACGTACCCCCAGGTAGAGCAACTCATTGCGCGGAGACGACGCTTGACAAAACTGTGGCGATACACCCGTCAGCCTGAATATAAAGTGCTAGCAAAATGGCTACGCAACATCATTCGGCAACAAATTAAAATCAGTAAAACTGAACAATGGGAAAACAAAATGCTGAGTACCACACATTCGGACTCTTCGTTGTGGAAATTACTCAAGGCTTTCAAAGTTTCCACGAGCGTCAACTCCGCAACTGAGGCGCTGCACACTCAAAGCGGCTTGCACTTCTCCGCAGAGGAGAAAGCCGAGGTCTTCGCTGACTGTCTCCAAGACAGATTCACCGAAAACCCAGTGACCAACTGTGAAATAGAACGGGAGGTCCAGACATGGGTACAAACCTGGGTGGCGCAGAAGCAAGGGCAACAACTACCCACCATAACACCGCAGGAGGTTTACAAGCTCATTAGGAAATTGCCTAATGGGAAAGCTGCCGGTCCAGACAAAGTGACTAATGAGGAACTTAAGCATCTCCCGAGAAAAGCTCTGGTGCAACTAACAAAGATATTTAACGCCTGTTTGCAGCAAGGCTATTTCCCCTCTACTTGGAAACGAGCTAAGGTTATCATGCTCCCAAAGCAAGGGAAAAGCACCAGACAACCGCAAAACTACCGTCCCATTAGTCTTTTGTCTACTATTGGTAAACTGCTCGAAAAAGTGTATCCTTTCTCGACTTCAAAAACAAGTCTCGGCAACACATGAACTCTCAAATTCACAGTTTGGCTTTAGAAAAGGACATTCCACTGAACTACAGCTCCTCAGACTAACTGATGACGTAACAGAGCAATTTAACAATGGGGCTTCAACGTTGGCGCTATTTCTGGACGTAGAAGCTGCATTTGACCGGTGCTGGCACAATGGCCTTATTTATAAACTGCACCACAATTTCCCGGCTCTTCAAAATTATCTATACTTGCTGCACAATTTTCTAGAAAATCGGCAGTTTTACGTCCAAGTGGGCCGCTCCTCCTCACGGGAGCGAGTGATGCGGGCTGGCCTCCCACAAGGGGCAATAATGTCCCCTTTCCTGTATATATTATTCACCAATGATTTCCCAGTGGACGCCAGATGCAAGGTCGCCATGTATGCTGACGACACTGCAATATACAACCACCATAGAAATCCACGTTTCGGCCTTGCAGAAATACAACGTTATGTGAACAACTTCCTCTCATGGCAACATGACTGGAAAATCAAAATTAATCCTGACAAATGCCAGCTGATTCATTTCTCTAAGCGGCGTCACACTTTGGCAACGGACCTAACGGTCGGTGGTCAAATATTGCACTGCCGTCAGCAAGTTAAATACTTAGGTGTCACCTTGGACCGCACAATGTGTTGGTCCACCCACATAAAAAATAGCGCCAATAAAGGCAGACAGCGGCTAAAGTTGTGCGCCCCCATCTGCCGTAGTAAACAGTTGCGACTAAAGTCAAAACTTATACTATATAGGTCATTTATTCTCTCGGTGGTCCTGTATGCATGTGTGGCCTGGGCTAATGCCTCCAAAACCGCCCTGAAACAGCTCCAAACCCTCCAAAACCTCTCCCTCAGAAAAATCCTCTCTGCTCCACTCCTCACCACCACCCAAACTCTTCACCTCGAAACTCATATCCCGTTCATCCCGGAGGCAATAGACAAAAGAGCAATGGCGGCATGGACGCGCATTAGGAACCACGAAAATGACGTGATCGCTAACATCGGCAAAGGCGAGCCGAAGCACCGCAAGCATACTAGGATAAAAATGTTCTAGAAGCGGCTCGGCTCGCCGACTAATGCGCGTCCACGCAACCTCGATCCTAGGCCACATACATGTTCCGGCAGAGGCCCTCGCCTCGGAAAATATTCAGGAGCTGCCACCGCGGGACAGTGTACATAGTGTAAATAGTGTAGTGCGCTGGGACGCATATTTCTGGTGTGCCCAGTGAAGATGTGTGTGTATGTGTGTACGAGTGTGTGTGTGGGTGAATGCGTGCGTGTATGTGTCTGTATATAATGTGTAAATATGTACATATGTATATATAACCCAAAGACGAAACAGACAAAAGACAAAAGAAAACTATTCTTCGTGACCTACAGATGGTCACCGTATGGGTTTTTGTATATAGCGAAAACTGTAAATATGAACAAAGTCAACTGTAAATCAATGTAAATATAGCCTGTAAGCCGGGCCCAATGTACCGGCACCAGGCCAATACTTTTACAATAAATAACTTGAACTTGAACTAATGAAAATCCAGTAGCAAAATCTTATGTTGGGTACCGTCTACTAAATGGATGACTGGAAGGATGATAATGGAATGAATGGTGGGGGAAACCAAAGGAAATCCGCCCAAACGGCCCTTCGTTCACCATGAATACCACAAGCGGGTCCCGCTTATGTGGTAGGTGGTAGGCGATCGGTCTAACCACTCGGCCACGGCGCTGCCATTATACTTCCAGACTCAGGTAAGGATGAGGAATAATCCTGGCTGGAGAAAAATTCCCACCCACTGCCGGGAATCGAACCCGGGACCCCTTGCACAGCAGGCAGGTGCTCTACGGGCCCAGCGATCAATTATAAATAAATGCTCTAAATACAAGCTAAGCCTTGTATGGTTTATGCAGAAAGCAACTTAAAGATATTTTAATTTGTCATATAATGCCACAATAATATAATCATCTGCAAGGTTGGAGTTTGGAGATCAAACACGGCACTCATTTTTCTGCCTATTGTACGTGACAAGCCTAAAATACATAACTTCCAGTGAATTTACTCCGGATTTGAAACCACAGAAGTACTATGAAAAAATATAACTATATTTCCTAAAGCGAAGGAAGAAAATGGTTTTGAATCAGCGATGTACTAATCTTTTAATATAAAAATCATATATTTACCATTAATTATTTGGAACGTACTGATGTTTTCAAAAAGACACTATGTCACGTTGCTCTTTCAACTACGCATAGTAATGCCAGGATGATTTTCACTCAAAAAGTAAATGCACATTTTGAGCTCCACTGAATCCAAAAAAAAAAAAAAAATGCTTCGAAAAAATCTTATGTATTGCATTCTCATGACTTTCTCTACTCTTGTACTAACCATTCTTACAAACTCTTATTCCTATATGTTCTTCGTGTTGAGATAAACATTTGCAAAACTTATTTCCTTGTAGGTACAAGGGGAATATTAGAATACAGTAGGCTTCGAGCGATAGTTAAACCTTTTAAAGCTTTAAAATTCCGTTCTCTTTACACGATGACGCAAACGCTTCTCTCCGTCGAAGACGTCGCCTTTAAGATCTATAAGATCTCGTGTTTGGTGTCCTGACTAGCTCTAGCAAGAGGTCTTAATCTGCAAGGTGTGCGTGAGTTATGGTAGGAATGGAACCAAACGAAGAATCAACCAACATATCACTTTATTTGTAAATTTCCAGATTTGTAGAGAACTGCTGACGATATTTAAATAGAATGTAACTTTGTAACTTCAACTACAACGTTATAACACTTTAACTTTGTCACCCTTTAGCAACAGCCGAATTATGTATACGCGCTGGCTTACGTACAGTTCCCAAGTTGCACGTGTGCGTATATATTGACATTATAATTTCGGTTTCAAATGCCCCCATAAACATTATTTTATTATCACATAATAAGTTAATGTTTATGCTCTGCCCGAATGATTAATTTTAGTGAATACCTATTCTCGTGGTCGGCAATTCTCCATCCACATATGTACATTTTTTTTACAAACATTTTAAAACATGCATTCCAAACAAGATTAAATTTTACTTAAAACTATTATTTACTTTTTTTTTCATCTTCTGAAGTTAAATAATTTTACAAAAGTCTTGGTTTGGTGTTTATTAGTTTCTTGATAGTCTTTCTCTTCTTTGTTTGCACAACACTTTCACTTAGTCACTATTATGCTAAACTTAACTATACTGACAATGTTTATACATTCTCTTGCTCTTGGCAAATACACAAATATTAATGATCTAACCATCTTTTCAATACTACACTATTTTCTACGTTGATCAATCATTGAGTACTTAATGGTTGTCTGTAAGGTCGAAGGAGCTGCTTATGCCATCTTCCCAGAATTTTAGAGCTTTTTGGATCCTTCAATTCATAGGTATGTTCCCCAATTTTTTTTACAATAACTGCGGGACCCTTATACAATAATTCTAATCTCTTAGTTCTGCTCGTTAATGCACTAGATAATTTGTGGTCCCTGGCTAGTACAAGATCACCTATCTCAGGTTCCCATTTATGTTTCCTCTTTTTCCCCTTTAACTTTGTCTTAGCTGCCTTCTCTTTTATTCTATTAAATGCAATCTTTGCTCTTTGTTCATCAGTCAATGGTTTTTCATTTGCCTCAAGGGTACTCGGTACACCTTGCAATATGGGGTCTGGGTTAATCCCTAACATCAATTCTACTGGTGCAAAACCGGTGGTGGGATTCACGGTGTGATTAATAATTTTCTCAATTATGGAACAGTACTTCACCAAATTTTTATGGTTACCATGTGTAGGTAGACGAAAGTAAAGGCCTACGTCTCTGAGAATTCTCTCAGTAGGATTTCCAGATGGGAAATAGGATGAACAATGGTAGAGTTTTATCCCTCTATTTTTCAAAGTCTCCACGAAACATTTACTATGATGGACGGTTGCGTTATCAGTGAGAATAGCTTCCACTTTCCCATAATTCGGGACATAATCATTAACAATTTTGCCTACACAAATCTTACTAGTTATGTTCCGAACAGGGTAGATTTTCACAAATTTACAGAAAACATCATATAAAACAAAAATATATCGGCATCCAAATTGTCCGATGGGCATTTCACCATGAGCGTCTGCTGTGACTAAGGCATTTTTTTCATTGCGAATTATGGCGTGAGGTTCAATATGGTATCGGATATTAAAAGGCTTAGCTTTCTGACAAAGTTCACACATGGAACATACTTGCCGCACCTTTCTTGTCAGTTGCTTTATATATAGATTTTCACTAATGGCCAAAATTAATTTTTCACTTCCGGTGTGGGCTAAGGTTTTATGGTATGCCATTATTACTTTTGTGTGCAGAACTTTAGGGATGATAACTTTCCACCGAGTTTCGATTCGACCATGCAGTTTGTATAATTTATCTTCATAAATGCCCACAGTACTCGCCGTGTTATCCGAGATGAGTGTCGCATTTTCAAACAATTTACTCAATTCGTCATCCTCCCTTTGTAATTTGGATAGCCTCAAGAATTCCCTCGATAACTGTTTGCCTTCCGCAGTCTCTATGTATAAAATAGTGATGTCATATTTACTGTCGCTTATGGTGTCGGGGATCGGATAATTAGTTTTCATCCGGGACAATAAGTCGCTGAAGGTGTTTTGGTTTCCCGCAATGTGTCTTATGTCTATTTTATGAGAAGTGATTTCATGTATGTAACGTGAAATTCTGGTGTTGGTAAGTTTACAAGAATTCATGAAGGATAGGCTGACGTGATCGGTATACACAATGATCGGATTATTGTATACATATTGGCGAAACTTAACCAATGCGAAGTAGATCGCGGCAATCTCTTTTTCGGTGGTGCACGCTTGCGCTTCCGTTTTTGATACGCCACGCGATGCAACAGCGACTAGGTGATCTTCGCCCTTTTCATCCCTCTGGATCAAAATTGCACCATACCCTAAACTGGAAGCGTCAGTGTACAGGATGTAAGGGAGATCTTCCCGGGGTTTCACCAGTAAAACCGATTCTGAGAATAACTCCTTTACCTGAGAAAATGCTGCTGACTCTGCTTCCGTCCATCTCCACTTCGAGTCTTTTTGCAAGAGTTTTCGCAACGGTGCTATCACTGAAGCATAATTTATTATGAACCTAGATTGGTAATTCAAAATGCCAAGGAATCTACGCAGTTGCTTGAGGTTCTAAGGAGCAGGAATTTTATTAATGCTTTCAATCCTAGCTGGGTTTGGTCTAATCCCTTCCTCGGATATCAGGTAACCTAAGAATTCCGTTTGTTTTATGAAAAATGATGTTTTCCTAGGTTCAACCGTCATATTAGCTTCACGTAATTTACACAGCGCGTAATTCAAGTGTTCCAAATGTTCTTCAATGGTTTCTGAAAATACTATGAGGTCATCGACATATCGCGCAACAAATTTCTTTATCGTTTCACAGAAAATTTGGTATAATGCTCGCAATAAAGCACTCCCACTGGTATTCATTCCAAAGGCACACACTTTGAATTGATATAGCACTCCTGAATGAAGAAATGAAGTGTACTTTCTAAGATCTTCCCTCAAAGGTATTTGCCAATATGATGTATTTAAGTCTAAAGCGGAAAAGAACTTACCGTTACGCAATTTATTCAGTGTAACTTCGGCACTTTCAGGTCTAAAATTATCAGGTTGGCAATGCTGGTTTAATTTTCTTGCATCTAAAGTGATTCTAATTCTGCCGTTGGCTTTATTTACTATGCATAATGGATTAACGTATTGCGAATTGGAAATTTCGATTATTCCATCGTCAGGCATAGATTGAATAACTTTGTCGACCTCCTCTCTGATAGCGCCCGGGATCGCTCTTGCCTTATGGGTATATGGTTTTAAGGGAGTCATTTCAAAAGAATGTGTATAACAGACACACCTACCGGGTTTCTCGGAAAATACTTCTTTATTATTTAATAGTATACCATGCAATTCCTTCCTTTGTTGGTCATTTAACCAGTTAGATTGATTAACCTTTTCCCTTAATGAACTTTCCATATCAGCGCAGTCATAATCATAAGGGCGCCTGCTTTCGTCATTGTATTTCCAACTTTTTGTGGTATTTTCCTGGGGCTTATTTCTCGCATCATCCATAATATCTTCACTAAGCGAATCCCAATTATCAATTCTTACTTTGGCTAATTCCATAGTTCCAACATTAATATATTCGACGAAAAATGTATCACCCCTTATTTCATCTTCCTCCTTTTCTCTAAAAATAATCTTTGAATCGCCCTCCTCTAAGAAAGGTACCTTCAACGTCTTATGCTCTGTGTCTAATTTTAAGAGTCTCTTTTCAAAGTCTATTATGGTATTCCCATTGTAAAGACAATCGCAACCCAAAATAACATCAGTGACGAGTCTTGGTACTACTAAAAATAGAATTTCTATCGGGTGCCCATTTATCTTAACATTTAGCATAGCTTGGAATTTTACCTTTTCTTTTCGTTTTCCTACCGCTAGGTAACAATATATTCCCGTGACAGGCAATGTCATTATTTTCAGACCATTACTTATTAATTCGTCGTAAAAATTTTGTGAACATACGGTACTGTCGGCTCCGGTGTCTATAATGGCGCTAAAGTGTTTACCATGTATATCAATAGGTATTCTTGGTGGGTCTGTTAATACTTCATTTTCTTCAGCCCTATTTCTACCTTCCCTGATTTGTTCTATCCATATTTGCCCTCTTTGTAACCCATCTTTCGTGTACTTACGACAGGTATTGTATCCAATCCTTACTGAAGGCACGTCGGATTGGGTTGAGAGTTTCCCTGAAATTTACTTATTGCACCAGTTCCGTTAACATTATCTCTATTGTTTACACTTTTATTCTCTTGGTTTTGTGAGTTCCCTACCATCTGTTTTGTGGTATTTATTGCATCGGCACGTTCATCAAACTGAGGAGAATTTCGACCTGATCTAGATCCATCATCGTACCTAGGGGAACTGGGTCGATACTGGCGTTGACTATTTTCCCAATTTCTATTTCCCGAATAGTGTCCTTGGAATCTTTGGCTCCTGTTATCTCGGTAATATCTGTTGGCACGGAAGTAATTAACTCGCACATTACGTCCTCTTTGATCATGTTGTCTACCCCTAAAATTGTTTTCATATTGAGCTCTATTCTGGTTTTCCCATAATTGATCATCTGAGTAGGCCTAGTATAATGTGTTATAAGCTTTACATCGGTGTGCTAAAAGTCATATATAATTATCAATTAATGCTTAAATATGCATATATTATGTGATTGTGATCTAAATTCATCTAAGTGCCTGTGGAAATATTAGGAGCTCTAGACTTGAAGGATTATACAAGAACAACAAAAATTTTAGTTTGTGTTCGTGCAACAGTGAGTGTTTCAACACAAAAGTAATTTTTCGTTAAATATTCACACATAAAGCGTGTTATATGAATTCTGATTATTGATTCTGATACTACTAAGTAAACTGCATCGAACAATATCAATATCTGCTATACCCGAATGATTTTGTGTGCACAATTTGCATTCTTCTGTGAAATACGGTGAAAGCCATACATCTGCGCTAAGTTTGGTTAACTTCGTTTCTTTCACTATTATTCTAAATGTGAAGTGTTGTATGGCCTTATATCATAATATTTTAAATGTTTTAGATAAATTACACCAGTGTATATTATATACCTGTATGATTTTCAACGTAATTTATCACATTTTACCTGAAATATGGTAACGGCCATATAAACAAACACAAGATATCAGTGTGTTAAGTTAAAGACAACGAACAGTTTTTCTTTTGATACTTCACTGCCGTATAACTTGAAAATGCATCCGTATCTATTAAGTACAGTGCAATATTTATAAATTTAACTGAAAGTGCGGTTTTATTGGAAAAGACATTATTTTCCAAATAATTCCGATAAATTAATTAATATCATACCATTTTTTTACGTCATCAATAAAATGAATAGAAAATCACATAAATTATCAAAAGATTTTAATAAAATGAGCGTTTTGACGTCCAAAGCAAAGTCTTCTGAAATTAACCAAATTATGAAAATGACAAAATCTACCGACATTGCAAACTTAAATACAAAAATATCTGGGGTTGATGGCATTTCCAAAGCTGAACTAAAGATGTCTAAGTTTGTTGACACTCATCCATCTAGTTCTAAAATGACAAAATTAACTGACATTACAAGTACCATAATGGAAAGAACTACAAACGATGATGACTTAACATTGAAAATGGATGCACTTAAACAAATTGAAGACAATGCATCTACAATAAGAGATGACTTACAATCCACAACTATTGAACTTAATGTACAAAAGAAAGACAACGAAATAGAGGACATAACAAATACTTACATACCCATAATAGAAGATAAAGAAGCATTTCCAACACTTTCAATAATCTCAACTACGACAACACCTACAAAAGTCAATCCCGCCTTAGAAAATAATGAATTTGAAAGTAATTTCACGGAAGCAATGTCACAAATAAACTATTTATTAGGAAATGAAAAAATAAATACCAAAAAGAAAGAAAAAATTTATATAACGTTAGGAAAACTAAACCTCTACTATGAAAACATAGTTCGCGAAAACACTAAATTAAGAACTGAAGTAGAGGTTTTGAAAGAAATAAAATCAACTCAAAAAACACAAGAATTACCGACTTTTGCCTCAATGGAGAAACTACCCTCAACTAATAAAACGGATGCACATATACGTAACACTGTGATAAAAAAGAATATATTATTCATTAAATCAGAAAATCAAAATGTCAAAAAAATACAAGAAATAGTTACTAGTAAATTGAATCCAGCAAAAGATAAAATCAAAATTAGAAATATTCGGAGTAATAACAAAATGGTTATAATTGAAGCAGACACAGAAGAAGATATTAAGAAAATTATAGATCATCCGCAACTACAAGAACAAAACTTGACAATGGAATTGCCAAAAAGAAGACGTCCATTGATGATTATTTATAATGTATTATCTGGACAAAGCAATGAAGACTTAATTATAAACATATATAAACAAAATTTTGAACATCTTATGACAGAAGAAGAATTTCATAATAATTTTAAACTTCGATTCAAAACAGGTCCTCGCGAACGAACAACAGTTCATCATGTTGCTGAAGTTTCTGCACAACTCCGAAAAGAAATGATTAAAATAGGTAGAATTTTTGCGGGATTTCAATCCCTAACAATTAAAGATTATCTCTCTATTGCAAGATGTTTTAAATGTCATGACTTGGGACATACCGCAAAATGGTGTACCAGAGTGGAAGAAGGAGAACATGCAAACTGTAGACATTGTGGTGAAAATAGTCATGATATTGAAAACTGCAGTAAGAGAGCTCAACCGGCGATATGTATCCCTTGCTCTAGAAGAAAAATAATCTGTAAAAACCAAAAAGACTGTCCGACTTATCGATTATTAATGGATAGACTCATCTCTCGAACCGATTATGAGTAACAAAAATTGGCCAATTAAAAGAAAAGAACATCAGAGAAAATTAAATAAATATATAAGAATAGGGCAAATCAACACCCAAAATTCAAAATTAGTAATGGGTGAATTAAGAAAACTAGTTGAAGAAATGAATATAGATGTGCTATGTTTACAAGAACCATACACTATTCATAATAAAATTCCTTATTTCCCAAAATCAACAAGGATAATTTGTGACGGTGC
This sequence comes from Tenodera sinensis, assembly GCA_030765045.1. Taxonomy (NCBI): domain Eukaryota; kingdom Metazoa; phylum Arthropoda; class Insecta; order Mantodea; family Mantidae; genus Tenodera; species Tenodera sinensis. Next base: position 177,543,343 of record CM060965.1, on the reverse strand, counting down.
CAGCCCTAAGGCAGCAATAGCCATCATCAACAAAGACCTTCAAGTTGTTAAAATAACCCAAGCTTGTGACACTCATTCAAATTGTGTTGAAATCACTAGTAAAAATGGCAATTTTGTTATTGCTAATTATTATTTTCAATACAGCGATGAAATAGAACCATATTTGGATAAAATTAGAGATGTTAATAATCTTCATGTACAAAGTCCATTAATAATCACTGCAGATGCCAATGCCAAATCACTTGGTGGGAAGAAAAAAGAGATTCAAGAGGTGAAAAAATGGAAGAATTAATTGCGGAACTTCACCTTCATGTTCAAAGTAAACCAAATAATCCTCCAACTTTTGAAAACCGAGCGGGAGCAAAGGCGAACATTGACATTACTATTACCAATAGTAAAGCCTCTATATTCATTCAAGAATGGAAAGTAGGACAAGGATTAACCTCTAGTGACCATAACTTCATATATATTAATATAAATCTTGGATCTACGGTAAAGGAAACATGGCAACCTTTTAAACTTAATTTTGATTTAAGTAAGGTAAACTGGAAGAAACTCAATGAAGAAATTAAACTTCCATCACCAACAATCTTTGGTGATAACATTGACAAAAAAGCCATGGAACTTACTAAAGCAATCACTAAAGCAGTGATAATCGCTATTCCTAAAAAGACAAAGCATAAAGCTCATTTTCCTCTATGGAATGAACAATTACAAAAACTTAGAAGCAAAATGAGGAAACATAGAAGATCTTATCAACATGCTGTAGTACAACATGAAAGAGAAAGATATCTAATAATGTATCAGGAATCTAAACAACTTTTTAAATCTAAACTAGAAGAATGTAGAAGAAAGTCTTGGGACCTCTTTGTAGATACACAATTATCCTTAAACATCTGGGGAATCCCGTTTAAACTTGTTACTAATAAAATAAGAACACCTGAAACTATATCAACTTTAAGGAAAGAAAATGGATCTTTAACTAAAAATTGGACGGATACTACATACACTCTACTTAGAGCTCTTCTACACCTGATATTAAAGAGAATGAAACTGAACATCAAACTCAAATGCGCATGGATTTTGAAAATGTGTTACCAAACTCAGGAATAGTGATCCCGTTTACTGTAGAAGAAGTAAGGGATTGCATTTATAAATTAAAAGAACGTAAATCCCCAGGACCAGATGGTATTCCAGTAGAAGTTATACATCATCTACAGCCAAAAATTGCTCCATTATTAAGAGACTTATTTAATGAATGCCTTATACAACAACGAGTACCCTACTGTTGGAAACAATCAAAAGTAGTCATAATAGGGAAAGGCAACAATAAGGATCCATGCCAACCAAAATCTTATCGACCGATATGCCTCTTAAATGTCTTAGGGAAGTTGCAAGAAAAATTACTTAATAAACGATTGCAAGAACATCGCAATATTTTTGGAGCAACTAATAGACAATATGGTTTTAGAGCTGGAAAGTCGACGGAAGATGCCATAATCAAAGCACTTGAAAATAAAAATTCTTCTCATAAATATGTCACTGCTATATTTTTTGACGTACAAGGCGCCTTTGACAATCTCTGGTGGCCAAGCCTTTTTAAGAGATTAAAAGATATCAACATCCCAAAATGTCTATATGGCACACTCAAGGACTACTGTACGAACAGATCAGCGTATATAGACGGAATTACCCATAGGATATCAAGAGATTTATCCAAAGGCTGCCCTCAAGGATCTGTACTTGGTCCTATCTTTTGGGATATAGGAATAGAACCTCTTATTAACCAATTGGAAGAAGATGATGAAATAAAAGATGTCATCGCATATGCGGACGATTTAATGGTCATTGTTGAAGCTGACAATAGAGCAGAGCTTGAGCGCAAAGGAAACTTTGTTGCCATGAAAATACAGGAATGGTGTAAGCTAAACAAACTAAAAATAGCTTCAAATAAATCTATGTATATGCTAATCAAAGGAAAATTAAAACGAAACCCAATTATAAAAATAAATGGCATTAATATACAGAGATCACATGTTACAAAATATTTAGGTTTCCATATAGATGAAAAAAATAATTTCAAACATCATGTGGAAACTGTACGTACTACAGCCGAAAAAATAATGATGCAAATCAGCAACATCGGACAAAATAGATTTCATCTACCACTTCTTCACATTAGAGCATATAATAACGCTATAATGTCCGCCATCATGAGCTACGCAGCAGGTGTATGGGCACACTGTGCCAAAAATGAGAATATAAAACGTTTGTTAAGAAGAACACAAAGAAAAATACTACTAAGATTCACAGGTGCAACCAATACCACCCCAACTATGGCGTTATTAGTAATTACGGCAATATGGCCAATAGATTTACAAATTCGTAAAAAGGGAGCCATATACTGGTTGAGAAAAGAAAAATCTGAAAAAGTAAAGGATATAATAGGAATAAATTGTCAAACCAAAGTAGACATAAAAAGAGCTCTTTTAAGAGATTGGCAAAACGAATGGGATAACATCAAAGAAGGGAGAAGAGTCTACAATATATTCCCTAAAATAAATAAAAGATTAAAAATGAAGATTATCTATCTATCTATCTATCTATCTATCTATCTATCTATCTATCTATCTATCTATCTATCTATCTATCTATCTATCTATCTATCTATCTATCTATCTATCTATCTATCTATCTATCTATCTATCTATCTATCTATCTATCTATCTATCTATCTATCTATCTATCTATCTATCTATCTATCTATCTATCTATCTATCTATCTATCTATCTATCTATCTATCTATCTATCTATCTATCTATCTATCTATCTATCTATCTATCTATCTATCTATCTATCTATCTATCTATCTATCTATCTATCTATCTATCTATCTATCTATCTATCTATCTATCTATCTATCTATCTATCTATCTATCTATCTATCTATCTATCTATCTATCTATCTATCTATCTATCTATCTATCTATCTATCTATCTATCTATCTATCTATCTATCTATCTATCTATCTATCTATCTATCTATCTATCTATCTATCTATCTATCTATCTATCTATCTATCTATCTATCTATCTATCTATCTATCTATCTATCTATCTATCTATCTATCTATCTATCTATCTATCTATCTATCTATCTATCTATCTATCTATCTATCTATCTATCTATCTATCTATCTATCTATCTATCTATCTATCTATCTATCTATCTATCTATCTATCTATCTATCTATCTATCTATCTATCTATCTATCTATCTATCTATCTATCTATCTATCTATCTATCTATCTATCTATCTATCTATCTATCTATCTATCTATCTATCTATCTATCTATCTATCTATCTATCTATCTATCTATCTATCTATCTATCTATCTATCTATCTATCTATCTATCTATCTATCTATCTATCTATCTATCTATCTATCTATCTATCTATCTATCTATCTATCTATCTATCTATCTATCTATCTATCTATCTATCTATCTATCTATCTATCTATCTATCTATCTATCTATCTATCTATCTATCTATCTATCTATCTATCTATCTATCTATCTATCTATCTATCTATCTATCTATCTATCTATCTATCTATCTATCTATCTATCTATCTATCTATCTATCTATCTATCTATCTATCTATCTATCTATCTATCTATCTATCTATCTATCTATCTATCTATCTATCTATCTATCTATCTATCTATCTATCTATCTATCTATCTATCTATCTATCTATCTATCTATCTATCTATCTATCTATCTATCTATCTATCTATCTATCTATCTATCTATCTATCTATCTATCTATCTATCTATCTATCTATCTATCTATCTATCTATCTATCTATCTATCTATCTATCTATCTATCTATCTATCTATCTATCTATCTATCTATCTATCTATCTATCTATTTTCCCATAAATTATCATTTCTGGGTATGGGACCACGATATCTCTCACGAATCTCGTAATTCTGATTCGAGTTTGGGGTTGCCCCCTGCCCGAAAAAATTTTGGAAACCTCTTTCACTTCGATTTTGATTTTTGCTTTGTTCGATCTCCTGTTTGGCTTTGTTTCCCTCTAAAGCTATTAATAGATCTATCATGGCTGCAATGGTTGTGGGTTTTGCTATTATTAAATAATGTTGGACAGTTTCAGGAAAGTGCGTAGTGATTAGATTAATGAGTTCTGTTTCTCTCATGGGGGGTCCAACATCTTAGACTTGCGAGCAACATTCATAAAATAATTTACCATTGACTGGTTTTTCTTGGGATCGTATTTGCCATTACTTAATTCCAGTCGAATACTAGCTTGCCTACCGGCACCCCAGTATCGATTTAAAAACAAATCTACAAAGGTCTACATCTTCCGGCGGACCGCGCCATAGCCGAGTGGTTAGATCACTCGCTGGGGCGGGTTTCCTCCGGGTTCTCCGGTTTCCCCCGCCATGTCATTCCACTGGTGCTCCATCTTCATTCCATTCCTGCAATGCTGTATGTAGTAAGAGCAGGCGTTAAACACTATATAAAAAATATATTTATTCGATATCGAGATTTTACCGGAAATATTTTATAACACCCCAGTAATATAAAAAAAATTAAAAAAAAAAATTCACATATTATAATACTAAGCAACTAGGTGCCATACACGTGTACGACAAGTTCTGGAATGCGTAGCCTCGTGTTAATGGTCAGAAGTGGAGCGCGTTAGAAATATAAGGAACTTTATTGAGGCTAACTGGTTTCACTATCATTTGCGTGTGTCTGCTGTTTTTACTTTCTCTATTACATAAAGTAGAGGAAGTATTGTATTCCACCCAAAAAGTCGATGTCGAGATTTCACCGGAAATATACATTTTGAGGCGCCTGGATAAAAAAATAGCACTTTTAGAAAAAGTTCTGTGTGTGTATATCTGTCAGTCTGCGTGTGTGTGTCTGTGTGTGTGTGTGTGTGTGTGTGTGTGTGTGTGTGTTTGTGCGTGCTCGTGTGTGTCTTTCAGTCTGCGGACAGTATACTCTCAGCATAATGAGGAAGCGTAAGGAGTCAGTGAAGTATCATACTTGCTGCAGGTTCAACACCCTATGAGGGCGAAACATGAAGATTTTCAAGAAAATTCCCCCAGCTGCCCAAACTACTCTTGCACAAATCCTGTAACGATAGACCTATTTTCTTAAAATGGCTCTAGCCATGTAAATAAGATATATGGCAGATAAAATGTGTGTACTCGTATACCTTGGGTATATGTCTTGAATGCTATATGCTCAGTTAGTCGGTCTGGGTAGTTCAGTTGGTTAGACGCTGACCTACTGTCCCCAAGGTCGCGGGTTCAAACCCGGCCCATGCCGATGGTTTTTAAGTGTGCTTAAAAACGACAGCTCCATGTCAGTAGATTTACTGGCATGTAAAAGAACCCCTGCGGGACAAAATTCCAGCACACAGGCGACGCTGATGTGATCCTGGCAATTGACAGCGTCGTTAAACAACACAATAATTTATTTAATTTATTTAGCTCAGTTAGTTACATTACTCGCTCGCCAGGAGAGAACATCTGATTCCTCTAACAAATGCGATTGACTGTCCATAGATGGCTCTACCAGAAATATGTTAAAGAGGGAAATAAAAGTCTTAATTATTTACGAGGTTTTGTGGCAAATTGTGACCATGTTCCATTGCAATAATTAAGAGTTCATATAGTTTACTTCCGCGCAAGCAAGCTTGCTTCGTCGTGTAGTGTAAAAAGTTATGGAGCGAATAAATAAGTGATGATGAGGAGGGAATCTTCTGAAGTAGAAATATATACCGACTTTTAAAACCAAATACGTGGTCGTTGCAATAAAAATCGGAAGGATATTATGTTATCGATGTATGCAATTCGTATTTGCTAATTTTGGTGTTGTACATATAACAAATATATGTTTTATGACACCTTGGAGTAACAAATTATTCAAAGAAGTATCCTACCACGAATAAACGTATGTTAGATTACTGCGTATAACACAAAAGTATTTCGGGAAAAAATTCCGAGTCTGTTTCAAGAAAACTCAAAATATAGATAGTATTGTTATGATAGTGCACGCAAAATATTACTTCCTGTCGCATGCTTTAAATAGCAGTCATTGCTTTTAGGTACCCTGTTGAGAGAAAATGGACAGCTTCTTAAATCGCATACTTCCAGTGAAATCTTGGTATAGGACCTTTGAGTGAAATACAGTGCCACTATAAGTAACCAGCAGGGAAAATAAACGGTGTAATATTTTAAAATGATATCTTATAATTTCGTTCTACCCTGGCCTAACTTAGAATAATTTCATACGCCATTAGATTTCCTGGAAACATAGGTAACCATTCAACCAGAGGACATTTTATCTCTTACCACAAAATAAAAATATTTTAGTCTTGGGGTGACTAAAATCTCTGTAATCGACTTGTAATACAGGTCGGTTTAAGGTTGAAGTAAACATTTGATTAAGGATATTAAAGTAACATTTCAGTACGTCTCCTAAGAAAAAAGTGAATTAAAGTCGTCCGCCATGGTCTAGGGGTAACATGCCAGTCTCTGGTCCCCGAGGTTGCGGGTTCAATCCCGGCTTGTCGTGACTTCATGAGAATGATATGGAATTTGAAAGACGGATGTATTTGCACACATTTTAACATTTGACTATTTCTTTAGTATTCCGTATCTCTATTGCACCTACATCGAAATACATAATCAAAGTATTTCTGCAAAACTTGATCTTGAATTAATGTAATCCTCTGTAGAAGAGTGGATTGAGAAAACAGCGTGAATGTATCACGTATTAATTTGTGTTTTCATGAAATCCACAAAATTAAACCAAGTGAAAGGACACTTTACTGCCAAATTATCAGTTCTCGTTAAATTTGCTAAATATAAAAATATAACTATATAAATATTAAAAAATACCTTTGTTAGGCCGTTATTGAACCATCATGGCAGTTTGTAAAACATCGTGGGGACAAGTGTGAGAAAGTTATACAAACTATGTGAGAATTATCCAACTTTGGCTATCGAGACAGCAGAGTTTACAGATGTCTACATTAAGTATAAACTCCGTGCTCAGTAAAGGTTAAAAATAGGAAAGTTGAGTACAGGCCTGGAAAATCAAGGAGAAGTAAAAAACCAGTGCAGTTCAGTGTGACAAATTTGTTAGGTGTGCAGTGTGTTGAAAAGTTTATAACTTCTTGCTCATAAATCGGCCACCTACACTCAAGAAAGTGCTCGCGTTTGTCAACGATGACCCCGACCTTCTTACATACAAACAGTTGCTTGACATTGGGCAGGCAATGATAGCTCCAGGCTCCACGTAATTACGAATGCAATGCCGATGCTGCTCCAATCAAAGCGAGAAAGCTTAGGGTTACACCTTTAGACATTGTTTACATAAGGACCAATAATCCTTTCGATTAGGGGAGTCCAGTCACAGCCGCCGCAGAGACAACATGGCAGGAAGAAAGAAGAAGCGAGCCGCCGCAGCAGTCCAAGGAGCCTCCGAAGAACCTTCTGGGGAGACTGAAAACGCCAGCGCCGTCCCTGCCTCACAGCCAGCCTCCTCGCCAACTCCATCTCCATCTACGCCGCCTGACCAAGGTATCTCAGCCTGCGACACCACGCCGACACCAACCACCCACCGCACACAGTCGACACAGCCAGAGGTTGAATATCGAACGTCTACAGAGAGTCATCCTAACCTCACGAGGCTGCAGAGTTACAGCGCAGTTGTGCGCGGAGTACATCGGCAGCTTCCGGACTCTCTCCTCCTCAGCGCAGCCCGGCGTCGCTGGCCTTCTCTCATGAAAGCGACGCGGATCATCACAGCCAGAGGACCGTCGCCGCTGGTGCGCCTGGAGTTCTGGGATGGGGCGGACTACCATGCTGCTTTGACGGACGGGCTTCCTGCACTCGGGCAGGTGCTCCCAATTGAGGCTAGGCGTGGTGTACGCCCTATTCCCTGCAGACGCTGCTGCCAGTACGGTCACACCGCCGACGTCTGCGCCGACGCCCCACGCTGCCACTACTGTGGCGCTGGCACCTTCACCACAACCTGCACCAGCCACGACCTGACACGTCGCCCCGTGCAACTGCACTGGCCACTTCACGGGCCAGGCGGCGTGCCCCAGGAACCCACGCCGACAACCGCCTGCAGTTTACAAGTTGCCTACGCAACAACCACTCTCCGCCTCGCAGACCTTCACCGTCACACATCAACATACCACGACCAACCGCCAATCCGCCGACCAACACGACGCTGCAGACAACCAACTTCTCACCGCTGTACTCCACAACACCGCCGCACTACAGAAGATACAAGACACACTCCAGAATCTCACCGACCGGGTTGCAGCATGGGAGACAGCCCTGACTCACGCTCTCGAGGACGTTAAGGATGCCACCCATAACCTGCAAACAACGCTACCTGCCACAGTTCATCAAGACAACAATAGCCTCCGAGACCACTTCAACAAGAAGCTGGAGAAAGTGGTCACTTACATCAACGACTCACGCATTCACAAGGTCCATAAGACATTAGAAGAAATTCTACAAGGACACACATCATCACTACAGGATTCACTTACTCAGATTTTGAATCGACTGACACTCCTCAGACCTCCAATCGGTCCTTCAGTACGACCCGATTTCCCCCCAAACCGCAGGTCAGTATCAGGGCAACGTCATTACACTTGACCTGCCTAAGCCAACGACCCGACTTTAACTTTACCCACAATCATCCGGTTTGCTTCGGCGGTACCGCACTAACTCCACCACTGTACAAATAAACAGAGTCACCCCAGAAATATAATTAGTTAAGTAGGGGGAAAAAAAAAAAAAAAAAAAAAAAAAAAAAAAATAAAAAAAATCGATGAAACCGGTATAGTTACGCTGCTTGTTCCCCGAGAGAGAACATTTGGTTGGGAAAAACTGAGTGCTAATCATACAGTTGGTTAGCTAGAGATGGCCCTACTCGTAGGTTAACGGGTGAAGTAAAAATATTAACGATTTACGAGGTTTTATGGCAAATTTCAACCATGTTCCATGGTATTTGTTCACCAGGGGCTGAATCATGCCAATTATCAGTTGTCACAGGAGCTCAATATGCGTATAAATATTCCTTGTCTGTTGCAGTGATTTGAAAAAAATCACACTTTCCGATGTCGAACTACTGGAAAAAAGTATGCATGACTAGACTAAAAAATCTGATGTGTTGCACTCACACGACTTTCTCTACTCTTGTACTAACCATTCTTACAAACTCTTATTCCTATATCTTCTTCGTGTTAGTTAAAATAAACATTTGTACAAATTATCTTATTGCTTATTTCCTTGTAGGTACAAGGGGAATATTGGAATACAGTAGGCTTTGTGCGATAGTCAAATCGTTTAAAGCTTTGAGATTCCGTTCTCTTTGTACACGTAACATATAAAAAATGAACAACGATGACCCAATTCATGAAAGTTCCAAGTTTTCCGAAAGTCACACACATAACAAGGTATATCTCCGAAATGTTCACCCTACAAGAAAATTTATTGAGACATAAATTGTGTATTTTAGCAAGATCTACATTTTTTGTATAGTATAATTTGGTCTATCTCTAACGGTTTACCAGTTATGCAAAAGTCGTCCAGAGTAAATACGACTACAGGGGCTATAGCCAAAAAATTCAAGATATACATTTCATTTGTCATAAAAATATCTCAAACTTATGACATTTTAATCAAAATCGTTAGAGCCATTTTCAAGAAAATCAAAATTTTCGAAAAATTTTCCATGTAAAGGGTAGTTTAGGGTGGGGCTATTTTCTTCAAAATCTTCGTGTCACATCCTTGAACGACATTAAACTTAAATACCAACTTTGGTTTTTAACCGACTTTTCGTTTTTGAGCTATGCTGTCCACAGTGACAGACACACAGACACACACACACGGACCTTTTTCTAAAAATGCTTTTTTTGGATTCAGGGGGCCTCAAAACACGTATTTCCGGTGAAATCTCGACTTCGAATTTTTGGGTGGAATACAATACTTCCCCTACTTACCAGTAGAGAAAGTAAAAAGCATTGTAAGCATGAAACGTGGACCGTGGCTGATAAAGCAATGGGGAAGATGTCCAAAGAACCAAAAGTGAAGAGGAGAGTGCTAAAAAGAAACAGGATAAGGAAGCCTAAAAGGGAGATAGGTATTTTCCTGCAGCTTCGTAAAATTCGAAAAGTAGTATTAGAAAATGTAAGCCCTTTCGTTTCACTCTACTGAAAAATTATATTTTCCATACTTCATGCACCATTTTCTCGAAAGCCATTCAAGCTACACAGATGAAATTTTGAGGATTATTGTATGAATCTGCAATGAATTTTATGCTAACAATATTTCAGTTTTTAAGTGATGGAGGTTTTATACAATATTATATATATATATAGGATGTATCAAAATTAGATCGACTAACTTTGGGAGCTGAGAGACAACATTATTTTAAACAGCTTTTCTTAATGATTTTTTTAGCTGCGCTGCTTCTATTAAGCCCCAAACTGGTTAATGTCATGAAACACTGCCTCCCACCCAGTTTAAGTATTTACGGCAAACTCAACAATGTAAATTAGTATAGCATTTACCTTAGTAAGACACACGACAATCTTAACACAAGAAACAAACACAGAGCACATAAACAAAACACAAAGACCTCATTATTTACAGTTAATCACAGCTTTACTATTCAAAGTAAATGTTGGAACGCACACCCATTATGATTAACACAGAGTGCATCGGTGCGCCATATTCTGCCGTACTGTCGCAAAGATACTAGACATTTCTCTGGTTTAAAAGTTTATCGGTCTAATTTTGCTGTTGTTGACACTTATTTTCTTATTAATAGGTGTTTCATCTAAACATTTTAATAACCTTTGCAATGACACGTTATCGTATGCGTTTATTAAGTCTACAAATAATACATTTACTCTTCTAGCATATAATTTATACATTGAATTAAGTCGGCTAATACCTCTATAATTATTACATTGTGTTAGTTTTTACTTTCTCTAATATGTATAGTAAGTAGGGAAGTATAGTATTCGACCCAAAAATTCGATATCGAGATTTTACCGGAAATATTTTTTATATAGTATTTAACGCCTGCTCTTACTATATACAGCATCGCAGGAATGGAATGAAGATGGAGCACCAGTGGAATGAGATGGCGGGGGAAACCGGAGAACCCGGAGGAAACCCGCCCCAGCGATCTAACCACTCGGCTATGGCGCGGTCCGCCGGAAGATGTTTTGAGGCTTCCTAAGTCCAAAAGATACATTTATAAAAATGCGCACGCACGCGCGCACTCAAAAATGAAGGTAAACATAGAAATGTAGGAGAAATATAATTTAAAAAATAAATACAAGCATATAAGTCCAAAGATCTGGCGCGCACCTAACGGAGGGTAAAATAGCACATATTGGATGGTAATCATAGGCTGTTGGGAATAAGACGACAGGAACTGGCAAAGAGACAAGAGAGTGGAAACGCCTAATTGATCCTCCACCTTGAGAAAAGCAACACTGCAATGTACCTACCAGCATATCAGGTTTTGAGCACCATGCCACAATATGCTTAAGTGCATTGCTGTTACTGCTTTGTTGTAATTAGCTGGAAATGCGTCAGATGGCAGTGACGTAAGAAAAAGACAGATGCCGGTAGCGAGCTGCTTCTAACCCCCGTGGTGTATAAACAAGATATTCCCTTCTGCTTGTGGCAACCTGCTACCTAATTACAAACACATAATAAAATTAACGCTTGCGCCTCCCCTTCAACTGCAACATCAACAAAAAGATTCCCTTCTCCGTCTGCTACTACATCTGTTATGAATCCCATAACTCCAATTTCTTTTGCTTGCTTCGTCACATTCACTTTCTTGTTCCTTTCCTTTAATTCTTGTCTGGGTCCTTCTTTACACTGGTTTTACAACTAAACATTTATTTAAAAATTCACACGCTTTCTCTTTCCAATATCGTTTACCTTTATACCTATAGCTCCTATCAGCTTATTCTTACAAATATTCAACCGTGGACATAGTACAGAAGGCATTTAACTATGTATGTATGTAAGATTTACTGAATTCCTAAATGAAACAAAAAAGTATTTTTCGAGAAATGTCCCTGTGTATTTTTTCCTTTTTTTAACTGAGCTTTTATTAGCGGACGATCTATATTGGATGTGAAAAACCGATTAATTTTGCTCAGATGCGCCTTAGTTAGGTTTAAGATTCCCTTAGCGCTGTATATCTATTCTACCAGACCACCGGCTTCACCTCCCTTCCAAAGGAAGCCATACCAAGTATTTTCATGTCCAAAAAAGTGCATCGCAATCCACACAGTTTTAAGCCTCCGACCTGTGTGTGAGTGTGTGTGTGTGTGTCTGGGCCTGTGTGTGTGTGTGTGTGTGTGTGTGTGTGTGTGTGTGTGTGTGTGTGTGTGTGTGTGTGTCAGTGTGTGTGTGCGCGCGCGCGTCGAAAGGAAGATAGCGAAGCAGTTACTGATGACTGTTGGTTGATCATATCGTCAGTCACCTGTTTGAGAGACAGAGACAATGAAGACATATAAAGGAGTGAGTCAAGGTTACGAGACGAAAATAGTTGTGAGTTTTAATATTACAAAATACTGTAGACTGTGTTAACGTCAGTAAAAAATAACTGTATTTGTGTAATTCGATTGAACTTTTGTCGCTTTTGTCACTATAGTTTTTGGTTTGTAGTCTAAACAGCTTATACTTTCCGCAACGAAGAAGCCTGTCATTTAAACCCTACTCTGACAATGCTTACAAATGGTTATCTGCATAAACATAAAGAAGATAGAAACATGAATGAATAGTTTATGCAGGAGTGGATAAAAAAGATAATCTGTCACATATCAAATTTTAAGTTTCTTTACTACCAATAGTAAAATAGAGGAAGTATTGTATTCCACCCAAAAATTCGATGTCGAAATTTCATCACCGGAAATACCTTTTGAAGCCCCCTGAATCCAAAAAAGTGTTTTTAGAAAATGGTCCGTGTGTGTGTGTGTGTGTCAGACTGTGGACAGCGTAACTCAAAAACTAAAAGTCGGTTAAAAACCAAAGTTGGTATTTAAGTTTAATAGATTTTAAGACTGCAACACGAAGATTTTCAAGAAAATTGCTGTACCCTAAACTAACCTTTACATCGCAAATTTTTCGAGAATTTTTATTTCCTCAAAAATAGCTCTAATGATTTTATGCAGCTAAAAGATTAGCCAACTCTTAATCTAAAAAAAAAAAAAAAAATGATTGCAAAATATTAGTATAAAAAATCAGAAAATAAAAGCTGGGAACTAACAAACATTCAAACAGTAATTCCTGAGTATCCTCGAAAAACAGCAGTTGCAACCTTCAGGTTGATTACAGGACATGATTGTCTGGAAAAACATTTAAACAGAATTGGGATATCTTCTTCACCATTCAATATTATTAATGGATAACGGCACCTTATTATTTAAGGTTCTGTTGCACTTACTAACTAAACCCCGGCGCGACAGCCCATGAAGGGACAAGGCCTACCGCACAGCCGCTGCGTCCCCCACCTCTGCCCACTACAGGCATCATTGGTGAGGTGCAGTACTGGAGGGTGGGACGTGGTCAGCGCCCCGAGCCCTCCCGGCCGGTTATGCGGTCTTCTAGACCTGGGGCCCCTACTTCTCTATCAAGTAGCTCCTCAATTGGTCCCCCCGGGACCTAACGAGGCTGAGTGCACCCCGTGCCAAACCTCCCAGAGGGGATAAAATCCCCATGCTGGTACCGGGGATCGAACCCGGGTCCTCCGCGCCAGAGGCAAGCGCGCTACCAACTGCGCTACGGAGGCGCTCTTCTGTTGCACTTAAAATAATTATTATTACTACTGGTATTTTATATTCAAAGCAGATTCGAAATAATGTTATTCCCGTGTATCCTGTAAGTTCAGTCTAGGCACAGTATCTATCTACATTGATTTGTATAAATTGCTTTTGAGATACATAGCGTGAAATTACTGACTGATACTACTACCAGGAAATCCACATATTTTTTAGCACTTCTATGTGGGAATTTGTATCTTTTTTCGCGGACCGGAAATTTATTTCCGTTTTCGTGTTCTATTTGGGATTGCAGATTGATTACATTGAAATAGTGGGGACAAATGCATGACCGCATGCTGTTGGAAATGACAATTAACGGGAAAGATCTGACGTAGACCACATGGGAAAACACACATTTCCAATGATTACCAGTTCGGTTTTTCCTAATTTCCAAAAATGTGAACCACATCCGTTTACAGCGAGAGTAGTATGTCCCTACGCAGCCCAGCGCAGCGCACTCACCGGAAAAGGGAAAATGTCAAATCAAAATATATCACGATATTTAAGAGAGAGAGAGCAAAAAACTGAGGCTTACATAATTGTGTTGTAAAGGTTTACGCACTCATACTAAACAAATAATTCTATTTAGTGTAATGTTATCGTCAAAACCATTAATCAGAGAGCAAAACTTTGCCATTTCTGCGATATTCCGTATTATTGGTTTTAAATTTCAACTACTTAATTCTTTTCTACAAATCTTTATATTGACTAAGAGAAAGTCGATGGAAAAATCTGGTGTGTTGCACTCACATTACTTTTTCCACTCGTATACTAATTATTCTTCTTCTTCTATCTTCTTCGTGTTAGTCGAGATAAACATTTGCAGAAATTATCTTATTGCTAATTTTATACGTGCAAGGGGAATATATCAAATATTTTAAAGCTAGTCGCTATATGAAAGCTTTGAAATTTCGTGCTCTTCGCAAGGCCAGGAGATAAGGAGGTGGGTAATTTGATAAAAGCTAAGTATTACAAAATTCACACAAATAACAAATAAATAATACCAGTGAAAAGTTTCACTCCACAAAAAAAAAAAAAAAAAAAAAAAAAAAAAAAAAATCCATTTGGGCATAACTTGTGTGCTTTAACGGGTTCTACTTTTTTGTATACCATACGGTTTATTAGTTATGCAAAGGTTATCAAGAGTAAATAGGATTACATGGGCTATTTGGCATAAGAATATCTTAAACATATGTCATTTTAATCAAAATCGTTAGAGGCATTTTAAGAAAATCACAATTTTCGAAACATTTTCCATGTAAAATGTGAGGAAGTTTTCTTCAAAATCTTCGTGTAGCATCCTTGAAAGACAAACTTAAATGCCAAGTTTGATTTTTAACCGACTTTTCGTTTTTGAGTTATGTTGTCCACAGACTGACATACACGCACGCACGCACGCACACACACACACACACACACACACACACACACACACACACAAGAACCTTTTTCTAAAAATGTTTATTCAGGGGACCTCAAAACATACTATACTTTACTATACGTAGGCGAGAAGGTAAAAATAAGCATGTGTATTTTGTTGAAGAGTGGGTAGAGAAATTTACGTGAGTACAACATGAAGGGTTTTGTTTTTCCAAAGAGTTTGCCATTCTCCGTTAACTATAAAATGTTAGGTTTTAGAGGCTTTTGTCTCGGAATATACTTGCATGCCGTAAAGTGATGGCTTCTTAAAGGTCTTCTGCGCTTAAACATAGTGTTTTAAATGAACTGCTTGGAGAACATGAATACATTTATATCCTCAGAGTGTACGTACTTGATATTGGCTTCTTTGTTTCACGGAGCCACCCTCCCTCCGGTTTTGAAGGGATGGATAGCATAATCCTGTAAAGGAGTTGCTTGAAACTGCAGCCCCTTATCCCACGTTACGAGCCGATAAATTGTGCACTATAATGGTCCTTGGTATGACACCGAGCGTGGTGGAGGAACAGTAAGAAGCCAACATGATGACACACCTAGCAGATCTTAGAGGGCGCTGCAGAAAAGGAGTTCGTTAAGTTTTAAGGCCACTGTTCTTCTCTTTCCATTAGAGCACGTTAAGGGGTTTAAAAAATAACGAGAGATGTAGAGTGAGGAGAAAGTTTGATGGATGCAGAGACTTAGACACACACACACACATATACACACACACACATACACACACACACACACACACACACACACAGAGAGAGAGAGAGACATACACCCACACACATAGACACACACACACACAATTCATTGCCCTCCGCTGTTTTACCCCTCCTGATCGTGGCTGCTTGCTTGCACTGCCTATATAGAACCCGTAATTTCGTATTCTTTTGTTGTATTCCCCTCCCCTTACTTTCAACCTAAGTTTGCAGATTCAAAACCGTATTTTGTGCCTCCCGTTCTACCTTTCTCTAATGCATCGTGAATTATTTAGCAACTGCGAGAAAGAAACCTTAAACCGAAGGAAGAAAATATGAATGAAGGGACAGAAAAAATGTATAAACCATTCTCAAAGGTTGTGCGGCAGTTCTGTGCTAATAGCAGAGTGATATAAGAATAAAAATATTTATACCTATTATTCTTATTATGGGTTCATTATCATCCCTCAATAACTGACAGAGTGACAATAATAGCACTGTCTTTTAATAATGGATTCCTTACAGCACGTTGTGTTTGTGATGTGACTTTATGCAAACGCGATAAAAATCGTTCATTTCATTTAAGCAAACATATTAAAGATAATGAATATGAGGTAACATACCATCTTAATGGCGACTTAAGTCTCCGGCTTTTATCTTAACCAACTATAAGGCCAGTACATGAAATTAGTCGTTCTTACATTCGTCTATACCATATCTGTGTATCGGACAGGATTGGAAAGGGTAGAATGAGACTGAAAAATCCAATGCCATAACCGGGATTTGAACCACAAATGCGAGTGAATGGAGAATTTAATGTCATGTCGGCAAGTTGGCATGGTAGCTTAGTGCTTAGAGCAGCTGAACGGTAATCGGTAGATTGGTGAGAAAATTAATAACAAGGAAACATTTTCTATGTAAAGGGAAATTTAGGCTGGGGAAGGCACTGTACTTAGATTACAAGTTCGGTATTAAACTGAATTTTTGTTTATAAGTTATATTATTATTCATATATTTCCAATTATCTACATTTAAAAAATCTGATGTGTTGCACTCACATGACTTTCTCTACTCTTGTACTAACCATTCTTACAAACTCTTATTCCTATATCTTCTTCGTGTTAGTTGAGATAAACATTTGCAGAAATAAATTGTGTGCTTTGCAAGATCTACGTTGTTCTATATTAAGATTTGGTCTATCTCTTACGGTATACAAAAGTCATCCAGATTAAACAGGACTACATAGGCTATAGCCAGAAAATTCAAAATATTCGTTGCATTTGCCATAAACGTATCTTAAACATATGACATTTTAGTCAAAATCATTAGAGCCATTTTCGAAAAAACTGAAAGTTTTCAAAAAATTTTTTATGTGAACGGTGCGCACGCACACACCTTTTTGTAAAACTGCAGGGGGCTTCAAAACATATACTTCGTGTGAAAACTCTACATCGAATTTTTGAGTGGAATACAACACTTCCTCTACTTGCTAAAACTAGTAGAGAAATTAAAAAGGAGACAAGCAATTGCAATAACTACAGAGGAATTAGCCTTGTTATACAATTTATGCAAAAGTAATTAGAACAAATAAAATAGCAGAAGTTTTGCATTAAATGAGCAACATGGTTTCCGAAAAGGTAGATAAGATTATGGGACAAACCTTGCTGCTGCTGCTACTGATGATGATGATGATGATGATGATGATGATGATGATGATGATGATGATGATGATGATGATGATGATGATGTTATACCGCTCACACATACACACACGTGGACGAGTTTTCATTTTTTCGAGTCAGGAAGTCTCAAAGTCTATATTTCCAGTAATATCTGTTAACGAACTTTTGGGTAGAATAATTTTCATGTTTTCTACCATAATGATTATGGTGCGTATGCATCAATAGCAAAGCTATAACTCAGCAGATCCATTGAAAGGACAAGCAAATGCTACGGAATGTGCTGGTCACTTGTCATTTCGTCCACTCACTCAACTTGATGGAAGATGATCATGTCATCTTGGAGTAGCTGAGTCAATCTGAGGAAGGAGTGAGGGGATATGTATGTACGTGTAATGGACAGTGGGCCTAACGATACTAGGGAGGAAGGGGCTTGTGCCACTTGACTGAAAAAGGGAATTTCCCCTGGATGCATTTCCTCTGTCATCAGCCTTCGTCCTTCCCTCTGGCTTCCACTACAAAATGGATCACGGAGATTGCATTAGTTTCTAAGGTTTTTTCGTAAATGGATTTGGAGCTATAGCTGATTATATTTAGTGCATTGACCGGAGCCCAATTTTGTAAGGTCTTAGCAGAAGAGAGAGCCACAAATTGCAATTCTGTTTGTGCGGCTTTGGTGCTAAATAGTGGATATGATGTGATTAGTGACCTAGTGGTCACGTGGATCGCGTCCCCAGTTGTATTTGTGTGGTCGACGACAGCTATCTCACAAGGTTTCAGATAAGGAAATCTGCAAATGTGTGCTGTTTTAATTTTCATGTTATCAAGCTCCATTAATCATATTAAAAATAATCGTTTTATAAAGAATTGATAAGGAAATAAATGTAATAAACAACTTCCATGTGTTAAATTCAATGCAGAGTTGCAGTTTTCCTATAAGGGTAAAATTCGATGTCGAGATTTACACATATATGTACTTAATCATATTTCCAGACTTCAGCCAGGATGGGTAACAATCCTGACTAAAAAGCATTCCTGACCACTAGCTGAGAATCGAACCTGGATTTGGAAGCTAGCATGCTAACCACTAGACCACAGCGAAGTCTCACTACAGTTATAATTGAGCAATGAGAGGAAAGAAAAGAAAAACTTCAACAGACAAGAATGTGAGTGGGGCTGGAAAAAGTGACTCATCTGAACGTCCAGTGAAGAAGCAAAACTGACCCTAATACAACACTAGGGAACCTTGGTTATCTTAATAGCAAATCTATTGCATTTGAGAACAAAAGCCTACACACAAATTGTGTGTTCCTGCGGCGAAATGACCGTGACGCATGCGCTGTAAACTTTAATGATGACCAAACTTCTCCAAATAATAACACTGAAAGGTTTTTGTGCATTATTTAGAAGCTTAAAGAGATTTCAAGCAATTCGTTTGCCGGGAGCTTAAGTAAATATTTGCCTTATTTTTAATTCTGAATTCCGCTCATTGTAATAAAATATAACCCTTCAGACCACATAACTCAGGGAATGAATATATGTAAGGGAAAAGAAGAACATAGTGATGTGCGACTTTCACATGACTTTCTCTAGTATTCTTATAAAGATTAATGTTTTTATCTACCTCACGTTAATCATATACACATTTACAGAAATACTTCTATTACGTAATAATTCGCTTAGATACAATGATCATATGGCACTAGAGTAGTCAAATTTTAAGAGTTCAAATTCTATTGCATTTGCATGAGCATGGGAGAAAATGAGTAACGACGTCCCATTTGAGAAAATTATTAGTATTGTATAATTTACACAAATAACAAGGAATATCACAAAACTGGTTAATTTAAATAAATTGTGTGCCCTAGTGAGCTCAGAATTGTTGTGTGTAATAAGACTGTCATTAACCTGAAGGGGTCTCCATTCTAAGCCCTCGAAACGTAATGGAAAAATCAAGAGGCTATGAATATCGATCTTCATATGTTTGAAATAATTAACTTGACAATAAGGAAGTCAAGAAGGCTTATTATAGCGTCATCTAAAGCAATAGATATTACATTGTGGCGTGATTATTTAATCAAGTTTACTATAAAGAGCGATATACATAATAAAATACATTCTGATGCAAACTTAGTGCAACTTAGTGCAAACTTAAGAAAAGATAAGTATTAATTCAAAATAAATAACAACAAATATATCAGAAATAGTTAAATTCACTAAAAGAAAAAAAAAAGCAAGAATAAGAATTAATCGGTTTAAGCATTATATAATAGTTATACAGAATATAGAGTCCCTCAAAGGCACCACCAGAAAATACCAGAATACATCTCAACTTTCCGTGTAAAGAATGCAAGGATTTGGGATGGATGAAATTTTTAAAAATCTTTGTGCGACATTCCTGGAAGATACTGAACTTAAATACCAAGTTTTCGTATTTGAGAGAATTTCGGTTTTTCTAAGTGTGCAGTTCACAGACACTAACATACATATTTTATTAAAAAATGTGCATTTAGAGATGTCAAAACGTATATTTCCGATAATTTCGGTGTCTAATATTTAGCGAAATGAAAAACTTTCTCTGCTTGCATAAGTATATAGTAGAAAAACTAAAAACTAAAAATATGCTAAAACTATTTTCGCAAAAATTTATTTCAATCGAGCTAAAGCTTGAAGGTAATAATAAGAAATTTAAAATTCATATTTCTTTTGCCATAAAAATATATTTAACATATAGCATTGTAATTAAAATCGTTAGTCATTTTTGAGAAAACCAAAAGTGCTGAAAGGTTTTCCGTGTAGAGAGTAGGTTAAGGAGGAGGAATTTTCTTGAAAATCTTCCTGTCTTCTTCTTTATCTAATTACCCGCCCCTTATGCAGGGTTTACAACCCCTAGGACTTACAAGACAGTGCCTAGGGTCAGATGCATGTCGGGGAGCAAACGAACCTACTTTTCGTGTGGTCGTTTTTCTGTCTCAGGGGATGTTAGTGGGTGGTGAAGAACTTAGAAATTCAACACATTTTTTTCTAGTTTTTAATTTTAGGCTGTGTTTAGGAGTATATTTCATATTAGCGCCCTTATATACTGGTGTATATTTAGAAACATATGTTCGAGTTTTAACATACTGGCTTACTCGCAGGTTGCACTAATGAACCTCTCAGATACGTGCAAGACAGAGACATCTCAATTAATGGTTTCTGGTAATTCGAGCATGTTCGTATGTTATATGCTTGCAACATAATTATTTACCCACTTTGAAGGGGTGGATGCGCCTCACTTAGGCTTGTAAACTGATTGTTTTCCAGCGTATAATCATGCAAGGGGAGCGTGATTGATGAAGAGGGTGCTGGGGAAGAGGGTGGGCTTGTTGGTAATAATAATACCAGTGTGTACACATAATGTTACCGCAATATCACCCGCGAACAGGAGGGCAGGGTTATCAGATTGGCACTAGCCCAGGGGGCCTCCAAAGCCTGAATCATCTTCTGTAATTACATTCCTTCAGGCGAGGAAAAAAAATCGCCCCTTGCTGTTGGATCTTCCAGATATATCGGACAAATATCGGAAGTTCATCCCATTCTTGTCAGCATTATTGAAAGGGACTCTGATTGATGCAGTCGTAAATAACTGCACTAGATGCTTATATTGCCTGGGAGGCTAGGCGTAAGTTGACTCAAACTTTGGAGCTTTGCTCCCGTTTTCTAACCTCACTTATGAAGTATGCTTCTGGGCAGCGTTACGCTATTCTCCTTTCTTCAGGAAAAAATGATATATGAACTACTAGCTTAAATACCCAACGTTGGTCGTGATTTGATGATTTTATCCCTACAACTTTTAGGCTTAGGTTGGATATTATAAAGAACCCAAAATAAATAAAGCACCGGAAAAGAACGAATGCACAGGAAAGAAAGCAAAAAGAGAAAGCTGTGTGAATGTAAGACGTTTCATTTTTATGTCAGTCATATGGAAAATCGTACGAGTTGTTTGTAGAAGAGTGAGTAGAGAAACAAGTGTGACTGTGTTTCACAAAAGAGAAGTGTGTGAAAATACCTTGTGAATATAATATGTGGCATTTCTATTTCAGTCAGAGAAAGTCGTATAAATTGCATGTTGAAGGGCCAGTATGTTAGTCTATGTCAAATTTAATTCATTTATATATCACCCAGTATTTCTCCGAAGAACAACAGACACTCCAAGTGCAGTGAAAATTAAGTTGTTTCACTTCTAAGTGAGGTTACGTGTCACGAAAATGTCAAATAACGATGGTTTTCGAACACAAATGCAAGTCCCATTCAATTT
Organism: Tenodera sinensis; assembly: GCA_030765045.1. Taxonomy (NCBI): domain Eukaryota; kingdom Metazoa; phylum Arthropoda; class Insecta; order Mantodea; family Mantidae; genus Tenodera; species Tenodera sinensis. The sequence goes on along the minus strand of CM060965.1, from coordinate 177,521,314 downwards.
AAAGTCTCCCCAGTAGGCGTCGAATTTTCTAGTGGATAAAAGGTTAAGACTTCACACAAAATATAAGTTCATGAACATAAATCTTAAATATTCTAGCAATAGCTTCTGATATCATTTTCATCCTGAATGACTTCCATAAACGGTAAACTGCAGCACATAAATACAATATTACTAAGTAAAAGAATGTAGATCCGTTGTTTTCGCTGGAGTTAACCTCCTCCAAGATATTCCTTGTTACTGGTTTTAGTTTTCAATAAGCATACTTCGGAAATACATGTCAAATGTCATTTTTTCTCTTCCTCCTGTAACTAGTACTTGGAACATTTGACTATTGGTTAAGGCTATTGCATTTCCATTGTATCTACAAGAAATGTGGAAGAATAAGTAAGATAATAGTTTATACAAGAGGGAGTAGAGAAAATCATTTGAATATAACTTACGGGTTTTTTCGCTGATTACACACCTAACCTTAGCTCCCGTATATTCGAATAAAATGTGCAGTCCATCTTATTTTCTCCATAGGTTGGAAATATACCTTACATTATTTTGCACCTTAGTCCTCCGAGTTTCCAAAGTTCAAACCAAACCATGCGATAGTTTCCCTCTCCCTCCTAATGAATATTTCACTCCCACGTGCTCTCTCTCACACACAATTTTCTTAATTCCGTCTTAAACGTATAGTATTCATTGCAATTGTCCACTTATGGATTTGTATATTTCAGTATCTACTCCCATTGGTGCTTGTTCGCTTTCTGCACTGAGCCGGAGCTCTCCCCACACACAACCTTCCTCTTCAGCGTTAGATCAGCACGCATATGGCAAAGCTTATGTCCATTTTTGTGTTCCCGATCGATTCAGACATGGAGATTATGTAGCAATAATTACGCACCACTACGTGCGTAGTCTAACCAGTTGGTTACCCCATAATCCCTCCTTGTCTTCCAGTTTCTGTTACCCACCCTGATGTACACAGCTCTTAGCATTTTGTCAATCATTTCACCTCGCACTGAGTGCTTTTGTGCTTGTTGTTTTCTGAGATCTTAAAAATACATCAAGTTTTATTTGCATTTTACAATCACCGATCATTACTTATGTGTTATTTGTAGAAATGAGAGTCGAAAATACACACTGAGGTTATTTTAAACACATACCAAAAAAAAACAAAAAAAAAAACAGTGTATTCATGGATCTAGTTTTAGACACTGACAAGGCTTTTGACAAGTTTTGGCTTCAAGGTTTGCTCTATTAAATGAAAATTCATCTTCCTGACACATACTGCACGCTGATCTTCCCAGTCTTATCTTCCCAACATAAGCTTCACTGTCAAAATTGAAAATTCTGTATCAACTTCTCACTTAACACAAGCTGATGTCCCACAAGGAAGTGATCTAAGTCCCATTTTGTACGACCATATATGTACCCACAATTTTTCCACATAAGTACCCAACAACATTGCATTGCTTCAGTTTGCTGATAACGTAGCTATTTTGAGCAAGAAAACATTTTAATACACTGCCACTGAGTTACAGAATCGAATGTTTGGAGAATCAAAATTAAACCAAAAATAATTATCTGATGTGTTGAAGTCATATGACTTTCTCTACTCTTGTACTAAACATTCTTACGAACTCTTATTCCTTTATCTTCTTTGTGTTAGTTAAGATAAACATTTGTACAAATTATCTTATTGCTTATTTCCTTGTAGGTACAAGGGGAACATTAGAATACAGTAGGCTTTGTCCGATAGTCAAATCTTTGAAAGCTTTGAGATTTCGTTCTCTTTGTACACTTAACATATAAAAAATGAACAGCGATGCTCCATTTCACGAAAGTTTTAAGTTTTCCGAAACTCACACACATAACAAGGAATATCACCGAAATGGTTCACTCTAAGAAAATTTATTTCGACATAAATTGTGTATTTTAGCAAGATCTACATTTTTTCAACAGTAAGATTTGGTCTATCTCTAACAGTTTACCAATTATGCAAAAGTCGTCCAGAGTAAATAGGACTACAGGGGTTATAGCCAGAAAATTCAAGATATACGTTTCATTTCTCATAAAAATGTCTCAAACATGAGACATTTTAATCAAAATCGTTAGAGCTATTTTCAAGAAAATAAAGTTTTTCGAAAAATGTTCCATATAAAGGGTAGTTTAGGGTGGGTCTATTTTCTTCAAAATTTTCGTGTCACATCCTTGAAAGACATTAAACTTAAATACCAACTTTGGTTTTTAACCGACTTTTCGTTTTTGAGTTATGCTGTCCACAGACAGACAGTCTCAAAACATATATTTCCGGTGAAATTTGGACATCTAATTTTTGGGTGGAATACAATATTTCCGCTATTTATGACTAGACAAAGTAAAAATGTAATACAGTTAGTTGCAAGCAAGTTGTCCACTAAATTAAATATATACATCAAGTTATACAAATAGACAATGCGTTTTAATGATTCTGTATTACGTCAGCAGATTGATGATCATGATGATAACGATGATTATTATGACGACGATAATGCATGTGTGAATCGTGGTGCGATGACGGTTGGCGACTAGAGCGCTACCTGGTGAGTAAGTGAGTAACTCGCAGTTAAGGTCTAGATGGTTCGTAGTACCTATAAAACTCGAAGATTATACAATATAGGATGTTGGACTTGGTGATAAAGTTCTAGTATCTTCTATTATCTATTTAAACATCCAAATGTGCTAAATTGTGCAGTTTTCCCAGTGGTGTAAAGACAACGTACAAATTCTCACGTAGAAATCACGGAACACAAATACAGTAGCCACATCTAGCGGCGTGTGCTAAATTAAAATGTTTGAAGGAGAATTTTCGGGATCAAACGATTGAGAACTAAGATCGAAATGTATATCTGATAAGTCGAGTTAGAAAACTTTTCACAACATGTTAATGACAAGTATCATTGCAATAATGGGAGAAATTATTAATGTAACGGACTTAATCGTTCAACGTACCTATAGTGGCGATCTCTAGCGTGCATTGGAGTAAGCTCTAGAAGCTGTATATTTCCAAGGACCTAAGACAAGTAATTTCAGCTTTTATTTCTTGGCGATATGAGATGCAGAATTCTTGAGAGCTGCAGAGTCTTGAATTTTCCAGGAGCACATTATAATGGATCCATGTCCTTGTGGGGAGCTAAGAGCTTGTTGTGAGAGAATGTTGCACGTTGGAGTATGTGTTACCACTTCTTTTCGCCCCAGGAATGGGGAGACGTTGTACTAGGGTGGCTGTTTCTTGCCTCCGCCGCCTCCGCCTCCCAAGTTTTTCTCAAGCATCGCCACCTGCGGCGTTCCCACGACGATTTCTGGCTCCGTCTCTTTCCCAAACCCTGCAATCTTCATTCGCTAGACGCTTATGAAGGGGATACAACCTCTCCCACTGCATAATTAAACATGGAAACACGGCGCAAATGTTCCTCGCTCGCTAATAATTGAATTGTTAAGTGTGCGGTCCATCTGCGGGATTTATTGCAGATTTCACTTAATATGTTCCGTCAGGCGCGAGATTCCGACAGCACGTTCCTGGATAAAATCAAATCCATTTCACACTTGCGCAAAGACTCACATTAATATTTCTTTCGCATTACTTATTGCTACCCTACTAGACTCGGTGGTTCAGTTGGTTAGACGCTCGCCTACTGATCCAATGATTTTTAAGTGTGCTTAAAAACAACAGCTCCATGTCTGTAGATTTGCTGGCATGTACAAGAACTTCTGCGGGGCAAAATTCCGGCACATTGGCGACACTGATATGATCCTTGCAATTGACAGCATCGTTTAAAAAAATTTAAAAAAAAATAATTTTGCTACTCTAGTTAGTCAATGTGCCCACCATAAAGACAAACTAATGTGTTGAATTTTAGTTTATTATATTAACTTCCACATTCGGGAGGTCGCGGGTTCAAATCCTGTGGCCGCGCTCTCTGACATGGGTTTTTCCGTGGTTTCCCCATGTCACACAGGTGAATGCTGGGATGCATTATTTCATACCACGCTTTCCTTTCTACCATTTCCCTTCATTCCATTTCCTTATATTTCAGCTGCACTTTCAGGCTTGTGGTGTAGGCAGTGTCGGGCAGATGGCGCGGATGTTTGCCCATGGAACTGCTGTTCTTGGCGCTAGGTAGCCTTGTCCCCCGTAAATTATTTATTTCACCTAAATCTTAGGTATCAATATTTCACTGTAAATACTGTTTAAGAATAAAATAAATATCTTTACAAACAGGTTAGTGCACATCCGTGCATCTGTCTCTCTGTGTGCAGCATAACTCAGAAATGAGTTTGTCATTTAAGATCAGCGTCCTCCAAAACTGCGAGTCGAGGACTTAAAAAATAACACAAGTATTAAGGTGCAGGAAATTGAGGGAATTTGTTGTGGTGTTTGTACCCCCGACGTCCATGTTGCGTCGGAGGTGCTGCATTGGCCCCATTAGGCGACTATCGCTCCTCCAGCATCGTCTGAAGAGCTGCCACCTCTTCCTTGACGAGCCTTCGGAGCGATAGGAGTAGTTCGTTGAACTTTGACTCCAGGGTCCTCTGGTTAGCACCAACCTCGAGCTTGGTAGGCATCAGAGCCTCCGTGCGCGAGTTGTAGTATTCCATGGTGTCCCTGAAGTCGCTGAAGTTCTGTTCGGCGTTGTCGAGTTTTGTGTGTAGATTGGTGATCTCTGCTTGGAGGTCTTCCAGCTTCTGGAGGATCACCGTAACAGAGGTTGTGGAGAACTCCGGCGTGGCGTCGGCTTTCTTGCTCTGGTCACCACTGTCTGGCGGCAGGCTGGCTCGGCGCTGACCGGTGGTGACCGCGGCTTTCGGCTGCGACGGTGTTGGTTGCTTCCTAGACGGGCAGCAAGCTTGCCCGGTGTAGTGATCCTGCCCCCAGCAGAAAGCGCAGAAGCGGCGGCGTCGTGTGAGGTCGTGCTGGGTGCAGGAAGCCGTTGTGTTGGGTGCCCCGCAGTAGTGGCACCGGGGAGGTGCAGTGCATCCAGCTTCACTGTGGCCGTAGAGGCAACAACGTCGGCAGGGTGGAGTGAATTCGGCCCGGCTCGGTTCGATCCGTAGGGACTCCCCGAGTAGTTCCAGGCCGGCGTTAATTGCTGCGTCATAGTGCTCCTTTTCTGTGAAGAAAAGGCGCACAAGTGGAGTTGGGCCTCTCTTGGACAGGATGCGAGTGGCCCTCGAAATTGAAGGCCACAATTTCGCAGCATAGCCCCGGAGAAGCTGCGTCCGCAACACCTGACTACCCAAGGGCGTAATCAGGGCCTCGGCCATGTTTACGTCCTGGCAACTTTTCTCCTGGCTTTGGCCCTTGTGGCCAGCCAATAAACCTGCTCCCTTAATCCGCAGGTGCATTAGCGGTACTGCCGATCCTCTCCCTAAATTCTGTCCGGTGGAGGTTTTTTAGTGGGTAGTACCTTCGGGTGAAGCCTACAGTCCCCCTCTGTGCCATCCCAGCGCATGGGGCTCCATAAATGGATTTTTCCTCCACTTGAAAAGGGGAAAAAAAAAAAAACCACCTTTAAGATTGTCAAAACTTGTGATTTTCTCGTAAAGTTTAACGATTTTGATTAAAATAATATATGATTAAGATCGTTTTGTAACCATCGAAATGCATATTTTGAACTTTTCTGAGAAGAGCCTCTGAAATTATCTTCTTTCGGGGTGACTGCTGAACCGTAAGAGGTAGCAAAATCGTTATTAAAGAACAAAATAGATCCGGTACACAATTTATGTCAAACACATTTCTCTGCTGAGTTAACCATTTCTAAGATATTCTTTATATTTAACCTCCTGGTCATACAAAAAACCCTGAAATTCAAAATCATTAGATAGTGACCAGCTCATAAAATGTATGTAATAAAACCATTTCTAGAAATGTTTATCTCAATTAACGTGGTGGAGGTAGAAGATTACGCTTTTGTAAGAGCAATTGGTACAACAGTGAATAGAGAAAGCCACATGCACGTTTTAAAATACTCTTACCTTTCACCCTTTAATATATACATAGTTCTCGTAATTCCTTTACGTATTGTATAACCTAACGACCTGAATATATAAATACACTAATCATTAATCGTTAATTCAACAAATTCCTTAAAATCCCTTAAAGATTTTTGCTCGAAAAAGTACATCAGCCACGGCGAGGTTTGAACCCGTGATCTCGGAAATCATAGGCTAGCGTGTTACCCCTAAACCATGGAGTACAACTCTAGGAGTTAATATATTATACCAAATAATACAATATCATAGGCAAAAATGGCTAGGCTATTTATAACGGATGTCTCAGGGTAGAATTCCTGAACAAGTTTTCGATTACAAGTTGATCATACGGATTGGATGGAAGGTCAAGAAAGCGTTGGAGAGAGAAGTGTGCGATCGGAAATGGGGTAGCCCAATCCATATGAGAAGAAGAAGAAGAAGAAGAAGAAGAAGAAGAAGAAGAAGAAGAAGGAGGAGGAGGAGGAGGAGGAGAAGGAGAAGAAGAAGAAGAAGAAGGAGGAGGAGGAGAAGAAGGAGAAGAAGGAGGAGAAGAAGGAGAAGAAGGAGAAGAAGATGATGATGATGGAGAAGAAGAAGAAGAAGAAGAAGAAGAAGAAGGAGGAGGAGGAGAAGAAGAAGAAGAAGAAGAAGAAGAAGAAGAAGGAGGAGGAGGAGGAGGAGGAGGAGGAGACATTCTTACATTTTATTTAGGAGATCCTTGTCATCTAGTTGGCATAAATCAGCCAGTATCAGTAGTTAGCAGTTCCGGGATAACTTCGCACTAGATATCTGACAAGAGGAATGTGCACCAGTAATCTCCAGAGACTGCCACACTATCAGGGATAGGATATGTTACAATAATGGCTTCTGACCATCGACTGTAATGATCATTTGGTTGACTGCCATCTCCTCCGGCTATATTCCCACTGACAGCCGCAGATGGAAGTATCTGAGAGTTAATTGATTTCAGTGCGATGCTCGGATTCAGGTATCGTTAATAAACACAGCCTGGCTTATAAAAAGAAGCATATTCTTGCTCAGAGTTTATGCGTAAACCATTTTCTTCAGCTGCCACCCCAATTATGGTAAGGTGGAGAAAATAAACGACACTCGAAGGAGCATTTTAGTGTATGCAACACATAATCTCGCGGGCCTGATGCCTCGCTGAAGAAATCTTAGCACTTGTTAGGGACTTCTGTGCGCCTCTGTGGCCCCGGGGTACCCTTCAGTTCCCTCACTTCATCCCTGCCTCCTGGGGATATTAGATACAATAGATCTGCGTAGGTCGCAGTTCGCGAGGTGACCCCTTCGTGCATAGCCTTTACCCTTAATGGCACTGCAAAAACACAGTTTTAAACACTGCAACAATTTTTACTACTCATTTTGCACTCATAATGTGACGCTGAAAAAATAAAGTAACTATTTCAAAAAATTCTCGGGAGTATATCCCCTTCTGTCTTACCTTAAAATGTGTCAGAAAGTGAACAACCTGCGTTTCACTTTACATGAAGGAGGTGCGAAATTAATTTGCACTTTTTCTCCGCAGAGAACACGACCAATTGTTACTATGGCCTTGAAACCAACGTACGAAAATTGAACTGTATGGTGCAAGTTGGCTCTGGAACTCTATAATGAAAGATGGAGTAATACATTCTTCTCAATAACGCTACTAAAAGTTTTCCTCAGCTTGTTAACCTATTTCGTGTACCTATGAAAACCACATTCACCAATAGTCTGATAGCGGATCTTGTATTTACAGTTTATTATTGCAAACGTCGGAATATTACACAAGATTTTCTAAGATCATCACTATTTAACATTTTTCTTCGAAAAATATTCTATATAAATAAATGTACTATTTTGCTTAAATAATCGAATTAAGTAGTTTAGGTTCCACCACGAAAAAATCTGCTATATGACTTTCTCCACTCTTGGGGTATCTATTCTTAAAATTTGTATCCTCTATAATCTTCATGTTAATGGAGAAATTATCTTTTGCATATTTTCTTTTAGTTGCAAGGGTAATATGGGAATAAAGTACGCTGGTCGCTGTATGAAGGCTTTAAAATTTCCTTCTCTTTGGAATATGGAATACTTCCGAAATGGCAAACTTAAAAAAAAAAAAAAAAAAAAAAAAAATGCATTTGGACGTACCTGGGCGTAGGAGGTCTACATTTTTGGATATTAAGATTTGGTCTACCTCTTACGGATAAAACTTATGCAAAAGTCATCCAGAGTAAGCAGGCTTATATAGGCTAGAGCTAGGAAATTCAAAATATACATTTCATTCTTCACAGAAATATCTTAAACATATGCCATTTTAACCAAAATCGTTAGAGGCATTTTTGAGAATGTCAAAATTTTCGAACATTTGTACATTTTAAGGGTAGTTTAGAGTAGAGGAATTTTTTTCAAAATATTTGTGTCGCATCTTTGAAAGATATTAAACTTAAATGCCAACTTTGGTTTTGAGGAGTTTTCGTTTTTGAGTTAACATATTGACAGGCAGACAAACACACACTGACACACACACACACACACTGACACACACACACACACACACACACACACACACACACACACACACACACAGTGATCTTTTACTAGAAGTGTCTTTTTTATTTAGGGATCCTGAAAAAAAATCCGCTGCTTACTATAAATACTTTATTAGGTGCTAAAGTAAATTTAGGTCAATTTAGATTCCATAAAAGTAAACTATATTATTTAAAGCATGAAAATAAACAGATATTTAGAGAGAAATCTGTCGGGGAATGAAATATACGAGAACTTAGAGGTCTGGGGCCTGGTCACTGCAGCCGTGTGGAGAGACATCTGGGTCTGCGTTGGAGGAGACTGAAATGTTTAATTCAAGAGCACTTGTATGTTCAAACCCAAATACATTTCCTCGTCGTGAAAACTCAATTCGGAAAAAAGTAAATGGGATATCGATAATTGAAGCTGACAAAACTAAATTTTTAATTTAATTACGGTGTTTGAGTGTTAAAAGTGTGGAGTGCACCTCCATGTAAATATTAACAAACCTCTTAACAATTAATAGATCCTATCTCGGCTTTCAACGGTCACGTATGCAAATCCGACATTCTCAACTTGTCCATTAGGAACTAGCGTTCCCGACGACCCACTTCCTGAGAGAGAGAGAGGTTAATGTATTCCTGGAGCAACAGGAGTGCAGTTTGACACTCGCTCTGGAAGTGCTCGCTCCCTCGCTCTTTATGTTGGGTGTGTTCTTGCACAAGTGACACGCCCAAGCAACCACCAACAATGGACCTTGCGTGACAACATATTGTGTTAAATCTTAACAATGATATATTATGAGTAACGACCAGCATTAGCAAGCGCTACTCTTTATGAACCCCAAAAGAAGGTCTACATTCATACAGTAGCCGGAATACCTGGCAAAGAAAATGTGATATACCTACAAGCAGTGTTGTCATATCTGCTGAAGTAAAAGCAGATTTCATTTGAAAAAAAAAAAAAATAAATAAATAATAATAATAATAATAATAATAATAATAATAATAATAATAATAATAATAATAATAATAATAATAATAATAATAATAATAATAATAATAATAATAATAATAATAATAATAATAATAATAATAATAATAATAATAATAATAATAATAATAATAATAATAATAATAATAATAATAATAATAATAATAATAATAATCTATTATAGATGAATATCTTGCTCTATCAGAAAAGTTTTGGAAAAGGTTTACAATAAGTGAGCAGTAAGTGGAGCCAAAGTACAAAATAAGACCAAAGTTAAGGAATTTCCAATATTACTTTCTCTACTGGTAAGTAGGGGAAGTATTGTATTCCACCCAAAAATTCGATGTCGAGATTTCACCGGAAATATATGTTTTGAAGCCCCCTGAATCCAAAAAAGAAAACATTTTTCGAAAAAGGTCCGTGTGTGTGTGTCTGTGTGTCAGTCTGTGGACAGTATAGCTCAAAAACGAAAAGTCGGTTAAAAACCAAAGTTGGTATTTAACTTTATTGTCTTTCAAGGATGTGACACGAAGATTTTGAAGAAAATTGCCCCACTCTAAACTACCCCTTACATGGAAACTTTTTCTAAAATTTTTATTTTCTTGCAAATGGCTCTAACGATTTTGATTAAAATGGCATATGTTTGAGATATTTTTATGACAAATTAAATGTATATCTTGAATTTTCTGGCTATAGTCCATGTAGTCCTATTTATTCTGGACGATTTTTGCATAACTAGTAAACCGTTAGAGATAGACAAAATCTTGCTGTACAAACAATGTAGATCTTGCTAAAATACACAGTTAATGTCTCAATAAATCTTCTTGTAGAGTGAACCATTTCAGAGATATTCCTTGTTATGTGTGTGAGTTTTGGAAAACTTAGAGGTTTAGCGAAATGCAACAACGTTGTTCATTTTTTTATGTTAATCGTGCAAAAAGAACGGAATCTCAAAGGTCAAAAAGGATTTGACTGTCGCACAAAGCCTTCTGTATTCTAATATTCCCCTTGCACCTACAAGGAAATAAGCAGTAACATAATTTGTACGAATGTTTATCTTAACTAACACGAAGAAGATATAGTAATAAGAGTTTGTAAGAATGGTTAGTACAAGAGTAGAGAAAGTCATGTGAGTGCAACACATCAGACTTTTTACACTCTACTGCGTATAGTAAGTAGATGAACTATTGTATTCAACCCAGAAGTTCGGATCAAAAAAAAAGAAAAAGAAAAGGATTCCATTGCCTTCTGCCGGGTTTGAACCCACCACCTCTGAAACACGGGCTTTCATTTACATAACATGAAACTGTGCAGCTTGGCCGGCTATCAATTGTTTCTCTATTTCTGTGCTGCTGTAAGCGATACATCCTTGTTTACCTAGTTTACCAGTTTGGAGGTGATTTGAGACAGAACGCAATAGAAACGTTTTATAATCATTTCCTTCCTTCCTTCCTGTGAGCTATTTAGCGTTTCGGAAAGCAATTGTCTGAGTAAATTACGTGCTGCTGCACGTTGCAACATCAACGCTGCTGGAAAATCTGTGCAGCCAGCGCGTCTATAAACCTGGATGGACTAATGTGATGTTTCCCAAGCGTTTTGCAATTGCATTAAATGCACGGTTATTAAGCTCACGCAAGCCAGCCCCAGTGCATGTATGTATACAACATGCAGCGATTCCTGCAACAAGGTGCACCGCCATGTATAATGTCATATAAACTACTCGCTTTTGTTCCAAATTAGGTCAACACTGAAAACATTAACATACAACTTATTTCTATACCATGTCTGCCAACATAAACAAGTTGAGTTTAAATGTAGTAAAAAACTGTAGCTTATAACAAACGTATTCAAATGAGGTAACTAGGTTTTATGTTATATTTCGCTATGTATTTTGTGTGCTTTGAAACAGGAAATAGGAATTAATTGAACGTAAAACTAAGTTAACCCTAGTATTACCAAGGGGGGGGGGGACTTTATGTTCGCGTTCTATTATTTTTAATTTCTCTACTAGTAAGTGAACTATTGTCGAGGCCGGGAGGGCACCGACAATACAAAAAAGCCGAAAAAATCAAATAATACAACAAAACAGGTTTAAGAGGTTGAATCAGAAACTGAAAAATTCAATGCCGTAGCCGGGATTTAATCAAACTCGGTAGAGCCGTTCTTGAGCAAATAAAACTTTTCGAACAATTTTCTATATAAAGAGTATTTTAGGGCAAAGAAATTCTTTTCAAAATCTTACTGCCGCATCCTTGCGAGATATTAAACTTTTTTAACCGACGTTTCGCTTTTGAGTTATGCTGTTCACACACACACACAAACACACACACAAACACATCCTCTCTAGCGCATCTTCGAGACTCCCTGCAGCTGGCTGTCAGACTTGCAGAGGTCTTAGCGGACGACAAAGCAACGGTTGATAGAGTTTTTAGCGCAGTGCAACGTGAAATTGAGGATTTGAAATTTTAGGTACCCAATTTTTATACTCTTTTGAGATATTTATAACTTTATTTTAATTTTTGTTTTGTCACTGTTTTGTATAATTGTTTATTTCCTTTTAGTAGTAATTTTATTCTTTATTGAAGTTTATATCCGGCTATTGGGATGAATTGTTCTTAAGGGCGGTGATAACCACGAAGTTGAGCGCCCTTAAACCTACAACGCCGCCCAACACACACACACACCCACACACACACCCACACACACATACACACACACCCACCCACACACACACCCACACGCGCACGCACACCCCCCCACACACACACCCACACCCCCCCCCCCCCCCACACACACACGCACGCACACCCACACACACACACACACACAGTCGACATCGAAATTGCCCTACTTACTATACGTGGTAGAGAAAGTGTAAAACAAGCAAATTTTTCAGATAATTTCTTAGAAACGAGTTTGGATTAAACAAAGAAAGCATTAAAAGTATGTTTCATAGCGCAAAGGAAGTTGTCCACATTTGTAAGTAGGAATTCTGTTTTGGTCGTTTTTTCGTGCACAGAGGAGAAAGAAGAGGGCGCGAGGATGCCGACTTTAGCTTAATACTAAAAGTTGTTCTATCAGCAACATTACAGCTTCACTTAACTGCAACATGATTACCAGCAACTTATATTTAAATTTTAATTTTTTTGCTTCTCTCCCTTGCGCGCTCATTACATCGCGACGTAAAAACCCAGCGGAAATTCCCTGCAAGTGCTCCAGCAATTGCCCAAGTTTATGTGGATTGCCCCATGCTCTCTACTAAAAGCCATATCGCGTTATAATCGTAGAACGGCACCAAAGGAGGCCTGAGTTTATTTTCATTTAGAGACGACAGAGGGAGCACGCAAACGCACGCTTTAGTACAGCTCGACACAAAACGTTGTGCATCACACACGGCGCAGTTCCAATGTGACTGTCCTTCGTACTTCTCTATCACGTCTAGTAAAGTAGAGGAAAAGTAAAGTAAAGGAAATATTCGATGTTGATATTGCAGCGTAAATATGTCTTCTGAGCCCCCTTTAAAAAAAAACAAAAAAAAAAAAAACCTTTTAGAAAAAGGTCCGTGTGCGAGTGTGTTTGTGTGTGTGTGTGTTTGTGTGTGTGTGTGTGTGTCTGTGGGGTCTATCAATCTGTGGACAGCATAACTTAAAAACGAAAAGTCGGTTAAAAAGCCAAAGTTGGTATTTTATATCCTCTAAGAATATGACACGAAGATTTTTAAGAAAATTTCTCCACCCCAAACTACTTTTTACGTGGAAAATCTTTCGAAAATTTTGATTGTTTTATAAAATGTCTGATTTTGTTTTTGCTAAAACACACAGTTTGTACAGTGAACCATTTCGGAGGTATTTCTTGTTTTTTTGTGTAAAGTTTGGAAAACATATACTCCCGTGAAATGGAACATCGTTATCCACTTTTTACATGTTAACCGTGCAAAGGATTTGACTATCGCTCAAAGCCTACTGTATTCTCATATTACCCTTGCACCTACAAGGAAATAAGCAATAAGATAAGTTATACAAATTTTTATCTCAACTATCACGAAGAAGATACAGGAATAAGAGTGTCTAAGGATGTGTAGTACAAGAGTAGAGAAAGTCATGTGAGTGCAACATATCCGTTTTTAAGAAGGGGCTAATACTATATCTTACATCAATATAAGCAGGCAAATAACATTTTGCCACTTTCATTTCGGATGGATGTCTTATTAATCTGAAGCCAAAGTCGTCTTTCAAAGGGTAATTTATGAGCGTACATTAGGTAAATGAAGAAAAATATCTGTTCCAAAATTAAAATGCACAGGTTGACGTGAATTAAAGGACCAAATATGTTAATAAACGACAGAAAAACAAATGGCTGACAATAGGGCATAGTGTTATTGGTAGAAGTCGGCTCATTTCATGTGATGGTAGATTCAAATATGACAAATAAAAAGGTCCGAAAACAAATTCTATACTAGACGCCAAACAAGCAGATGATCGACAGTTGCTTACCACGTGGCGGAAAGGTCTAAATGAACAGGAAGGGATTTATGCGTCATTGTGGTTGTCATAGCAACTAAAAGAAGAACCAATTAGAGCTAACACGTTTCTATAGCAACGATAGAGGCAAAACAGTGTCGTTGGTATTTAACACACAACTTCTGCCAGACGACAATTCCAGCAGTAAAATAAACGTGCGCCTTATCTTCTGTTTTCACTGCAATATACATATACAGCGCCTTCCTGTAGCGCCAGCTTGCGTCTGTGCGTACTTCGTGAGCATTTGTCTTACTCTTTTAACGCTTGCAGGCCCAGAATCTGTGTCTTTTTCCAAGGAATATCAATATACAAATCTCAACAGTATATTAGAATAGAGTAATTGGGATGTGAAATATATTTATTTTGACAATACAGAAAATATTGTGACTTTCTGGGTGGGTGTGAAGTAAAGTAGACAGATGTAGTCGAGATAAAGAAACACTTTTATTTCCGTAAACAGTAACTTTGTACACTCGCTGCAACAACAAGAAAGTCTTTTCCGATTCTCCAACAGCACGGCTCCGAACTCGTAACACAAAGAACTAACTCTTCTCCGTCGGCACAACGCTTCACATCGTCTGTCCGTCTCCGTCGGCACGACTACTCAACGCTTCACATACGTCTGACTGCCCCTTCTCACACTTTACCGCTATTTATATCTCCCAGGCACTATTCTGGAAAGTTCAGTTATTGCGCTGGAGTACAAAGCGGAAGATTCCAGAAGCTTCTATCCATTTCTCTCTTTCGGCAAGCGCCCCAACAATGCGGCCATTCTCTGTCTCTTTCCTTCGGCTCCTTTGCGGTAGTGCCGACAATAATGCGATGGGTGACACTGCTGTTGTCGGCAATTAGATGCGGCGGGCGCGGTGACACTGCTCCCTCCTCAGAACTGGTCGTCCCGACCAGCACTATCACTGCGGCATCTCCCTTGCGCCCCGATGGACTATCCCATCGAACCTCTTCTCCAGGAGGCACGATCCTAGGTATCGCTGTTGGATAGTGTCCCTTGGTCCGGGTAGGACGATGTATTCCATCCTGCTTCGAAATTCTGCAACAGTACCGCCGGTCTTGACGGTCCCTCGTCCAGTTGCCCTTCTTCCTGGTGTGTTGACGGGCCATCCTGCGCACTTGGAAACGGCTCACTGGGTACCATGTCCGCCGACCTCTCTGGCGCACCTTCGCAGCCACCTTGCTTCCGATGGGTCCGGCAACAAACCCCGCCACATCCGCGCGAGTCGCGTCCACCGCTGCACTCGTGTTCACTCTTGCTCGGCACGGCCTCTCCTGTATCCTGCCGTCCAAGATGATGTCCACCATTCTTCCGTTCACGGCACTATGCGTCAGGTGATTGGATGGCTCCGACGGTCCCCCCATGTCACACGCCAAGTCGGTTCTCGCGTGTTGCTCGCTTGCTTGTGCGCTTCCCTGCTGATCGTCCTCCACGTCATATCCTGCTTGGTTACGTACCCGACACACTCCTCCAGGGGATCCTCGACGACGTCCCTGAACTGTCCCTTTGTCTTCCCCGAGACGTAGACTTTCGTTATCTGAAACGGGCGCAACTGTCGCCTCGGCCACTAGGTGCTTCCTCCCCGGGTCCGCGCTATTCCATCTGCCCCTGGCATCCAGTACTTTGACGCTCTCGTCAACTCTTACTACCAGGGCGCCAAGACGTTCCCCGTCGTCCTCCACGACGTCCACATTCTGGCAGAGGTCTTCCACCTTTTCGCCGAGTTCTTCCACGTCTTCGTTGATAGATAGCTCCGTCTTCATCTCTTTCAGCTCGGCAGCGAGGTTGTCGTTTCTCGTCTTCATTTTGGCAACGAGGTTGTCGGTTGCCGTCTTCATCTCTTTCAGCTCGGTAGCGAGATTGTCATTTAACGTTTCCATTTTGGCAGCGAAGTTGTCGTATGCCGTCTTCATTTCGGCGAATAATTCTTTCATCATTGCCATCATCCTGGTTTCCGAATTCCCTCCATCTTGGTTCTAACGTTGCAACTTCTGACGACGATGTAACGAAACTAGAAGCAATTCGACGGATCCCACTTCTGACACCAGTGTGACATTCTGGGTGGGTGTGAAGTAAAGTAGGCAGATGTAGTCGAGATAAAGAAACACTTTTATTTCCGTAAACAGTAACTTTGTACACTCGCTGCAACAACAAGAAAGTCTTTTCCGATTCTCCAACAGCACGGCTCCGAACTCGTAACACAAAGAACTAACTCTTCTCCGTCGGCACAACGCTTCACATCGTCTGTCCGTCTCCGTCGGCACGACTACTCAACGCTTCACATACGTCTGACTGCCCCTTCTCACACTTTACCGCTATTTATATCTCCCAGGCACTATTCTGGAAAGTTCAGTTATTGCGCTGGAGTACAAAGCGGAAGATTCCAGAAGCTTCTATCCTTTTCTCTCTTTCGGCAAGCGCCCCAACAATGCGGCCATTCTCTGTCTCTTTCCTTCGGCTCCTTTGCGGTAGTGCCGACAATAATGCGATGGGTGACATTGCTGTTGTCGGCAATTAGATGCGGCGGGCGCGGTGACAATATGGAACACGTTTTTAATTTCAGTATTATATGCTAGAAATATAAGCTTAGTTAGAAATCGCCAGGGCAGTTTTTATTCGATTATAACTTCTAGCTCCCACATAAATATACATATATAGCGGTGAAAACTGGAAAGCATTTGATGCAAGTCGATCTGTTTTCTCTCTTTGGTCAGCCTGTAGTTCACGACCGTAAATATACTTTTGGTGAGTGACTAGACATGGCGGATGCTCTATCTTGCCTGTTGGTTAGGATGGGAAGGATCCATGTTATATAATCGGTGTTTGATATACCTGGATGATGATACAGGGTTGTTGGAGCCAACACTAATTTTACTATTGTCTTCAAATACGAATACAAATAATACCTGTTTTACATTTCAAACGCAATCCAACTGTCTTCGTGCACATAATCCTAACGTGCCCTCCACATGGTCGCGATAAGCGGCAACGTTGCCTCTATTTCACCACGAACTGTCAATCCCTCTCTTGATTGGTGCCGATTATAATCAACTTCTACCTACGATGGGTGAAAAGTCCAAATTAGGCACGCTCGAAAAGTGGGGTTTGTTATCAGCTATGACGGCAGATGGTATTAGTGTATCTGCTTGCGTTATCTGTGGATAGATGGCAGAACACTCGCCATTACCACCTATTTTTCCATTTATGCAGTGTACTCTGTTAATAGAACATGTTATAGCTCTTGAATGAACACTTTTAGTAAAGCTGAAATTATTCAGTGTAGAAGGGAAGTCATTGCATTAATTTAAACAAGTGCTACGCCTCGGTATTTGGAACACATGTTGTATCTCACGTTTTTTTGCCTCTAACCATTTCTTAAGGAGATACCTATTTTACTTTTGTCGAAAGAAAGCTGGTAACACTATAGATTGTGTGGGTGTCACTTTCCCTGGCTCAGTACATAAACAAAGTTATTTTTAATCAAATATTGTTCTAATGGCTTTACTTACACACCATTAATTAATATATCAGCATGTAAAATCAAATGTATATCTTAACGTCTTTTAAATATCATGTTAAATTCTCTTCGCTGGAAAGGAACTATGTAAATCCTAAGATATATACAAAAAACCCTACTCTAGAGCCATTTAAAGAACACATTCTAATTCAAAGCAGCTTTATTGTTCTACCAGACACTTCCTAATATCCCTTATTTGTTCGAATTGTTCAGTACTTCGTCAAAGAGTTTTGTCTATATTGAGTTGTTTCTTGCAATAGCATGGAACGAGTATGCAATGTTAAGGTCAGTATAATTATAGTAAAGCAATTCTCAAAATATGAAATCAGTTGAGCAGTTTCGCATTAAATACGATGAAGTAGGGATACAGCAACCCAATTGAGGAGTATGACAAGGAATATGAAATAGAGAATAGGCTTATCAAAGATAGGAAGGAAATATCGATTTTTTTATTAAAACAACTTCATGACTTGCAGTGGATAAAGGACATTATACATTTGCTAATCAGAATGGTCTAGTGTGGTAGACTATATACCTGTATGTTCACCAGAGACTGAAAAGTGGATTTTAGATTTTAAGATTATGAATACGGTGACATCTAGCGTCGATCTCCCTTTGAGATTAAAATTACAAGTAAATACTGATAGGAAGGAAGGATCCCATTGACTTTCATGAGTTTACAGATGGAAGGAAGAAAGGTATGAAATATTTTATAAAGAATTAAATTTAGGAAGAGCAAGAGAGAATAAATAGCTTACTAAAAATAAGAAACATTGAGCAAGATTTAGAATTAGTAGAATTTAGCTTAAAACATGTCGGTTGCAGAATGAAAGTTGAGAGTTAAAAATAAGAATACACTTTCCTATTATACAGGATGGTTCAAAAGGAACAGAAAGAGTAAGTAAGTAAGAGGAAGTTTTTCAGCAACCTTTTGAAGCACCCTGTATATAAAACGAAATGTTAATTATAAGGGGAAGTGTCACAAATAAGCAGTTCCAAGAGAGGGGATGGTTATGTATTTGTGAGAGATGAGAAACATTCATTCATTCATTCATTCATTCTGTGTGACCCACATTTAACAGTAAATTTTCCAAAACACAAGCGCTGAAAGTCCTCCATTTTATTTGCATGTTTATTTTAATTTGTATTAGTAGCGTATTTATTTAGCTGAGGTAATCGCACTCACAATCACATCTCCCTCAAATCATAGCCGGGCTCCCTCCACTCAGCATAAGTTATTTGCATATTGTGGGAATTCCAAGCGCAGGTCATCAGTTAAACAAGCGATCTGCTGTTAACTCCGCTGTGCAAATATTACCCCACAATGTCATTAAACCACCAACCCTTTCAAAGAACGTTTTTAAGTGCGCATGTCCGCGTTTCGAATTGTGATGAGCAGCGTCTGAAAGCTTTTCGGAACAGTGATTCGTGTGATGAATTGCAACCATGGCTGACCATGCAGAAACAACTGCTAGCTGGCCTATAATTTTAATTAAACTCACATTTTAATAATTCTTGGTGCAATCACTACTGATTGTAAAAAACAATCATATTTAACATTTTTAGTATATGAGTATGGGTTTGATTTAATTCTCAAATGTGTGTGATGATTTCAAACATCATTTTATACTCTAATCCATAACAAAATTCCATAAGTGGTCTGATGCTGACATTTCATTTAACCCATCGAAATTCACTTTGCAAAAACATTCGGTTTATTTGAAAATAAATCTAATGTGGATGCCTCCATGACATGCTCGTTTCCAAAAGCAAAAGTCCCGGCTTCGGTTCCCAGCTGTAAAATTTGAATTTTTCAGAATTATTCTCCATCCTCCCTGGATTCCAGAAAAATGACAATGTAAACCAGTTTGCCTATATAAAAACAACTAAAAGATTCCCACCGAAAATAAATTTGTGAACATCTTTGCCGTAAGCATTTGTTCCAAATGCAAAGCCGTTTATATGAACCGAAACGTTAAAGTGCCCTGGAATCCGTTACAGGGATACAGTTTTGTTAAATATTTTCAGTTGAGTTATATCTTACGGCAGGTTTTGATGTTTTACTGATGAAGGTGTGTCTGAAAAGCTTATCTCCTGAACAGCAGCTTTGGAATCGCATAGAATTACTGCTATTCAAAGTATTATTCCTCTATCTATGCCACGTTAACAAGTTAAACATTTGTACAAATGGTTATACCCTTATAGGAAGATATCGCTTCACTGACAGTCAAATCCTCCAAAAGTAGGTTGCTATGTGATGGCTTGAAAATTCCATTATCTTTGCACTGCAGCAGAAAAAAAAAACAAAAAACAGTTTGTCCCAATAAATATTTTTGTAGAGTGAGCCATTTCGGAGGTACTCCTTGTTATTTGTGTCGCCCGCCTCGGCAGTATAATGATTAGCGTGTCTGCTTCACGTTCAAGAGGTCGCGAGATCGAATCTTGCCTAGGGTAAGTTATCCGGGTAAGGTTTTTTCCGAGGTTTTCCCTTATCCTGAGAAGACGAATGTCGGGTAACTTAAAATTCCATGTACCTCAGGATCATTTCAGCATCATTTCACCCATTTCATTTCATTCATTCGTCCGATATGATATTAAAAGAGAACGGAATCTCAAAGCTTTAGAAGATTTGACTATCTCTCAAAGTCTACTGTATTCCCATATTCCCCCCCCCCCTTGTACCTACAAGGAAATAAGTGAGTGAGTGAGTGAGTGTGTTGGGTTTAAGGGCCCTATAAGGAAATAAGCAATAAGATAATTTGTACAAATGTTTACCTCAACTAACACGAAGAAGGTACAGTAATAAGAGTGAAAGTTAGTACAAGAGTAGAGAAAGTCATGTGAGTGCAACACCTCAGGTTATTTGCAGTTGTAGAGGTGAGTGACGTTTTGATAAAGCTCTTTAGCAAACACAGAACATGTTGGCGAATGTCTGGTCTAAATCGAAGGAGCAATTCAAGACGACATGGGGAGGTACCCTTTACGTGTCTTTTGAAATTAATTTTGCTGGAGCTCTGCGTCACGCACGCACTAGTGTGCGCATGCGCAGGAGCCAGCCAGGGAATGATAGATTACGTGACAGGTGCCACAAAGGTTGAGGGATTGCATATCACGCCGGGAGCGCTGGGAAAGCTGCAGCGTGTTGACGCGAACATTAGTAATATGCATGCTACACACGGTTCCCACATTACTACCGTTTTCTGAATAATTCCCAAATTAGTCGATCATTATTTCATTTCTAACAGTTGCATATTCCCACAGCACATCACATCGATGTATTTTAGCCTTTAATATGGTTCTTCCTCATAAGTGTAAAAATATGATTTGGCCTTTCTCTACCACGCTAAGCACATTTTCCCAATAACATAACTTATTAATATATTGTATCAATTTATTTGCCTTCCAAACCTTAGCACAAAAACACAGTTCTCTTTTACTGGCGTTAGCACAGTTTAGTCTTTCGTGCTGCTACGACTCACAACTGATTTCTTATAGTAGTCTTAACTCTGTCATTTCACTGTCTTTCTTCACCTTCTCTATCTCTCATACACTAGCTCCGATACAATCACTCAACACTCATTACTCTTCTTCACTTTGAAGCGCGTATCTTTCACGATGATAGTACTATTCTGTGCACGCACACACACAGCTGCCTCACACTCGCTGCCACAGCGCACACCCAAAACACTGCCTGGCTCATGCGCTCCACAAGCTTTTATACCGGCGATGGCAAAGCCAGAAGAAGAAGAAGAAGAAGAAGAAGAAGAAGAAGAAGAAGAAGAAGAAATTGTGTTATTTTCCTTTATGTATAATAGTTTATTTACATCTGTAAAAATTTCCCGTGAGATTATGCCATAAGCAAGTACGGATTGCATATAGGAAATATATATATATATATATACTTTTTATTGTTTGAGAGTTGCAAATGTGTCTTAGCACCGAGGTGTTCCACGGGTTTCAATCCACGACCTCGGGAACTAGAGGCTAGGACAGCGATGCCCAAAGTTGGCGAAAAGGCGGCGGTTCGATTTACCTCCTTCAACTTTATGCAGGCTATGCTAATCTTTCAAAAGTCATTGTGTTGCAGTGGCGGTTTGGTTATATGTAAGTTGCGTTTGATTTATGAACGCACTTTTAAAACTTTTGCGATAAACATCTGTTCATTTGTGACTTCTTTGGTACTGTTTACATTTAAGAAGTCTATAAATATTTGTCGACAAAGTCGAGGTTCATAGAAGATCCACCAAGTGATCGTGGCGTAACATATTGTGATACAGAATTTTAATATAAAAAAAAGAAAAAAGAAACATTTCACATGTTTTATTTAATATTAGGAATGGCTCGATACCAGTTTTTTCTCGATACTCGATATCGACACATGATATTTTCCCCGTTAGCCGATACTCCGATACTGGAGTCTACTTTTAGTTTCAATTCAAAGTAGAATGTTAGGAGAATTGTGTAATGCCTATGCAATTAATTAATTAGGTTCACATACTTAATGAGACAAAATTTAAAACTATCAGTGGACTTATTTTTAAACTCTACATCCGGAAATAAAATAGTTTTAAAATGCTTATACCTTTGGCTCCGTCAATTTCCACTCTTCCAAAATTCGGTTCTTACAAATGAGATAAAGTAGTCGCCTAAAAGCGTAAGGCGACAAAAGCACCGTTTTAGAATCTAATATTAGAACAACCAAATTGCTTTTAATCAATATTGGGGTGTTGAGAAGATGATTGATGCTATCCGACCACCCTTTGCGTGCTGTTGTAATATTGATTAACCTTATGACACACTTATATCTCCATTAAGGTCGTGTTATGTTTCTATCAAAACTTCGAATCGCCAAATCTTTATATAATCTCGTCAATTTTCACACCACAACGTAATTATTAATCCAAAAAGGTTAACTGACAAACAGACTGACATACTGTGTTTAATAATCCTAACTACACCAAGAGTAATCAGCATATAATTGTTGTAATAACCCTTAATAGTAATATAATTAAGATAATTGCGGCATTGGTCTTAGGGGGATAAAAAACGCACATCCGTGGCAAAAGCTGCAGTAGGAGAGGTGCCTTAGGGGAGGTGCACTTAATGTGAAAGGTCGGCTCAGCTTGCGTGACCCACCTTATCTATCCCTTCTGATGTATGTTTAGTTTTTCCCTTCGCCTCGTCCCACAAAATTATAAACTAAGGCTCGACGACTGGGCTATCTTAAGACAATCTCCATGTTACATGTTTGCACTGCAAATTGCCATAATTTTCCCAGTTTATTACAGGAACGTGAGATTATAAGGTTCTGAACTGTGACGGATGTGCACGTCTTATATCTGTTTTGGAAACCAATTTCGCAAATTGTTCTGGGAATCTATATACAGGAGCTGTGTATACATTGTATACCAATCATAAAATCCGCATGTAGTAATAAATACTTCTCCATCTGCGCCCTCAAACAAATATAAACCTTGAAAAACCTGCCCATTCGAAAAACCCTCTCTGCTCTCCTTCGAACCCCCAGGAAAACCCTTCACATTCAAACCCAGATCCCATCCACCCCAGAGGCAAGAGCCACGGCAGCGTTGGCGCGCATTAGAAACCACAAAAATTACGTGATGGCCAACATTGGCAAAGGCGAGCCGAAGCACCGCAAACACGCGTAGCTCGCATACGCGCATCTCAAGTGTTGCCATTATGTTCTCGTTGCATAATATACAATTATCTCGCAATGCATTTTTACAATTCATGTGTAGTTCTAAATGCATCTTGCTGGGCAAATTTTAACCAATCACAATTTTACTCAAGAAATTATTTTAACGCATCCAAGTTGTGTGTAAACATGTTATACAAGCAGGAATGTGCACATATATTACAATTATTTTTACCTCTAAAATAAATCATGGGTAAAAAGCTTACCACCTTTCCTGTTCCATTAAAAAGCATCCCATAACTTCCCATGATATTCCTGTTACATATACCCAAGCTGTGAAAAACATTTTGAAAACTGCGTGTTCAAGGACTATTTATAGTGCTGTTTAAAAATTTAGGAAAGTACACAAACTATTTTTACTAAAACCTATTTTCCTATCATTTTAGTCTATTAATAATATTTTGTTTGTTGAAAGTGAGATTGATTGCTAAGAACACATCAGGCTGCCCGTGTGCCAGAATTTTTCCAGCGGAGGCTTTTTACGCGCTAGTAAATCTGAATTGGACTGTGATCTGGCAACCATAGGTCTGGGCCGAGTTTGAACCTGCGACCTATGGGATTGAGATCACCTATGCTTGGGGACAAGTAAACGTTAGTGTGGCCTAATGAAACAAGAAAGCAACGTTATAACAACTGAGGAAGAATTCAGTTTAGCAAATTCTCATTACCTGCTGCAGGATCAAAGAATGAAGCATTAAAATTTCAGTTGGTTAATAGTATAGTTATTGCACCTCCAAGTTTTTGGTATTTTATGTTCTTATATGGTTATACCATTTTAATTTTTTGAATTTAATTTCATCCAAAATTGAATTTCAATATGAAGAATTAAAACAATGAAATAAGGTTGATATAAATTCATATTATTTCAGTGGGCCTGACTAGAATGGCGCGCAAGCACGGAAACCTATATCGAAATGGATTTCATTTCGATACAGATCTCAAATAAACACATTTAGGTATAGGGGTCGAAAAATATTTTTGCGGAGTTTTGGAATGCTAATGAACGTAACGACACTGTGGAAGCTCTTACACTGAAACTGTACAGTTGAGACAGGAGACAGGAAGACAATTACACCTTTGAGATTCGCGTCCAGACTTGTTCCACCTTGAGCCTACAAGTTTCCTCCATTATTACATTGCTTGTTTGCAAGGTGGGGGACATCCCCCTCCCTGGGGTCAGTGCTAGAGGTGATAATCTTACATTAGAGCTCAGAAAAGGGGAAGTCGGCACGATAATCCCATATTAACGCTGCTTTAATCTGTGTTTATGAGCCTTTGTATCTGGGGATACTGCGGTTGTCCCCTGCGGACTTGCTAAAAGTGAGAACTGCCACAGGGACACAGCTTCATAATGGTTCTTCGACTGCACTCCACATATGCAAATAATGGGCATTTGCAATATTAATTACTTCACGTATTTTGAGTACTGGAGAGGAGTAACAGAAAATAAAATACCCAAAATGTTGATGCCGACTCAAATATCTCCAGTTATGCACTATGAGATCTTTCGATAATCAATTCTTCTTTCACACTACCCCTGTCTAGGACAAAGATAGGACAAATAGAATCAGACCTCAAATTTCAGTGCTATAATATGCAGTTTCCAGCACAAGATATATTTGTTATATCGCATCTCTAAATAACATGTAGGATATTAGTCATAAAATGTGTTGAACATACGCAATTTTAATCAAAGTTTCGCACTCAACTGACTTTTCGTTTTTAAGTAATGAAAAGACAGACTCTCGGGCATTAGCCGGACAGAAGTATTCAAATCTCAACCATAAGCTACATTTAACTTTAAAACATTCATATTAAAATAAACAAACCTTTCTGTTTTAATACACTTTTATTTCAACTTTAATGTTATATGCATTTACTTTAATTAAATACTAATAGATTTTCGTAATGAAAACTGAAATATTTTCTCCCAACTGTAGTATTCAGATAAACAACACACAATACTAATACATTGTATGTATATGCTTACTAGAGCAGCCGTGAGGAACGATGGCGGTAAATGACATTACGCGCAGGTAGGGCTAATTGGGGAAATGTTGCATTGCAACTGTTTCCCATTTTTCTTAGGAATTGGATTTATACATTAGACACCATTTCTGTGACTTAACTACGAATAAGGCAAGTTCTTTTGCTCGGAATTAATTAATTTCACTGTTAAACCGTAGGCAAGTACTCTCACACGCGCTCTGAAGCGGACTACACCTGATTCGTTAGAAAACACGTGACTGTGACATCGTTTGGTATTTGTCTACTGAGCAGCCGTAATGTAAAATTAACTGTCTCTCTTCTACAGTTGTCTATTTTCCTTTCCGTCCCATTTTGTCTGTGGCTACTTATACCTGAAGTTGCTTGTGAACCATACTACAGCAGACAGGAATGAGAGTTCTTAAGGTACACATATCAACTTTTCCATAGTTTATCATAGGGAAACGTAAAGCTTTTAAAGGAAATTACAGGTTGAATAATACACACGCATTCTTTTCATTCGTTACTGCACGTATGTTTGAAAAATATAATACATCACTGGAATAAACGAACAATAATTCCGTATTCTGTATTGATTAATTCAACATTCAAAATTAGATATACATAGATTTGAATACTTCAATCCGACTCTTTATACAACAGTTCAAGCTGTAATTTATAAGTTTCTAATTATTTGTCTAATATTAGTGATGAATCACGTGGTTGATAATGAACTGCTCCAGGAATCGCCGGATTGTGAAACAATGAATCAACGAATTAGTCATGATGGAAACTTTTGGTAAGCTGGTAAGTTAAAATAGGTTAAGATGCTCACCACTAGATGGAAAGTTATTCCAAAATAAGCCTCTTCATTAGATATATGATCGCTAAGGTTTGCAAATTCTGACAATATAGCATGTAATCACAAAATGTTATGGAAATCGCTGCTTCGATCCAGGGCGAACTTAAATGCAATGTATTCGTTTTTCTTTTGATCCTAGAAATGTAAAAAGTTTCAACTGCTTTCAGAATTGATATAGATGGCCACATTAATAAGTGATTTACAATCGACGTGTGATGGTAGGAATAGTGACCTATAGCCTTCTATTTTCTGTTAACGGTGTGTGACAGAAAATAAAAGTTTATAGGTTCACTGTTTCCTCCTTCAGAACTGTGATCATAACTAATCAAATCTTACATGACTAATTAAGTTTAATACATCGCCCTGCTAAGGGCTATTGAGTTGGGGTTAGGTTATTGGCTGCCGCCATATTTTAGTATCTTACATGTGTCCGGATTTGAGTCCAAACTCAAGTATTTTTGAGTAAATATCCGCGCGAGCGTATCGGTGTCTCTGGGAACGGCATAACTAAAACAATCTGATGTGTTGCACTCACATGACTTTCTCTACTCTTGTACTAACCATCCTTACAATTTCTTATTCCTATATCTTCTTCGTGTTAGTTGAGATAAACATTTGTACAAATTATCTTATTGCTTATTTCCTTGTAGGTACAAGGGAAATATTAGAATACAGTAGACTTTGTGCGATAGTCAAATGTTTTAAAGCTTTGAGATCCCGTTCTCTTTGCACGTTTAACATATAAAAAATGAACAGCGATTTTCCATTGCATGAAAGTTCAAAGTTTCCCGAAACTGACACGCAAAGCAAGGAATATCTCCGAAATGGTTCACTCTACAAAAAAATTTATTGACACATAAATTGCGTAAATTCTCAGATTCAGAGGTCCCAAAACATGTATTCCCAGTGAAATCTCGGTATCAAATTTTTGTATGGAATGCAATTCTTCCCTTACTTTAAGTTCACAATAGAGAAGGTAAAAATCAAATTTCTTAGAAGCTGTAAAGATGGAAACCATGATATGTTTGTTTTGCACGGCCATCCAAATCATTATATTAGACTTCGTTTATCTATACACGACTCAAGATGCATTCATAAACTCCTAAGATTTGTTCAAGTACTTTTTATTTCACTTTATTTGTTCTAATACTAAAGAATACTCCTTCACGCAATTGGTTAGAGTAAAGAAAGTAATATAAATAAAAAACTTCGGAAACATTTCATTATAAACAATGAGGAATTTGTCGTATTATCTATAAGCTATTGTTTCTTAATTATTCTTTCATTTCACTGCACTTTGCTTTTAAATATTTTAAAATTTATTCTTATTGACTGTTACTGATGGAATCCCTTGAGCTCATATAGTACGTTAAACTCTACTCTATGGCGGATAGATGGGTAGTCCATAGGTAAATAAAATGCAGGGCTAGCTTGAAAATAAATATAGAAACATGTAATAAAAATAAGAAATCTTAAGAATGCGAAATTTATTATGCTTCTTATTAATATTCACATGGAGGCAAAAGCATGAAAAATAGTTACAAGTTAAACACTGAAACTGCTCGCCGCTGCCGGCAACCTAGAAGACGGTTGTCCACTCTAACGTGATTTTATATAGGTCATTTATACTCTCGGTGGTCCTGTACGCATGCGTGGCCTGGGCAAATGCCTCTAAAACCGCCCTCAAACAAATTCAAACCCTCCAAAACCTCCACCTTAGAAAAATCCTCTCTGCTCCGCTACTTACCACTAACCAAACTCTTCACCTCGAAACTCAGATCCCGTCCATCCCAGAGGCAATAGCAAGAAGAGCAACGGCAGCATGGACGCGCATTAGGAACCCTGAAAACTACGTGATCGGCAACATTGGCAAAGGCGAGCCGAAGCACCGCAAACATACTAGAATAAAAATGTTACAGACGCGGCACGGCTCGCCGACTAATGCGTGTCCATGCAACCTCGGTCTAAGGCCACACACACGTTACGGCAGAGACCCTCGGAAAACAACCAGTAGCTACACCCTGCCCGCGCGGGAGGACAGCGGGAAAATATAAATATTGTAAATAGTGCAGTGCGCGAGCTGGGACGCATTTTTCTGGTGTGCCCAGTGAACGTGTGTGTGTGTAAGCGTGTGAATGTGAGTGTGTGGGTGAATGCGTGCGTGTGTGTGTGTATATAGATGTATATATGTATATAAGGAAAAAAAAAACAAAAACAACAACAAATAATTGGAATAGACACCAAAAGACTAACGAAAACTATTCTCGGTGGCCTAAAGATAGCCCCGTATGGGTTTTTGGTGATACCCAAAACTATAAGCTTGTAAAAAGAAAAATTGTAAATAAATGTAAATTTATAGCCTGTAAGCCGGCGCCCTTGTACCGGCACCAGGGTAAAATTATGAATAAAGAAAACTTGAAACTTGATGATCCTTCATAGATGAACGTTAATGAGAGATCACTCGTGTTGATATGTTAGCTTCAAGTGTAATCGACTTCATACATTTTCAATGTTGCGGTGCAATTCTTCTTCCCTGATTCCCACTTTCTCAAAGCAATAGTGACGATTTTGACAGAACAAATTACATTACATACGCACTGAAGATATAGATGTTCTTGCATTGCATTGTCATATCCAACTTCCAGTTTCAGTTTGTGTATTATAAAGTATTGGCCTGGTGCCGGTACATAGGGCCCAGCTTACAGGCTATATTTGACATTTATATACAATTTACTTACTTATAAATAATTATAGTTTTCGGTTTGTGCAAAATCCCATACATTAGTTTTCTTATGTCCTTTAAGTTCTGTTCAGTTTTGGTTTATATATACACATATACATATGTACATATTTACAATTATATACACGCATACATACACGCGCGCACTCTCTCTGTCACACACACACACACACACACACACACACACACACACACACACACACACACACACACACCAGAAATATGCGTCCCAGTGCACTGCACTATCTACACTTCATATATACACTTTCCCGCTGTTTTCCTGCGCGGGCAGGGGACAGCTCCTGAATATTTTCCGAGGCGAGGGCCTCTGCCGGAACATGTGTGTGGCTTAGGAACGAGGTTGCGTGGACGCGCATTTGTCGGCGAGCCGAGCCGCTTCTAGAATATTTTTTATTCTAGTATGTTTGCGGTGCTTCGGCTCGCCTTTGCCGATGTTGGCGATCACGTCATTCTCGTGGTTTCTAATGCGCGTCCATGCCGCCATTCCTCGTTTTTCTATTAACTTCGGGATGAATGGGATCCGGGTTTCGAGGTGAAGAGTGTGGTTAGTGGTGAGGAGTGGAGCAGACAGGAGTTTTCTGAGGGAGAGGTTTTGGAGGGTTTGGCATTACCAACTAGGATTTAGGATTTAGGATTTGTTTATTAACCAATTGTGTCTGGTGCTGGTACAACGGGCCCAGCTTACAGACTAACATTATAATTTTTATATACAATTCTTTGGTTTGCATGCTATATACAGTGGTTTTTCTAGGAAACCCATACAGTGGCCGTCTTTGGGCCACCAAGAACAGTTCCCTCTTGTAATGTCTTGGGTTTTTAGTTTATAGTGTTTTTGATATTGTTTTTTGTTTATATACATATTTACACTTTGTTTCTTTATTTACACGCATTCACTCCCGCTTTCACTCTGGCATATTGTGAGATATGCCCTCACACACACACGCACATTAAAAACACTATTTACACACGCTATACAAATATTTACAGACACATTCACGCACACTCTCACACACATCTACACTGGGCACACCAGAGATATGCGTCCCAGCGCGCTGCTGTATTTACACTATATACACTCCCGCGGTGGCAGCTCCTGAATATTTTTCGAGGCCAGGGCCTCTGCCGGAACATGTATGTGGCCTAGGATCGAGGTTGCGTGCACGCGCTTTAGGGCTATTTTGTTTCTTATTAATGTAGTCATCTACTTTAGTTCTGGAAGCAACTGAAACTCTCCCTATTTTCATGTTTAAAAGAAATAGAGACATTTGATTTGAGTGTGCGGTGGCTTGCAGCTAGTATTAGCTTAATATTTGGGGGTTATATGTTAAATTGCTAGAATTAGCAAAATTTAAACATCATATACGATAATTCACAGGCCTGTTTTTGAGCGGCTCCCCATCTAGCGGTGAATGTCTTAGCTGACTGTACCTTCAATCCACCAATCCGCCAAAACTTTCATTGTAATTAATTCCTATATTTATTTGTTAATAAAACATGGCGGTTTGTGGAGGACTTTAAAATGAACCACGTGTTTTGGCAGCAATATTCGAAGTATGTTAAGAAGTGCTAAACTTGAATCGTGTATAGGAATGACAACCGAATTCAAACAGAATAATAAAGCATAACCGAGGCTATCAGAAACAAAAGGACACATAGTCTATAAGAATATGATCACACGCCAACTAATGTATTTACCTGTCTTGTCATTTCAACCATGGAAATAACAACATTAAGGCGGTGCCGTGGCCGAGTGGTTAGACCACTCGTCCAACACCTAGATGGCAGGGTTTGAGCCCAGAGGCCCACATATGGTATTAGTGGTGGACGAAGCGGCGTCTGGACGGGTTTTAGGTTTCCCACGCCACTTACTCCTCCAATTGCTCCATAATCACCTTTCCATTCATCAATTTCGCCTACATTTCACAACTCAACTTCAACTTATTTTATTATAGAAAACATTTGCCCAGTACCGGTACAGAAGGGCCCGGCTTACAGGCTAAAATTAACATTAATTATAGTTTACAGTATTTACATGTACATGTTTGCTTTTATATGTTCAAAAACCCATACAGTGGGCAACTTTAGCCCACCGAGAACAGTTTTTGGGCGTATACTCGGTCTTAATGTTTGTCCGTTTTTGATAGTTTTTTTTTTTTTTTTTTTTTTTTTAAATTTATATACACGGATACATACACACACTCACTCCTGGGCATACCACACATATGTCCCATCACACGCACACACACACACACACACACACACACACACACACACACACACACACACACACACACACACGCTCGTATATACATATTTACACTGCAGTATATACACTTCACTATTTACAGTTTTTCCGCAGTTTTCCTGTGCGGCCAGGTTGCAGCTCCTGAGGCGTTTCCGAGGCACAGACCTCTTCCGGAGTGCGTGGCCTAGGGCCTGGGTTGCATGGGCGCGCATCAGTCGGCGAGCCATGCAATGATTAAAACATTTTAATTCTAGCATGCTTACGATGCTTTGGCTCGCCCTTGCCAATATTGGCAATCACGTCATTTTGGTGATTCCTGATGCGCGCCCACGCGACAGTGGCTCTTTTTGTTATTGCCTCGGGTATGGAAGGGATCTGGGTTTCCTGGTGAAGGGTTCGGTTAGTGGTTAGGATGGGAGCAGAGAGGATTTTCCGGAGGGAGAGGTTTTGGAGGGTTTGGATAGTCTTCAGGGCGGTTTTTGAGGCGTTTGCCCAGGCCACACACGCGTAAAGAACCACTGACAGGATGAAAGCCTTATACAGGACGAGTTTGGAGCTGTTTGCTGCGGAAGATGGGGCGCATAACTTTAGCCGCTGTCTGCCTTTGTTGGCGCTATTTTTTATGTGGGTGGACCAGCACATTGTGCGGTCCAAGGTAACCCCTAAGTATTTAACTTGCCGACGGCAATGCAATACCTGACCACCGACCGTTTGGTCCATTGCCAAAGTGTGACGCCGCTTAGAGAAATGAATCAGCTGGCATTTGTTGGGATTAATTTTGATTTTCCAGTCATGTTGCCATGAAAGGAAGTTGTTAACATAACGTTACATTTCTGCAAGGCTGAAACGGGGATTTCTATGGTGGTTGTATATTGCAGTGTCGTCGGCGTACGTGGCTACGTTACATCTGGCGTCCACTGGGAAATCGTTGGTGAATAATATGTACAAAAAGGGTGACATGATTGCCCCTTGTGGGACGCCAGCCCGCATCACTCTCTCCCGTGTGGAGGAGCGGCCCACTTGGACGTAAAACTTCCGTTTTTCTAAAAAATTGTGCAGCAAATACAGATAATTTTGAAGAGCCGGGAAATTGTGGTGCAGTTTGTAAATAAGGCCATTGTGCCAGCACCGGTCGAATGCGGCTTCACATCATTCTCTTCCTCACTCTTATATTTGGTCCTGGGCTGATCATCCACTTACAGGTCTTCACTCTGTCCGGTCCTTAGGTTTGTCTGCTGCCCGACAGACATCTGACCCTAGGCACTGGCTTGTTGTCCTACATAAGGCGAGGATAATCGGGTAAAGAAGAAGACATGCGTTATAGTTATTCCCTTGTTACCATTCACACCATCCTCGTACGAATGTGTTGTAAAGAGCTCCGGATAAACCTAACAACGAAATTATAGCAAGTGACGGTGAGTTCTTCATATTAGCTTCCTTCATATTGAGAATACACTACATATTACATCAATATCTGACTTGGCAATTATCAAAATCGTTGGATTTTTTATATTATCTGGTCACCCTGCAGATAACAATGTCCTCTAACGACGAAGAACGTATAAAAACACCACAGCAAACGTTTGCAATCCAAGAAGGCATCTTCGGGCATGTTTAAGCATATCTACGCATTGTGTGGTTGTATTTTGCGCAATAAGCGTGGAAAACAAGTGTATTACATTCACATGAATTTCTCATCAAAAGCTTCTGCATAATTTTAGTACAAAAGCTTCAGACTATTTCATTATACCTATACACGATTCAAACTGTGATTTAGAACTTCTTAAGATTCGTCGAATATTGGTGCCAAAACACGTAGTTGATAATGAGGTCCTCCACAAACCGCCGGCTTTTGTTAACAAATAAATGAACGAATTAATCGCAATCAACATTTTTGGTGGATTGGTGAGGTACAAGATTTTCACCGCTAGATGGAGAGTTGCCCAAAAACAGGCATTTGACTTATCTTATATGATCTTTAAATGTTGCAAGTTCTAGTAATATAATATGTAACGGCAAAATATTAAACTAATACTAGCTGCAAGCCAGCGGATACTCACACCCAATGTATCTCTTTTTCTTTTAATCCTACAAGTACGAAGAGTTTCAGGTTCTTCCTGAATTAAAGTAGACGACTACATTAATAAGTATCAAAATGGCCATATAAGGAAGAATAGGCAGATTGGTTATGTCATTTGGATCATTGTGAGTTTCGAAGGAGGTGACTTGCGGTGCGGTGTAAAATGACGGTGCGAGTGCACATCGATTTTTAGGAAATGGAACTCAAAAGATCGGTGTAAACGCGTGAATATGAGCTAGGGAAAAAAAAAGAAAACAAGAATATTTTTTTCGTGTACCGAATCATATATGTCATTATATATAATCATTCTATTCTAGAACTATTCTGTTATATCATAATACTGATACAAATACTGTTCACAGAACAAGCAACTGCGACGATCCACTCACTCTGCCCCAGCACACTTAATAGACTCTGTCAGCTGCCCATACAATTCAATTCAACTTTGCGTGGCAACTGGCTCCTTGTTCTAGGACTGGCTTATACCGGCTGGAAGGGAATTCATTACATTTAATGAAACCAGAGTGCGCGCGCACACACACGCGCACAGAGGCTGTTTTTCTTTTTTCTCCTTTTTACTTTCTCTACTGATAGGCAAAGGAAGTACTATATTCCACCCCAAATAGTCGATGTCGAGATTTCACCGCAAATACATGCTTTGAGATCCCCGAATCCAAAAAAAGCATGTTTAGAAAAAGATCCGTGTGTGTGTGTGT
The DNA here is from genome assembly GCA_030765045.1 of Tenodera sinensis. Lineage (NCBI taxonomy): Eukaryota > Metazoa > Arthropoda > Insecta > Mantodea > Mantidae > Tenodera > Tenodera sinensis. Next base: position 177,487,376 of record CM060965.1, on the reverse strand, counting down.
GTGTGTGTGTGTGTGTGTGTGTGTGTGTGTGTGTGTGTGTGTGTGTGTGTGTCTGTCTGTCGGTCTATGTGTCATTCTGTGGACAGCATAACTAAAAAACGAAGTCTTTCAAGGATGCGACACGAAGATTTTGAAGAAAATAGCACCACGTTAAACTACTCTTTGCACAGAAAATTTTTCGAAAATGTTCATTTTCTTGAAAATCGCTCTAATAATTTTTACATAGTAAGATTTGATCTATCTGTTACGGTTAATAATATATAATGTGATTCATGTAGAAAAGAAACAGTTTCTGGCTGTAGCTCTGGTAGTCGTATTTATTCTGGTTGACTTTTGCATAACCGTAAGAGATGGGGCGTTCAGAGGATGACAGAAGAAAGGCTACCAAAGAAGGTGGTTAACTGGTCGGCTCCTGACCGGAACAAGCGAGAAAATGCCGTCTTACTTGAAAGGATCGTATAGATAAACCCATGAAGAGAATAGGGTTGGAAGAGTAACAGTGGAATGATAGAAATATTGGAGAACTGGTACAGGAATGCAAGGTGACCGCTGAAAACCTGTCATATTTTTTCTTGGAGTAAGTGAAAGTTCTTCGGAAGCATACTACAGTGTGAAATTTTGTTTCCATCAGTTTTTCACGTACTTTTCCCCTTTGTTGCGACCTTTATCCCTTTTACCCCCAACCCAAAGATGGTTGAATTATGTAGTTGAATATTTCCATCACGTTTTCGTTGTTTCTTTTCTTACCTTATTTGAGCATCTTTTCCTTTCCATTTTTAATCTGAAATTTGCACCTAAAATGGTCTTGATATAAATTGGAACGATAAATAAGGTTTTACAAGTAAGTTTCTGCCTTGTTACCATTCATACATACGATCATTTTAATTTAGTATTAAATATTTTCTTTTAAAAGCTAGGTTAAGTAGTAAGTTAATAAGGGATTTTAACCCTTTCAGTATGATTTCAAGACAAGGCTTATTGATTAAGTTTATAAAATGCAATTAAAATAGTAATTATATTAATTATGTATATTTTGTAAAAGGTTGTATAAATTGTTATAAATACTTCTTAAAATCTGAATTTTATTAAGTGATGGCAAGTTCATATTAATTTAGTAAACAAATGTGTTACATTCACATGAATATCTCAAGTCACTCTTCTACAAAATTGTAACAACAAATGCTTCTGACTGGTTCATTATTATTCAGCTAAGCTGGAAATTCTATTACACATTTCTCGAGAGATGCAAGAAAATTACACTCGCTTTACACATAGTCCAAATTTTAAAAGCGGGTCGCTACGTAACAGCTTTGAAACGCCCTTCTCTTTGCATGACTCGAAAAAACAAAGAATGCCGATTTAGCAGTCCCGAAAAATAGGAGCTGTTTCACAGTTTAAAGCAATAATAAAGAATATCTTAGTAATTGTTGATATGCCGTATAAAAGAGCAACCCATATAATGTGATAAACTCTAGTCTATGGCAGAAAAGGGAATACCATTATAAGTAACACAAATATAAATAAAATGCAGGGATGTTCAGCTTTAATATCAGAGATGCAACCGCCAGATTTACTTCCAGCATTGTAGATATCGACAAATTCCTGGATATCAATGCGCTCTGTTTGGTTAGGTCATCTCTCTGCCGCCTGGGGGTCCCAGCGCGGTGCCCTGCTGCGGCAATTGTAACTGTATCCTGATCTGATACTGTATCCTTAGAGCAAGTCCCATTGCTCTCCCTTACCTCCCCCCCCCCCTCCGCTCTCTCGCTTTCTCTATATACTACCTTATTATCGTTGCTTATTGTTTCACATTAAATATTCGCGCTGTAAGCATTGTTTACTGTCCAAACGAGGCTCATATTTCAGAGACGTCTGATAGACCTCACGTCACCAGTTGCGTGACATTTCTGTCAAGAGCAGTAGTGCTTAAAATATCGGAAAATAATACAGGCATACGACCAAAGGGGCAGTTGACAGTCTGGATCAGAAAAGTTCTTCATATTCTACTGGACGCCCAACAAGATGGCCAGATTGGTCGATACTGCAACTAATAATGGATCTCCTGCATAATTCCTATCCTGAAAGCTTCAATATTCCAAAACAGGATTTGCTTAAGTGCTTAGCAACCCAGCTAATCAATCCGCATATGGTAGGAAGATGCTGAATGCGAGGATTCCTAGAGAGCAGTAAAACAAGTATGAAAATGTTTATATTTTGACAATACGCATGTGTGTAACTGCAGTGTCTACTATTTAAATTAGACTTGTTGTTACATATATCCGCAGCGCGCACACATTGCAAGCAAAAGTATATTCCTCTTAACAAGAGGTCAAACATGCCGTTGACACAAAAGACGTCCTTGGCAGATGTAAAATCCAGGACTCAAATTTAGTCCACCAGTCGAGAACAGTCAGGGGTTTGTACATTGATAGAAATATTTACGAATAGCTCAATGTTAAACGAAAACCTCCTTCACTCTGAGGCAGGGGAACTCTCCCAATATGCGTGCGTAAGTTAGCAAACAGACACTTATTGCCTGAGCTACACAGGCGAACATGTTCAGTAGACAACGACCTTGTTCGCAATGGATGACAGCCATAGAGTGCTAAAACAGCAAGTGCTTGTTCATTGTTCGTGCGGGCGTACGGCTCGATGACTGTATTGGACTAACGTATATTGGCTAACTGCACACCATGTTGGAAAAGCCATTCTCGAAACGTACCATTCCTAAATAGCGTTTAAATCTAAGCACTTCTGTGGACTATTAAATTTTCTGGAAAGGAAACTTCGCTGTGGATATATAAGCCATTTCCGAACTATCCAAAGTACTTGAGTCCTCAGTTATTCATTTTAGAATGCAGTAAGCATGCAGGCGTTAGAATGTATGCACTTCGGGGTCTTACTCATATTTTCTCTTCGTCTAGCAGTCTTCCCAATCAAATAGTTTATAAGATGTTTTTTAATGGTCATAACTGCGCCGCCAAATTAAAAACGCCAGTCATGAGGAGCTACTTTTCAAGTCGTATGATGTCCATTAGGGAAAATTTTTCAGGAGAAGAAAAACTAATAACCTCTAAATCCTTAGAGATAAAAAGGAACTATGTTGTCAAAAACTGAGATCAATCAACTGCGGTGAGATTGGAAAAAACGTTTACTTTTTACATTATTGGCTGTAGCCATTTTGTTTGTTAGCGAAGAAGTCCGCCATATTTAGTGAGAAAATTGTAAAATGTTTCATCCGAAGGATAATGATTTCTAAGTGTTAATAAATTGTTCAAAACATTCATTAAAACAGTATTGATTGTTTGATCTATTCACTAAACTATTTTTACTTTCTCTACTGGTAAGTAGGGGCATTATTGTATTCCACCCAAAAATTCAATGTCGAGATTTCACCGGAAATATATGTCTTGAGGCCACCTGAAAAAAAAAAAAAAAAAAAAAAAAAAAAAAAAAGCATTTTTAGAAACACATCCGCGTGTGTCTGAGCGTCAGTCTGTCCGTCAGCCTGTGGACAGCATAACTCAAAAACGAAAACTCGGTAAGAAACCAAAGTTGGTATTTAAGTTTAATATATTTCAAGGATGCCACACGAAGATTTTGAAGAAAATAGCCCCATCCTAAACTACCCTTTACATGGAAATTTTTTCGAACATATTGATTTTCATGAAAATGGCTCTAACGATTTTGAATAAAATGTCATATGTTTGAGATATTTTTATGACAAATAAAATGTATATCTTGAATTTTCTGGCTATAGCCCCTGTAGTCGTATTTACTCTGGACGACTTTTGCATAACTGGTAAACCGTTAGAGATAGACCAAATCATACTATACAAAAAATGTAGATCTTGCTAAAATACACAATTTATGTCTCAATAAATTTTCTTGTAGGGTGAACCATTTTGGAGATATTCCTTGTTGTGAGTGTGAGTTTCGGAAAACAGAACTTTAGCGAAATGCAACAACGTTGTTAATTTTTTATATGTTAATCGTGCAAAGAGAACGGAATCCCGAAGGTCAAAAAGATTTGACTGTCGCACAAAGCCTTTTGTACTCTAATATTCCCCTTGTACCTACAAGGAAATAAGCAATAAGATAATTTGTACGAATGTTTATCTTAACTAACATGGAGATATAGGAATTAGAGTTTGTAAGAATGGTTAGTACAAGAGTAGAGAAAGTCATGTGAGTGCAACACATCAGATTTTTTAGCTAGGAAAGTACAGGTAAGGGTTAAAAAAATCATTATCACTGTCCACATTTAAGCGAACAAAATGTAACTACACGCTAGCATAACAATACCTAAAATATTCGAACCATCCCTCTTAAATATGACTTATTAAACAGACGAAAGTAAAGCAGATATTGCAAAGCACGAAACTAAAATCAGCGAAACGATTTGAGAGAACTATTGTTGTGGCAATGTACGTGTGAAGAAGTGGAGAGAGCATTAACGAGCCCCTGAGGGGCTAAGCGGCATGGGGTAGGGGGGAGGGGGTAGAAGATTGCAAGTTATGTCTCCCAAGGGGACCAGAGTCATATGACCACCAGAAACCTACCCACCTCGGGTTGTTATCAATGCTATATATAATAATTCTGTTTCTCCCTCTTGCTGAAGCCATTAGAACCATTCCTAGGCCAAGCACATAACACTTTTATCCTGAGTTAGATGTGATTTCTCGACGAGTAGTTAATTGCTCTTTTGAATCCGAGACTAATGAGTGAATGTTATTTAACAACCCTGGATAACTCATAGCCCATTGGTAATACGATGTATACTCAAAACCAATCTACCTTTTACGCTACTTTGAAGTAATAAAAACAGCTACATTTTCCAATTTTACCTTCTGTAATATTCCATTATACATATTAACATTCCATATAAAAATCTGATGTGTTGCACTCACATGACTTTCTCTACTCTTGTACTAACCATTCTTACAAACTCTTATTCCTATATCTTCATCGTGTTAGTTGAGATAAACATTGCAGAAATTATCTTATTGCTTATTTCCTTGTAGAGAAGAATGCAAGGAGAAATGCTTTGTGCGATAGTCAAATTTTTAAAGATTTGAGATTCCGTTCTCTTTGTACACTTCACATATAAAAAAATTGACAAAGATGTTGCATTTCACGAAAGTTTTAAGTTTTCCGAAACTCACACACATAACAAGGAATATCTCTGAAATGGTTCACCCTAAAAGAAACTTTATTCAGACATAAATTGTGTATTTTAGCAAGAACTACAGTTTTAGTACGGTACGATTTGATCTATCTCTAACGGTTTACCAGTTATGCAAAAGTCGTCCAGAGTAAATACGACTACAGGGGCTATAGCTAGAAAATTCAAGGTATACACTTCATTTGTCATAAAAATATCTCAAACATATGACATTTTAATAAAAATCGTTAGAGCCATTTTCAAGAATCTTCAAAATCTTCGTGTCGCCGAGTATCAAGGGCGTTAAGGTATCTACTATTTAACTACCCACAGGGTGAGTTAAACCAGCCTGTATTCGAGAAGCAAAGGGTTGGCGGAAAGTTGAATAGCCCCTATTGAAATTTACGCCCCCAATTACAAATTCATGGCAATATTCCAGCCTCATTCTTACACTGACCATAGACAATAGGAGTTGTATTGTTGGTGAGAACAATTCAATAATCAGCGCGCAGGTACTGGCTAGATTTGCAGCTGTTTCATCCGTTAGTAATGTGACAAGACCAATAATTTACCTGAGATAAACACGCCTCTTTGCAATTGCTGAACAGTGCTGGCAACCGTTCAGCAATAAACAGCAACCTAATTGAAATAGAGTTTACTGATCTCGTTAATGCTTTCCACTCTTGCAGTAGGGAAACTAGAATCAAGATGAATTTAGACCAGGAAAGGTCCTATCTTTTTTTTTCAGATTGAATAGTCTACAAAATATGAAATTGCGAAGAACCCCGCATGCAGAGTTCCAACAAATGGTAAGTTTAAAAACAAAATTAAAATTATTTTTAAGGTTCCCTGTACATATTTGTAACTGAATGTTGTGTGTAAAATCCTTGTTACCTGGCGAACAAGAACATTTCATACGAGACACGAGGAACTGTGCGCATGCGCAATGCTTCATCTTGCTTGCCAGCAACAAGGTTCGTGTGATATACTCGTGTTTAGGCAAAGCCATTATAATAAATAACAATTAGTAAAACACGAGGCACGCCATGTCCCAGCAGGCCGGGAGAGCAGAGTTTCACGAGTGCTAGAAACAATGGAATGAATCCAGGTGAGTGCACGACACGTTAATGAGGCGGATTTTAGTCGCCCTTAAATTGTATGTTTGCAACAGAAGGAATATGTATATACACACAAACTGGTTCGTAAAATATCTGCTTGTTCCTGCTTTGGTATTGACTAACGAATAACCTAAAACCTATCAACTGCCTGAGATATAACTGGAACACTGAAATAACCTGGCAAGGTTACAAAATTACAGAACACTAACTGCATTTCTCTGTTTGTAAGCAAAACATGCGCCAGATTCGCAACTTTTCAGCTCGATATATCGAATTCATATCAGTATAGCAAATGTACAACCTTTCTGAAGCAAAATTCCCTGCAGGAGACCAAAATCAGAACCAGTGAAAACGAAAAATAAATTTAAAAGTTGTAGCGACGAAGTTTACACGCACTAGTAGATTTAAATGCCCTCCTAGAGCTTTAAAATGGACGATATTGAGAAAACCAAGGTGTGCCATTAAATTACAGTATAATAGAAAATAGAAAAAGTAAAAATAATAATTTTTCACAATTTTCACCGATACATGGTCTATGTCAGAAGAGGTCCCTCGCGTTCGAACCTCGGTTAGGGCGATTAGTCTGGATAAGGGGTTTTACCTTATCATAGTACGATAAACTTCGGGTAACTTTAAGCTCTATGAAACCCGGGCTCATTTCACTTATTCATCTATAACGAAGATTTATCTCAGCTTTTGTAAGAATATCTTGTAGCAGAGTGAATGTAGAAAGTCATGGAATTTGGTCACTCTGGAGTGGGTACGAGTGCTTAGTCAATGTGACGGGACTTTCCTTACTAGAGCACATACCAACTTGTGCTTAATGCTTTTGTTAATTTCCGAGAGTTAATTAGAGTTATCTGGGCGCTGCCGGAGGTGGAGGATGACACGGTAGGGGATGAACTATATTGTTACCACATCCCTAATTCTAAAGCTGTACCCTCGACTGTGTGGGGAGGTTTCTTCATCATTTCCGTGTAACTTCAGTGTTAAATTTATTATTATGATCACATTTCCGTGTTATATCATCCGTCCGACGGAGATGCGAATAATTACCTGTGCAAAAGTACGCATCACAACAATATCTTAGCTCACAATGGTTAGTTACATACAGCCCCTAACAATTAATCACATCGCACCCTAATTACCTTCTTGGCCACGCTTTGAGAGCATCCGATCCTAAATCTAAAGCACTTGGGTCAAAATTACACAATCTGGTAAGTCAATACATAGCATTACTAACATAGTATAACATATAGGGGTTTATTTACAAACATAATTTACTTTCTCTACAACGACTCGTAGTAAGGTGAAAATTTGATGTCGAGATTTCACCGGAAATATATGTTTTTTGCCCCCTGAATCCAAAACATTCATGTTTAGAAAAAAGTCCGTGCGCGTGCGCGCGTGTGTGTGTCTGAGTCAGTCTGTGGACAGCATAAATAAAAAATAAAAAGTCAGTTAAAAACCAAAGTTGATATTTAAGTTGAATGTCTTTCAACGACACGACACGAAGATTTTGAAAAAAAAAATGCTCCACCCTAAACTACCGTTTACATGGAAAATTTTTGAAAATTTTTATTTTTTTGAAAATGACTAACGATTTTGACTAAAATAGCATGTTCAAGATATGAAATTTATATTTTGAAATTTATGGCTACAGCCCTATTTACTCGGTATGACTTTTGAATAACTCGCAAACCGTAAGAGATAGAAAAAATCTTACTATACAGAAATGTAGATCTCCCTAAAACACCACCGATGTCCAAATAAATGTTTTTGTAGAGTGAACCATTTCGAAAATATGTCTTATTATTTGTGTTAGTTTCGGAAGTCAAAGTTTTGTCAAATGCAACATCTTTGTTCATTTTTTTATATGTTAACCGTGCAAAGAGAACGGACCTCAAAGCTTTAAAAAGTTTGACTATCACTCAAAGCCTACTGTGTTCCTATATTCCCGTTACATGTGCAAGAAAACGAACAATAAGATACTTTCTGCAAATGTTTATCTCAACTAACACGAAGAAGATATAGGAATAAGAGTTTGTAAGAATGGTTAGTGCAAGGGTAGAGAAAGTCATGCGAGTGCAATACAGCAGATTGCTGTATTATTACGTCTAGAATGCAATCCAACATCTTCTCATTAATTATAATTGACTATTTTCAGCGCTAAGTGAAAACTGGATCGCAACTTTTTGTGCAGCCTGTAATTTGTCGTATGCCTTTGACGGTACGCAGTAAATCCCACGTGAGTTCTAACAGGGTCTAGGCATCTTCACATTTGACAACTTGCACGTGAAACGTTCAACGTTGGATATGGAAAAATATTCTGCCGCCTGCCTGACTGTGACTTCCGAGGCGGTTCCGTCAAATGCAGCTCGAATGGCTTTTCAGAATTTAATTAACGAATAATTTTTAAGGAGGGAGGGTTGGTACTCGCCAATGCCACTGTCAAAACCAGCTCCAGGTTGTAATTGTACTAATTCGAATTTCCTCTCCTTCGCGTATTTCAAGTGCATTTCACATGTAACAACTCCCAGAACAATCTCGCTAAAACTGAACTAGCAACTTCACCTCGCCATCCTTCTCGGAATTCCACTATCATCTAGTACTAATGTAAACAACATGACTTGCTCCTGACAGTTTTCATTTAACTACTAGAATACCTGGGTGACCGAGCTTTGCTTGGCGATTTTCCCCTCTGTTTTTGAGAAATCTTGTTTTTTATGGAAGAAACTTATTTATATAAACCTGAATGTTAACTATATAAAACTTTTGTCACAATGGTTAAAAGAGTCATTTTCGAGATACAAGAGATATAGAAATTCATATAAATATTTCATAAACACCGTCATTTCTACTGCTGAACGCAAGCCTACCCCAGATATGTACCTAGTTAGAGGTTTTCGTCGAGCATTTTTTCCATTATGGAGTTATTTTCCATTATTGTTTATAGAAGAGTGAGTAGAGAAAGAGGTGTGAAAGATGTGAATGTGTTACCTAAAAGTGAGAAGAGAAAACAGTATGAATATAATATGTAGCATTTCTGTTTCAAACATACAGAAAGTTGTATGAGTTCTTTTTAGAAGAGTGAGTAGAAAAAGACATGCGAATGTGTCAGCTAAAAGTGAGTAAGAAACCACTGTGAATGTAATATGCAGCATGTCTATTTCAAACATACAGAAAATTGTATGATTTCTTTGTAGAAGAGTGAGTAGAAAAACCACTGTGAATTGTGTTACTTAAAAATGAGAGGAGAAACAGTGTGAATGTAACAGCATTTCTATCCCAAACACACAGAACATGGTATGACTTACTATAAAAGCGGAGATAAAAATCTTTTTTGGTGTAAAATCGCGTTTTTTATGGAAAATTCTTTATACAAGAGTGAGTAGAGAAAGCGATGTGAACGTGTTACCTAAAAGTGAGTAAAGAAAACACCGAAGGTAATATGCATGTATATAAAAATTTAACCAAATCTTTAGAGCCGTTTCTGAAATACCGGGAATGTATATACAAGAAATTGCTCTGTAGAAGCGGGAATAAAAAATGGAATACAAAATTTGATCGAAATCGTTAGAGCCGTTTCCAAGTTGCGCGGAATAAATAAATAAATAAATATATATATATACAAGAATTGCTCGTTTAAATATATAAGATTTACTTGTGAAACATTAGCTCTGGTCATATTTCTTTTAATACAACCTGGTAAGGAGTCCAGGAGTCCAGGAGTGAGTACTAGTCGTCTAGGTTAACCCAGGCGGATGGTAAGGTGGCCACGGTACCTATCCGTTTAAATACGGATTTACCCGTGTGGTGGTATAGGTTGGTATATGTAACAGGCTTTTTTTTTGTCTTTGTATGTCTGATGGTGCAGGGTGGGTTCCTGTGTTGTCACTGGCGGCGGGATCTGTCGGATCTTGGATGTCTAGCCATCCAAGCGACCTTTTCCCTACTGATTACTTCGTCAGCCTTGGCCGGCGAGCAATGCAGTGCCAGTGACAGGAAACCGAGGGGAATAGGTGATAGGTGTGAAGGATGATGAAGGCAAAGCGGTACCTACCAGCCAAGGGCGTCCTTGGGTAGACGGTAGCTCTGTCTCCGCCTAGGGAGGCGATGGTCATATTGCCCCAGGCTGTTCACCAGCTGGTTTGGGTGAGGTATGAGTTTGTCATACATTGTGCGAGTCCTGTCCCGCACTACGTCCACAATGTATGGGATGCCAGTATGAGTGTGAAGGATGTGTGATGGAAACCTACGGTCGGTACCGTAGATCATCCTAAGCGCCCTGTTCTGCACGGTCTGCAGCCTGCGGATGGTGGAACGAGCCACCGTACCCCAGACCTCGCACCCGTACAGGATCAGGGGCGGGACGATCGCACGGTACAAGCGTAGTTTCAGGTATGTGGGCATGGTTGATTGGAGTATGGGATATAGCTGTCTCAGGGCGCCATGTCCCTGACCGACCTTTGTTCTGACGTGTGGAGTGAAGGTTAGACCACGGTCAAGTAGTACCCCCAGGTATTTGGCAGAGTTAACCCAAGGGATTCTTCTCCGCCGCATTGCCAGGGATACACCCGGCCGCCAGTTTCGAACTTTGCCCAGTAGTAGAGCTTGGCTCTTCTGCGGGCTAATGGCCATTCTCCACTGTTCACTCCACCTGCCGATAGCGTCGAGCTGTCGCTGAAGTGGAGGGAAGCAGTACCGAACATTTTTGTTCTGTGCCAGTATGAGGACATCGTCAGCATACTGGCACGTAACAGTATGCGGTTCCACGGGTAGGTCAGACATGTAGGCAGCAAAGAGCAACGGCGATAGCACGCTACCCTCCGGAACTCCAGCCGCTATGGGTCTGACCGAGGACAACTTCCCCTCCACCCGCACCCGAAAAGAGCGATCCCGAAGGAAGCTACCAATCAGGGTGAGGTAGGGGGGAGGGATTTCAGCCTCTCTGAGTTTGTACAGTAACCCCTGGTGCCATGTGGTTGCAAAGGCTTTTTCTACATCCAGAAGCACCGCGACTGTTTTGAAGTTTTCCTGGAAACCCAGGGCAACCTTCTCAACCAGCCGCAGCAGCTGTAGTGTAGTGGAATGTCCATGACGGAAACCGAACTGATGATCCGGGATAAGTTGCCTTTCCTCGAAGAGAGGAGTGAGGCGGGATAGGAATAATCGTTCAAAGATTTTTGAAACGATAGGTAAAAGGCTTATGGAACGGTAATTGGAAGGGAAAACCGGGTCCTTGCCGGGCTTCAAAATGCAGACCACCCTCGCCTCCTTCCAACAAGTAGGAAAGTGACGAAGCCGCAGACATGCATTATAAATCCTCGTCAGGTGGACTACGGCCTTTCGGGGAAGGTGCTGGAGCATGGGCGCCGTGACGCCATCATGACCAGGGGATTTGCCAGGTTTTAATCTTCTGATTTCAGAAGCCACCTGTCTTGGGGTGACTAAGGGGATTTGGATCTCTGCGCGTGGCGGCGGAGGTGCCTCATAGAGGTAATCTACCGTCGCCTCCACGAGTTCAGTAAAGTCTTCGTCCTGGACATCTTCCCGGGGTTCGAATTGGGACTCTAGATGGTCTGCGAAAGCCGTGGCTTTCTCTTGGGGCTCAAAAGAGAGTCTCCCGCGAGTGCCATGTAGAGGATGCTGATGTGCATTTTTGTCCTTTCTAAGGGACCTAATTATCCGCCATGGTTGTTTCTCGGAGAGGTCTACGTTTGCCATCGTGTTTTCCCAGGCTGTTTTGCGGTGTAAACGCAGCAGGCGTCGTGACAGGGACTTGAACCGCTGGTAGACGGCCTGTATCCTGGGATGGCGGAAACGCTGCCAGAGCCTTCGGACAGTTGCTTTGGCTTTGAGCAACTGTCTGAGTTCGATGGGAATGGTGCGAGGGTTAGGTATCTCGGATGGAATGCGGTGCGTGTGGGCACGCACTACATCCCGGATGTGTTGGGAGAATGCCGTGGCTGCCGCCTCCAGTGTATCGATAGAATCGACACGCGGACGCGGGTCCACAGACTGGTTGAGTTCATGGATGGCTGCATCCCAGTCGACCTCGTATGTCCAGTCTGGAGTGACCAGAGCTGGCAGGTCAATGTTGGAATCCACCAAGACAGGGTCATGGTCGGAGTCCAATTCATTGACCGCTGAGAGGTCTAGATGAAAAGGGATGTTTTTGGTGACCATGATATCGAGCACATCTGGCCTCCCTCGTGCCGGATGGAACGTAGGTCCTCTCGGTCCATGCGCAAGAATGCTTGGGTTACCGCTGATCAGGCGGTAGAGCCCTCGCCCCTTGGCATTGGTAGCGCGGCTATGCCAATGTGCATGCTTAGCGTTGAGGTCGCCGGCGATGCAAACCGCAGGATGCAGGTTCAGGAGGGTGTTAATATCAGCTTCGTAGAAGCGGTTATCAGGAGGGTCGTATGCCACTACCAACACCGTGTCCACCCCGCCAATGGCAAGCCTAATGGCACAGGCCTCCACGTGTTGTAATGGTGGGATAGGGAAGGATGTGTGAGTGATGTGGTTCTTGATGAAAATGGCTGTACCGCCCCCCGGTCGGCCGACCCGATCAGACCGATGGGTGACGTAACTCGGCAGCGAGAAGTTGGTTGCAGCATCCAAGTGGGTTTCGCAGGCCATCAGAATGTCAATTCCATACGACTGCACAAACTCAACAAGGCTTGGGTAATGGCCCCTTATGCCATTTGCGTTCCAGAACGCAGCCCTGAATGGTCTCCGGACAAGTCTGGAGGCCATTACTTGGCTGAGTTAGGGAACAGCTGGGCCAGAGTTTGGACCAGTAGGGCATGCTTCTGCATGGGGCTCAGGTTAGGGCTTTCGTATTGCAGCTTGAATTTACGAAGTGCAGGCAAGATTCTGTTAATTATATTGTTGAACCACAGGGTTAGGTCCTGAAATTCCTCCAGATCCGCCTGCGAGAGCGTTCCCCCTAATGCAGGGGGGGTCATGGGTACAGTGGGGACCACAGGTGTCACCTGTGGGCCGGCTGTAACAGCAGTATCCCTTGGTGCCAGAGCTGCCTCAGTGGACTGCTCTGCCGGGGCCTTGGGAGGCTGTTGAGGAGCTGTGCTTGCTCTCTCTGCGGCTTGACGCTTGCTCTTGTGTTTCCTTCGCCGCTTAGGTTTAGGAGGAACATTGGCCACAACAGACTCCTCTGTATGGCCTGGAGGTGGTGCCGAAACTTCAGTCGTGGCAGGGGCAGGTACTATTGCCTGGGTCAGTGTCTTTTCTGCCCTATTAAGGGCGTATGAGAAGGAAACGCCGGGGCGGACCTCTGCCGCTTCCGCACGTCCCTTGCGACGGCTATCTATGATTTTCAGACGCGTCGCGCATCCTTTGTACACACTGCAGTGCGCGCCTTTGCAGTTGACGCATTCCCTGTCCGTATCCGGCTTAGGGCAGTCCTGCACTCTGTGGGTTCCACCACATCGCAGACATGCGAGCGGGCGCTCACATGCCATGCTGGAATGGTGAAATCCCAGGCAATTGCGACACTGCACGGGACCCTCCTTACCGTAAAAGCGTTCCACCTTTACGGCAGTGTAGATTAGGTGACGCACAGTGTCAATGGGCTGAACTTGTTGGTCGCGCACTTTGTCCACCACGACCAGAAACAGTGGCATGGGCACCTTTTCAGGTCCTCTGTCGGAGGCGATAGTCTTCTTCAGCTGGGCCACTGTTGCTGTAATGTCATGTTCTTCGAGGAGTGCCAGCCTGACTTCCTCGGTAGAGCAGTCGGAGGCAAGGCCTCTGATTATTCGCCTTTCCACGTAAGGACGTATGGGCGAATAACTGTAAAACGGGATTTTTAATTCCCGAAGTACAGCCTTGGCTGCCTCAAAATCCTCAAGTGAGGAGGTCTTGATGTTGACTTTCCGTGGCCTCCTTATTGCCTCAAAGCGTCTTTTCAGGCGCGAAGCTAGGAGCCGCATGGTTTTTGTATGCTCCTTGAAAGCATCTGCTACTATTGGCGGTATTTTCTCCCCCCCTTTGGTTGGGGGTTGGGTAGTAACCTGTGGTTCTTGCTGCTGAGAGCCCGTGGAGTTACGCCTGCTCCGGCGTCCCTTCACCTCAGTGAAGCCCTCGGTGTCAGTATCCATGTCTGCCTCTGAGTCAGAGGGAGAGAAGGGATGATGGGAAACCAGTGGTGGTGACTCACTATCTATGACCTGTCGCGGGGCTGAACACTTGCGCTTTTTACGCGCAGGTGGTACCGCCTCGGGGACAGAGATGCATGATGATGATGTTGTAGGTCCGTCGGTCAGCACGGTTGCCCTCCGGCTGCTTGCAGAGGACCGGACCCCCTCCTTAGAGGAGGAGGCGCCTGGGCAAGCCATTACGGCTTGAGGTGTTGGACCAGGGGTCCTCACCTTTGGCTGCAGCCTTGCAAGCCCGTAGTCACGTGGTCCGTCAGTCAGTTTGTCTGAGTCGGGAATGGTGATGAAGGAAGGGGTATAGTTACCTGGCTCCGCTATGTACCTGCTCGCACCCCTCCGGGAGCAGGATCGATGTCGAAGAAGCGCAAGTGATGACTGGTGCGACACGCTACCGTTTGCTGTCAAACGTCTTGCAGCGTGCCGCAAAACTGTGCTTTCACCTGAGTTGGTGCGTAGTTTTTAGCTCCACCACCACGTCGCCGCGGTCGTTCTCCCGCTTATTCCCCTGAATCGAGGATCCAAGCAGTCCAAGCACTCCAAGCTCCCAATGGTCACGCAGAATCGAGGTGTAGACGCAGCGAGCTCCAATAAAGGAATGATGAACCTGGTAAGCGATAGATGTATGTGCATTTTACTGCCAGGCCTCTCTCTAAGGCGATCAAAACAAAAGAGGCTTCACGGAAAACCAAACATAGGTTTCCCTCTAGCGTTCGAGATCGAAAGTTCAACTAGTATACGTTCTGTAAACTTTTATATACAGTGTTGCCAACGTACATAATAAAGGCATTCCTAACCTCAAATATTGCAAAGTTAAAGTAACATGCTTTAAAACGACAATAATGAACATCTTCAAAATATTATACCTGACAAATGAAAACTGTTCCGGAAGAAGCTTTTTACTTTGTAATTAAATAGTTACTAAAGTGGAATTTAATTGAAGCAGAACTGTGAAATTTTCCACAGTAACCATTATTACCATTAGAAACAAACATTAGAAAATTAAAAGCCCATCTTTAAAAGCTTGGAATTTAGGATTTTCAATTGACTGTCTGCTTATATTTCTGTAACAGTAACCATTTCCCATACATGTTTTTTTTTTTTTTTTTTTTTTTTTTTCCGTTTGGGATTTAAAATAACCACACTTTCTTCAACCGCTAGGTAATAATTTTTTCGTGATCATAGTGGTAATGTGGATTTTCAAAGCTATGACAGAGCAATCATGTTTTTAAAAATCTGACTTATTTCTCTTTTTATCGAAATATTTATCTCTGACATCAGATTTTTAAATTAGATTGCCCAATGTTATTACTTTCCACTTTCTTAAGAATATACAAAGCTTATAAAAACAGAAGTGTCACGCTTCCTTCACAACCTAATTAGCGATCGACGAAATGCTGATTATTTGCTATAAGGCAAAGCTATGGAAGAATATACATCATTCATACTGTAAAATATATAGAGGGAAGGAAAAAAAAACAAGCCAATGAAAACATGCTTTTGAATATGGGCACTGAAAGAGAGAGAGAGGGGGGAGGGCACTGAAATGAATTGCTTCAGGGAGGTAAAATAAAAATATGCCCAGGAGTGGATGTCAAATTCCCTTGGGGTGAAATGATCCATGACCTGATATCGGCATGTGAAAAAGAAATAAAATTGTTAGTTGCGGACATTTTCTGAGCCAGCCACAATATATGAAACGAATGATTCATCACGCAAAAAGCTGAAAGCGCCACCAAGGTAGGTATCCTAATGTCCACAATAAATTCAAGAACTAAAAGCAGAAGATATTGAAACGAATGGGCAATTTCTGCTGGGCCAAGAATTTTGTTGTTTTTATATTGGAAACGATGAAAGGAGAAGCAGGTGCAAGCGAAGTTTTGTGTGTGTGTGTGTGTGTTTGTGTCTGTCTGTGTGTGTGTCTGTGTGTGTGTCTGTGTGTATGCGTGTGTGTGTCTGTGTGTGTGTCTGTGTGTATGTGTGTGTGTGTGTCTGTGTGTGTGTCTGTGTGTCTGTGTGTGTGTGTCTGTCTATGTGTGTGCGTGTGTATGTCTGTGTGTGCGTGTGTGTGTGCGTGTGTATGTCTGTGTGTGCGTGTGTGTATGTCTGTGTGTGTGCGTGTGTGTGTGTATGTTTGTGTGTGTATGTCTGTGTGTGCGTGTGTATGTCTGTGTGTGTGCGTGTGTGTGTATGTCTGTGTGCGTGTGTGTGTATGTTTGTGTGTGTGTGTGCGTGCGTGTGTATGTCTGTGTGCGTGTGTGTGTATGTCTGTGTGTGTGCGTGTGTGTGTATGTCTGTGTGTGTATGTCTGTGTGCGTGTGTGTGTGTTTGTGAGGAAGATGTCAATGGAACCTATTAAGATATTGTCAAATACTTACATTAATTTCACAATAAATAAAAGGACTAAATAAATGTTTTATGATAAAATCACGTGATTCTCTCTTCCTACTTTTGTTTTTAGTTTCTCTACTCGGTATAGTAAGTAGAGGTAGTATTGTATTCTACCCAGAAGTTCCATTTCGAAATTTCACCGGAAATACATGTTTTGAGGCCCCTGAACCCAAGACCATTGAGTCTTGTTTTGGACGCCGGAGTGACTGAGTTACATTGTGAACACAGCGTTAACATCGGAAGTTTTATACGCGGCTGGAGCCTTTTTCTCATATTCATCGATTCAGAAATCCGATTTCATTATTATCCCATTTTAATGAGCGACGCAGTGACACAAATGCCTTTAAAAGGTTTTCTCGTAGGAGCTTTTAAAGGAAGAGCGTTTGCTTTTTTCAAATGCAAGTGGAAAAGTGATCCTTTATTTCGTTGGAGTTATTGACTTGGAGCAAGCACTTCTATTTATAAACCAAATTTAAGTTGATGGTATCTCTTGCTGCTTCAACTGCAAGACTACCTGTTTCCTTTTCCTTTTTTACAAAATAAACTCTTATACCTTTCTTTTTTAGAGTTTGCAGTGCTTTTAATTCCTTGAAGAGGTTCGAGCTTTGGCCAGGGGAATTTATCTTCATCTCTTTTTCAGGGATACTTTTGTTGTTCCTTTCATTATATCCTATTTCCACTACTTATCTAAAAAGGTTAGTTTGTTATCAGCAACTTTAACTCTCTAAATCAGTAAAATGATCTTGTTTGCAGACCGAGCAGTTCTTTCAAATATTTCACTTATACAAAATGTTTAAAGGCAGTTAATCAGAAAAATTACCGTCCATTCTTATCAAATATCCTAAATTTAGTAATTCACAAAGCTGTCAATATAACAGCGGTAAGATGTATGAAATATTATTTCTTCTAAAGCCGTTAGCCAGATACCAACACTACTACAAAAGCAACTGTTGCACATAATTCACAACTGTTGTTCTACTGTAACGTTTCAGCTCAAAGCTATTCTAACTGCCCTTGACACTGCTGCGGTAACACATATCACAAACAACTTCTCAACTGTTCACAATTCCGGCAGTTAACTGTATAAGCCAGTATGGTTATAGAGTCTCCATTGGCATCTAAGTTTCTCGGCTTGCGCCATAGAGATTGTTTTAGAAAGCGCGTATCGCTTTGTTTTCCAGCTAGTACAGTGGTGTGAAGTTGCCCGCCGTAACAGGGATGTAACAAAAAGGTATATCAAAACTTTGGAAAACAGATCGAGCTCCTCCTCATTTCAGTATCTGTCCACCGGGTTCTGAATAGCAGGTTTGCTGGTAGATGGATAGGAATACGCGGACCAATTTCGTGGCCTCCCCGTTGGCCTGACTTAAGGCACTATACTTTTATTTGTGGGGACATTCTTTATGCAAGTCCAGTTCCAGATTAGAGATTCTCCGTGCTCATATTGAGGGAGGCTGCCAGACAATAATAAATTCTCCAGGCCTAACTCAGTGCATTAGGGGTTCATGCGACGACTTGTTGGCGTGCGTTGACCTAATGAAGGTCATTTTGAACATGTGATTTACTGTTTCTACGCGGTTCTCTCATCCAGTATTCTTCTATGGGCTTCGGCTGTAGAAAAAGTGATCTAGAAAGGAAATAAGCAATTTCTGGACCTATGCTCATATAACATTTTTTATCCTCTATCCCCAAGAAACACTTTTTTAAATTTTTGACATACATTTCTGTTACATCCTGTAACATATATATATAAAGCATGACATTGTATTTATAAAAGATTTTTTAAAACAACTTATCGCAACATAGACAATTTCTTATTGCCTGACTGGCTCGAAATTAACTTGTGTTAATAACTTGGAATTAATAAATATGTTCACGCATGTGACAACAATTAGAAAGACAGCCATAAAAAGGGGTCTTCTAGAACATTCAAGTGTCCGGCGTCCGGCGTATTTGTAGAAGCTCGAGAAAGGTCAGTGTTACGTCATTCTCAGTATATAAGGAGGCGAGATGACGCTGGGAGTTAGACATAACTCAGACAGCTTTCAGGAACATTTATTCTAGCTTTGACCAATCCCAACTCCTGTTGAAATCAGACACTTTTTAAACACCCGTTATAGCGTTCCTTTCTCGGTGGCATTATTTTAATATTTATAACATTTTGAACTTCTTTTACGTTTTACAATTATCTTTGGATAATGATTGGTAGTTTAATTCCCGCTAAAGTTTAGGCATTTTAAAATGATGTGGTTGGTATGACATGTGCATAATTTATTATAGTCCTGTAAAGACACGATAGAATGCATATAGTGTACAAAACATTACTGTAATAAATTATTTTTTGAAAAATGTACGTAACATCCATTAAAATGATACGTCAGACTCCTGTAGCCAGGCGATAAAGCAGAGCTTGACAGTGACAACACTGTCACGTGAAAGAAACTGATTTGCCTGCGTCAGACCTATGGTAGATCGGTTGCAAATTGCGACTGATTATTATAAAAATTGCCTAATATATGTATAAGAGTAGTATTGTGGTTTCTATGAACGCACCTTCATACCATTATCTTACACAATCAAAGCATATGGGCTGGCGCAATTGGTAGAGCACCTGCCTGCTGTGCTAGGGGTCCCGGGTTCGATTCCCGGCAGGGGGGTAGGAATTTTTTTCCAGCCAGGATTATTCCTCATCCTTCCCTGAGTCTGGAAGTATTAGTGAAAGTGTGAATGTGTGTGTGAATTCAAAGAATAAAACCCCCAAAGATAGAAAAACCCAACACATTTGTCAATAGGCAAGGCCGCCGATATGACCTCTGGAGTTAAAGGCGGGATATAAACGGAACAATAAAAAAAAACAAAAAGCATATCGACTTGTTTATTTTGAAGATTTCACTTCCAAAAATGACAAATGGCCTATAATATGTGTACTTTCGAAATTCCTGCAATACAATTTGTTCGTTTTTAACATATGTAGTGTATTAAAATAATAATTAACACAATTACCATAGTGTGGAAAAACGAACATCGTTCATTTTTTATATGTTAAATGTGCAAAGAGAACGGAATCTCAAAGGTTTAAAAGATTTGACTATCGCACAAAGCGTACTGTATTCTAATATTCCCCTTGTACCTATAAGGAAAGAAGCAATAAGATAATTTGTACAAATGTTTATCTCAACTAACACGAAGAATATATAGGAATAAGCGTTTGTAAGAATGGTTAGTACAAGAGTAGAGAAAGTCATGTGAGTGCAACACCTCAGAATTTGTTTTAATGTAATAATTTCTGTAGTTCCGGCCTGAGCCATTTATACACATGTTCTTGTCGACTAGGAGCAAACAACTGCATACGATATCTGAAAATTATTGCCAACTTTTGAAAAACTTTCTATGGCACTACCGAATATGAGTTGGAGAGTTTGTAATTGAATTGTGTTATTGCCTTTGGATGCTCGCACAAACTGCCTCTATGGTGGAATGGCAGAAAGCCCAGACTTGTTACTTGGGAATTAACCCACCCACCCACCCTCAAATTTCTCCAATCCGACCATCTCCTCACGGCCACGTAAACCGGATATTCTGGTAACATCAAAGGCTACCTTCATAATGATCACTTGTAGTTGGCCAGCTTAATCGGCCAGTGTGCTCAGGATTCCCTAAGTGAAACCCCGCCATTTTCATGACAGACTACATACCTACAATTAGATTCATTTTGTTGACACAAAATCCGCTTAATACATACCTAATCATTATAGACCATTAACTCTGACTTGTTCTTTCTGGAAGCTATATATCCTACCTGGGTTCCGCAAGCATTTTGCTCTATACTGTATGGATACATAAATAAAAAATCTGATGTGTTGCACTCACATGACTTTCTCTACTCTTGTACTAACCATTCTTCCAAACTCTTATTCCTATATCTTCTTCGTGTTAGTTGAGATAAACATTTGTAGGCTTTGAGCGATAGTCAAATATTTTAAAGCTTTCAGATCCCGTTCTCTTTGCAGGCTTAGCATAAAAAATGAACAACGATGTTCCACTTCGTGAAAGTTTTAAGTTTTCCAAAACTCGCACACATACCAAGGAATATCTCCGAAGGGGTTCAACCTATAAGAAAATTTATTCGGACATAAATTGTGTATTTTAGCAAGATCTACACTTTTTGTATAGTATGATTGGGTCTATATCTAACGGTATACCAGTTATGCAAAAGCCGTCCAGAGTAAATGCGACTACAGGGGCTCTAGCCAGAAAATTCAAGATAGACATTTCATTTGTTATAAAAATATCTCAAACATATGACATTTTAATCAAAATCGTTAGGGCCATTTTCAAGAAAATCAGAATTTTCAAAAAATTTTCCATGTAAAGGGTAGTTTAGGGTGGGGCTATTTTCTTCAAAATCTTTGAGTCGCATCTTTGAGAGATATTAAACTGAAATACCAACTTTGATTTTTAACCTACTTAACGTTTTTGAGTTATGCTGTCCACAGACAGATTTTTGGATTGAGGGGGCCTCAATACATACTTTTCTGGTGAAATCTCAACATCGAATTTTTGGGTGGAGTACGATACTACCTCTACTTAGTAGCAGAGAAAGTAAAGTAGTAGTTTGATATGAGAGTGACAAGGTTGTTTCCCGCCTGCTCCATTACGTCACCTACTCCGCCCGCTCGCCCGGTGGCTGCTATAAAAGACAGCTAACTCGCGCGGTTTGCAGTAGATTTATGCTCTTCCTCAACTCGGATGCGTGATGCAGATAAACAGACGGTTTCTTGTTTGATTTACAACTTAATTACGTGACTTTTATTTTCTGCCGTAGGAAGAAAAGGAACGGTGCACTGACCTTGTTCAAGTCATGCAATAGTTCTGCAACTTGAAATGAGAGGAGACGCCGAGTGATGTGTGGGCACGCATGCCAACATTTTATGGACCAATACTTCACATTTTACCAAGCATTTATTGTGTAGCAGGCAATTTTTATAATGCGTTTTACTTAGAATGCTTTCCGACGCTTTTCCCTCAAGATGTTTGTGCTCTTTCCTTTCAAACGGACCCACTACACTGTAGGGGAGACACCAACAAACTAACCTACAACACTCAGGCGCCTGCGATGGCAGTTTCCCCAAGAGAGGTTGGTTAAATGTTCCATATAACCTGTAAACTGTTACCAGTATAATGATATTGCAATTATTGCTTCGTAAGAATCAGTTCGACTCGAATGTGGAAAGATACTATATTAAAAATTGCACTCACATGACTTTCTCTACTCTTGTACTAACCATTCTTACAAACTCTTATTCCTATATCTTCTTCGTGTTAGTTGAGACAAACATTTGTACAAATTATCTTATTGCTTATTTCCTTGTAGGTGCAAGGGGAATATTAGAATAGTGTAGGGTTTGTGCGATAGTCAAATATTTTAAAACTTTGAGATTCTGTTCTCTTTGCACACTTAACATATAAAAAAATGAACAACGGTGATCCATTCCACCAAAGTTTGGTTTTCCAAAACTGACACAAATAATAAGGAATATCTCCGAAATGGTTCACCCTACAAGAAAATTTGTTCAGACATAAATTGTGTATTTTAGTAAGATCTACATTTTTTGTACAGTACGATTTGGTCTATCTCTAACGGTTTACCACTTATGCAAAAGTCGTCCAGAGTAAATACGACTACAGGGGCTATAGCCAGAAAATTCAAGATATACATTTCATTTGTCATAAAAAATCTCAAACATATGACATTTTAATAAAAATCGTTAGCGCCATTTTCAAGAAAATCAAAATTTTCGAAAATTTTTTTTCCATCTAAAGGGTAGTTTAGGGTGGGGCTATTTTCTTTAAAATTTTCGTGTCGCATCCTTGAAAGACATTAAACTGAAATACTAACTTTGGTTTATAACCGATTTTTCGTTTTCGAGTTATGCTGTCCACAGACTGACATACACAGGGACCTTTTTCTAAAAATACCTTTTTTGGATTCAGGGGGCCTCAAAACATATTTCCTGTGAAATTTCGACATCGAATTTTTCGGTGGAATACAATACTTCCCCTACTTACCAGTAGAGAAAGTAAAAAACACCAACATCATCTCTAGAAAAGGCATCTCCAACGTTCGAGAAAGAGGGAAGATTGGGTTTATGTTCTTCCACTATACGCGGACATTGCCTTAACAACTGAGAATATTACCTGTCTCGTTCAGAGACAGTGTATTTTCTAAAAGGGAAAGTGCGGGAATGTGGAATTTTTATTTTCGCTAGCTTCACCTCCATTTCTAAATTACGAAAAGCTACCTATGGAACTTCTTCTCCAGATTATCCTCCCCTTAAGTAGCACTTGCAAGTCAGTGTCTAGAGTCAGACGTCTGTCAGGGAACACAGGAACCTATGTACCAGACAGAGTGAAGACCTGCAAGTATGAGAGTGAGGAAGTGATTACCCTCCCCTTATGTAGGACTTACAAGTCAGTGTCTAGAGTCAGACGTCTGTCAGGGAACACAGGAACCTATGTACCAGACAAAGTGAACACCTGCAAGTATGAGAGTGAGGAAGTGATTACCCTCCCCTTATGTAGGACTTACAAGTCAGTGTCTAGAGTCAAACGTCTGTCAGGGAACACAGGAACCTATGTACCAGACAGAGTGAACACCTGCAAGTATGAGAGTGAGGAAGTGATTATCCTCTCCTTATGTAGGACTTACAAGACAGTGTCTAGAGTCAGACGTCTGTCAGGGAACACAGGAACCTGTGTACCAGACAGTGAACACCTGCAAGTATGAGAGTGAGGAAGTGATTACCCTCCCCTTATGTAGGACTTACAAGACAGTGTCTAGAGTCAGACGTCTGTCAGGGAACACAGGAACCTATGTACCACACAGAGTGAACGCCTACAAGTATGAGAGTGAGAAAGTGATTACCCTCCCCTTAAGTAGCACTTGCAAGCCAGTGTCTAGAGTCAGACGTCTGTCAGCGAACACAGGAACCTATGTACCAGACAGAGTGAACACCTACAAGTATGAGAGTGTGGAAGTGATTACCCTCCCCTTATGTAGGACTTACAAGTCAGTGTCTAGAGTAAGACGTCTGTCAGGGAACCCAGGAACCTATGTGCCAGACAGAGTGAACACCTACAAGTATGAGAGTGAGGAAGTGATTACCCTCCCCTTATGTAGGACTTACAAGACAGTGTCTAGAGTCAGACGTCTGTCAGGGAACACAGGAACCTACGTACCAGACAGAGTGAACACCTGCAAGTATGAGAGTGAGGAAGTGATTACCCTCCCCTTATGTAGGACTTACAAGTCAGTGTCTAGAGTCAGACGTCTGTCAGGGAGCACAGGAACCTATGTACCAGACAGAGTGAACACCTACAAGTATGAGAGTGAGAAAGTGATTACCCTCCCCTTAAGTAGCACTTGCAAGCCAGTGTCTAGAGTCAGACGTCTGTCAGCGAACACAGGAACCTATGTACCAGACAGAGTGAACACCTACAAGTATGAGAGTGTGGAAGTGATTACCCTCCCCTTATGTAGGACTTACAAGTCAGTGTCTAGAGTAAGACGTCTGTCAGGGAACCCAGGAACCTATGTACCAGACAGAGTGAACACCTGCAAGTATGAGAGTGAGGAAGTGATTACCCTCCCCTTATGTAGGACTTACAAGTCAGTGTCTAGAGTCAGACGTCTGTCAGGTAATACAGGAACCTATGTACCAGACAGAGTGAACACCTGCAAGTATGAGAGTGAGGAAGTGATTACCCTCCCCTTATGTAGGATTTACAAGTCAGTGTCTAGAGTCAGACGTCTGTCAGGGAACACAGGAACCTGTGTACCAGACAGAGTGAACACCTGCAAGTATGAGAGTGAGGAAGTGATTACCCTCCCCTTATGTAGGACTTACAAGACAGTGTCTAGAGTCAGACGTCTGTCGGGGAGCACAGGAACCTATGTACCACACAGAGTGAACAACTGCAAGTATGAGAGTGAGGAAGTGATTACCCTCCCCTTATGTAGGACTTACAAGTCAGTGTCCAGAGTCAGACGTCTGTCAGCGAACACAGGAACCTATGTACCAGACAGAGTGAACACCTGCAAGTATGAGAGTGAGGAAGTGATTACCCTCTCCTTATGTAGGACTTACAAGTCAGTGTCTAGAGTCAGACGTCTGTCAGGGAACACAGGAACCTATGTACCAGACAGAGTGAACACCTGCAAGTATGAGAGAGAGAGGAAGTGATTACCCTCCCCTTATGTAGGACTTACAAGCCAGTGCCCAGAGTCAGACGTCTGTCAGGGAACACAGGAACCTATGTACCAGACAGAGTGAACACCTGCAAGTATGAGAGTGAGGAAGTGATTACCCTCTCCTTATGTAGGACTTACAAGTCAGTGTCTAGAGTCAGACGTCTGTCAGGGAACACAGGAACCTACGTACCAGACAGAGTGAACACCTGCAAGTATGAGAGTGAGGAAGTGATTACCCTCCCCTTAAGTAGCACTTGCAAGTCAGTGTCTAGAGTCAGACGTCTGTCAGGGAACACAGGAACCTACGTACCAGACAGAGTGAACACCTGCAAGTATGAGAGTGAGGAAGTGATTACCCTCCCCTTAAGTAGCACTTACAAGTCAGTGTCCAGAGTCAGACGTCTGTCAGGGAACACAGGAACCTACGTACCAGAGTGAACACCTGCAAGTATGAGAGTGAAGAAGTGATTACCCTCCCCTTAAGTACCACTTACAAGCCAGTGTCTAGAGTCAGACGTCTGTCAGGGAACACAGGAACCTACGTACCAGACAGAGTGAACACCTGCAAGTATGAGAGTGAGGAAATGATTACCCTCCCCTTATGTAGGACTTACAAGCCAGTGTCTAGAGTCAGACGTCTGTCAGGGAACACAGGAACCTGTGTACCAGACAGAGTGAACACCTGCAAGTATGAGAGTGAGGAAGTGATTACCCTCCCCTTATGTAGGACTTACAAGTCAGTGTCTAGAGTCAGACGTCTGTCAGGGAACACAGGAACCTATGTACCAGACAGAGTGAACACCTGTAAGTATGAGAGTGAGGAAGTGATTACCCTCCCCTTATGTAGGACTTACAAGACAGTGTCGAGAGTCAGACGTCTGTCAGGGAACACAGGAACCTGTGTACCAGACAGAGTGAACACCTGCAAGTATGAGAGTGAGGAAGTGATTACCCTCCCCTTATGTAGGACTTACAAGCCAGTGTCTAGAGTCAGACGTCTGTCAGGGAACACAGGAACCTACGTACCAGACAGAGTGAACACCTGCAAGTATGAGAGTGAGGAAGTGATTACCCTACCCTTATGTAGGACTTACAAGACAGTGTCTAGAGTCAGACGTCTGTCAGGGAACACAGGAACCTATGTACCAGACAGAGTGAACACCTGCAAGTATGAGAGTGAGGAAGTGATTACCCTCCCCTTATGTAGGACTTACAAGCCAGTGTCTAGAGACAGACGTCTGTCAGGGAACACAGGAACCTATGTACCAGACAGAGTGAACACCTGCAAGTATGAGAGTGAGGAAGTGATTACCCTCCCCTTATGTAGGACTTACAAGTCAGTGTCTAGAGTCAGACGTCTGTCAGGGAACACAGGAACCTATGTACCAGACAGAGTGAACACCTGCAAGTATGAGAGTGAGGAAGTGATTACCCTCCCCTTATGTAGGACTTACAAGCCAGTGTCTAGAGACAGACGTCTGTCAGGGAACACAGGAACCTATGTACCAGACAGAGTGAACACCTGCAAGTATGAGAGTGAGGAAGTGATTACCCTCCCCTTATGTAGGACTTACAAGCCAGTGTCTAGAGTCAGACGTCTGTCAGGGAACACAGGAACCTATGTACCAGACAGAGTGAACACCTGCAAGTATGAGAGTGAGGAAGTGATTACCCTCCCCTTATGTAGGACTTACAAGTCAGTGTCTGGAGTCAGACGTCTGTCAGGGAACACAGGAACCTATGTACCAGACAGAGTGAACACCTGTAAGTATGAGAGTGAGGAAGTGATTACCCTCCCCTTATGTAGGACTTACAAGACAGTGTCTAGAGTCAGACGTCTGTCAGGGAACACAGGAACCTGTGTACCAGACAGAGTGAACACCTGCAAGTATGAGAGTGAGGAAGTGATTACCCTCCCCTTATGTAGGACTTACAAGCCAGTGTCTAGAGTCAGACGTCTGTCAGGGAACACAGGAACCTACGTACCAGACAGAGTGAACACCTGCAAGTATGAGAGTGAGGAAGTGATTACCCTCCCCTTATGTAGGACTTACAAGACAGTGTCTAGAGTCAGACGTCTGTCAGGGAACACAGGAACCTATGTACCAGACAGAGTGAACACCTGCAAGTATGAGAGTGAGGAAGTGATTACCCTCCCCTTATGTAGGACTTACAAGCCAGTGTCTAGAGACAGACGTCTGTCAGGGAACACAGGAACCTATGTACCAGACAGAGTGAACACCTGCAAGTATGAGAGTGAGGAAGTGATTACCCTCCCCTTATGTAGGACTTACAAGCCAGTGTCTAGAGTCAGACGTCTGTCAGGGAACACAGGAACCTATGTACCAGACAGAGTGAACACCTGCAAGTATGAGAGTGAGGAAGTGATTACCCTCCCCTTATGTAGGACTTACAAGTCAGTGTCTGGAGTCAGACGTCTGTCAGGGAACACAGGAACCTATGTACCAGACAGAGTGAACACCTGCAAGTATGAGAGTGAGGAAGTGATTACCCTCCCCTTATGTAGGACTTACAAGTCAGTGTCTAGAGTCAGACACCTGTCGAGGAGCAGAGGAACCTATGTACCAGAGTGAAGACCTGGAAGCGGGTGGTCCTGTATGCAGATATATCGTTCCCTCGACAAGTAGTCAGTTAGCTCACACTTCTTGTGATTGTAGTTGTTATAACGTAAGTTTGTGTCGATATCTCTGATAAGCAGACGTAATATTGCCTTCCTTCGATTCACAGGATGATGCTGTCTGTGTAAGGAAGTGGGAAACAAAGCGTTCGTATATCGCAGATTTTATTACTCACTCACACGACAGACACTATTACCTTAACAGCATCATCTGAGGAGCAGAATACTTGCCTGTTAAGATGAACTGAACTGCCTGCCCCGGCGGTTAATGAGGGCATTTTATGACGGGGTAAAGCAATATTCCCACCCTGCAGGGGAAAGTGCGAAGTACCTGAACCATGACTCATCCGCCCCCTTAAAGCGTTTTAAAACCCTAGGGTTAATCTCCGACACCATTATTCTTTATTCACATAATTAGCAGACTTGCAATGTCAGCTTAAGTGTCCAGCTTTTGTTTCTCTGCTTTTTCTCCCTGTATGCATTGTAAAATATTCTTCCTAGTTATCCTTGTGTTATAAACCATCATTACTTGTCGCAGTAAATGCTAAAGAATGAGCATACGGGTAAATTTTATTTAACATTCAGAATCAGTAGGAAATATAGAAGAGAATAACAAAATGGAAGAGATAATGTCAGAAAATGGAAATATCAATTGAAAATACGTTTGTACTCATTAAACTATGCAGACGATCAAGCATTACTGACATACGAAGACATGTTTGTTGAAGAAAATAGGCCCAACCTAAACTACCTCTTACATGGAAAATTTTTCGAAAATGTTTATTTTCTTGAAAATGGCTCAAACGATTTTGATTAAAATGTCATATGTTTGAGATATTTTGATAACAAATTAAATGTATATCTTGAATTTTTTTGGTTATAACCCATGTAGTCGTATTTACTTTGGACAACTTTTGCATAACTGGTAAACCGTTAAGAGATAGACCAAATTATACTATACAAAAAATGTAGATCTTGCTAAAATACACAATTTATGTCTCAAGAAATTTTCTTGTATGGTGAACCATTTCGGAGATATTCCTTGTTATGTGTGTGAGTTTCGGAAAACTTAGAACTTTAGCGAAATGCAACAACGTTGTTCATTTTTTTATATGTTACTCGTGCAAAGAGAACGGAATCTCAAAGGTCAAAAAGATTTGAGTGTCGCACAAAGCAATAAGATAATTTGTGCGAATGTTTATCTTAACTAACATGGAGATATAGGAATAAGAGTTTGTTAGAATGGTTAGTACTAGAGTAGAGAAAGCCATGTGAGTGCAACACATCAGATTTTTATGCTAGAGGGAAGTTTTTAATCAATGTCTTATCTATTTGCTTAATGTAACAAGTGGTTGTTGTTTCTCAGAAGCAGTGGCGGCGGCCTGATTAGACAGACCGAGCAACTGCAGCTCTGAAAGCGTCTATTAGTTCTCACATTTCCAACCCCGTTCAACACACACTCATCAAGTGGTGGCTGAGGGTAAGTCCTCGCTTTCTCCTCCTTCTCCAATAAAACCAAATTAAAGGGTTCTGAATTTTAATCATACTTATTCAACTTGGTCCTTCCATATTTGATTCTCTGGCTGCCACCAGCGCTCGCCTGCTCGCCTGCCTGCCAGGCGAAATACTTAATCTTTTTCGCAGTTCTTAATGGCTTTTTCTTGACTCAAGACCTAGCCCCTCATTCAAATTTTGTATTAAAGATTACCATATAAATTGAATTCCTGTAGAGGTAGTGGCAAGAGAAACGCCTCCCAGTCAGTATTATTATAAAATGCCAGCCTTTATGAAGCCATGTAGCCATTATATTGTGTAGTTAAAATGTAGAGAATATGGAAATGGTATCTCCGTTTTTCAAGAGGATACAGCCTTATTAAGAACTCTTAAACTAGATCTAAACTCCGCGCTACTTAATTTAAAACCAGATAAGTGACTTTTACTCCGCGTTCACGTTAAGCGTCAGCCGGTTTTATCAATTCTAACATATTTTTTAATATTTATTTAATGTCGCTTTAACTTGCCACAGTGTGTTACAGTTTGTAACAAATGTGTTTACAGAGTTCCGTAACGTTATGTGATGTTATTGGGAATATTGACTTCTGTTCGCTATTGTTGGTATTTCTTGCATTCTTCTATGATGTACTTGACAGCGACGATCACGTTGCAAACAGGAGGTGAAGTTTTGCTGAGTAAGTAGCTGTGGGTAAGTTTAGTGTGTCCAATACGGAGAACTTGCTGTTGGCGACTGAACTTTGTTATTGGATATGGTACTCTGTATAATAATTTTATTTCTTGGAGGTCTCTATCCACCTGGACTGCCTGTTTTCTTGAGATATATGGTTACAAGGAGAACCGATGTCTGCCTCTTGTATTGGAAGACGAGTTGCTTCTTTTGCCGCCATGTCAGCTTGTTCGTTTCCAGGAATGTCTCGATGCGATGGGATCCAGATTAAGGTGACCCTTTTTGATTTCATCAGTATTTGGGTGTATTGGCCTTGAATTTCTTGTATTAATGGGTTTTGTTGTTTAGGTTTTTTAGGGTCATCATGGAAGATTGTGAATCAGTTGGAACTAGGAAATGAGAGTCAATTTCGTTATTTTTAATATATTCAAATGCTCCTTTGATAGCCTACAGTTCAGAGAAGAAGACTGTATAAAACTTGGGTAAGGTATACAACAGTGTGTGTGTGTGTGTGTGTGTGGTGTGTGAGTCTGTGTGGTGTGTGTGTGTGTGTGGTGTGTGTGCGTGCGTGTGTGTGCGTGCGTGTGTGTGTGGTGTGTGTGTGGTGTGTGTGTGGTGTGTGCGTGTGTGTGTGGTGTGTGCGTGTGTGTGTGTGGTGTGTGTGTGTGTGTGTGGTGTGTGGTGTGTGGTGTGTGGTGTGTGTGTGTGTGTGGTGTCTGTGTGTGTGGTGTCTGTGTGTGTGGTGTGTGCGTGTGCGCACGTGCGTGTGCGTGTGTGTGCGCGTGTGCGTGTGTGCGTGTGCGTGCGTGCGTGTGCGTGTGTGTGCGTGTGTGTGTGCGTGTGTGTGTTGTGTGTGCACGCATGCGTGTGTGTGTGCGTGTGTGTGTTGTGTGTGCACGCGTGCGTGTGTGTGTGCGTGTGTGTGCGTGTGTTGTGTGTGCACGCGTGCGTGTGTGTTCGTGTGTATGTGTGCGTGTGTATGTGCGTGTGCGTGCGTGCGTGTGTGTGCGTGTGTGAGCGTGTGTGTGCACGCGTGCGTGTGTGTGTGCGTGTGCGTGTGTGTGTTATACTACTGCACTGGCACATCCAGCTTCATTTTTGGAGCCGTCAGTGTAAATATATATTTGGTCTGGGTATTTAGCGCATATCTCCTTGAAGAGTTGTTGATACTGAGTCAGCTTTTGGTCAAATATTAATCCTAAAAATGTAATCGTGTTTACGTTTGGTATTATGTTTATATCTATGTGGAGCGTGATGGGAGTACCATATGATATTTTGTTTCTTGAGAACATTATGCATTTGTATTTCGTTGATGAAAGCTTAAATCCGATTTTTTTTTCTTCCCACCAGACAACAGTTTTATCAAGTGTATCTTGCAAAATTTCTTTCGTTGTGGTTGGATTTTTGCCTCTATAGTAGATTAGGATATCATCAGCGAAAAGAATGCTTTCACGTTGGGCTTAGATTCTAAGTGAGAAAGAGATTGGTCAATGTTATATTGTCTAACCTGTGTTTTTGGTTTCTTTTTAGGAGGTTTTGATTTTTTAACTTCATTTTGACTTTGTATAACTACTTCCTTGTCTGAGCTTTGTTTAGTGGTTTCTAAATCTGGTTCGTCGTTGGCTTGGCTTGTAGATTCAGATGATGATTTTGGTCTTTTTGTTGCATTTATTTTGCTGGATCCTGTTGCAGGTAATGGCGGAAACTCAAAGTCCATATGTGCTGCATAAAGATCTGATTTAAGGTCGTTTTCTAGCTGAGAGTCCACGAGGTTCTCCTTGATATTGTGACCTGACGCCGTATGCTATGTTTTTAGCGGTTGGTCTTTGGCGGAGAGTGTTTCTTCTTTTTTAGAAATACTTTCTTCATCCGTTTCTGGAGCGCTGTCGTCTAATGTTTGCGATGTATAGACATTATTACATATGTCAGAGTTTACTCCAGGGTAATATTGATTTTACGCTCTCTTGCAAAATTACCTTGTTTGCAGAGATAGCAGGTATGGTTGTCTGTGGAGATATATATGCAATAATTTACCCCGTTGTGGGGAATCAAGATGCTTTCTGGGAGTTTCTCTAGGTCTTCTACATTTACATATACCTGGTTACGAAAGCTCATGATGTGGGAAAAATGTGGTATAGAGATACCTACTCGTATGTCGATGCTATATTTACACCTAGTTTTAATAAGCTATCTCCTATGGACCATTTGGGATCACTGGACACACTTTGGAAAGGATAATTCTCTTATTTTTGGTCAGTAAAGGTGTTAGGTACAATGATTCATTGTTTATTACTATGGATTGAGCTGTACAACTATTTTCTTATTCACTAAATAAAAGCAAACTCGCCCATTTGATATTCTTGATATAAATCTTATGTTCGCTGGGTCCGTTAGTTTTCCCACTGCTAGAACGTAGTCTTTGATTGAAATGTTCTCTCTTGATTCAATAACAATTGCTTGCTCTCTGTTGGGTGGCATTTGTAGTGCCTTAGAGTATGTTACTTGCTCAGGTGTAGTATCTTTGTGGTTTGTAGCTTGTTTGAAGTTTAGTTAAAACAAAAGCCATATTCTTCGGTGGGGGAGTCCCTGGAAAGCGCTTGGAGAACATCATTTGGTTGCGCAGATTCTCAGGAAAACCTCCGGGGTCGACCAAGTTGATAGCCAGGCAGCCCAGCAAGACGTCTTTGTTCGCCGCACTTTGATGCGCCATGCGTTATTCATACATTCCCAACAGACATGGTCGGTTTAGCGGGAGACCCATAACATTCTGCTCCCAGACCGGAGCGACTGTCTGCACGCATGCATGCACGCACCCATAGCCTGTACTAGTTCTCCACTATATTAGCAAAGTATTCATAAATACCGAAGAATTAAAGCACATCTAACACCTCGAGATAAATATAAATCTTCGGTGCTTTTTCAATTATTTTTACTTTGTGTGTGTGTGTGTGTGTGTGTGTGTGTGTGTGTGTGTGTGTGTGTACGCGCGCGTGTATTTCGGTCCGTAGAAAGTATAACTCAAACATGAATAGTCGTTTAAAAATCTAACGTAGCACCTAAGTTTAATATCTTTTAAGGATGCGACACTAACATTTTTAACAAAATTCCTCCTCTCTAAACCACCATTTACACGGAAAATTTTTCAAAAATTTTAATTTTCTTGAAAATGACTAACGATTTTGATTAAAATGTCATATGTTTAAGATATTTTTATGACAAATGAAATGTATATTTTGAATTTTATCGCTATAACCTATGTTTACTCTGGATGACTTCTGAATAACTCGTAAACCGTAAGAGATAGACAAATTCTTAATATACAAAAAATATAGATCTCACTAAAACACATCATTTATGTCCAAATACATAACCATTTCGGAGATATTCGTTGTTATTTGTGTCAGTTTCGGAAAACAAAGCTTTCGTGAAATGGATCATCGTTGTTCGTTTTTCTTATATGTGAAGTGTGCAAAGAGAACGGGATCTCAAAACTTCAAAAGATTTGACCATCGCACAAAGTCTACTGTATTCTAATATTCCCCTTGCACCTACAGGGAAATAAGGAATAGTGTTAATCAATGATATAAATATTTCATTGGTAACTATTTATAAAAGTAACGATATGATAAAAATATTTAAGAAGCGCACCAGTTTTTATACAGCAATATTCACTATTTTTTTAACATAAATTAGTTTGTATTTTAAACCTGTAACAAAATTTTGAACTATAATAATCTAGTGAACTTTATATTGCTTTGTACCTAAAATGTCTTTCCTACTTTTCAGTTCGGTTTGTAATTAAAGCGTCTTTTTTTTAACAAATTAGTGGATTGACAACAACTGTTCCTACTGCTGCTGTTTCACTTATTTGTCGTAGTAATTAATGCTGGTAATAGTGATGGGGGTAAAACTGATTTTTCATACCCTCTATGTTTATTCAAACCATGTACTGCAGTTGTAAAGTTTCTGGTATTATTCGCCAGCTGGAGATGTGATTATTCTGGACGCTGCAGAGATTTTGCGATTATCTGTTGCTCTACAGAGGTTTTGCAACTGCATTAAGCACATAAAAAGATACCATCTGGTGAATACTGGGAATATATAATTAGTAGTTCCAGGAATTTACGTGCAGAATTCAATACAGCTAAGAGAAGGAATGAAGGGATTAACCATCTGAGGCTGATACGATTCCAGGAATTCGTTGGATATCATTAGACGTAAAGGCAGTACATTTAATAAAGTATAGGAGGAACCCAAGGGTTGACATACAATATAAAAGTTATAAATAGATTACGAGAAGAAATGTTACAGGAAATAAGAACAGTTGTAAGTTTTAACCCAGTATTGCTTTACGAGGAAGTGTCGTTCATTTAATGTGCACTTCATTTTCACGTTCACTAGAACAAGTCTCAAAAACAGTTGCTGACAGTAAAACAATTACGAATAAAACATGAACACCTGCGCACCTAGTGACAGGCAATCGAAACTCCAGAACATTCTGCTTAATTTGGTGCTAAAACTGGGACGTTGAGTGAATTTCGAACAGAATAATTAAAGAAAGAAATGTTAGTTCTTAATTATAGAGTATTTACTCGACTTATTTCTTCCCGATAGGAATGTCCTTATCCGGTCACGTATTTCAGAACTTTTTAATATTAACACAAAATATCAATGTTCACAAAAAAATCGAAGCCTGGTCTCGACATTTATGGTTAGCCAATTTATTCTAACTCTACTTTGGATCTTTATTATTAATGCGGTGTTCAACAGAAGAATCTAATTATTGTTTCTAGAACAAATGTTTATATGCCCCCGCACTCCAGTTATTCCGTAATACTGATGCTTTATCTTGTTAATGCAAAATCAACAATCTCTCTCATTGCTTATTGGTAGTTAGACTAATTAACACTGCATCAGCTGCAAAAATGATAAAATTGGACGCTGCGTTCTAAACATAATATTCAGAGAAGCTTTTCTGCTCCGTATATATGCAAGCAAATACACAGGAGATATTTTAAAAGTGCAATAGCTTAATTACTTAAGCTGCGAAGATGATAAAAAGCTAAATAAACTATGTAGATGGGAAATACGTGTATAATATCTACACATAATTAATTGCATTAATTGTATTTTATAAAGTACCAAGCTATCAAAGGGACTTAAAATAATGACATTAAAACCAGAATACTATACCGCTGATTCTTGTTTGGCCCAGACCAACTCAGCTTCTTTCACATGAGAAATTGTCATTGCCACACGTGCGTTATCTGGTCGCTTTTCGATTGCCTCTTATTTTCATTCTAAGGTTTTGGTGCTTCTGAGCTTCGCAAGTGCCTCTTGAAGTTTTATTGAGTTTATTCTTGTTTTTCGGATGACAATTTAAAACCGTATATTGTGACCAGGGGCGCGAGTTGCCTCTGGCCGCAAGTCCCACATGCATTGTTGAAATGTGACACTAGCAGCGGCGGCCCCTGGATTGTTGCAGTTGTCAATAGTGTCTTTTAAATCAAATGGCCCACACATGTCTGTTCTCCATAGTTCTATAGCCTTCTTTGGCGGCAGGACAGAGACAAGCAGCCCTTTCTTTGAAGACATTACATTCCGTCCTGTTTAGGAGAGTGCTGTTAACTGCCTGACTAAGCTTCACTTGAGACAGAGAAAGTGCCAAGAAGAGTTAGGTTAGTCGAGACAGTCGACAGAAGGTTAAGTTCAGTCTGAGAAACAAGCGGGTGCAGTTGGCAGCTGTGAAGCTGAGAGTCGAAGCAACAAGAGAAATTGTTTGGGAGCAAGTGGAATCTTATTTGCTACAATATGTCCCCCTTTATAATACTGAGGGACAGGTTTGAATTTTTGTGCTAAGAGTATGAAAATAGCCAACGGCCATACCATGCTGAAAACACCGGTTCTCGTCCGATCACCGAAGTTAAGCAGCATTGAGCGTGGTCAGTACTTGGATGGGTGACCGCTTGGGAACACCACGTACCCTTTGTGTGTAGCTTCCAAAATCATGTTTTGAAACAACGGGCAAAGAGATTCACCCACATATGCAGGCAAATTTATCTTAATTACTTAAGCTGCGAATATGGTGAAAAGCTAAATAAACTACGTAGATGGGAATTACGTATATATATATATATACATATACACTCAGCTATACATAAACATAATTAATTGCACTCACACACACACTTTTTTTTTCTGCCCATGTTATGTGACTAAGCGGCTTGACCGATGTTTATGACATTTGACGCGTGTTATCAAGGTGATTTGAGAATGATTTAGATTTACAATTTGATCCGATAGAACTTGCCCTTTTAATTACTTAATGTGTTGATATTTGGATGGTTTAGGTTCAGTTCACAATTGGATCCGCCAAGCAGCGCTGCTATCGCGTTGTAAACTTTCCGGTATTTTGTTCCGCGATAGGATTCTAGGATGTTTTTATGTTTTATTTATAACGTAACAAATGAGGCTGCCACGAACAGTAAATACAGGTGATGTTGCAAATCATATTTACGGGATCTATTAAAGACTTGATCAATTACTCAGATTGAAGTTGAGTTATTCTGCAAGATTGCGCTGACATTTCCCACTGGATAAAGTAGAAGTGAAGTTGCTTAGCAACGTTTCATTGTCAACATTCAGGGGTGTGAAGGCGCCATGTCGTTTGTCTCAATAAAGAAGCATGCATTTGGTTGGCGCCTTCATTATCGGAACTGCTATCACCCTGTGGAACAAGTAGCTACATTGTTCGAATGATATGTCACATATATTTTGCTATTTCCGCCGGCATATCTTGCGTAGGTAAATTTATTGCAATTTACTGGTTTGGGTTGTAGGGTGAAATGAATTGCTGCATGACACGGAACATAATGCTAGAGCCATAATGTACGCGTGACTTACCATCAGATTAGGTGGCGACATCTGTCCTCGGCGTTCTGCAACACCTCGCTCCGCTCACAGTCACTGCTAACCCAACAACTCCACCTGCAAGTAAGGGTTAGAGAGTGAGAAAATTAGTATACTTTGTTCAGTCTTTTGAGCATTAGATGTTTCCCACGACCGCCATATATTTATACAG
The DNA here is from genome assembly GCA_030765045.1 of Tenodera sinensis. Classification (NCBI taxonomy): domain Eukaryota; kingdom Metazoa; phylum Arthropoda; class Insecta; order Mantodea; family Mantidae; genus Tenodera; species Tenodera sinensis. The sequence continues at coordinate 177,450,368 of CM060965.1, read as the reverse complement.
GTTTAAGAGTTTTGTACAATCTCTGTTGTACGCCATCACTCGTGTCTGAATGACTGCATTAACCTTGCAACTCTGCCTGGGTTGCTTTGGTTTCTATACACGCGCCGGATACGCGATGTCCTTATATCTCCCTCCCCTGTCTAAAAAATTCCGAACAAAGTATAGAACTACAATGCACGTTTTATTATTGGAATTACTGACAACCAAGATACATTTTATAGATTACTGCTTACTAAGCGGCAGATCGGGGTTCGATTTCCGATACCAGCGTGGGGATTTCTACCGCTGGGAGATGTAGTCCGGGTTCGTTAGACCCTTGAGGGACTAACTGAAGAGCTACTGGACTAAATGTATAACGGAAGAAGCAAGGGTTACATTTTGTCAGAGAATATAGAGAAAAAAAGAAGTCGTTAGCGAGTTCTGTGTTAATAAATGACAATTGCTATAAAATAGAGGCACTAAGGTTATGATGAAATCAAGCCAGAAAGGAAACTATTACCTGGAAATCATTTACGTTCAGAAAGCAGGTGCATTCACGTATATAAAATTCTGCAAAGGAAATGGAAATATAATGCTTAGTATTTAGCAAAATAGCTAATAAAAAGCTGTGTTTTATAGTTAAAGGGAAGCTTCAAACCTGGAACATATGTAGGAAAGCTGATTGAGGAATAAGTATTTCTAAAGTTTTCGTCTTTCCCTTCGTGTTTTACAGTCTTACAGACGTGTTAACTCTGATCGATTATCGGCAGCTGTAGCGCCAAATACCGCGCTCGGGTTGTACATGGCGGTCGCTGTAACAGTGACAGTTCAGTTAGTGGTTAAAGCAGCCGCTCGTTAAGTGGAAGACCCGTGGTTTAAATCCCGGCTAGGCAATGAATTTTCCAGTCCTGATTTCATGTCATAAACATATTGTCAATTTCGCATAAAGCTCACTAAAGTTTAACTAAGACATTTATTGAAGTTCTGTTACACGGGATTATACGAGAGGATATTTGCTATGAAACTGTCAATTTTGATATCTTTACATACAATAGTTTTGGAGAAAATGCAACTTCAAGATGAAAAAAGGTAAACTGTAGAAAGGTTGAGTTAAAGATTTACATAGTTTGATTTTTATTGTTGCAAAGATGTTTCAAAGGTGCACACTTCAAAACAAGGCAACCTCAATAAATGCATTTCGCTATGTTGTTTACAGCCTTCTAATGTTGCACAAACAATCCTGACAGTCAAAACAGAAAATTCTTTTAAGGAGGAAGTAAAATAACATTAATTGCTATTTATTCTTAGTGTGGTGAAAGAAGATTGAAGCTTCAGGGATACAATCCCAATACTGTAAACTATTTTTAATAAAAATAAAAAATAATTGTAACTTTTTTAGTAATTTTACCTACACATATTCTTTGTTAACCATTTTTCAATATCTCCAAACAAACACAAGGCTATTGGACAAGTGCGACCTGCATATTTGCAGGCAACGCCTGGTGTTTAAAATATTTATAATTTACTAGCTTAAAGTTAGAAGCATGCTCGATCATAAATAGGCATGCTCGTATGGAAATTAGGAAGCTCGTACCTTAATTACTACCATTACAGTATCGTTGCATAATATACTATTATAAGACAGAAGGTGACAACATTCTTGGGATTGAAAAGTCACAAAGGGAGTTCTTCTTTACTTTACTGTTCCATAAAGGGAGGTGGTAATAGCAGAGGCACGCACGCACGGTTTTAGCTAAATTACAATCTCACTCACGAGAGTAAGTCGGTATTCAATAACGTGCAGACTGATGGACACACATCCGTCTCCCGGACGAGTGGCCATCCATCACTGTTAACAGCAAGCTCCTTATCGTAGCTTCAACAGAGGCTGCAATTAAACCGTCATATCTATACTTCTACTCGAGTATCTCTTCATTCTATATACGTAGCTACTCGCTACAATACCCACAAACAAATACACGCAACTATACCAGATGGAAAAGAACTTAATACATAAGGTAGTTAACTGTGTTTCTGGAAGAGCTATTATTGTATACATTTATTAGCGATTTGTTATTAGCTTTTTACGCTCTGGCCATGCTATCAGAATAAAATGTTAAGGTCATCAGGTAATGAACAGCTCTTAAAGCTTCCACTAGCTTAAGGTTAAGCTTAAAGTATTCTATTTCCACTACACCTATAAGGAAATATGTAATGCAAACATTCCAACAAACGTTTATCCCTATCACCATGAAGGTGTAAGATGAACAAGCCATTGTAAAGTACTTTGTTGATGAATGTGTGGAAAATGTCATGTGAGTTTAACAAGGAATCACATCATTATTGGACAGGAAAGGTTGCGGGAGTGCACACTAAAACTCGAAACATGTCAGCTGATAAATTACGAATATTCATAAACCTGCTGCTCTCAAATCTGATAATTATTAGATAAGCACCAGACGTCGTAACATCGTATACAACGCCTGACTCAGGTGCAAAAGGGAGAAAAGATCACAAAGTTGCTTGGAGTGATGGGCAAAGGCCGATTAAGTTGCTTGGAGCAATCACAAAATACTGATATAAGAACGGATGCATCTATATTTACTTTAGAAGGCTCCCTTCTTCATAAGCATTAACTCAGTCGTTCCATTTTGTCTCATTATTAGCTTTAGCTACTATTTCTTTTTTTTACAACAAAAGCCAATTAAATGTAAGCTATATAAAAGGACTATAATTAAAAGTTGTTGCAAAACTTTAAAATAATTACAAATATTATCTCCTTTGGTAACACATTACTACTGGAGACATCTATGGACAACAATACGCGGTCGGTAGAAGAATTGCATCTTTTGACAACCAAAAGCACCCTCCTGTCACCCTCCAGCAGGGAATCGAACCGGGACCCCTGGAATGGAAAGCTAGGCCACAGAGGTAGACTTATAATAGGAGGGAACTTAACATAGCAATCGCTAAATTAATAGTTAGGTCCGTCATGTTTATTTCCCTGGTTTGCTACGTGAACCGCCATTTGTATTGAACCAAAATGGACCCATCATATTTGACAAAGGTATAAGTTTCTTAAAGTTCAAACACATAGCAAAGAAAATCACCGAAATGGTTCACTCCATCAACTTCTTGTATTTAACATAAATGACATATTTTAACGAGTTTACTTTTTCTGTATAAAAAGATTGAGGTTATGTATTACGATGTACCAGTTATGCGAAAGTCTTTCACAACGAAGAGGACTTCTGAGGACATTCTCAGAAAATACAAGACATACATCTAATATGACATGAACATGTCCTGAACATATCAAAATTGTTAGTCATTTTTGAGTAAACCAACCGTTTCAAAAAGTGTTCTATGTATAGGTGACCTTTTTGTATATGTATCTTGTATATGTTGTCTTAATCATCTTAGTTGTTAGCCATCCAGCTCGTTTCCATGATACTTTTTTCTACGAAAATATTACTTGATAGATTTAGAAGCCCATTGCAAGCATTCTAATAGCGACGTTGCCACATTTCGTCCAGACTTGCACGAATTTTATTTGAGGTTTACTCCCCTAGGGAAGCTACCTTAACTAAGCTATCGCACGCTCTCTCTGTCTTCACCCTCAACCCCAGGCATGGGCCCTTTATATTTAAAACCCCTGGAGAGTGCATGTCGTAGCATTTTAAAGGCTCAAGGAACCGGGTTCCTTGTTTATCCTCGGGTACTTATTACTAATTATTCGAACCACCCCTATATATCTGGTGCCCTCCCTCATTCGCCACGCAAGGGACGCACCCGATGGGTTTATAAGGTCCCTACGTAGTAAATAGAGGATTAAAGGTAAAACAATGAAGGGCACCTAAATTAAATTTTACAACGTACGCCTATTTTTGATATGATTGTGTTATCACACAGCGAACCTTCTTGGCTTCCAACACTTATTCCTACGTACACTAATATTATTGTGTATTTCTCTATTAGTATTTAGGATACATTTTCTAAGAAATTACGCTTACTGATATGGCGATGTTGGAAAAATTCACAACCCAAAGAAGAACTAAATTCATCCACATTGGAGCAACAAGACTTCGTTTAAGAATGCAGTGCTTCAGTTTAAACTCAAGCTTCGCTGGTAACATATCTGAAGGGGTTTTGCATTTAAGGCAAAAGAATATGGACCATAAATGTAAGTTATGTGTAATGCGAACGGTGCTGTTTTTTATTATTGCTGGTTGTTAACATTATTTTACCGTGCAATAAACCACATTTCATGACACCTTTAAGGCTCGACATTTGCGCAGTAAAATCAGGTTTGCAACGCATTCTCCGAATATATTTTACTCCGTCTCCAGTTGTGTTTATGTAACACGCGAAGTCAAGTATTTTGCAAGCTCAGGTTGTATTAATGCCCCGTGTAATAAGGTACGTGTATGATAGCAATGAATTAATTTAATGTTGTACACAAAATCCAGGCTAAGTTTTCCATACTTTTGCAGTATTTATACTCCATTTTATTTACCAATATCGCAATATTTATCACAAGTAATAATACAAGACATCTGACCTAACTTATAAATTCTTGAGCAGAACAAGAAAATTTATCTGGAAAAATGTAACCATCGAACGACATTTATGTGTTGTTGCAAAAATAAAACACGAATTTAAATACTATATCGCAAAGATATGAACAGAAAGTTTTAAATCTATAAAAAAAGTTAAAAGTTAATTTCGATTAGTTTAGTTCAAATGACTCAGTACTGCCAACTAGGCCGCGCCGTAGCCGAATGGTTAACCATTCGCTTCTCACCAAAGCGGTCCGGGTTCGATCTCAGGCAACCGCATGTGGGATTCGTGGTGAACGAAACGGCGCTGGGGTGGGTTTGCTGCTTTTGAACTCCAACAAAAAATTTAACAATTCTTTCTAACACTCACCAAGAGTTGAAAATTGTTATTATCGTAGAAAGTTTACGATTTTACACTGCTGTGGAAGCACTTGAAGAAAACAGCAGTATGCCCCAACTACATTTACGTACTCATTATTGTCCAACAATGCAAAGTCCGACTGTGAAACTCTTTGAATGCCTCAATTACATTTATGTACTCATTGTCCAACAATGCAAAGGCTGGCTGCAAAACTTTTTAAATGCCCCCCCCTCCCCGTATCACGTAACTTTAATACCCAAATACTCTAAACTTTTAGACACCATGTATCCCAATCTAAGTTACTTCATTTGTCAACTATTTCTGTTGATTGCAAATTGCAAGTGCAAAGTAAAGTTCTTTTGTCACCTGGCAATTGTAAATTGATTTTCTCCTTGCGAGATGCTTTAGTTACGCTGTATTTACAACAAAGGCCTTGATGCAGGAATCAGTGATAATTAAGTTAAAAGCAAAATCAGATCATGAATGTTACGTTAAGAGAATTGAGGGATTCGCAATTCTGTTTTATTCTCGGATGCTTCAACTGACAAACACAGAGAAACGCTCAGTTCCAATGAGGTCTTCCATAGAGCGTGTTTACTTGGAACTCTTTTTCTCTTTTACATCGCTCTCTCCTTTCTTCATTCGCTGAGCAAACAAAACTGTTAACATCGGAGCGTCAACCGGTCATGGAAGTTATTTACCGTAACACTGGAACAAAATTACCCCTTTGTCTCCGTCTATACGTACCGCTGGTTCGCAGATACGAATAAATATCCACACTCTTATCTGGGACCTCCCACTCTTATCAAAGGAAACGGCCAATTTGAATAACTCGCGTAATTAAAAGCGTTTCCGCCTAACGCTTTTATTTTCTGTGAGAGATGATACTACAACCTACGCTGATATAACGCTATGCTGAAAAACTGTAATAAAAATCACAAACAAATCTACTATTTTACCTTATTTACATTACAAAGAGTTCAGTTTTACTTTCAACTAGAAGTGTTAGTTTTAATTATGCTTCGCATTAAAATAAAAAGACTTGTTAATAATCATAGAAAATAAGGTTATGTAATTCACATAACTAGAGTGCTGTTCCCATTGTTAATTACATTGTTCGAGTAGATAATAATTCCTCTGTATGGATGAACCATACAAAAATGTTATTGAAGTTTTAAAAGATAATACCTTTTCTCATACCAAATAAACCTAACTTCAATTTCATACACCTATTTCACATTCCTAAGGTGTTGCACTCACATGACTGTCTCTACTCTTATACTAACCTTTCTTATAAACTCTTATTCCTATATCTTCTTTGTGTTAGATAAGATAAACATTTTTACAAATTATCTTATTGCTTATTTCCTTGTAGGTACAAGGGGAATATTAGAATACAGTAGGCTTTGTGCGATAGTCAAATATTTTAAAGCTTTAAGATCCCGTTGTCTTTGTACACTTAACATATAAAAAAATGAACAACGATGATCCATTTCACTAAAGTTTTAAGTTTTTGGAAACTCACACAAATAGCAAGGAATATCTCCGAAATGGTTCACTCTACAAGAAAATTTACTTTGGCATAAATTGTGTATTTTAGCTAGATCTACATTTTTTGTATAGTATGATTTGGTCTATCTCTAACGGTTTACCAGTTATGCAAAAGTCGTCCAGAGTAAATACGACTACAGGGGCTATAGCCAGAAAATTCAAGATATACGTTTCATTTGGCATAAAATATCTCAAAAATATGACATTTTAATTAAAATCGTTAGTCATTTTCAAGAAAATAAAAATTTTCGAAAAGTTTACATGTAAAGGGTAGTTTAGGGTGGGGCTATTTTCTTCAAAATCCTCGTGTCGCATTCTTGAAAGACATTAAACTTAAATACCAGCTTTGGTTTTTAACCAACTTTTCGTTTTTGAGTTATGCTGTCCACAGACACACAAACACACACATTTTGTCACGCTGGTGTCAGAAGTGGGATTTATTGAATAATCGTTTTGTTATAGCACAGAATGTTTTGTGCGATACAATACTCTTCCTACTTACTATAGGTTGTGGACAAAATAAAAATGTCTTAGTATACAAAGTAAACTTTATAAATATGGCGCTTTATAGGCCTCTCATTCGAGCCTTATAGAGCACATTGCATTAGTCTTACAATTATAATGATATATTTAAAACATAACGAAAGCTTTTATCGTGTAGACGGTAGAAGTTGGCTATCTCTAAGTGCTGGTCATTACACCACATTAAGCAAAAGTTGGCAAAACTTGGTATTCATTAGCAGCAGTATTCCTAATTGCAGAGAGCAGTGCGGGTAGCCACCCCATACTGAAGTATATCTGTAAACTATTGCAGTGATATACGACATAATTATAGAGGGTGGCGTGACTGCCATTAACAAGCAAAATATTACCAACATAATATATACATACAGGGTTAAGGAAATGAATAAAACTGGAAGCACTTCGCTGCAAAGTGCATGTCGGCAGGGGGAGGGGGGTTAGTAACTTACATACCAAATTATGATATGACGTGCAAGTGACAATGCAAAGTACGTAGAGGGAGGGAGGCCTGAGAGGTAGATAAATAGGATAATCAAGAAGGAAAACAAAAGAAAACGTGTATATGTATATCAATAAAAAAGACTAATGCGTACCAACTGTCACCTTTTCTTCCCTCTATCGTTTATTAGTTGGTACACAAATTATTATTACTTTCTCCACCACGCATAGTAAGTAGGTGAAATATCTATTGTATCCGACCCAAAATTTCGATGTCTGTATTTCACCGAAAATATGTTTTGAGGCCCCCTGAATCCAAACAAATAACTGTGTGTGTGTGTGTGTGTGTGTGTGTGTGTGTGTGTGTGTGTGTGTGTGTGTGTGTGTGTGTGTGTGTGTGTGTGTGTGTGTGTGTGTGTGTGTGTGTGTGTGTGTGTGTGTGTGTGTGTGTGTGTGTGTGTGTGTGTGTGTGTGTGTGTGTGTGTGTGTGTGTGTGTGTGTGTGTGTGTGTGTGTGTGTGTGTGTGTGTGTGTGTGTGTGTGTGTGTGTGTGTGTGTGTGTGTGTGTGTGTGTGTGTGTGTGTGTGTGTGTGTGTGTGTGTGTGTGTGTGTGTGTGTGTGTGTGTGTGTGTGTGTGTGTGTGTGTGTGTGTGTGTGTGTGTGTGTGTGTGTGTGTGTGTGTGTGTGTGTGTGTGTGTGTGTGTGTGTGTGTGTGTGTGTGTGTGTGTGTGTGTGTGTGTGTGTGTGTGTGTGTGTGTGTGTGTGTGTGTGTGTGTGTGTGTGTGTGTGTGTGTGTGTGTGTGTGTGTGTGTGTGTGTGTGTGTGTGTGTGTGTGTGTGTGTGTGTGTGTGTGTGTGTGTGTGTGTGTGTGTGTGTGTGTGTGTGTGTGTGTGTGTGTGTGTGTGTGTGTGTGTGTGTGTGTGTGTGTGTGTGTGTGTGTGTGTGTGTGTGTGTGTGTGTGTGTGTGTGTGTGTGTGTGTGTGTGTGTGTGTGTGTGTGTGTGTGTGTGTGTGTGTGTGTGTGTGTGTGTGTGTGTGTGTGTGTGTGTGTGTGTGTGTGTGTGTGTGTGTGTGTGTGTGTGTGTGTGTGTGTGTGTGTGTGTGTGTGTGTGTGTGTGTGTGTGTGTGTGTGTGTGTGTGTGTGTGTGTGTGTGTGTGTAAGCTTCAGGTCTAGAAGACCTACGATGGATCACATATTTGCAACTAAAAAATCTGATGTGTTGCACTCACATGACTTTCTCTACTCTTGTACTAACCATTCTTACAAACTCTTATTCCTATATCTTCTTCGTGTTAAGATAAACATTTGTACAAATTATCTTATTGCTTATTTCCTTGTAGTTGCAAGAGGAATATTAGAATACAGTAGGCTTTGTGCGATACTCAAATGTTTTAAAGCCTTGAGATTCATTTCTCTTTGCACGCTTAACATATAAAAAAATGAACAACGATGTTCCATTTCACGAAAGTTGCTTTCCGACACTCACACACACATAACAAGGAATATCTCCGAAATGGTTCAATCTACAAGAAACTTTATTCGGACATAAATTGTGTATTTTAGCAAGATCTACATTTTTTGTGGAGTACGATTTCGTCTATCTCTAACAAAAAAATCAAAATTTTCGAAAAATGTTTCATGTAAAGGATAGTTTAGGGTGGAGCTATTTTCTTCAAAATCTTTGAACATATAGAAACTATTCATAACATTATTTTTCTACTTCAGCAACACTTCTTTTAATTATTACTTATATCCTTTCGTCAATAATTACGTTAGAAATTGAAAAATTAAAACCTTAACTGTATTTACAACTATAAATGTATCCTAAGCTGAGCGCCAAAGGACAACGATTTAAAATTCAAACGTTGCGAAAGAGAATAAAAAAATATATTCGTGTTCATCGAAATATGTGATTCTGGACTGAATTGCTATCTTGACAAGGAATTATTAGTTTTAATCCCGAGTCAAAACTCAATCTCCGACGTCATGAAAAATTATTTTATGCCCATTAAATTGTGCATGCGATGAAGTACAATCTTAGATAATGTGATTGATTACGCGTCATTTTTGACAATGACATGTTGACATTGAGTTTAAATGCGACTAACTGGATTTCTGTGGTTTTGTTACTGCATTAGCTGCTGTTGAATGACATCCAACCAAGGTAATTAAATACTGCTGCCGCTGCAACTGTTCAAATGAACAACCTGTGGTATCATAATAAAATAAAGATGTCAGTTCAATTCCGAATCAAATAAAGATGGAGATATTTACTGTTGACAAACAGATGTTAATGAAATGAACGTCTATTTTCAGAACAATGTATATTTAACAGCTCAGCTAAATACAGCTTCAAGACTTGCTTAATTATTCAGATATTAATATCACAAATATTTTTCAGGAAGTTAAAAGTCATCAGTGTTTGGTTCATTACAATGTTAAATTATGGTACATATTTAAAACTTTAATGCTTTATGTTTTGGACGCCTTGAGGAACAGGTGGAAATGTGCCAAAAGAACATTAATTTACATCAGCAAACAAGAAATTGAACATGAATTTAATCATCTCCAAGTCTAAAAAATCTGACGTATTGCACTCACATGACTTTCTCTACTCTTGTACTAACCATTCTTACAAACTCTTATTCCTATATCTTCTTCGTGTTAGTTGAGATAAACATTTGTACAAATTATCTTATTGCTTATTTCCTTGTAGGTGCAAGGGGAATATTGGAATACAGTAGACCTTGTGCGATAGTCAAATCTTTTAAAGCTTTGAGATTCCGTTCTCTTTGTACACGTAACATACAAAAAAATGAACAACGATGACCCATTTCACGAAAGTTCCAAGTTTTCCGAAACTCACACACATAACAAGGTATATCTCCGAAATATTTCACCCTACAAGAAAATTTATTGAGACATAAATTGTGTATTTTAGCAGGATCTACATTTTTTGTATAGTATAATTTGGTCTATCTCTAACAGTTTACCAGTTATGCAAAAGTCGTCCAGAGTAAATACGACTACAGGGGCTATAGCCAGAAAATTCAAGATATACGTTTCATTTGTCATAAAAATATCTCAAACATATGACATTTTAATCAAAATCGTTAGAGCCATTTTCAAGAAAATCAAAATTTTCGAAAAATGTTCCATGTAAAGGGTAGTTTAGGGTGGGGCTATTTTCTTCAAAATCTTCGTGTCGCATCCTTGAACGACATTAAACTTAAATACCACCTTTGGTTTTTAACCGGCTTTTCGTTTTTGAGCTATGCTGTCCACAGACTGACAGACACACACACAGACACACACACGGACCTTTTTCTAAGAATGCTTTTTTTGGATTCAGGGGGTCTCAAAACATGTATTTCCGGTGAAATCTCGACTTCGATTTTTTGGGTGGAATACAATACTTCGCCTACTTACCAGTAGAGAAAGTAAAAATGGAATAAAGTAGAATTGGAGTAACGCAACATATAAAAATTATTTAGAATCTTAGCTTCTGGAGGGGACAAAAATTGTAAACAATTCTGACAAAGGTATCTTCCCATTGTGCGCTCTGAATGAAGAACGATGCATATTCTGGCACAGTGGGAAGACCACCAACAATGAAACTGAAAGAAAAAGTATTTAGTCCTTTTGAGAGAAGGTTGGCACGTTTGGATCTACTGGCTGACCATAATAAGTTTAAAAAATTTCAATAATTTTCTGGCTTTAGCGCGCAAAGCCAGATGAAACTGGTTCAGGTGGTCAGAAATAGCACCTTAGCACTTTAAAGAATAAAAATCTGATGTGTTAAACTCACATGACTTTCTCTACTCTTGTATTAACCATCCCTACGAACTCATATCCCTATATCTTTTCGGTGTTCGTTGAGATAAACATTTGAATAATTCCGTTCTCTTTACAGGGTTAAGATACAAAAAATTAAGAACGATTATCCATTTCACGAAAGTTTCCAAGTTTTCCGAAACTCACACACATAACAAGGAATATCTCCGAAATGGTTCATCCTAGAAGAAAATTTATTTGGACATAAATTGTGTATTTTAGCAAGATCTACATTTTTTGTATAGTATGATTTGGTCTATCTCTAACGGTTTACGAGTTATGCAAAAGTCGTCCAGAGTAAATACGACTATAGGGGCTATAGGCAGAAAATTCAAGATATACATTTCATTTGTCATAAAAATATCTCAAACATATGGCATTTTAAAGGTAGTAAAGGTAGTTTAGGCTGGGGTTATTTTCTTCAAAACCTTCGTGTCGGATCCTTGAAATACATTAAATTGTTCACAGACAGACACACGCACACACACACACAGACAGAGAGAGAGAGAGAGACTTTTCTAAGAACATTTTTGGACCCAGGGGACCCCAAACCTGGTGGCATAAGCATGTTGGGTGCCAACAATGCATTAGCTACCTATTATGTACTCGTAGAAAAAGTAATAGACATAAGATATTTCATGTTCGAGTGAGACAAATTGCACAAAAAAGCATTTGGCTCCAACGCTGGCATTAATAATAATAAAGTCACATTCAACAATGCGTGCAGACTAATCCGCCAACGGCATACTTCTCTTATCTGTTAATTTGTGCTCACATACTGAGTATTGCTGGATTGTGATAATAAGAGTGACGTCATTTGAGCCACGCCCCTAGCAGACTGCATAATTATAATGTATATTTTTGTTTGATTTTAAGTTTTAAAATTCTTCGTATTTTCACTGTTAACTCACAATTGTAATAATGATGCTGCCAAATGTATACTTGAAGTAATACCCAGATAGTTAGATCTTGTACAGTTCGAAATTGAGAGATCCTGGGTTCGATTTCTGTCGATGACTAATTCTGACTTTGTGTCTTATCAAGAAGGCTGCTTGGCGACCGGGTCGTTCGTCGTACTCTCTAGATAGCTCCAGCGGCAGGATGGGTTTTTGAGCCTGGAACTATTCCTACGGCCTGTAACCTTATGTGATTTCTTCAATATGAGACAGTTTTTTCCACTAAGCCCTCATAATGAATGAGAAAACAGAGGCAATGAAAGTTCATGCTTCAGATGTTGGATAAACAGCAACTATTTTATGAGTTTAATGAAGATAATTTTCATCAAAAGTACTGAAATGAACAATCTGTTATAAAAATAACAACGATTGGAAACATTATTAAGGATAAACTTTCGTGATAAGTATTGAAGTTAGTTTTTTTTTTTTTTTGGAATAAAACAACAATGGGTTAAAATATTATACAGAAAAATTGTGATATTGTGTCTTAATGTTTGAGTATATAAAATTATTTAAAGGAAATTCCATTCTTATAAACTCAATAACAATGGGCGTGTTCAGCAACCGTGCAGTTCGGTCAGAGCCTTCTGAAATCTGTCTCAGTTAACACTGTGTTAACTGTTGATTCGCTGTAAAAGCGAAGCGTGTGTATGATTTCTTAAGGTATGCCTGAAGCTCTTAACAAAACTCTGATCTTAATATTGGCTGTTGAATTCAACTGCTAACCCCGTGCTGGAGCGGCAACTTCTCCGACTGCTGTGTTGTGCGGGTTGCCGCTTTCACCTTGGTTTCTAAATCGTATATACCGCAGATTCGATACCCGCCTCAGGCAAGCATGATTCTTATTGAGTTTATAAGAATGAAATTCTAATGTGCTCACATGACTTTCTCTACTCCAGTAGAAACTGTTATAACAAGCACTAACTCCTTTGTTGTTAATTTTCTTATAAGTGCAAAGAAATATAAGGATGCAGTAGAGTTTAGAAGATAACGAAATCTTTTGAAGCTTTTCGCTATGTATTGGTTTTGAATTTCCTTCTATTTGCATGGCCAAGGAATGAAAAACTGAACAGAAACCTCCCCTTAGAGAAAAGTATAACTATTGAAAAATTAATACAATTAACAAGGAATATCTCCGAAATGGTTTACTCCGCCGAAAATTACAGTGTCTAAACCAATTGAGCCATTCAGACCGACAGAAAAGGCTAGGGAATTCTCCAAAAACGCTTTGCAACTAAGCTTTCCATTGTTTCCTTTAAATATTACCTCTTAAGAGTGTCCAAAAAGAAATAAAATAAAAGTAACATTCTTGTTTTGTAGTTATTGTCGGGAACGGGGTTTTAGTACGAAATCCATCAAGCTAACGTGGAGCACAGGACGTATATATAAACAGAAAATATACAGCAATTGATACGTGTTTATGTGGAGATTTTCACACTTCACCAAATAAATTTTACTTTACTTTCTGTGCAGCTAAAATGTGGAAACAAAACTCAGAAATGTAACTCGCTTTTTTATTATGTAATTTCGACTATAATTATATTACTAAGCGCTAACTGGAGAGCCAGATTTACAAACCTCGCTTTTTAATTAAATTGTTTAAAACTAGTGAAATGCAAATAACGAAAACGAGTAAAATTAATTTGGCTAGGAATGCCAATCAAAGTGTTTGTATAATGTGATAGAAAGCTAATAGTTTTTATACCTTTTTACTATATATGCTTACTATCAAACATTTTATTATGAAATTTAGCTTCCACATTGTGATTATTTGTCGAACATTTTTATTTTCAATTTATCTTATTTTATCTTACATATTTAAACGAGCAATATATATATATTTATTCCGCGCAACTTGGTAACGGCTCTAACAATTTCGATCAAATTTTGTAATCAGATAGGGTTTTGCTTTTTAAGTTCAGCTATATAGGTGTAATTCCCGAAAAAACGGGATTCTACATAAAAAATAAAATTTTTTATTCCTGCTTCTACGGTGTAATTCTTGTATAGACTCACGGTATTTCAGAAATAGCTCTAAAGTTTTGATTAAATTTTTGTATACATGCATATTACATTCACAGCGCTTTCTCTACTCACTTTTAGGTCACACATTCACGTCTCTTTCTCTACTCACTCATGGATGGATGGATGGATGGATGGATGGATGGATGGATGGATGGATGGATGGATGGATGGATGGATGGATGGATGGATGGATGGATGGATGGATGGATGGATGGATGGATGGATGGATGGATGGATGGATGGATGGATGGATGGATGGATGGATGGATGGATGGATGGATGGATGGATGGACGGACGGACGGACGGACGGACGGACGGACGGACGGACGGACGGACGGACGGACGGACGGACGGACGGATGGATGGATGGATGGATGGATGGATGGATGGATGGATGGATGGATGGATGGATGGATGGATGGACGGACGGACAGACGGACAGACGGACGGTGTTCTGGTGGATGGTAGCCAGAAGAAGGGATGTCTGGAAGAGAATTCTGAGGCCAACTCTGGGCTGTAGAGTGATGATAATTTCTGCAGATGTTCATCTTGATTAACATGAAGCAAGCAGAGATTATAAGAACGGTTTGTACGAGAGTAGAGAAGCAAGATATCAGGTTTTTCAACTAGCTGGTGATTTTTGCAATAGTCCATGCATCACTGGGGCGGGCGTTCTCCCCGTTTGCTACACGTGGTTGTACACTCTCCTTGCCTTGATAACTCCGTTTGCTGCTGCTCGTTTAAAACAGTAATTGTCGTGAAAGCTACAAATTTTCATTTAGCTGGACATTTTAACGTTTATCACCACCCCCACCTTAGGGGAAGCCTCTCCCCTCGCCCCCCTTTAATCAACGCTGGGACTGCGCTTCAAAATGTTCTTATTTAATTGTTAGAGAGGCGGACGTAAAATAATTGCTTTCACCACTCCTATTCTACTTCGTCCTGTACCGCAGCTCCATCCACCGAGAATTGATTTTCGGTTTAAATTTAATTCCTTGCAAAAGTAATATTCGTTTTTACGTGTTTCACTTTAACAAACAATGTACATTGTTCTCTTCTCTTTATGTTGTGAAACGATGCTGTGGGTATGTTCATTTGGACCCTGTTAGTCCTCTTCACCTGCTGCAGACGCGACGCCCAGATTCTCAGAGCTTTGGCTTTAAAGTTGAACATTGTCAACAACTTGGCGAATATTCATCCCAGTAATAAACACAGCCCCTTTAAATATTCCAATACACCAGTATTTTACTCATTATGTACCAGACGTGTTCGGAAAGTAAGTACCGCTTTGAAAAAATAAATACTAAAACAACTTTTTCAAGTCAATTTTATTTTTATATGAAATACCACACCTGAAGTATCTTTACTTTCTGTATTAGTAAGTCGAGGAAATACTGTATTCCACCCAAAAATTCGATGTCGAGATTTTACCGTGTGTGTGTGCGTGTGTGTGTGTGGGTGTGTCTGTGTGTCAGTCTGTGTGTCAGTCTGTGGACAGCATAACTCAAAAACGAAAAGTCAATTAAAAACCAAAGTTGGTATTTAAGTTAAATGTCTTTCAAGGATGTCACACGAGGATTTTGAAGAAAATCGCTCCACCTTAAACTACCCCTTACATGGAATATTTTTCAAAAATTTTGATTTTCTTGAAAGTGGCTGTAACGATTTTGATTAAAATCACATATGTTTGAGATATTTTTATGACAAATGAAATGCATATCTTGAATTTTCTGGCTATAGCCCATAAAGTCCTACTTCCGCTGGATAACCTTTGCATAACTGGTAAACCGTAAGAGACTGAATCTTACAATAGGTACAAAAAATGTATATTTTGCTAAAATGAACAATTTATGACGAAATAAATTATTTTGTAGAGTGAATCATTTCGGAGATATGGCTTGTTATTTCTTTACGTTTTGTAGAACATACTTCTGGCAAATGGAACATTGTTGTTCAATTTTTATATATTGGCCGTGCAAAGAGAACGGAATCTCAAAGCTTTAAAAGATTTGACAACCGCTAAAGCTTTCAAATTCCATTTTCTTTGCACAGTTAACATATAAAAAATGAACATAAATGTTCCATTTGACAGAAGTATAAGTTCTCCAAAACTTACAGAAATAACTAGAAATACCCCCGAGGTGGGTCACTCTACAAAAATGTGAGAGATCTGGTTCATTCCTGGGAAGAGAGTAAATACTGTATGAAATAAGATATTGTGACTTTTGGTGGATGTCAAGTCAAGGAGACAGATGTAGTCTAGATAAAGAAACACTTTTATTTTCGTAAACAGTAACTTTGTACACTCGTTGCAACAGCAAGAAAGACTTTACCGATTCACCAACCACGGCTCCGACTTAGTAACACAAAGAACTGTCCCTTCTCCGTCGGTACGACTCCTCAACGCTTCACATCGTCTGTCCGTCTCCGTCGGCACGACTACTCAACGCTTCACATACGTCTGTCCTTCCCGTCGGTACGACTCCTCAACGCTTCGCATACGTCTGTCCTTCCCGTCGGCACGACTACTCAACGCTTCACATACGTCTGTCCTTCCCGTCGGCACGACTACTCAACGCTTCACATACGTCTGTCCTTCCCGTCGGCACGACTACACAACGCTTCACATACGTCTGTCCTTCCCGTCGGCACGACTACTCAACGCTTCACATACGTCTCTTCTTTCCGTCGGCACGACTACTCAACGCTTCACATACGTCTGTCCTTCCCGTCGGCACGACTACTCAACGCTTCACATACGTCTCTTCTTTCCGTCGGCACGACTCCTCAACGCTTCACATACGTCTCTTCTTCCCGTCGGCACGACTACTCAACGCTTCACATACGTCTGTCCTTCCCGTCGGCACGACTACTCAACGCTTCACATACGTCTGTCCTTTCCGTCGGCACGACTACTCAACGCTTCACATACGTCTGTCCTCTCCGTCGGCACGACTACTCAACGCTTCACATACGTCTGTCCTTCCCGTCGGCACGACTACTCAACGCTTCACATACGTCTGTCCTTTCCGTCAGCACGACTACTCAACGCTTCACATACGTCTGACTGACTTTTCTGTCGCACTTTACCGCTATTTATATCTCCCAGGCACTATTCTGGAAAGTTCAGCTATTGCGGTGAAATACAATACAGAAGATTCCCGAAGTCTCTATCCTTTTCTCTCTTTCGGCAAGCGCCCCAACAATGCGGCCATTCTCTGTCTCTTTCCTTCGGCTCCTTTGCGGTAGTGCCGACAATAATGCGATGGGTGACACTGCTGTTGTCGGCAATTAGATGCGGCGGGCGCGGTGACACTATGTTAATCAAATACAAATAACAATTTATGTATAAAAATCGATCACCCCGTAGCGCGCTTGCCTCTGGCGCAGAGGACCCGGGTTCGATCACTTATCATTTTTGCTCTTATTGGAATATGTGTGGGTTTGCCTTTAGAGGTAAAACATCCGGAATTAATTCCTATGCTGTATACATTTGTGTTTATTTTTTCCCTAATCCCGACGTCAGCTATCAACTTTGCACATTATTGTAATTTTACAACGCACTTAAAGAAAATAAAAAGTATTGGATTTCACCCAAAAATTCGATACCGAGATTTCACCGAAAATACAGGTTTTGAGAATCCCTGAACACGAAACTTAATTTTAAAACATTTCTGTGTGTATTGTGTATGTTGTGTTTTTGTTAGCTAATGCTGGATTTCTGACAATGAAGTCATTAATTCTCTTGCTCTCCAATATTTTTCACTCATGGATGGTGTTTCAGGATGGAATCAAAGCAGTTTTAAGAAAGATACTTCATTTTGTTACAAGGGTGGACATTTTATGTAACAAACCCTGTCTAAATTTTCTTAGCAACCAACAAAACAAAAGAAAAACTAAAAGCTATAGCCTTGTGTTACCAACTGCTAGCAAAAGTCGCTAAACTATTGCATTCGCCAACAGATGGAATTACTGTTTGAATGTTTGGTAGTTCCCTTCCTTTATTCTTTAATTTTTCATAGTAACATTTGGCCAACATTTTTTTTTTTTAAATTCAGAGTTGACTTATCTTTTGCAGCATAAAATGGTAGATTAAGTATACATTCTGTACACTGCCGGTACAAGAAAATCAGCTTTCTCATTACCACTCAGTCCAAGGTGAGCTGGTATCCATTGAAAGACTAGGTGTTTTTGAAGTGCTGTTAGATTGGCAAAGGTGAGCCGAAGCATCGGAAACACACTAGAATTAAGATGTTTTAGACGTCGTTCGGCTCACCGACTGGTGTGCGTCCGCGCAAAGAAGGGCCTTAGGCCGCACACACGTTACCTCAGAGGCCTGCATCCCAGGGAACCAGTCAGGAGCTGCAACCTGGTCCGCCCAGGAAAACTGCGGAAAAAACTGTAAATAGTAAAGTGTATATAGTGCAGTGTGTGTAAATATGTATATACGAGTGTGTGTGTGTGTGTGTGTGTGTGTGTGTGTGTGTGATGGGACATATGTGTGGTATGCCCAGGAGTGAGTGTGTGTATATATCCGTGTATATAAATTAAAAAAAATATATATATATATCAAAAACTGACAAAAAAAGCTGAGAATACGCCCAAAAACTGTTCTCGGTGGGCTAAGGCTGCCCACTGTATGGGTTTTTTAAAAGATAAAGCAAACCCGAATTCACAATTATTGTAAAATTATAATTAATGTTAATTTTGGCCTGTAAGCCGGGCCCCTCTGTACCGGCACCAGGCAAATGCTTTCTTTAATAAAATAAGTTGAAGTTGAAGTTGCTGTTAGATGGCTAAGGATTTCCCAGCATGGCACTAATTTGTGGAAGTAATTGCTATAATTGCTGCCCTAGAATCTGAGAGAATAACTGCTTGCTGAAAATGTGAAATTTTATACAAAATATTTTGTAGAGCCATTCGAATTGCTTCAATTTCTCCATCAAAGTTAGTAGTTCCATAACTTAAAGATTTGTAATAGGAAAAGAGGTGACATGTGACTCCAGCACCTGCTCCATCTTGGTTTGATATCAATGATCCATCAGTATAAATATGGAGCCATTCGTGTTCTGGAAATCTAGTATGGATTGTCTCTAATGCCAATAATTTTAGAACACTAGTTGGAGTATCACTTTTCTTAACTTCTTCTGTCAGGTGTAAATAATATGTGATGTCTAATGTATGTGTTGGATTGACTTTAGATATGAAGTTTTCCTTTGAATTAGGAAGGTATACATTCTTCTTGATGTCTTGAATTTTGGAAAGAAAGCTCTCCTGAGTCTTTAGTGTATGTGTAAAATTTCTCTTGTGCCATGTATTGAATGGGAGTCTGATCAACTTTTCGTGTTGAATAAGAGCCGCTTTTTCTATTTCATATTCAATGGGGTATTGGTTGGTTAGTATTTCCATAGCTGCTATTGGTGTGGTTTTGATAGCACCTGTAATTAATCTCAGACTTTGGTTTGGAAAGATTTGAATTTTTTTTTTTTTTTTTTGTGTTTGCTGTTACAAGAACTTTGCTGCAGTAAGTAAATAATGGTTTTATATATACATTGTATGTTGTGTAAACCGTTGCTCTGGAACATTCCCACTTCATTCCTGTTAGACGTTTTAGGCCCTCTGCTCTTTGTATTACATTTTCTATTTGTTTGGCCCATGTAAGTTTGGTATCAAATACAACTCCTAAATACTTTGCTTCCTTTGTTTCTGGCAATTGTTGACCCTCAAAATTTAGTTTTATTTTTAGTGGTTTTTTCTTAGTGAAAATATTTGGTGGTTTGATTTTGTTGTATTAACAGTCATTAAATTTTCTTTGGTCCACTTTTGACGGTTGGTTAACGATTACTGCATGGTTTTTTCTAGTTCCGTACTTTTGCTTTTTGGTTTTGAAGTCCACATTACTAAGTCACCAGCAAATAGTGCACACTTCACGCCTGATTCTTGTATTTGTTGTGGCAGATCATTAATAAATATATTAAAATGTGTAGTGCTTAGCACTGCGCCTTGTGGTAAGCCACGGTGTACTTGTTTATATTTAGATATATTTATTCCATATCTGATTGCAATAAATCGTTGAGTTAGGAAATGACATAGCCATGGAAGCATTGTACCTTGCATCCGTATTTTTACTTTCTCTACTGGTAAGTAGGGGAAGTATTGTATTCCACCCAAAAATTCGATGTCGATATTTCACCGGAAATATATGTTTCGAGTTCCCCTGAATCCAAAAAAAAGTATTTTTAGAAAAACGTCCGCGTGTGTGTGTGTCTGTGTGTCAGTCTGTGGACAGCATAACTCAAAAACGAAAAGTCTGTTAAAAACCAAAGTTGGTATTTAAATTGAATGTCTTTTAAGAATGCGACACGAAGATTTTGAAGAAAATAGCCCCACCCTAAACTACCCTTTACATGGAAGATTTTTAAAAAATTTTGATTTTCTTGAAAATGGCTGTAACGATTTTGATTAAAATGTCATATGTTTGAGATATTTTTATGAAAAATGAAACGTATATCTTGAATTTTCTGGCTATAGCCCCTGTAGTCGTATTTACTCTGGACGACTTTTGCATAACTGGTAAATCGTTAGAGATAGACCAAATCATACTCTACAAAAAATATATCTTGCTAAAATACACAATTTATGTCCGAAAAAATGTTCTTGTAGGGTGAACCATTTCGGAGATATTCCTTGTTATGTGTGTGAGTTTCGGAAAACTTAAAGCTTTCTTGAAATGGATAATCGTTGCTCATTTTTTATATGTTAAGCGTGCAAAGAGAACGGAATCTCAAAGCTTTAAAAGATTTGACTATCGCACAAAGCCTACTGTATTCTAACATTCCCCTTGCACCTACAAGGAAATAAGCAATAAGATAATTTGTACAAATGTTTATCTCAACTAACACAAAGAAGATATAGGAATAAGAGTTAGTAAGAATGGTTAGTACAATAGTAGAGAAAATTATGTGAGTGCAACACATCAGAGTTTTTTTACTTTAGTAGTTTTATTCTGCATATAGAACCATATGCACTTTTGAAATTGATAAAAACTTACACAGGCTTGGACTTTGTGCTGACGTGGTTAAATCCTTAAGGAAACGTGCTGTAGAGTTAGGGGTACCGGAATCAACCACGAGGAAACACATTAAAGTGGATCTGAAAATGAAGTGTTGGCGTCCATTGAATATGAATGTATTGTCAGACGCTGATTTGGAGACACGTGTTAATGTTTGTGGTCAGATGCTGCAACAATTCCAAAGAACGTCTGAGAAGGCAAAAGTCATGTTCACAGACGAATGTGCGATTTATCGCAGTTCCCGTAGCCGCAATGTTTATTTCTGGGGAAAGGAAAATCCAAATTTTTTCGAAGAAATCGAGCGCAACCCACCACATGTCATGGTCTGGGCCTATATTTTCTGATGGTCCTGCTAATCTGAACACTTATCTCCAGATGATTGATTACTCACACAGCTGCAAAACAGACGCGGCTCCTCAGGGTAGGCAGGGTAGGCATTGCCTACCCTATCGTAATACATCAACAAATAATGTTTAACTATGATTCTGCATTTTATCATTTGAAGCGTCATTTCCCCCTAAATTGCAGTTCAAGAAAAG